>JAWWEU010000040.1:13278334-13295651 GCA_035583155.1 Acropternis orthonyx
ACAGAAGGTGATTCCTTTGAGGTGCAGGGTTGGTAGATGAAAGAAAAATTCCAAGATTTTAAACCCATAACAAGTGTTTTTGAAGATTTGCTTTAGGTGAACATTACTCCAAGCCAGTGATGAATATTCGGAGAGTTGGCTGTAGTATGTGGTTTGATCCTGCATCTGATCTAGTGATGCTGCAGAGTGATTCTGAGAGCCTGTCATTTCAGGGTTCCTGCCTTTGTCATGCCTCTGCCCACCGGTTGTCTCTACTTCCCTTTCATAGACCTGTAAGTTTTGCTGCCTGAGGGTGCGTTGATTTAAATAAAACAGAAATACAGCAGGTTTTGTTGGGTTGTTTTGTGTTAGGTTTCCAACTGACCTGTGCTGTGACTCCCAAATAACTACATCTGAAAGAGAGGTAACAATATCTGCCTTGAGCCAGTGTGGGATGGAGAAAGAGCTGAAATACTGAAAACAGCTGAGGCAAAACATCCATTGATATCTGCAGCAAAGTCTCCTAGAATATTGTGCTAAAAGCTGCTTTTTGAGCTCTTGTAATGATAAGCAGGGAGAAGCCAGGAGATGACACATTTCCTCACAGAGAACCGTAATTCTCTACAGTGGATATCTTGATGTTTCTGTTATTCTTTCAGCAATGCCTTGTATTTTACTTGGTTGCATAAGATATGGTTATCTTTCCTAATTGAGCTAGAAATTAGGCAGCCAGGGTTTAATTGCTGAAGCACCTACTGAAAATAATACAGTAAGGCATTTATTATTTAACAGCTGTTCCTGTTAACATGCTGTGAATGTATTAATGTACTGTCATTGGTGTGTAGAGAATAAAGGCATAAGTAAGCAAGGATCAATTAATTGTTCTTGAATTCTGATTCTTAAAATCTATTGAGCTATTTAATTTAGTCTCTCATATGTGTGTTTATTCATACATATATATGTATATATGCAGTGTGGGCTCTATACATAAAATACACATATACCTTAGTGCTGATGACATAGCTACTCCTGGGCTAGTTAATAATGCACTCCATTGTTCTAGGCTGTGCACAAAAGTATTAGATAGCATAGTCTTAAACAGAGGCATTTAGCAAGAAGAGGAGATTAAAAATACTTTATAGAGCTAGAATGAACAATGAGATAGCTGTAAATTAATCCTCATTTATTCCTTTAAAATCTGGTGGCACTGAGATGAAGAGAAGGGATAACAACTGTTGAGGCGATCAAGAGACTTGGTTGTGGGGGGGGAAGGGGAACATGGAGGTTGAAGCAGCATGAAGTCGAAAAGAAAGCTGTGAATATGTTCACAAGGTGAAAAATTAGTAGAAATTCCTGAACAAGATAAGGTGTCCAAGAGATGCAGTTTCTGAATATGGACAGATACTTTCCTGCTATGGGTGAGATTAATTTTTATTTCCATTAAACCATGACAGATAGATAAACAAGTAAATTATCTCATTAAATAATGGCAGGAGTTTAGACTAATAGAATAAAACCAGCATGGGTTTACTGCATAATGAGCTTAAATTTATACTTGATAGATAACATTTACAGAGGCTATTTTGTATGCATTTATTAGTATTATATACAGATGTATATTTTTTTAATTAAGAGATAAGTCTATAAAGTTACTTCAGTTATGTATTTGCTTAAGCTTCTGACAGAGTGAAGAGAACCTGAGTTTGCTGTGAGTTAGCCTTTTTTAGCTAAGAAAAACAGGTAGATAGGCTCAAGGGCATATTAATAACAGAGGTTACTTCCTCATCCCATTCCCCAGACAATATCCAACTTCCAAATACCACTTTCATCCCGTGGAAAGGAAATACATGAAGTTATAAATATTGTTCTCTCAACCAAATGGGAAAGAAAAGTAGCTTTGTTTATTTGCCACCTCCTCCACAAAGCTCTGAAAAAGAATAATTTAAAGATAGTCAACAGGCAGAGTACCTCAGCACTGAACCTCTAGGGAGAAACTGTCTTAGGTCTATCTGGAATAAACTTGTGATCAGGGAGATTGCACTATTGAAGAAAGAACAGCAGCGTGCCCAGGGGGCCAAGAGAGCCAATGACATCCTGGATTGTGTCAGGAATAGTGGCCAGCAGGACCATGGAGGTGATCATCCCCATGTACTCGGCTCTGGTGAGGCTGCACCTCAAGTCCTGTGTTCAGTTCTTGGCCCCTCACTACAAAAAAGACATTACATTGAGGTGCTGGAGCGTGTCCAGAGAAGGGCAAGGAAGCTGGTGAAGGGTCTGGAGCAACAAGTCCTATGGGAAGCAGCTGAGGGACCTGGGGGTGTTCACCCGGGAGAAAAGGGGGCTCAGGGGGGACCTTATTGCTCTCTACCTGACAGGAGGTGGTAGCCAGATAGGGTGGGCAGTCTCTTCTCTCAAGTAACTAGCAACAGGACAAAAGGAAATGGCCTCAAATTGAGCCAGGGAAAGTTTAGATTCAATATTGGGAAAAATTTCTTCACCAAAATAGTTGTTAAGCATTGGAAGAAGCTGCCCAGGGAAAGTGGTTGATTCACCATCTGCAGACATATCTAAAAAACGTGTAGATGTGGCACTTAGGGACATATCGTGTAGTGGTGGACTTGGCAGTGGTGGGTAATGGCTGGACTTGGTCATCATAAAGGTCTTTTCTAAACTAAAATACTATATACATAGAATGAAACACTTCACAAGCAAGTTAGTAAATACTTTATGAGTAGTGAGTACGTCAGTAGCAGGCTGCCTGTCAGACCTCCAAAATTTGTCTGCACTGCTGGGAACAGGACAGTGTCACTGCATCAGAGACCGGGCACACACCTGCACACTTCTTCACACACAGGCCCGTTGTACAGCACTGTCCCTATGGTGTGACTGGCCCGTGGCCCTTCCTGCTGTAGCTGGTTGCACCTCCATCACACGGCTGTGGAGATGGGTGTTCTCAGCTCTCCCTGGTGTCTGATGCATAGGGCTCACGCCTCTGCCTGGCATGGAGGTGCATTTTGGCATCCCTTCAGACAGGAGGAGGGAGGTTCTGCACAGCCCTCATAAAAGGGAAAATCTGGGAGCAAGTCTGCCAGAACAATTTATTCTTCATTTTTGTGTAAGGTGCCATTAGGAAGAAAGTGACAAAATAGACGTTTTGGTCCTCATTATTCTGAACCATTGTGTGGACTGTGAATTAGTCATGCCCACAGTAGCATTTACATATATCACTGCTAGCTTTCAGTTTAATAATTTCTACAGAAAACGTGACAACCTACTAAAGAAACACTGTGAATTTTACTGCATTTAGACCATGGGAGTCCTGTTGGTGGAGGAATGGCTAAGTGCTTTCTGAAATTATAAGTATGAAAGAACATAGGTGATACTGAATTCAATTATTAAATATACACTAGTATTTAGGAAGAGCAAATCAATGCTCTTAGCCAAGAATAGAAGATGTCCTTAGAAACAAGATTTCACTTGTGATTTTCAATCAACTCAATTATATTGAGTTTTCTTAAAAAGATTGGCACCCACTTTCCTGTGGCATGTTAAAAATTGTCGGAGAAAGGCAGCTTACTGAAACGCTGTTCCCTTTTATACAGTAAAGCAGAAGCTGAGGTTGTACCAAAAATAATGGTAAGGAATGAAGTAACTGTAAACCCCCTCTTTGGAATGCTCAGGTAGAATGCAATGTTGTTGTAGAAGCATATCAAGTGATAATGACAGAATAATGAAGAGCATTTTTGGTGAACCAGTAATTCCAGTTCTTCAAGCAGAGCTACTGGTTCTGCTTGTTCTGAGTGATGAATAACCCCCAAACTGAATTCACATGATGTTGAATTCATCTTTCTTCTTTGTTACACACATGTAATTAATCCAAAATTTAAAATGCACAGTGTTCCACATTTTTTAAATAAACAGGGACATAGTCAGCTGACATGCAGTAGTATCTAATACTAAAATTCAATTAGCTCTAAGGCTGCAATTGTTGTGGTGAAGAAAACCAGAAGAAAAAGTGCTGTCAGAATTTGAGAGTGTATCTACATTGCATGAACAGAGCACAGTAAAGAAGGCACCAAAGCTTAAGCAGCACATCAGTGTGGCATGTTGTAGCTTGCTGGAGGTCACAGAAGCAGAATATCTTACCTAAGTTCAGCCTGCTGAAGGGGGGATTGTAGGACTGTGCTGATTTCTGCAGGGCTGCAGCCATTTATGGATGCAGGCATGTATTGTGCATCGTTGTGTGAATGGACATGCCCTTTGTTTACATCATGCTCCCCTTGTAAGGCAGTCACTGCTCCTGTTTCACAGAGCTTTCCTATGCAGCCCTTCCTCCTCAGTCATGTTCCCTGATAGCAGCTGCCCCAATTGCTGTTGCTGAGAAAAAACTCCCCTCTTTATTTTGTCATTTTGCACAAATGTTTTCTAAAGTCTGTACTCCCCAGCCCTTACAGAGAATATTGCCTTTCCTTGTCGTGCTCTCTCTTACAGTTGTCATCAGTGTAACACCCAGATCCTTTGCTGTATAACATTAGGGGCATGGTGCACTGAGCTGCAGCACCTTATAGCCCCTGGGTCAGGGAGAGTGCTGTGCTTCAGTCTGGTCCTGCTGAAAGCACATGTTTCATAGAATATCCTCAGTTGGAGGGGACCCACAAGGATCAGCAAATTCAACTCTTAACCCTTCACAGGACCAGCCCCAAGAAACATACCATGTGTCTGAGGGTATCATCCAAATGCTTCTTGAACTCTGCCAGGCTTAGTGCTGTGACCACTTCCCTGGGGAGCCTGTTCCAGTGCCCAGCTGCACTCTGGATAAAGAACTTTTTTCTAATATCCAACCTAAACCTTCCCTGACACAACTTCAGGCCATTCCCTCAGGTCCTGTCACTGCTCACCACAGAGTAGAGATCAGTGCCTGCCCCTCCTCTCCCCCTCACAAGGAAGTTGTAACTGCAGTGAGATCTCCCCTCAGTCTCCTCTTCTCCAGGCTGAACAGACCAAGTGAACTCAGCCACTCCTCATATGGCTTCCCCCTTTAGACCCTTCACCATCTTCACAGCCCTCCTTTGGACATTCTGTAATAGCTTTAGATCTTTCTTACACTTAGGTGCTCAAGACTGCACACAATATCCCAGCTGAGTCTGCCCCAGTGCAGAGCAGAGCGGGACAATCCCCTCGCTCACCTGGCTGACGAGGCTGTGCCTGATGCCCCCCAGGACCAGGTTGGCCGTCCTGGCTGCCAGGGCACTACTGACTTTTAACTCTTGAGAATGAAGAACTGATCTCAGTGACCTGCCACACAACACTTTCAGGTCTGAGGAAAGTTAGTGATAAAAGCTGTTTCCTATCCAATCCATAACCCAGTGATTCAGCTTCCTTTCTTTAGTTTCTCTTGCACAGCTTGTTTGCTGTGCACTTCACAAGTTCTGCTGCAAATGAGACAGACACAGAAACAAGAGTTTAATTTGCTCTGTCTGGTCTCCTTTTATATTTTCTGGCAATTTGAGGAAAATTCCTGTAGAAAAATGGTGTATTAATATAGGCTTAGGGATGCTTAGAGAACATGTACTTTTAATTCCACTTCTAACCACTGTTTTTGTTCAGAATGCCTGATAAAATAACAACATGGTGGTAAACTTGGAGTACTTGTTCCTGACCTGTTGTTACCTTGAGATGTGTTGCTTTTGATGCAGATCTGAAGAAGAGTGTGTGTGCTCAGAAGCTCTTCTGCCTCCTTCCTCTTTCAGTTGTTTTGGCTGTTCTAGTGACAAGATTCTGCCTGTGAAACCTTTTCTTCTCTCAATTGCATTGCATGTGTGCCATAACTCTTCCACACTACAGTATATGGTTGGACAGTGGTACTCTTATTCAAAAGAAAACAAAATTTAGGCTATCTCTGCATTATTTCAGGAACTTTTAAACTGGTTCACTTTCAACCCTCATATTCCTTTTTTAAAACACCAAAACCTGAAATATAGATTCTAGCAGGTTGTATCAAAACATTTCCTTGTGTACACGATCAGTAGAGGTTGAATACGAATTTTTCAGAGCCCATTTATGGAGCTGAATTACAGAAATAGGCAAACTGTTGCAAATTAATATTGTGCCAGGTTTTAGATATGGCTATGCTTAAGCTGTATTGTCATAACACTTTAACACTAAGCTTAATAAAAGAAGAAGAGATTTAGTAGGTGCGTACTATAAGGCAAAGTTTGAGGCGGTGGAAGAAGGGAGGCAAGAAGGGAAGAGAAGGGTGATGGTAGGAATAAGTACATAAGCCTTGTGCTCTGCAATGGGTTGCTATAGAGAGAGCTTTCAATATTTGTCCCAAGGAGGTGGCAGGGAATGAAAGAAATACACAAATAGCAATTGGCCTAATTTTTACACACACAAATATTTAGGCTGTGCTTTGGGAAAAACTTTCTAACTAAACACTCAGTAAAGCAGTAGACTAAACTGCTCAGGAATGTTGTGTAATTTCAGAATTTTTAAGAAAGGCAAGACCTTTTCTTGTAAGAATAGAGGTGTAATTCATACTGCAGCAGTGCATAAATGATTTAGATAGATGGTTTAGGTGATTTATTGAGGTCTCATTTCCATTTCTTGTGTTTGTTTAGATGTCCCTGCGATTTCTTGACTGCAGTTTGTAAACTGACTAAAATGTACAGAGTAATTATTTTTAAATTGCACAAGCTGTTAAAGCTAGATAGCAACCTCCTTAGGAAATAGAAGAATTATAAATATGTTTTGAGTTCAAAAATTACTGCATGTGCTCCTTTCTGGGAAATTGTAGCTTTTCCTGCTGTTTTAGTATCACCTTCGGAAAGTATTCTGCATGTGGTTTTGTATCAATAAAATGAGTCACTTTAGGGTTTTTTCAGCTATCGGGGTGGATCTTGTTTCAGATGTATGAAACATAAGCCAGAGTTTGGTGTTGAAATATGAATCAAATTCATCTTAATGGACTGCTGCCCAGACGAGGGAGAGCTCAGATATCCTAGAAAGGTATTGAGTTTTTAGAGTGACCGACCAATCCCTTAAAATTCATTTTATGTGTGTAACTTGTAAATAAGATGGGTATGGGAAAGTGCCACAACAGAGCTTGTGTTTATAAGCTAAGCCCTTCCTGCAGCCAGCAGTGTGGCCCTGGCCATACCACTGTTTGGCAACAGCCCTGTTTGGGACTGTGCCAGGGACTGTGCTGGAGCCTGGCTCCCTTTGCTTTTTTGGGTACTCAGATCAGCATAGTCTCCTGCATGAGACTAGACAGAGGTCTGTCTAAGGAGCTCGATTTTCTTTTTCTTTTCCCCCTCTTAGGTTGGCACTCTCATACTTAGAATGCTTTAATGCAGTATTGAATATTTCTTTCATGGCCAAGCAAATGCATTACAGACAATGAGACGAACATCATCTTGCTGTGTAACTAAGTAATAGTGAATAAATTCCAGAGAAAACAGGTTTTTCAGAAAAAACAGACTTTCTACCAAAATAAATATAGAAATGAGGCCAAATGTTCATACTAATACCAATAAATATGGCTGTTATTTATCTGCAGGCAGTAGTTTGCACATCTCAATGACTATTGATTAAACGTGCTAAGATTTCTTAATGGATGCTCTCAGGTTGCAGTGAGTGATGTGAACTAGTTGATATAAAACACACTGTTCTCTGTTGTATTTGAATTTCTCTTTATTTTATAGCCAGGTTTTTCAGATTTATAGTTCTTCTCTGGTCTCTACCTGCGCATCTAAAATTTGACGCACAACAAATTTTTCCTGTGTCTGTCAACCTATAGGTCATACTGTCTTCTCTGTTTTAACCTGCTTCCAAGTTTGCATTCAGTATTAATAATCTCAGAGATCCCAGAATCTAAATGTGATCACATAAGCTAATAATCTTCCAGTGCTTTTGTCAGGATGCTTATACCTCATGATTTTGAAACAAATGAAATAATTGCTATTTTTTTGAATGAGTATGCATGCTCATTACTGAAAGAAAGATGAAGGATTTTAAAATCATTTTGGAACTAGTGTGTATCAATAGTCATTTAATAGTTCTGATCTTCTCTAAAGTATTTCTGTATCTGTGATAAGCTCCACTTTGATTGCTGTGCTATATTGTTCTTCAGCATTTGTGTTTAAGTTAGGGAGGTATGCTCCCTCCACTGTAAGCGATAGAGCAGGAATCTGTAGGCTGTAGTATCTGCTTACCAGTTTTCCAAAACAATTCCATTCCATCTGTGATTTCATGTAGTTTGACTTTTGTGCTATAGAAGATTTTTTTCTAAAGGATAAAAGATGAGTAAGACAAGGCATATTTTACATAGTGAGTTGATCAAAACGGAATAACAGTATTTGTAGAACATTTTGCTTAGCAAGCTTTCTTGTAAACACCATAATACAAGCGGCTTAGCCTTTGACTTTCAAGTTGGGCTTAGTATTTGGCAAGTATTGCTTCTTTTAAATACTGAGGAAAGCAAGGAGAAAATTATATATTTAATTATCTTTGCTAAATACTATGTTGTTTAAAACACTAGATGCTGTTTATGCACATTGTCTAAAATTAACAGCAGTCTGATGTTTTGCTTGCTAAATGCTCCATGTCAGTTCTGTATGTTTCGTAGGAAGCACCATGCCTTGAGCTGCACTGTGCTTCTCAGTTGTTTAAACTAAGTGTCCATTGTCAAAGTGCAAGCCCAAGGCTTTGTTGCCACCAAGTGCTCCCTGTTTCCTGCACCCATCCTCCTGCTGCCACATAATCCAGTTCCACAGTGTCTTTGTTTCGTGGCTTTATCATTTATCTCTCAGATCCTCTTCTCCAATGTCTACTTTGGAGGGTACAGAAAGCTTATAGCATGGGAAAAAGTATAGGATAAAGATCTCTGTAATTTGTTGTTACTCTTCAGTAGGTCCTGTAAGTGCCTCCAAAGCCATTCGCACTTCTGTGTTGGACATCTTTGCTAGCCAAGCACTTTTACTGCCCAATAATAGTTTTGTTGCTAAAGTGGAAGCAGATTTGCTTTCTTTAACACTAGGCAATCCCTGCTTTTGCATTTTAGATCTTTCTTTCTCTTCTACATAAATATGTGGAAAGTCTTTGCTCTTGAAGACTCATTGGAGATCTAATTTTTAAACCTAATGTGCGTGTATGCTCTTTCAAATGGAGTTCCTCAGAACTGCTAGGCAAGTCACCAGTGCTGTTACACCATTATTATATGCAGTGTTTTAACACTCATGGATCCTAGCGGATCACTCTTTGTGCTTTAGTTTTGTTTGGCTTACTCTTAGAGATAGAAACTAATGGAAATGATTGAGTGACCATGGCATGCCAACAGCTGAAGCAAAGCGGCACATGAATAACTGTGTTTGTACTGTGCTTAGTTGTGTTGCAGCAGCATGAAATGACAGCCGAGCATTTGAAGCATATTGCAGTAAGGGACTAAAGACATCCTTCTGCATGCGCAATTTGTACTCCCTCTTGTCCCATTTGATTGTTAGCCTTCTATTAAGGAATTTCTTTATAGATTTTGGACTCACTTCTGGATCTCTCTTCTGGTTTAATCTTACATCGGCTAAGTCAGGAAAAGTCCTGCTCCCACCCATGGTGCTTGATCACATGGCAAATGGAGAAGAATCTGGCCATTGTGGTGGCCATTGTTATGGCAGTGGTGTTCGTGTGTGTGTGTAAAGCAGAGTATACACAGCTCACTAGTATAAAATCTGCAAGAAAAATCCCTGAAGGACTGAACATGATATTGAAAGTCTCTCCTGAGTTTGTTTCAGAAATTTCTCTGAATAAATATTATAATTATTTTTCTTCCTCATAACTCTCTCACTCAAATTAAAATTCTTCTTTAGAGTAAAATGAAATCTAAAAATAATAAAATTTTATTGTATTAATGTAACGCATCTTTAAGGATTTTGTTTTTAAGCTATACCAAAAAGGTGAAGGATTCTTCTTTTTGTTCTAAATCACTATTTTGTGTAAAAGTGAGACATTGATTTCTGGTGTCTTCACAATTATTGTCAAGAATTATAAGCACAGCAGAATGAAAAATTGCAATATGCTATAATCCACTCATGAAGAAATTTGTATGTATTTATTACATAGAATAGGTAACAGAACTTCATGAGAAAATAAATGAACTTGTCACAGGAAGTATTAAGTGGAAATATTAAGTGGAAATGTTAAAGCCTTGTTTAATTTTCTTGTTACACATGAGATTGCATGGTAACACTCTTTTCCTCCTCCACAATCAAGGAAATAATGAAAATGTGGAGATTCGGTTTCAAATAACCAGTCACAGAAAAGGGACCCCCACATCATCTTAATCTTAAAGCTTTGGTCAGGCTTTGAAACCATCTTTCACACTGAACATCAGCTACGCACTGCAACAAAACTGGGAGGTTATACCCTTAAAATTCCTGCGCGTGCAGTCTAGTAAGTGATGAGTGCATCTTTTAAGCCACAAATTCAACGCCTACTTGTCAGCCTTTATCTTCCCTGCTATCATGATCTGTGTTTTGGAAATACAGCTTCAGATTGGAGCACAACTGTGCTCTGTGAGCTGGGGACTTAGAACAATTATTTTTTGCTCTCTCATATTCTTGCCATTTAGCAACGGGAAGAAAGACCTTCCTTTCTCTTTCTTCTGCTAGCCTTGCTTTGAGAACTGCTTTCACACCTATTCTGGTAGTTTCAGAGCTAAGTACACCTACTCTTTTGTTCAATTTTCTGTCTGTCCCATCATAGTAATATACTATGTATAGCAATACCTCATCATAGTAATATACTGATATCAAAGATGATCATGCAGGGCATAATTTAATTTTCTTTACTGAGAAGATAAACACTAATCTTATTCTTTGTTTAAGAGAATCACCTAATTTAGTCTATCCATTTGGGAAAAAGTTCTTGGCGAATGTCAGCCATCACCAAATTGGGGCTTAGGCTCAAATAGATGAAGTCAAAGAATCAGCCATCAGCAGACAAAAATATGTGTGTGTATTTCTAAAAAACAGCAAAAATATCTCCCTACATAATGTTTACCTGCTGTTCTGTAGGACTTTTAGACATCTCACAGAATCAATCCCATTTTCTCATGGCTAGTTATGAAGTAATGCTTCAAATGCAAGACAACTAAACAAAAAGAAATACTTACGCCTACTGTGTGGCACAATTGCACTGAAAAAGATGAGATCCTAATCTAAAAGATCTTCCTGAGATGTGCTTTTGGGATCAGTTTATCCATGAGTAATTACAGAGTAGAATCTAAATTGTCATCATGGTTCAGCAGTGCCCAACAACAATGAATGTTGGTGAAGACTGTACAGTCTGCTAATTGAATTTTTCACCTGTATGAATCAAACTGTGTAGGAAGGACAAGTATGGAGTGCCCCATACTTCATCCTAATATGGGGCTTATTAGACCAACCCAGTTGGTTTCTTTCAGATGCCACCAAGGAAACCAGTCTGGGACAAGACTTAGGAAGGGAAAGTGGTACAATTCTTTTGGAGCAGCTCAAGAAACACAGTCTGTGTGTAAAGTATGGTGTGGAAAAATATTTAAAGCACTACTGGAGAACTGTGGTCACACAACTGTCATAGTAGCAAAGCAGAGACAGGGAGGAGAAACAGAGTGTGACAGTAGCTGATACACCATGTTAATAGGGGCCTGGAGGAGTAGGAAGCCTATGTTTGATGCAGTCAAAAAGAACAAACTAAATGAGATTTCAAATTCTTTGTGGTATGCCTACCACTAAGTGCCCAGCAGCAGTGCTTGTTGGGTGGGAGACATCCTCATTGCCTGCACTGTGCACATTGCCATCTCTGCAGAGAACCTGGTCTCAAAAGGGAGAGACGATGAAAATGTATGATGATGTAAAAGCTGTGCTGCATGAAGGAGACAAAGACTGCCTGCTATTAGAGAGGGTTTGCTGCAGTCTGACAAAGATGTTAACCATGTATATATGGCTATGCTAATACTCTGTGCTTGCTGATGCATTTGGCTCGTGGTATCTTCCCGCTTGACTCTGGATGCCAGTTGCTTAAAACCTTCTGCGCAGAACTTGACTGTATAATGGTCAAGAAACTGTAGATTTAAAGTTTAAAGTAACAGGAACAAGTTAATTCCTGTAGATGCTGTGGTCCCCACAATGATGGCATATCACTGTCATCTGACAGAGAACAAAAAGCTGTCCTGACAAATTTACATGTAAAGCCCTTCATTGAATTCACAAGGACATTTATCTTGTTATGACATACTGGAATGTATAAACAGTATCTTGGTGTCTGGAATAAATAAAAAGTTAGAAATTGAGTAATACATAATTAAACGGTTTGTGAATGATGTGCCTGGAATGAGCTAAAAGAGTGGCCTTGAAGGGACAAGAAAATGAAAGAAATTACTTTGTTTTAGATTTTCAGAGTAGTGACCTCTTGCCCTTCTAGCATCAAAGCATACATGGAACAGAGAGGTCTTGTTCTGGGTTGATGGTCAGCCAGCGGCAGTCTCTAAATACTATAGAGTGTGTCTGTGGGTGGAGGAGAGTGTACGAAGAAGAGAAAGGACAAATGTGTGTGTGCATGCTCAGACACATGTGCTCACACATGCACAGCTTTTGCTTCTCTTCTGTCTGTGTAAGAGTAAATCATACCATTTTTGTGGCCATGTGTGCACACCTGTTTGCTTGTTTGAAGTGCTTGGTTTGTATCGCAGTTTTTCTAGAATGAATGTATCAGCCTTAGATTTCACAAAAAGTAGAAGCTTATGGAGTTACAGAATGTTTTTATTCTATTAAACAACTCTTTCCTCCTGTACTTGGCATTGGTGAGGCCACGCTGGTGTTCAGTTTTGGGCCCCTCACTACAAGATGGACGTTTTGGTGCTGGAGCTTCTTCAAGGAAGGTCAGCAAAGCTGGAGAACAAGTCTTGGAGTGGCTGAGGGAGCTGGGGTTGTTTAGCCTGGAGAAAAGAAGGTTTTGGCAAGGTAGGGTTCAGACTCTTCTCCTGGGTAACAACGGACAGGAAGAGGAAATGGTCTCAACTTGTGCCAGGGAGGTTTACATTGGGTATTCAGAAAAATTTCTTCACTGAAAGAGTGGTTAAGTGTTGGAACACACTGCCTAGGGAAGTGGTGGAGCCACTATCCATGGAAGTCTTCAAGAACGTGTAGATGTGGGACACTGTGTTATGTTTAGTGGACATGGTGGTATTAGGTCAAAGGTTGGACTTGATGATCTAGGAGGGTCTTTTCTGACTTTAATAATTCTGTGATTCTTTAGGTAACTGGATTTATGTAATTTTTGTTACTGAAAAATGGCAATGATAGCCATAATTCTGACATACACATAAATTTCTGGGAGATAATTGTTAGGATATCATATTTTGTGGTTCTCCTCTGACCATAATGTCATTCTTGCTTGGAGTTTGAATAAAATCTTCTCAATATCTGTGACATTTTCAAGGCTAAAGCAAAAGCAGTTTTAATGTTAGGTGATTTTTAGTTTAATGACTCCATGTGTGACAAAATCACTTTAAAATTTATCATTAAAAGCTTTGCATTGCTTGAGTTATTATGTAGAAAAAACACTTGTTTACCAAAAGTTAAAACTGACTGATTGTGAGTTACATTTTCTATCAGAAAGTTATTAAACCTTTGTATTCAGGACTAGACCTTATTTTTACAAAGTGCTAAGTATGTCCCACTGATTTCAATGAGAATGAAGGTGTTTAGTTGAATGGAGGTTGAGGTGTTAAGTGTTCTATTGTCCAAGAGAGGAAGCAAATTTCAGGGTCATTTCTGTTCAATTCACACTTTTCATTCAGGGCTCTTTAATCAAAACACAACATGACTGAGGGATCATTTGCAAAGACATTATTTATATGAGCAGTTGGAATTGTGTCTATTTATAGGCTGGTTGCAATCACACCCAATGACTGGGTTTCTTAGTGCATTTATCATACAAGTGGTGCCAGCAGGAACTTGGCATTTACATCCCCATGTTGCCATTTTTAATGAATACTCCCTTTTAATGAAACTTCTCCATTTTTCTTCCTTGTGTTGCTTTAATGACTCCGAAGTTAAAACTACCATGGTCCTTCCTTCCTAAGAGAAAATCAACACACTTTAATGATTAGGTTATGAAATAGCACAGTGATGCAAGTGGGTGGAGCATATGTAAGTGGCTTGACAGAAGGGAATAATGTAACCCTGGGCTGGCTGGTTTAGTGCGATTTGTTACCAGCCATGTGGGATATGCATGTACGCTTCTTTCTCTAATAAACAAATGCTTAGTATCAGAACTTTGTGGGGTTTTAACCTACGTTTTTATTTTGTGTCCCACATAAAATGACATGGGAGTGGCATGACTGTTGCTTCATACTGTCCTCTTATTTTTGCAGAGGATTGTGTCCACTGAAGGCTTAAAATGCTGTTTTCCAGTTCAGTCATTGAATCCTTCAGTTGGCTGTGCTGGTTTAAAGATAAATTAACCCAGTTCAAGAGAGATTACAAGTCAGAGTTACAATTTATTAAAAAGATCACAATAAATACAATGATACAGAGAAAAACTGGTTTTAACCCATAAAAAACAGATGTATAACCCAGCTCCTGTTGGCACAAACCAGGTGCTCATCAGCCCTGTGCTGAGCACCACATGGTCCCCCTGAGTGTAAAGTAAAAGGAAAGGAAAATCTGTTGGTGAGGATGATGGTCACAGTCTGGTCAAGAGTGGCAGTCACAGTCCTGTTGAGGTTCTGGTCCTCCTCTGGATCCCACGAGGGGTACCAGAAATTCCAAAACCTGAAGATTATGTATGATCAGGTTCAGATGGGAATACCCAGTACCTCCCTCAGGGTGAGATGTTCCACAATGGGTGATTTAATTCTGTGAGTCATGGGATATTTTTGGAATCCTTGATAGTCTAGGTCCTTGCAGCTGCCTATTGTGCCAGTCCCTGATGGCCCATTAGCAGACATGACCCCTCAGGCTGGGTGTGAAGGTGCTGATGCCTCCCCAGAGGGGAGTTATCACAGCTGAGTCACTGGTGTGAAGACAGAAACATTGCAGTGCCTCACAGGGTTCTTTAACACCCAACCTGTAGCCTGAGGGGTCAGGTGTGCCCTGGGCAGCTGCTGCAAACAATCCATTATTAACAGTTCATCAGAAATGACACAGTTTTGGTTACACCCACATAGTGATAAACTTGTCCTGGCCACTGTAACTGGGACATTGGTACAGCCACATATTTTGGGAACTGTCTGCTGTATCTCTTTACCTTCTAACATGGATACTGGGGAATATAAGTTAGAATTTTAATTTCTTTTTGTGCACAACAAAACTGGAGACTAGAAAAAAATGTTCTTTTTAGCCTTTTGAAGGTTCTTTTTACGTTCAAGTCTTCCAATATTTTCCTCTTTGAGAAATCCAATCTTATTCATGCTATCTCTTTTGTGCTTATCGCAATATATGATAACAGTGATAAACATTACAGAACAGATTGGAATGAAAGCCTGTAACTGTAATCCATTCAGCAAAAGTCCACTGCCTTCTCAAAACTAGATTAAACATAAGCATTTTGTACCAAGTCTTTAGAAGTTTATTCTTCATGACGGAGAACTTAAGGTGATGGAGTTGTTGGGTGGTACCTGGGTAAGGGAGTGGACACCCTGAACCACGTGCTCCCATCTCTCAGGTCTTGAAGCACCATGTTATGTCTATTCATTTTATGTTCTTGCAGATACAAGGAATGGCTGAGGACTGCAGGGGACAGATGCACCAGCATGAGGGAGCAGAGGCTCTATCTGTGGTATATCTGCCATTCTCTGTGTCCCACAGACTACCTGTGCTGTTTCTACAGGGCTTTTACTTGGTGTCTCTAATTCTTATATAGTCCTATAGTCATTACCTTCATCCTGACAGGTGTATTATATTAACAATATTTGACTTCATGAAGGCCTAAAAATATTCTGAGAGTCTTTTGCTGTGTCCACTGAAACCTGTGGTAATATTTATCCTTTTTTCTATGAAGATTTGACTGATTTTTTAAAATTTGTAATTTTCAAAGGTCACTGTAAGTATGCTGACAAGTTATGAATGGGTTCCTGAATGTTCAAGAAGATCTTAAAATTTTGTTTCATTAACAGGCCACTGAATTTTATCTTCCCTCTAACACTATGCCTTTTCCAAGTCATTAGATTTTCAGTGGTGACAGCATAATAGTGAACACTTTATTTTGAACTGTTCTTGAAAAGGAATAAAAGAAAATATGAAAGGTCTTTTTCTTACTAGGTGTAAATGTAACAGTAGCAACTCATGTCTATTTTAGATAATTTTGTTACCATCAATAAATAATTGTGTTTGTCTGTGGGCGATGCTCTAAGTGAGCATTGACAATGTCAGTGCACATCCTCCCCCTTACAGCATTACTTGCCCGACCATCCCTATCCTCAGAGGGAGGAGTGAGTTACAGCAAGAGCTGTAACATGCTCAGAGACATGTTGACTCCTTCAGCCACTCTGCAGAGATGAACCACTTTCTGCTTAGGCAGATTTTCTTCTGCATGATGGACTCTGTTCTTTTTTTTTTAAAGCAGTAATGTCTTTATAATTTATGTCTGTTGCTGTGGGATTTGAGAGGTTTGAATTCCATCTTTGATCCATAGAATTATTTTTTTTATTGTTTAGAAAGTGATGCATTCCTGAAAAGTGCTCTATTTCCTGTTCTTTTAAATTGAGCAAGGGAAGGGATCACGTGTCTGTGTTGCACAGCAGTGGAGCTGAGAAAGCCACAAAAGCCTCAAGTGATTCAGGTGCCTGAGGTTTTGGTGATCCTCTTGGTCACTGCCAGGGACAAACATCACTTTGTGCACCTCTGGGATCAAACTGATTGGGATGCAGTTCCTAAGATGATTCCTCAGCGCGGTATCTTTCTCCAGACTCATCATGATTAAGATGAGACTTGTGGGATGCATGGAGTTTCCACTAAGTCTTGCGACATGGATGAAGCTTGTGTGTTGCCACTGATTTCACAGCACTGGCTTACCAAATATACACCAAGATCTTAAGCGTGTATCAGATTTCTCCAGTTCAGCAACTATGTGACTTACAGCGTCAGATCCCCTGGCGCCACTTGGGGATACCTCTGTGAAAGCGACACTTTGTTCTCAGCAGTAACACACAGCACTTCATTCGGTAAAGTTCAGGAAGTGAGTTTAACTTGTTGTAGTACTATGGTTCTCTGAGCATCAGCGTTGATCCCTGTTATGGGTTTAAAATCTTGGAATTTTTCTTTCATCTACCAACCCTGCACCTCAGAGGAATCACCCTCTGTCT
>JAWWEU010000040.1:13295751-13313328 GCA_035583155.1 Acropternis orthonyx
ACTGTAATTCTGACTTGTAATCTGTTTGTGAGTTAGACTCATTCCTCCTGCTGGTTTACCTTTAAACCAGCACAATCCCTTAACAACAGAAATAATTTTAGACCCTCAGAGCTGTGATAGTTCCCAGGATGTGAATGTGGATATGCAAGTTAATATTCTCTCAGGCATTTCTGTGGTGGGTCTGGTGGTCATTTGGAAAAGCATCTTATTCCAGAAGGGAGAAAAGGGGGTGTGAGTATTTTGAGAGGAGTAATGGTCATTCACTGATGCATTATTGCATTCTTGATATAAGTATTGAGGACTCAGTCTTCTCTGTTTATAATTCAAGCAGCACTAATATTGGATGCCTTAGTTCAGCTGCCTAATGCAAAGGTAGACATTTATATCTCGCTTCAGGATATGACCTCAGCTGGTTTTTGACCCTACGTTGTCTGGAGACAGTGGCTCTGGCTGAGTGTTCTCCACCTCATGCTGGAGGGAAGAGGGTTTAATGTAGTACAGTGGCCAATGTTCTTCTTGTCAAATTATGTTCAGGTGAGTGGAAGGTTAGTTTAAGATTTCTGTTGTTGAAACATATGGAGACCCCATGGGTATTTTGTATCAGTTGTCCGCAAGTCTGGTGTTGCTCTCTAGTAATAAGGCCATTCTGAAATCTGTTGACTTTCTTAGGAGAAATGCTGTCTTTTGCCATTTTACTGTCTGTAGAATTGCTGAACAAAAATCATAGTTTTTGGAATGTGGACCTTCTATGCTCTGATGCAGTTTGTTCATTCCTGATGACATTAAATGCCTGGCTGTCTGGAAAAAAAAAAAAAAAGAGAAAAAGTATATGTTTATTTTCATCATTGTGATTCTGACTTGCAATTTATGACACTCTGTTCTGAAAGATGACAGCTTATGGAGATCTTGTATTGTCTTAATCCAGTTTTTTCTCACTAACAGGCTTGGGTAAGAGAGGTTGGAAAATGGCCCAGTGGAAAAGGACCTCGGAGTGCTGGTCAACAGCTGACTAAACACGAGCCAGCAGTGTGTCCAGGTGGCCAAGAAGGCCAGTGGCATCCTGGCTTGTATCAGGAATAGTGTGTCCAGCAGGACCAGGGCAGTACCCTGTGCTCGGCACTGATGAGGCCGCACGTGGAGTCCTGTGTCCAGTTCTGGGCCCCTCACAACAAGACAGACATTGAGGTGCTGGAGCTTGTCCAGAGAAGGGCAACAAAGCTGGTGAAGGGTCTGGAGGGTAAGTCCTATGAGAAGTGACTGAGGGAGCTGGGGGTGTTTAGCCTGGAAAAAAGGAGTCTCAGGGGGGACCATATCACTCTCTATGAGTATCTGAAAGGAGGGTGTAGCCAGGTGAGGGTCACTCTCTTCTCCCAGACAACCAGTGACAGGACAAGAGGACAGTCTTAACCTGTGCCAAGAAGGTTGAGGCTGGACATCAGGAGGAATTTCTTCACAGAAAGGGTTGTTAAGCATTGGAACAGATTACCCAAGGAGGTGGTGGAGTCACCGTACCTGGAAGTGTTCAGGAAAAGACTGGATGTGGCACTTAGTGCCATGGTCTAGTTGTCAAGGTGGTGATTAGTCAAAGGTTGGACTCAATCTCAGAGGTCTTTTCCAACCTAGTTGATTCTGTGATTTTGTGAAAATAATAATTTCAAATTAGCTACACAGAAAAAAGAAGTTTCTTTACCTTAAAACAGTATTGAACTTTGGTCCCTCTTACATTCGGGACATTGAGACATAAACATCAATAATGGGCTCTGAGCTACAATCAATAGCATTTTTGTCTTTTATGCATTTGGCTCTCTACAGTTCCTGCAGTTTCCACTGGCATGCTGAATGTAGATGTTGCTGGTAGTAAGCATTTGGAAATATTTTTTTCCATATTTTGATGATCATTCTTTTGTATATTCCATCATTATTCAGATTTTTCAGTTTCTTCATGTTGTTGATTTTGCTTTGTGCATCTGGTTCTGAAGACGAGCATTTGGAAGTCAAACCTTGTATCATCACAGATTGTAAAGTTTATTTGGCCAATTACTGACTTCAGAACATGAAATTCTAGTTTATAGTAACTGTGAATCTTCTGGTTTACCTTCTGGTAAACCACTCAGTTTCAATGTCTTCTGTGACAAGCGGTGTGCTGAATTTTTGTGATACTTCACACTAGATTTTACTTCCAGTTCTGGCTTCATTGTAGTCTTTGATAAATCTACACAGCAAGCAGGTCACTATTCTCCAGGTTCTGCAGCACTTTCCATGTGACAGGATGAGGCTAAAATCTGCAAGGAAATATCTGCAGTTTTTTCACCTGTCTTCAAGAACAGTAACTTTAGACATGTCCTTTACTTAGTGTTGACAGAAAAGCCTTAAGCTTGACTGTGTCATGCTCTACAGTGGTTCCTGTAGTTGCTGGTTTGGACAACTGTTAAGGCAGCCTTACCAGGTAATTGATGGCATAAGGGAAATGACTTGGAACTATAGGTAATGCTTGTGGATTCAAAGTAAAAAAGATAATTTCCCAATGACAGTTCTTTTGGATGCTAGGATAATTCAGGTTGGAAGGGACCTTGGGAAGTCACTAGTCTAACCTTCAGCTCAAAGCAGGCCAGTTCTTAAATCAGACCAGGTCAGTGAGGGTTGGCTCTTGGAAACTTCCAAGGACTGAGAGAAACTGCACATCCTCTCTGGGCAGCCAACTCCACCACCTAACTGGCCTCACGAGGAAAAGTTTTACTTATATCCAGCTTGAAACTCTCTTATTTCAACTCATGCCTTTGCCTGTCATTTTTCCACTAGGCACCAGTGTGCGGAGCCTTAGGGAGCTCCCCATAGGTATGGCCAGGCTGCTGTCAGGTCCTGCAAAGTTGTCTCTTCTCCAGGCTGAGCAAACCCAGCTCCCTCAGCCTCTGCACACAAGGCAAGTGCTCGACCATCCTGGTGACCCTCTGCTGAGCTCGTTCCAGTTTCTTAGTGTCTTTCCTGTATTGAAGGCCCCCAAAGTGGGTCCGGTATTCCAGATGCCGTTTAATGAGTAGAGGGATGATCCTTTCTTCTGTTCCTATAGCCTGGGAGGTGGCTGGTCCTCCCTGCTGTTGGGGCGCTGCTGGCTCGTGGTCAGCAGCTGCCCACCAGGACCCCCAGGGCCATTCTAGGGGAGCAGCTCCCTGGGCATGGGAGTTCCAGCCTGTGCAATTGCAGGGCTGAGGATGAGAACGAGGGGTGTTGGGTGCGTGTGCTTCTTTCTGAGGTTAGTCAAAGATGAAAAATGCTCACCAGACTTGAGTGATCCATACAGTGGCTTGTGCGTACTCTGCAACCTCGAGAGCTCCAACTAGTTGTAAATAACTTTACCTTTGTTTTACTGGTTGGCACCTGAGAGCATAAAAAAACCACCTTATTTATAAATGGTTACACTAGTTGTACTACCTTCAAATTCATTTGTCACAGTAGTCCAAACCTGGCACTATTTATTTTCAACAGCTTTTAATTTTTATTGCTTTTTATTGTTTTGCATTTCTTTAGAAATAGAATAGCTTTATTTAGCATGCCAGCAGTGGGTACCTCAGCAGTCTGGCTCATTCAACTAGGATATTTTGTTATCTCCTAGCTGTGCTGTTATCTTGGTAACTTCTACACTGAATGATTATTTAATCATTAAACCTGCAATTTCTAGAAGTCTCGAGGGAACTGTATACAAATTAAATCAAGAAGTTCTTCAGCACTGCTGCTTACACACAGGGCATTTATAAAGGAATACAATTTCCTTGGGGTTCCTTCGTTTTTCTCTATGGCCTTGATTATTCCCTCTTAAGTTTGATCCCTGTAAGACCATTCTGTTACATGTGACTGTTTTGGCTAAAGAAGATAGATGCCACTGTGTCTTACCCTAAGGATTCATTTATTCTTAGTAATTTAACAGAGCTGTTGCTGAAAAGCAGCTGTGTAGGTACTTCATTTTCTGGGAGGAAAAGACTGAACTGTAAGCCTGAATTCTAGCACCTGGCAAAGTGAGATGTTAACTCTTTGTTTAATTTGTGCTTTAGTCTTCTAGAAGCTTTTCTGAAAAGTGGTTACCTGGGATACATGATTTCCTACGATATTGGTTTCAGTAAATGTGACGTGTCTGGCTCACATTAGGATCTTTATTGTTCCCTCCTCCAAATTTAAAGGCATTGTAGTTTTCAGAGGGATATGTGCTATTGTCTCTGTTCTCATAAAGTAAAAATAGAAATAAAAATCTTTCTCCCTTCCCATTCAGTAAGAATAATCTCACATGTGGATCTGTTTTGCCTGCACAGCTGACCAAAGGAAGCCAAGTTAGAATTTTATGTTTAGTTTTCAAAATGTCAAGTACACTTTTATTAAGAGGTTTTCTGGTGTGGATTCAGGTTCTGAGAAATTTTCTGTATGTGCACTCATGAGCTTTCTCCTGTTGTCTGCCAGCTTGCTTTTCTGCTGAAATGGTGTGAGGTCATGGTTGTGCAGGGGAGTGCAAGAGCTGGCCCCAGTGGAGATCCTGTGTGTTAAGGCAAGAGACTGGGAGTTGAGGTTTGTGTAAAATAAGGAACTCTGCAGAAAATGGAGAATACTGTAAGAGGCAGTGGAATACAGCAGCAGAGTATTTGGAATTATTAGAGATTTGTTGCAGAAGTAAGGAGGCCATTCATGCAGTTTAGTCCTTTCTTCTTTTAGTGAAAAAAGCACAATCTTTCTTGGTCAGCTGCAGGTGGACAAGGATGCTTTTGTGATCATAGTCATTTAGGTATGGAGTAGACTGGGAAGTCCAAACCAGCTGTCCTGACAGTGTGATGCTGTTTGAGGTCATATTGCCAAGTGTTCACCAGTGAATGTCTCCTACATACATACATTAGTTTTCCTGGGTTCATCTTTTCTTCAAGTGCAATGTAGTTTCAAGTAGGTACTGAGAAAATGGAGTTAAGTGGTGGTGACCAGCACAGAAGACTAATACACCTTGGAGCATCCTATGTGTGTTGATGATTCCTCTTCCAGCCTTTCTGCATCTTCTTATAATAGCATAAAGCAAGCGGAATGAAATAGCACTGCAGACACCTGCAATATCCATAGGTAGAAGAAGAAATAATTCCGGTTTTACAGTATGGCAGGAAAAGATCAGTGTGTGTTTAGACCCATTTAGTCTTTTGAATACAGTAGTATTTAGTTCATAGTGGTACCAAATGTGTATGTGTGGGAGAGGTGGAGAGTGTTTAGTAAGCTGAAAATAAAAAATGCCTTTTTTTTAAAGTCATTAGAGTGCACTGTCTGCATTTACCATTGACTAAGGACTTTCTGAGAAGTACAGTTTCAAGTAGTGGCAGGTCATTCGTTGAATGAGTGGAGACTTGGGGTTTTATTCCTTTTAGGAAAAGATTAGTTCTGTGAGACCTCAATGCCTTCTTTCTTTTTCTGAGTGGTAAGCAGTCACCCAGTTATGGACAACTTCTATTATTAGGGAATATAAGTGTGATAATCTGTTCTCAGGGGAGTTACAGTCCCTGCTCTTGGATTGATAATATTGGTAGCCCATCTTTTGGCTTGTTATAATTGTCTGCACCATTGCAGATGCAGGTGAGCATGTACCGATTGCTGTGTGGGTGCTGGCTTTCTTACCTTAGTGTGTAGTTACCAATATTATTTCATAGCAGTAGTTAGAAAAAAATAAATCAGCATATATATTATTTCATAGTTTTGATTTGTCTTCTGCACTTCCTTTGGCTCTCTGAAAAGTATCCTGTCAGCAAAAAGTCTTAAATTGATTTTTTGGAATTGTTGAGAAAACAGATGTTCAAAATCAACCATTTCAAAACTTGGCAGAAATATTTTCCATAATGTTTTTTGTCTACCTGTCTTCCTGTTATATCTGGAACCTGTTTAGGAAGTTTGGTTTATCATATTTCTTATAGAGGATTATGTGAGCATGACTTCCCCATTCGACCAAAGCCAACATACCTAAAATCAGCACACTAAGATTCCAGGAGACAAGCTCCATTACCTCATTTCATTTTGCCTAGTAGCCTGGGCCCAGGGGGAATGAGGAGCATATCCCAAAGGTTCACAGGAGTGTTCTAGATTTGGTATTATCGGTACCTTCCCCATTTTGCTGGATGATTGGTCAGACTATATACCATACTATCATAGTGTAATACCTGCTATTGGCAGATTTTTCATCTTGCCTTTGTCAAATCAGTTCAATCTGCTGGCAGGACACTTGTCCGAGTCAATAGTACTGGCTTTGTCTCTACTCTCCCTACTGTCACTCTTGGCATAAGTCTTTGTCTTAGAAGTCTCCTTCTGTTGTCTGGCCTTAATCTAGATTTTTTTCTGCTTTCTTGAATCTTCTCATATGTTTATATGTCCAGTCATCAGTAATTATTTTCTTTGTGTGTCACTCCTAACCATTTGCTTTCCCTTGCTATATCCTTCCTATGACTATCAAGATCTTGTGTTAGTCTTTAAACATCAGCATATAAAAGCCATAAATACGTGGTTCCATAAAACAACCACTACCTTTTTGTTTCATTAGGCTTCATAACTCCTTGCAGGTCTGCAACAGATTTTCTCATGTATTTTCACTCCTCTCTTCTGGCTGCTGTTACACAGTGGGTTCTTTCCCTTTCTCAAATCCATTATTCCAGAGGTGCTGCCACCGTTGCTGAGGGGCTCGGCCTTGGCCAGCAGTGGGTGTGTCTTGGGGCAGGTTGGTATTGGCTCCATCCAGACATGGGGAAGCTTCTGACAGCTTCTCACAGAAGCCACCCCTGGCAGGCCCCCTGTTACCAAAACCCTGCCATGCAGAGTTTAATAAACTTAAATTACTTCTGTGATTTTAGGTTTTCTTTTCTTTTTCTTTTTCCCCCAAAATAATTCTCATTTCTTTCTACTCACAATGTCCTATGTCTTACTGATTCTTACATTTGTCCATCAATATCTTCTCGTAACTCCAGAATTTGAGTACTTCCTTTTCTGACTTTTCTCTCTACTTGTACTTTTTCCCCATTTTCTCTTCTTTTATTCTGCTGTATTGATAACTTCATGTTTTACTGTGCTAGGTTTGTAAATTGGTTTCCTTCTTCACACGTTTTCATTTTCAACTCTGTTTAAATGGGTTACAAAATCGCAAAAAGATTAGGTTGTGTTGTTCAGAATATGTTTTCTTAATAGCTGCCTTTTATATTTGCTGACATTTTATGTAAGGCATGACTTTTCTAGTGGAGAAATAATGTAGTCTCTGATATCATCCTAATGCTGACTTCAATAAGAAAAATATCTGCAATTGACGTCTATGAAGTGCTAAATATGGGAGGAAGTGCTGGGTGCATTTCTGTTTCTATTCTGTAGTATTAGCAAATATAAAGTTGAAATGTATGCAAAGAGCTCTGTGTCTGCTCAGAGTTTGTCAAATATTTATGCATATTTTAGATACATCCTAAACAACGCACTGTAGCACTGTGAACTGCTGGGACTTGTATGAGAATGGGAACAGAAGGTTATACAAGTCAACATTAGAGTATATGTTGCTCTATGTTATGCTACTCCATATGCTATATCGGGAAAGCTTATAGAGTAAGTACTATAGTACATGGTGTATAGTGGCAAACTCTTCTAGAGGAAGAACATGTTACTTTTGTAATGATTTTATTGTTCAGTAACTACCTGCAGTGCTCTGGACACTGTAATGTGTGTTTGTGCTGGTTTTCACTAGCCAGACAGATGAAATCAAGTGCGTCCTGAGACGCCAAGCAAAACTGTCTCCTACCATCAGCCAGAAGCCTGGCTGGGTTTTTTTTAGCTCCATCTTGACAAATTACACAATTACGGAAAGAACTGAAATAGGACTAGAAAGAGGACTAAGTACTATGTAAAAGTCCTTAGGGGAATTCTGTTAGAGCCCTTTTCTGGTGCCCTATTTAAAAAGAGGAAAGTTTTTCAGCTCCTTGTGCGGAAGTTTGAATAGGCAGTTTCTGTGAATATTTAGTGATTCAAATCCCTGTGACTTCAGGGAAGAGTGCACATCTCTGACCCAGCAGTGAGCGTGCTACCTGTGATACAGAGTGCTTTGGAACTCTGAAGTAGAAAAAGGTACTGTTGTCTAATACATCTAAATTTTCACTTTTACATACCAGATAGTTTTAAGGAACTTGTGCAAAGGTGCCCACGCAGGAATAACTCAACAGGGATAGTTATCCAAAAATGTCTTGTGTGGGCTCTCATGTTTTTTCAAATGGGCTTTCATAGTGATCAGTACAATTTTAATGGAATTTCTGCTTTGTTGAGATGATTGGTGAAATATGAATAAACCTATGTGGACTTTTGAACAGAGAATCCTTGGGAGGTTTTATGACTCACTATTGGCATGGACCTCATTCAAGATGCTACGTTATATTAGACACTTCATGTTATTTAGAAATGCTGTAGTTCAGCTCATTAGAAATAGCACTGGTAGCAGATGGCCAAGAGACAGTGCTGTAGAAAAGTTGATTGTGGGAGTCTTTCGAATTCTTTCAAGCATGTAGTGCAGGCTGAGCAAGGTCTTCCAACTCTGGCAAAAGGTTTTGCCACAGAGCTGCATAGCTGAGCACAAACCTGGTATTTGGTAGGTGTTCATGACTATCAGGCAGTGTTTTGAGAATTTCAGTCTGTGCACCAAAAGGATAGTTAACTGTCCATCACCAGCATCCTGAAACACACTGCCTTGGCAGTGCTCCCAAGACTCCAGTCAATTCCTAATGAAGTGAAGACCACCTTCCTGATAATTAAGAAGAAACAAGCTGCCTGGATTTTATCCAGCTGTGGACTTTTAGGCTAGTGTTCTGAGCACTTAGTGATTTGTGTTAGGTAGTCGACAGCTTAAAAGTTCTTACCCCCTAAGTGTGGTAGATTGGAGGGGAATTTCTTCAATTTTAGTTTGTTGCATGTGAGGAAATCTCTAGTGTTTGCCAGGCTCTTTTTTTCTGAGTATGCATAGTTTTATTCCAGTTTGGGAAGTGTTTGTAATGTAAATGTTCTATGTCTAAAAGAATAATGACACTGAATTGCAAAGTGTTGGGCATTCGGTATATTCACCTAATTATGCCTGGACAAAGTTTCAATTTAATGACCCCGTCACGGGTAGGCATTTCACAGACTCCTCGTTTCCTTTTTGACAGTATTATGGGAAATGATAGCCCCACTGATCGTGATGTGTTCCAAATGAGCTTGTATTTAAAGTAAACTTGACTCTTGAAATATGTCCAGGGTTTTGCACAAATGGTGGGTCTCAGCAGCAGAACCAGTTGGTATTGCCTTATTAGATCATGCATGGAGTCAGATAAATTATCATCTCACTGTAAGCTCAGATAGAGGAGAGAGTTGATCTCCTTTCTCTGTGTTTACTTACAGCTCTTCAATTTCATCTTCCAAGTGGTCCAAGTAAAAGCAGGAAAACAGAAATAATACGGTCCTTGAGAGCTGCAAGCATCAGAGACTACAGCTGGTTATTTCTCACTGCTATCACCATACAGGGTTGCTTTTTTTCAAATAAAAGATACTTATGAAATTGAGATTTTGGGGTATAGGGCTCTCTTCCTAGTTCCTCTTGTAGTGTTAGGAACTGGTAAGATGCTAAAAAATGGGTTTCTGTGTCAGAAACTTTGGAAATCCAGTAGTATTGGTCTAGTCCTGTGCAAGGAGCCTCTGTGCACCATGTTTCTCATTCAAGAGAAGTAAGTCCTGACAAAATGGAGAAAATCTCACACTGCCATTAAGTCACGTTAGCAATTTTCATACAGTTAAACCAGGGAAGTGATGTTTTTGCTGTATGAGGGGGTGGGCATATCTCTCATAGTTAGGGATGGTTGCAGGGATGTAAGACATGCTGGTGTAGCTACAGCAGCTAGAGACGGTCTGTTTTCATGCTCCAGCCTGATAGTTATGCTATTTTTGAATATGAAACATATTTACTAGCTGAAAACCAGAAAATTGACTTTACTTGAAATGATGAGTTAGAAATTATAAAAGCTTACCTCTTCTTGTTGACAAAGCAATCCATCTAGAGTTGTGTGCAGATTTCAGTGCATGTGTATTTTCATAATGCACTGCCTTTTGACAGCTCAGATTTTCCCTACAATTTCCCTGCTTTGTGTTGGTGTATTTGGGCTTGTTTGTGTTTGGGGAACTATATGTGAAATGTAACCCTCACCTGGAAAAAGCAAATAGAAATAATTTTGCTTAGTTAGCTTAGCAACCAATGGAGAAATATAACTACTACAACTAATCTCAAGAGGGATAGGATTTATCTCAGCTGATTAGTCACGTTTTTAATGAATCTCATCTTAATCTGGACATATAATACAGGTCAGATAAATCACTTTGTAAACGTGGTGGTTTCTCTGCATTGCCTGTAGTTGGAATCCAGATGACTTATGCAGATGTGGATGTCTATGTAAGAGGCATCTCACTTAGTTTAGATGGTTTATGTCAGTGGGATTCTCCTGTGCCAAGCCCCAGTGTTCATGTAATGAAATTCAGTGGACCATAGTAATGTCAGAGGCTGTATTTTAAGAACCAAAATAAAATTTATCAAGTTTTTCTGTGAGACATTTAGTGGTATGCACTTAGAAATTAATTGTGTTATTTAAATAAGCAATGAAGGTAAAGAAATTACATATTTGAAATAGCAGATCCATAGCATTGGTATAATCTTTAAGTTGTGACCCAAATGAAAGATGCATCCCTGATTATGGCCAAGAGATAAGCTAAGGCCAAATAAATACAGATTTATAACCAGAAGAGTTAAATTTCTCATCACAGATTATAAAAATAAAGCCTTTTAGAATTTAGGCATATGGGAACTAGCCAGGAGAAACTGCAGTTCTTAAATATATATTGTCCATAACCAGTAATAAAGAAGTATTTAATGAAGGCGCTTCTGATAGTAGCTAATGAGACTGACTGAAATGAGTTTCTAGCAGAGAAGAATGACCTTAGAGACACAAAATTACATAGAATAGCTCAGGAACATACTCTCTTTCTAGACTGACCCTGCTTCAGGCTATGTGAAAGAGACTGATAGAAGGATTCAGGATGGGCATGAATGGGGCTAAATTCAGTTTGTCTTGTGTGGTCTGGAAGACTGTTAAGCATCTAGCCAGGCTCTCTGTGACCTGTCAGTTCTGGGATAACAATATTAAAGCTATTAAATCAAATTCCTGGTTTGTATAACTTTTTTTCCTGTAGAGGTTTCATCAGAGGTAAGGACAGGTTGAGACAGACTGTTCATACACCACACACTGTACTGTGACACAGATTTGTTGGCTCCCATGTACTCACACGTGCACTCGGGCACAGAGGCTGATACCAGCTGAAACAAAGTACTGATTTGCGTTAAGGTGGGTTATGTGGTGCTTGCTTGGCATGTTATTATTGTTGCTATTTAAATAAAATCCCCTAAAGTTTATTTCTGACAAGATTGTAGTAACTATAGTACCATTTAGCAGTCAGTAGAAATTTTGTTTATGTAAAGTATTATAGTTGTTGAAGAGATTGCAGGCTTTCTTTTGTGGGCATTTGTAATTTTTTGGGACCAAATCCAGTTCCTAGTAAACTGGATAGGAATCTTTCAGTCAGTTCCAGCGGGACTTGTGTAAAATTTCTCTAAGTTTCTGAAGATGCCAAGTTTTATAAAACTGACATTTTAGCCGTGTGCCTGATACAGTGAGGATCAAGACTTCCTTTGGGACTCTGCATACATGATGATATGCTTTACCATGAAATTCTCTTAATTGGATGTGGTAATGAGGAGGTTAATGGGTCTACCAGGTCACTACTTTATAAGTTGTTTGTATAATAATACAGGAAGTATGAGGAATAAACAAGGGGACACCAAATCTTAATCCATGAGCAACACTGTGACTGAACTAGCATAGCAAAGTCGTGGTGGGAGGACAGGGAGGAGGAAGAGGCTGTTGTGTATTTTGGTTCAGACACTTGTGCTGTGATCCAGCTGTAGAAGGAGTTGGACATACTGATGCTCTATGAGTAATACTAATGGGGGAAGCTCATGGGCTCCCTTGTTATGCAGGCATTGCACAGACCACCAGACAGATCGGGTAGGTCAGGGTATTTATTATTGTCAGGGTACAGGGGATGGTGATAATGGGGGATTTTCATTAGTCATCTGCTGGAAGCCAGTGAAGGAGAATAGCAACTGCCCAATGTGCTTTGCAATGCACTTACAACCCACTTTTGAGACGGTAGGAAAAGCAATCCAAAGGGAAGCTATTATATTTGATACAGACTCTAAGGGAGAAGGTGTTGCAGGAACAGGGAGAGAAAAGGCAGGTTCAGTGAGAAATACTCTGTGATGACAGGACTCACAGATTTCAGGGAGAGAAGAGGTAAGAGAATAAAAACAACAGGTTTCAGAGGGGTATTGGAGGACTGGGGGCATAATCTCTTCGGAAAGGAGTCTGGAGAAAAGAAACTAAAGAATTGTTTGTTCCTTGAAGAAAAATTATAGAGATAAAAAATGCAAACTGAGACAGGATAGAAGAAGGACAAAAAGCATAGTAAAATAAATCTGTCTAAAATATAAGCACCTCATTTATATCAAGCACAAGAAGGAACCATGTACTAATCTAAAACTAGTTTGGATTATTCAGAACAAGTACAAAAGAACAGAAAAAGATGTAGAGAAAACAAACAAACATACAAAAACCCCCAACAAAACACATCAAAGAAGCCAAGACCAAAAAATGTGGACAAGAAAAGATTGTGTACGAGTAAGTACATCAGGAATAACAGAAATTGTTCTGAAAGTATATTTATGGTAAGAGTGTATTCCAGGAATGTGTTACTCTACTGCTTAACAGAAGCATTTCAGTTTTCACTGGTGTTATTTAGAGTATATAGAAAATAGCCTAGAACAGAGAAAGGACAAATTGGACAGTACTTAATGTGTTAGGTGTTCCCAGGTTAGCTGTGCCTCAGACATGCTGTACTTGGAAACTGGAAAAATTGTGTTAATTAGTCTCAGCCCTGTTAGTAATTGCCATAAGAAAAATAAGTGTGAAACCTCCTCCACCCTGAAAAAGAGAAAAACTCATTTTTAAAAGGATGCGGGAGCTATGGAGAGAAGAGGCCTATCACAGATTTACAGATCATTTTTGTTCCTCGAAAAAATTACAGACAAATATTCATTTTGTAAATACCTGGAGGAAAGTAACGAACAGCAATAAGCACGGATTTGTTGGAACTATCTAATACCATGTAACAAGAGATTAAAACTTGTGGATAAAAGGAAAGGGGCAGATGCCCTATATTTTCATTTTAAGAGACTTCTGAATGCTATTTCCCAAGACTCCCCTATGAACAAGCTAAGGAACATCAAGCAGTGTCTTAATGTGAGTTGCGTGGGATATAGCTGCAGAACTGGTTGGATAAGATAAACCCCGAGCAGCTACTGCTGTTTCTCTCATGTGTATTCCGTAAGAGTTTATTTTAGACCCTGTTCTGTTTTTTCAGTAATAATCTGGATTATGTTTTAGAGAATATTCTTATTAAATTTGCATTTGTCACAAAGTTGAGAAGGAATTGGAAGGATGCTGAAGAACAAGATTAGAATTGAAAATGATCTTGAAATGGCTTTGAAAATAAAGCAATATGGTACTACACTTGGACAGAGTAGCCATACACAGGCACAGGACAGCTGGATAAGCAGTGGGTTTTGAAAATTATATATGTCACAAATATTACATGAGTAAACATCTTCAAGTTGTTGCAAAGAAGACACGGATGAATGAAAAAGTCAAATAGCCTGCAAAATATATGGAGTAATTAATCTGTTGTACTGAGTACTCTGCTCTGTTCAAATACTGGGTCCAGTTTTGAGCATCATAATTCAATAAAGGGCTAATTGGAGTTCAGGGAATGGCAATTAGGAGAGTTAGAGAACGAAAATTATGACTTGTAAGGAAAACAACTGAAGAACCAGAATTATTTAGCCTAAAAAGTAAAAGGTAGGAGTAGAAAGTTTTCAAGTATGCAAAAAAACCTACTAAAACACCCTGAGCCAACCAACCAAAGAAACACACCCCAAACCACCTTGAACCTACACAGATGAAGGGAATTATCTGATCTCCACATCCCATATGGATAGCTTAAATCTAACAAGAAATAATTAATTTAGACATCAGAAAAAAAATTCTGACAGTAAGGTAAGATAACTTAGAACAGGTTAGGTGAGAAATTTGTTAATATAATAGAGGTCTTTCAAACCAGGGAAAACATGTCAAAAAATTATACAAGCGTAGCTTTGTTTCACCAGCAAATTGGAGCTGACCTGCTGTGGAGCCTCCCAGCAGTATCTTCTGTATTGAGTGTGTTACATTACTGCATATTATGCCTGTGCCACACTATGCATTTTCTGTTCTGTAAATCTTGGGATGCGTATTGCAATTTGAATTAAGATTATACTTATTTTATTTTTTTTTTTATTTCAGTGTGTGCAGAAGCTTACAATCCCGATGAGGAAGAGGACGACGCAGAATCTAGGGTACTTAATCCTTAGAGTAAAATACTTACTTTTTCCATTTTTAGGCAACAAATTTAGGAAGAAAAATGTAACCAGCATTACCATTCCTTTCTAAAAACATTTTTATTACAGTATACTTTAGTAACTTCATGGGTTTTTTGTCTTAAAGGAACATTTAAAAATTCTCTGTAATAGCCACCTATGTAGGACCTGATGGGAGTATTATTCTAAATTACCAAACCTGTGATACATGGTTAGGGAAACATTTTTGTGCAATTATATTTACCCAATTATATTTACCTGCTCCTAAAAACACTTATTTGGTGTCCTCATAATCTTGCAATAGTTTCCTCAGTGTTCTAGTATTTTTCATAAGGCAGAAAACAGGTAAACTATAAAATTGCTAAAATTTTTAGATGTACAGTGCCATAACTAATGAACTATATTTCTTTATTTATGTCACCCTTTTAAGTGCATTTATTTAGCTTCTAAGATGAAATAGCATGGCTTTCAAGATGAGTTTAATTGTTTGTATTCTACCTAATTTCTGGTTTGCAACACTGTCAAAAAGGTTACCCTACAGTATCACAGCTATACTTAGCATATCTTTTAAAGCATATGAGTTGAGCAACTTGATTGATACTCACATGAGCCAGACATTGGTAATTTAGTAAATCTCTGGCTCACTCAGATAGTGTCAAGCCTGTTGTTTACTCTGTGAAATTTCTGGTATAAATTTAACACAGATACTATTTCACAAAATACTCTTTAGGAAGTAGTCATGGCAAATAGCTGAATGTAATAGTGGTGCTTTTTATAAAATGTGTATGTCCCAAACATGATTAGAGAGTAGGAGAGTAATGTTTATGTAGCAGTAGTGTAAAGGTATCCAGAATGGCTTGCAGAAATGAACCGGATTCTACAGGTATAAAGATCTTGTGAGCTTAAATACAGCAGGGTTCCATTTTCTGATGCTGTGATGATACCATGTTATCATGGAGTGTTTATTCAAATCCTGAAGGTTTTGAAGTGAAAGTGGTATGAATCATGGAAAAAAATACTGTGTAAAATGCATAGCTGAATTAGCTCAGTCCTTCAGCTCGTGCTGCTACATGATGATCACTTTAAGTGTTTTTGTATTATATCCTTCAGATTATTCACCCCAAAACAGATGATCAAAGAAACAGACTGCAGGAGGCATGCAAGGATATTCTTCTTTTTAAGAACCTAGACCCGGTAAGAAATTCTTTGTAATGAACAGCATTTAGCAGTGCTCCTAAGAATTAATTCTCGAGCTTTTGAACCGAAATTTACAGATTTGACTTTTGTAACCTCTTACATATGCTTTCTTGACCATTTCATAAATTCCAGAAATGCCATTTCTATAACTGATACATCATATAGAGTCTTCCATTCACCACCATAAATTATAATATTGAAGTACATTAATACGAATCTATACATTAGTGTGATTGTGAAGTCTATTTCTTATTTTAAATCTTGCTGTGCATTGATGTATATAATTGCTTCAGTTAACAGGAATGTTTAAGTTGCCTCTACTAGTTACTTTTTAGCATACAAAAGGTGCTGAGTGCTCCCTTAAAACAGAAAATTACACTCAAAGCTTACAGTTTAGCTATGAATGTAAATGAACAAGTGAGTTATGAAATAGGGGGAAAGAGAAAGGCAATAATGAGGTGTTTGCATTATTATTTCACTTAATGCAGATATCATAAGAAAACTTTCGATAATTCTCTTCTCTGCAAGTAATTTCCTGCTGTTGCCTATAAGAACAACTTTTTTAAGAAAGCTTAAATGAATTGAATGAGTGATCTGGATCAGACAAAGGTGATAATGCTACCAAAAAAACCCACAGGATTGTTTGAGGGAAAAGGTGATCGCATCAATAAAAACATACATACTGAAGTTGGGATGACTCACAGCACACCAAATGCTTTCTCACGAGAATTGATTCAGTGCTGTCAGGGGAGGGAGCATGGGGGAAAGCAAAATCATTATGTAGAGTTTTAAGTATGAGAACAGAAAGTTTAAAATTTGATTCAAGAGGGAGCTAATGGAAAGACCAGCCTGCAGCTTTGTTTGGAAGTCAGGTGCTGTTACAGAGAATGCACATGAATTTGTGCTGCAAGTTTCCTTCTGTCTGCACAAAGGCTGAGCTCTGGCCCTGGGTACCTCTTGCCTAAGAAGCTCTGAGGAGCAGTGAACCACAAACCCCCAGCTTTGCAGAACCCTGGAGTTAGCATTAGAGGAGGGTGTCAGAAGTCTCAATATGTGTGCTAATAATACATGTGCATACTTGGGACACTAGGGATCCTGACACAGATGATTTCCTAATTCCCTCATGCTATTCCACTATACTTGTTCAATCTAAAGTCATGCAAACATTTACCCCTTCTGCTCCTGAATTATTTTCCTGAATAGCTTCAGCATCTGCTCTGGATGTGAAATTGCTTTATTATATATTTTCATTGTTGTTGCTGTGTCCTGGCTTCCACTTAGCTGGACTATCATTGCATTAGTCTGCCAATGGCATTTTGGCAGATCCCTCTTGGTTAGTGACTGAGCATCTCTCTCTTAAAAGCCCTGCGACCCAGTGGATTATTGTGTGCTCCTAGAAACTGCTGTGATGTTAGTAGGGCTCACAGGATCAGTCCTCTGGATGGGATCTGCTTTCCCTTATAGCAGGGGGATCTGCTTTCCCTTATAGCAGGGGGATCTGCTTTCCCTTATAGCAGGAACTAGATCTTCTGTCTAAACAGTCATCAGCCACTTGGTCTTCAAGATAGGGCTCTATTGGCATCATAACATCTATATTTTAATGTTGTGTAGATATGGAGCAATAAAGCGTTCCAGTGTGAGCCCTTGATGGACTTTTTCCAAGGTTGGATTCTTCCATGGAATATTGAGGGATTACTTCCTGTTTGTGAAGGACTGTGCTTGCTGTCTCAATACTGATGTTTTGAACTAATTTTTTTTAGGTTTTGCTTCTGAACCAGTTACTTGTAATTGCTAATTGTTCCCACAGT
>JAWWEU010000040.1:13315525-13335650 GCA_035583155.1 Acropternis orthonyx
CTCTTATACCAGAGAATTATTTATTGTCTTCTTGGTTGCCTGCCACCCCACTGCCAGAAACCGCAATACTACTTCTGGTTACCAGACCACCTCCTTTGTGCTACAGATGCTGGAGGTTACTAGCAGTGGAATCAGAAGCTGCATGCCCTCTGTCCCCTCACTTTCACTTTGTGCAAGCCAGCAAGGAGAAAACAAGAGGATGACCAGATGTCTTGAGCTGCTACTGAGGATAAGCCCTAAGTTGCTATTACTGAAATTTCTCTCTGTTCAGCCTAACAACTGTTTTATCACCTGGAGGAAGAGCAGCAGCAGCTCATCTGTCCAAGGCAGCCTTCTACACTTCATTTTTACAATGCAATTCAGAGTTGTTATTGGTTTTGTCTCTTAAGAGGAAAATTTGCTGGGGTGATTAAAAATAGACCCTTTGGTTTGGCTGTTGTGGCCAAGAGGGCAGCAGTTAAAAAACCTGATGAACCTTTTATCAGAGTAACAGTGTGGCTCGAGGGACTGGTACCATCAAAGCTGTGCTGTGCTCTTGCACTTAAAGTTTGAGTCCTTTCCTTTGCAAAATTTCAAGATCATCTTCTGTTTCAGGGACATTTTATGTTGGAGAACTCTGCCCTGCTAATGCTTGTAGAGAATATTTAAAATAGGTCTTGACCCTTTTCTAAAATGTAATAAATTATACATATTGTTCACAAATATGCAGTAGCAATTTCTGGGCATATTGCCACTCATGTACCTGGAGAATTAGTATTAGAGAGCACAAATATTGATTAATCAATTAGAATTGATTAAATTGAAGAAAGATGAAAGAGAGCATAATGTAACTGTTTTATGAATAGTGTGTTCTTGTACTTAAGGCCAAAGCATTCCTTGCAACTACTCGCAGAACATTCTCATAATGCTTTTAGGTTCTTAAAAACTTTGGTGAAGAATCAGAACTACAAATTTTGGAGTATACACCCCCCCCCCATATGCATATATATGCATATATATATACACACACACATATATATGACTGAGCCCAGAATGCCTGAACATGTTAATAGTCTGCCCTCTAAGATGACATAAAGCTCTTTGCAAATTAAAGGGATCCCAAACAGCAGAACTGCACTTAATCCTCTGTTTTAACCTAAGGCAACAAAAACACATCAGATAGAGCAGTGATTCTCTCCACCTTGCCTGTTGCATCAGCAATAGTGTGGCCAGCAGGACCTGTGGCCAGCCGCACACCCCCCTGTGCTCGGCACTGGTGAGGCCACACCTTTAGTCCTGTGTTCAGTTTTGGGTTCCTCAGTACAGGAATGACATTGAGGTGCTGGAGCATGGCCAGAGGAGGGAAACAGAGCTGGTGATGGATCTGGAGCACAAGTCTGAGAAGGGGCAGCTGAAGGAGCTGGGGGTGTATAGCCTGGAGAAAAGGAGGGGACTTTACCAGTCTCTACAACTTCCAGGAAGGAGATTCTGGCCAGGTGGGGTTGGTCTCATCTCCTAAGTAACAAGTGACAGGGCAAGAGGAAATGGCCTCAAGTTCAGCCAGGGGAGGTTTAGATTGGATATTAGGAAAATTTCTTCACTGAAAGGGTTGTCAGAGCATTGGAAGAGGCTAATTCTCTAATCAGCTAGTGAAGATGTTCTGCCAAAGAACTGCACAATGTAAGGTACCTTCATATTTGGCTTAAGAATTCTGGAAACTATTTGGAACTCTGAATTATTTCTGCACCTTTTTTTTTTTTTTTTTTTTTTTTTTTAGCAAACTGCTGAAAACAATCAGTCAATTAGCTCAGAGGGCTAGTTACAAAGTATGAAATGTGTTACTGAGCCTGACTGACGGACATGGGCATATATTTGAGAGCAGAGTACTAATTTAACGTCTAACTATGTGGAAGAATGTCAAGGTATATTTTCAAGGAAAGTATCGCTTGAAAATATTGATTATACATTGAAATAGAAATTAGGTTCTTTGATAGTGAAGAAATAAATGCCTTTTGATTAGTTTACAAGTGGATATTACAGAAGGGAACTAAATGTTTTGAATTGGATCAATACTGCTGCTAACATTTATATCAAGAGTTCCAAGGAGTGTATGCACATGGTCTTGTTATGAAAAACAAATGCAGAGAGCTGTACACATGAATTCTGTAATCTGCTGTTCCTCTGCAAGGTCCTGACTTGTTAATTAAGAAGTCCTTTTCTTTCCATGGTTTCCTTGCCCGTTTTACTAATATTTTCTCCCTCTCTTCCCCCTACCTGCCCACCCCACATCCTGCTCCCTATTCTGGTATTCTGTCTGCTTCATTGACTTCTTAATATCATGTTGAATATTAATTCATTGATATTTCATATTGCACAAAGTGAGGGTAAGATGCCAATAGGATACCATTTTAACTGGGGCTCATTTTAGTAAAATAATTGTAAGAGGAAAGAATAAAGTGGTTTATGAACTCAGGGACAATAGAAGAAGTGTGGATTCACTTTGTTCACGTGATAATCTTATGGTTGTCTCTTGGAACACTTTTATTTTTACAAGTCATATGAGATAGACAAGTCTCATTGTTACTCTTTTACTGAAGTGCAGGGCAGTCTTATGCCCACTTAATTGTGCAGGATGTCTTGGATCTAAAAGGGAAATTAACTGAGATTTCCTGTATACCGGGGAGCACTCCAGCAGCACCCTCATCCTTCTTTTGGGGAATTCCCAGGCATATATAATTCCATCATACCATCCCTTAGTTTAGAGATTTACTGCACCCATCTTAATAGCTGGATTTTACCAGCTTGTGTCAAATGCTAGATTAAGATTGTCTCGGTTTGCTGTTAGACACAAGGAGGTGGTGTTGCCCTCTTTGTCAATGACCAGCTGGAGTGCATGTAATTCCACCTGGGGGTGGACGAGGAGCTGACAGAGAGCTGATGGATCAGCATTAAAGGGAAGGCAGGGACAGGTGACATTATAGTGGTGGTCTGCTACAGCTGCCCAACCAGGAAGACCAAGTGCAGGAGCTCCTCTGTGGATGGATTGGAGCAGCTTCGCATTCACTGGTCCTTAGGGGGCACTTCAGCCATGCCCAGCATGTGTCAGACGGACAACACAGCAATCCAGGAGGTTATTGGAATGTGCTGATGTTGACATCCTTCTCCAAGAGAGGAGGAGCCAACAAGGAGAGGTGCTGTGCCAGACCTTGTTCTCAGCAACACGGAGGGGCTCGTGGGGAATGTGAAGCTCAAGGGCAGCCTGGACTGCAGTGATCATGAAGCAGTGGAGTTCAAGATCCTTGGGACAATGAGGAGGGTTTAGGAGCAAGCTCCCTACCCTGGACTTCAGGAGAGCAGACTTTGGCCTCTTCAAGGATCTCCTTAGTAGAGTGCTGGGATAGAGGAGTGCTCTGTTTATGAAACAGATCTGCTTTTTAATTCTAAAATTACCCATCTTTGTCTTTTCAAAGTAACTACAGAGGCTGCCAGTAAACTGAACCTCAGCCTGGCAGAGATTCAAGAGGATTCACATTGAACAAACTGGGCAAGCAAGTTGGTAATTCTCATGGTAAAAGCAAAGACCATGTTCCTAGTTTGGTCATTGCAGTCTGCTCTGTTTTGGTTTTAAGTGGAAAACTTTAGAAAAGGGACTACTTGTCTTTAAGTTAGTTGCAATTTATTTAGAAAGTTCAAATACATGTGCAGTGCTTCAGCAGATAATGGACTGCTTTCAAACTTATTAAATACCTCCAAGTGTTTAAAACATTTTTAAAAGGGAATTGTACTTCTGAATTCTACTCTGTTGTCTAAAAATATCATAATTTACATTCCAGAGAAGTTGTGGTTTGGTGAGCTTTGAAAAAGGGAGCTCCAAAAAGGAGGTTGTAGCCAGGTGGGTATCAGTCTCCTCTACCAGGCAACCAGCAATAGGACAAGCAGGCAGAGTCTTAAGCTGTGCCAGGGCATGTTTAGGTTAGATATCAGGAAGAAGTTCTTTACAGAGAGAGTGATCTGCCAGGGAGGTGGTGGAGTCACCGTCCCTGGAGATCTTTTAGAACAGAATGGATATGGCACTCAGTGCCCTGGTCTAGTAGACAAGGTGGTGTTGGGTCAAAGGTTGGACTTGATCATCTCAGAGGTCTCTTCCAACCTAGTTGATTCTGTGATAATTATGAGATCGTCAATGTTTTAATCAGAAATCTGAGATGAAGCACACTGAATAAATATTTTAACTGTGTGTATTATTCCTCCAATACATCAAATGACCATCTTTTTCATTTACTCTTTTTTCCCAAGATACCTTGGAAGTATTTGAATTTCCAAGGATTGAGGCCCATGTAATGCATTTTTCTTGCATTGCTTGCATTTAGAGGATAACATATGGCCTCCAGCCTCCCACGAAGTGTGGAGCATTCTGTATGTTCTTACTTGTTTTCAAATGGCAGCCAAGGGCTGTTGGTTGGGGAGCCACTTTGCCAACTCAGGTGCAAAGCAAGGGGAAGGGAAAGTGCAGCTTCAAGTGCTTTAGACAATCAACTAGCATTAGGTCAGTTTTGCACATTCTGTAGGAGTATCTTTTAGATCACATAGGGAGGACTGAAAAGAATAAAGTACTATTTACCTATGAATTTAAGCATGAAGGTTTTTAAAAGGCAACCCCTGTACCTAATTTTCAGTCTCTCCCAATGGCACCCACACACACTTTTCTCTTTCTCTGAAATGAACTATAACACATTCAGATACCTAAAATGATCCTTCTTTTTACAAATACATACCTGTTTATACTACCTAAGGTACTAACTAAATAGAGATAGTTAAAGGATTCCTTGCTGGCCTAGGAGGGCTGCATGATGTGGTACTGTGCTTTACCCTGATCAGCTGTATAAAGGATGGATGCTGCCATTCTGTGGTTCTTTGTGCCCACACACAGCAAACTCTGGGAAGTTAAATAATATTTAGTTTCCATGTTTCAAAAAGGCTCAGATAACACGGTACTGCTGATAATTTTAAAAGCTTTCAGTAAGTGAAGAGATTCGACAGCATAAGGATGGAATTAATTTCACCTAACTTATCTGTCTGAAAATTGTGTGTGACTGGGAGATACATTAGATATCTCTATCCTCAGAGGAAAGAAAGAGCAATCTCTAGAGCATGATTCTGAGCTACCTTGTATGGCTGTCTCTGTCCATGGGCTGCAGAAGGACTCTACAGGGCTGGCTTAGACTGGTTGTCTCTGGAAAGGCAAATGCCATCCATCTTTCAGTAGCTGGAAATGCTGTGAAATGAACCATTGCAAAATGCAAATCAACAGGCTTTTCTTCATCGTGGTTTTCACTAGAACCTGCTTGTTCCAGTATGATACATACTTAGTAAGTTTCAAAAAGGAGAGTATATATTTGTGTTTATTGTTAGAATTGTAGGTATTTGCATGATAAACTGAAAATAAAATTTAAATTTTTATGTTGTCTTTTTAGGATTCACATTCTTAATCTGCAATGAGCTGTGTTTGATTTTTTTAGATGAGAGTAGTCAAGTTTTAGCAAATTTACACCAAACAACACAAATTATGTGATTAGAGATTTGGTTCTGTTATTAGACAGTAATAATTCAGATGATCGCATTTTGTTAGTCTGTTAACAGTTCTCTCTAGACATTTGTATTCCATTCAAATTAGCAAAGTAGTTTTCTAGCTGTGTGTAGAATTCCTGCTTCCCAAAGAGTCACTTCCATACTCAACCAAAGCACTGCAGGCCTTTATGATTACATCTGGCCCAACATTCTGCAGGCATTGTATAATTCAGATTTTGAAAATACTTAATCATTTTGAAACTTTAAATTCTGTTTGTGAAGGCAAAATCAGGTAAGTCTGTCATATGTAGTAAGAGAGACGGTTTTCTCTTTCAATGGAATAACATTACTCAGTTGACAAGGGTGAAATTCTCTCTTTGAATGGTCATGAGTAATTTATATTGCAGGGAAGAGCTATTTTATCACTTGCAGGGACAAGAAGGGAAGCTGCATTCTGAATACTGGAAGAGGAAAAAACACTGAATGCTAAATAAAACTGTCTTTCTATTGATCCACACATTTCTGTAGCATGAATATTTTCATCCATTAACGTTTTTTATCTGCATGTTGGGAAGCTGGCCAGTTAGTTAATTTGAAGAGTAAGGTATTAAAAGCAGATGATAATTCCTTGTCTCTTTGTGTTCTTTTGAACAGGAACAGATGTCTCAGGTGTTAGATGCAATGTTTGAAAAGCTGGTTGAAGGAGGGGAACATGTAATTGATCAAGGGGATGATGGTGACAACTTCTACGTCATTGATAGGTGAATTGCTGTGTCTCATTATAGCACAAAGTATTATGCAAAATTCCATTGAGAAAGATCCATAATTTGTGAACTTGTATTTGACTCTTACATATATTTGCATGGAAGAAAAAAAGAGCACACGTTGAACCAGTCCTGCTCTGTCTGAGCTATGGAGAGCAGTGTCTAAAAGGAGGCAGACTTTTTTCATATGGAAATATGTTCCTGTTATGTGTTGCTACATACATCATGTTTACAAGATAGCAGATTTTACTGCATTCCCAAAGCAAAGAAAAAGTTACTAATTTAATGCTGGGGAGAAGAAATGCACAATGTATTAAGCAAATGCATATTTTTATTTCATAATCTTATGTGGCTTTTCAGATACATTCCTTCTGATTCCTTCTCCTCTTTTATTTGTTTCATTATAAATTACTACTATAAAATACTTAAAATGTTAAATAACTTGTATTTTTATTCCAGTGATCCTATCATAACAATTTTTGTGAGGTCTTGTGACATTTGTGTTTAGTGTGGTTAAAGTGAAATTAAGAAACAGATACTAAGATCTTAATTTTTAATAAGTTCTGGTGATCAATAGATCACTGTACATCCAGTCTATCTTTAAACTGAGTTAACGTAAAAACTAATAACCCTAATAACTATAATAAGTAATAACCTTTCTGTTAAAAACAGTCTACTTTTATTATTTATAGAAGTCACTGAGATATCTCCACAAGGTATTTAATACCACTTAAGTAAATGTGTATTTCAAATACTTTCTCTTTGGAATTCGCAGTATAAAACATAGAGTGAGAGGCTGCTTAGCAAAGACCAGGGCTGGATCCTGCTCATTGTGTTTATATATTTTATTAACAGAGGTACATATGATATTTATGTAAAATGCGATGGTGTTGGGAGGTGTGTTGGAACCTATGATAACCGAGGATGTTTTGGTGAGTTGGCCTTAATGTACAATACACCCAGAGCAGCTACAATTATAGCTACCTCTCCTGGTGCCATCTGGGGTTTGGTAAGTGGAATACTTGTTTTAAGCTATTTAAAAAAAATTATAAATGGTAATGGAATGCTATATCAGCATTAAATATATATAGAGAGATATATATATTCATATAGAATTCAGAAAGTTTAATTCTAAAAATTCTGAGAACTCCCAACACAATGCTGTTTTTTTCCAGAATCTGCAGATGCAACTCTGACGCTTAAGAAAGCACTGATTTTTTTAAAAAAATAATAATTTTGTTTTAATTATGATTTCCCAAATTGAAACCCACTTAACAGTTGCATATGAATATTCTTCCCAAATCTTGATTGGAAATGCCTTTGGCTCCAGAGTAAAATTCCACTGTGAGGTTATACTATCTGGATCTTCAACAACAGGAACAGAATTTACCAAAAGAGTAAAACTGGGACGGCCATCTTCTTCAAGATGTACATACCAATCTAATGAATGATCCCAAGATCACATTTTTCCACTGAAGTGAAAGATGTGATTTTTCACCAGTTAATCCCTGTGACTTTTGGGATTACATAGGACCCTGTAAGATTGGCTTTAAATGGGATTGGGTTGTGTTGGCCAGTAAGTCCCACCTGCAGCAGTGAAGGCTTGCAATGCATTTCCCCTCTGTCTGTCACCAGGACAGAGTCATATGATGTTAAGAGAAGAAAGCAGCATTGGTGTAGTTTTTCCATCTGTCTGTTCACTTGCATGGCCAAATACTAATCAGTGTCCAATTGGCTGTTTAGGGCAACAGTGACTCTTGTTCTGCTGTAATAGCAGAAAGTGGCCTTACCTAAGACCCAGACCCATGTATTTTGGTTCTGTTTATATAATAATATAAACCCCTCTTTGAGTACGTAACAATATTTATGGGAACTCAGGATAATGAATAAGCTCTGCAAATGAAACATTTAATGTAAACTCTGTACCCCCTACATGTGAACTCAGTACGTACTCTCTGCCAAAGGGCAGAGATTTTCATGAATCAGATCAGGAGCTTAACTTTAGGAGCTCTTGATTGACCTCTAGAGGAATCTTTGGCAACTGACTGTAGGGAGAGATTGACCCAGCTAGTCCGACAGCTACACTGAGTGACCAAAATTGGGTAATTTGAACATATTCAGCAATTTCTAAAGCATTTTCTAGCACACACTTTCTGTTAATAAACTCTCTTTCTGTGTTTTCAGGACAGGGTAACATTCCGAAGAATCATTGTAAAAAATAATGCCAAAAAGAGAAGAATGTATGAAAGTTTTATTGAGTCACTGCCATTCCTTAAATCTTTAGAAGTAAGATTTCTGTTGAATTATTTTAATGGATGTATCAGAGATACCTGATAAGATTCTGCTTTTGAAGAGTTTAAATTTGGAATTCAAAGTTTCTTTGCAATAAGATTTTGCATATTTCTGCTTTTCGAAATTTAGGATAAAGAATTGTTGTTAATATTGTATTTAAAAATAATTTTTGAAGAATTGGGATATATAGACCTCTTACAAAAATGGAAGCTCTCTCAAAATATCTGACTATTAAAACTGTAATATAGCCTCTGGAACATCATTCAACAGTTCTTTTTTTAATGCTTATCAAAACAGGAAAATCAAGATACAATATTCTATGCAAAGATTCATGAAAAGAAATATGAAAGTGCTTTATAAACTTTTAGGATCATAATGTTAACTAAATATTCCTTACATTTTCTCTTTCTAAACAAAGATGTCTGAGCGTTTAAAAGTGGTCGATGTGATTGGTACCAAAGTGTACAAAGATGGAGAACAAATCATTGCTCAGGTACAGTTCATTTCTAGTTTTAGCTTTTCTTTCCCAATAGGTAACAGTAATCATGTTATCCATAGACAATGCATACTTTTAAACTATACTTTTCTTTCTCACCGAAACAAAACCAATGAATCTTACATCTAAGAGAGGTGATTATTTTGTTTCAGAAGCTAACTTTTCACTTGCAGTACTTCGAAAAGCAACCCTCTTTGTTGGTATAAAGGAGTAAACGTTTTTAGTATACTTAGGAATTCAGACTATATAAATGTGCTTCCAGCGAGGAGCACTGAAGACGTACCTTGTTTTTATTGTTAAATACAGTAATCTTTTGAAAAAGAATGCAGAAGTAAACTCTTCGGGAGAGGCAGCTGAGAGTATCTTGCCCCAAGATAATTACTGGATATCAGATAGCCCTTGGAGGCTTTTTATACTGGAAAAGTGGCAAGGGAAATTGTTTGGAAGAAATACAGAAATGGAGAAACAGGAGTGAGAATCCTAAAAATCTTCCATAACATTGGTTTTCTCCGTTTTTTTGCATAAGGCACAGTCAGCTTTGCCTTTTCGTGAAAAGGCCTTGCTGGCAGTTCTGTACAGGTGTTTTGATTTTTACATACCTAGAGTATGGTTTTCAAATTAAAAGTTCTTTCTTTTGCAATAGGTATCAAGAAGATGAAGTTTAAGGCACTGGTTGCAAATACTTTAATGTTAATGAAACTAAAATGGAAACTTTACGTTTCCTTTACTCACTTTGTATTTTTTTCTTGTGCAGGGTGACTTGGCTGATTCTTTCTTCATTGTAGAATCTGGAGAAGTAAGGATTATAATGACAAGGAAGGTAAACATCCTTAAAACCCAGAACTTTTTCCTCTTCTTTTTTCTCTTCTTTTTTTCTTTTTTTTTAGATCTTTTAGATCTTGATGTATTCTAAGTGTTAAGTGGTGATGTCACTAATTTTGCTTATTCAGTCCTGAGTTCAGCAAATCTCTCCCTCATAGTCTTACTTTTCTTTCTTTTTTTTTCAAATGATATTTCAGGGTAAACAAGATCTAGAAGAGAATGGAGCAGTTGAAATAGCTCGATGCTCAAGAGGACAATATTTTGGAGAACTTGCTCTTGTAACTAACAAACCACGAGCTGCTTCTGCATTTGCTCTTGGCACTGTCAAATGTTTAGGTATTGTTCAGTAATATTTTATATCTAATACATAATGTATTTGGTTGGTTTTATTGTGACTCTGTCTTTCTCCAGAATATAAGATTTAATTACATTTACCCAAATAAGACTGTTTAAGTACATACCTTATTGCTGTGCATTCCTATTTATGTTACTTATCTGCCAAAAATATTTGCAGTTGATAAATACTATTAAACACAAATTCTCCAACATTTCTTTGATATTATGGAAGTAAAAATTGTTTTAGGACAATACAGAGTATTGCTGTGAACCATTTATAACTACCAGATAAACATATAATAGTCTGCAGAAAGGTAAAGTATTTTCTCAGTAGAGTGACTCATCTAAGAAATAACTCCCTTAAAAATCCTGTCCCGTTTTATTACCATGATTTAAGCTCTTTACAAAGTCCTTGTTTTCACCACCTGTTAATTTAATCATTCCATCACACTGTAGTCTCAGGCACAGGGAAAGTGAAGACCACAGGAGTTGTGCTCATAGACAACCCTTCGCATCCACTGCTTTTCGGGGTCTGATGTTTAGCTCCTAATTATTGGTTTCTAATCATGGGAAAACTGTAAATTGCAAAGACAGATTTGGCATTCTTGAATTGATTACTGTCCTATTGGCTGAAACTACAGAACACAGGATGTGATCAGCTGAAGGAAATATTCTGGTTGGCTGTGCACTGACACTGCAAGCCAGTTATTGTCTTCAGCTTCTTGTACATTTGCTGGGAAATAAATATCTATTACAATTTTCACTGTGGGTGGAAGAGAGTAAAAAGAGCAAGGAAGTAGGCTAAGTTAGACCCCAAATTCAGCCAACACCACCAGTTAGGAATGTGGCTTTTTGAAATCTCACGGGTCTTAAAACTTCATTTCGTGGAGGAACCCAGGAACACAAATCTTAATAGGAAAATATTTTCAAAATAAGTAACAGAAAATTTAAGTTTATTTATGAAGTTTCAAGACAGCAATGTGTTAGTTGATCTTGGTTTTGCTAAGGTAAGCTGTTCTCTTCTGTGCAAAGTGTATATGGGTCAGGAGTATCTGTTCTGTTGTCATTTAAAATTTTACACTGGAATGTCATAAATGCCAGGATTAGTGTCTGTAACTGATGAGTACATCATATTCTTTCTCTCTCTCTCTCCCTTTTTATCTTAGTTATGGATGTGCAGGCATTTGAAAGGCTTTTGGGACCTTGTATGGAAATTCTGAAAAGAAACATTGCAAACTATGAAGAGCAGCTAGTTGCTCTGTTTGGAACAAACATGGACATTGCCGATACCAGTGCATGAACTAAACATTGGAGCAACAAGATCTGTTATGAGAATATAGCACAGTAGTGGTTAGTCCACTGAGAAATTGTCTCTCTTCCTATAGATGCCAAGCATTTTCTGTGATTTTAAGAGTGGGTTTGGGGTTTTTCGGTTTGGTTTGGATTTTTTTTTTGTTTGTTGGTTTTTGGGGTTTTTTTACTTATTACAGTGGAAATATTAGTAAACAAAATAGCAATTCAATAAATTGTGGACTTGATTTTTAAAAGTGCTTAGGGTTGATGATTCCATCTGCTATTAGGACAACCTATAATAGCCCAGCACCTTTGAAAATCAAGTCCTTTGACACAGCATTTCCATAAAGAATAGATTAAAAAAAAAAGAAACCCACATGTGATGAACTTCTTAAACCAGCTTCTGTTCTTCGAAAAGGTTACAACTTTTCTGGAAAGACTGTTAGTTTGAATGTGATATGTTGAAAGTATTAGTGGACACAAAGTGTTTATATGTATTAATACAGAAGATATACAGTAGATATTACTTTCTGACTATTACAGTTGTCATGATTTTATGTTGCATTTATCACAGATGTAGTGAATCACAAGATTAATCGTAAGATAAAGCATGACAATGCGTTTTGTGTAACGCTCATGACCCAAATCTGATTTTTAACATTTTGTAATTTGTTTTAAAGTCCTCTTTGTTTAATATGTCATGTTTCAGCACGACATTGTAATATCTTATGCAATTCAGAGGACTTGTATATCTTTGCAATAAACTGCATTTTTTATTAGTTACAAGTATTCTGTACATGAGTGAGGACAGCTGACAAATTAACCTTAATGCTTTCAAAGCAAAGGCATGGGTCATTGTCATGTTCTACCTAATCATACATAACCTATATTGTTTTCCTTCTCCCTTGTTTTATATTTATGCATTTTGTCTTCTCTATCTATGCTTGTTCTCTAGTTATTTTTTTTTTTAGATCTCACCTTCCTTATTGTTAAATCTTTTACCTGTTTCAGTGAAATGATCTCTGTATATCTCTCTTCTTGCAGTCTAATCTTAACTATCAAAGATCAGAGTCAATTACTGAAGTGATTGATATTGAAAGCCATGCTGAACTAAGCTTGTCCTTTAAAACCCTTATCAGGAAGTGCAAAAATATTTTTAATTTGAAAGATCAGTACTTCCAAAGCTTTGCACACATCTGTCATTGTTAAACCTAACATGTCTTGCTTTCAAAAACCTGTAGGTCATCATGAAATAATGCCTTCAGCCATAATAGCATGGGATACCTTCTGAGACTGAGGAGAGGGAATGTCATCTTATTTAGGAGCACAGGGCTCATTGCTTACAAGTGTCTGTGACTGGAAATTTCAGGCACAGTCCAGTGTTAGTACCTGTCTGTTGATGTACATGGAAAACTCGTGCACATACTGGCAATGGGCAGTAGTTCTGCCAAAATAACACTGCAAGAGTTGGTGGAAGGCTGCTTATGCCCTGTTTCAAACACCTGAATTGTAACATCTTTCCTTCTTAGATAATGACTTTTCTAATGCCATACATTTGTGTATGTCAATGCAATCATTACCCTACAGTTAGTGATATGTTCTGACAATTTATATAATCATACCTGTATAGGAAATTATGATTATATAATATGATAATATATAATTTATATCATACAGTATGGTATAAATTAGAAGTCAGATTAATAACAAAGTACAATCTGAGCAAAATTTACAAATGTAGTTTTTTTTAACCTAGAAATCTGGTGTGAATAATTGCACATATGATAACTTGCCTTTGTACTTCTGATTTATGGAAAAAAGAGAAGCCTGTTATACTAGAAGGAAATGTCAGGTAACCAAAATCTACACTCTTGTCATTCTGTATGCTTAATCTCTAAAAGCTACCTATATTTTGCACTGGCTTGATGTGATTAAGAAAAATGCTAGAAATTACTTGTATGGCAGTAAACTACAATCAAGGCCATAAATGCCAGTCATGATATTTTCAATATTGTTGGTTATATTTAAAGTTTCCTTACAATAAACAACACTTTTATATATAAAAAATATATATGTTTATTGATATTGTTGTCTTTTAATTCCATTATCATAAAGTTACAGGTGAACTATTTATATTCATTTATTAAAAAAATTCATAATTCTTAACACTTTCATGTTGATTTTCATAAACAACGTTATGCGGACACTCTGTCTACTCAGAACAGATGACATGTTGATGTGGTAATTGTCAGAACTACTTTGTATTTGATGATCTGCTTGTAGTTTATAACTGGGAAAAAGCTGTGGAGTGACAAATTTAGGATGATCAGAAACTGGATTTTCTGAGTCCCAAAGTACAGCTTCGTGTTGCAGCAGTTTCATGGTGTTGCTCTTGGGCCCTGGATGATTTCTGGAATTTTCTTTGTTGGTTAATTCAGGGGGGCTTAACCAACAGTAATAAATTGTCACTTTTAAAGTTACATGCAGGTCTTCATGCCATAAATGTGGTGTGTTCATCCTAAGAAGGAAATCATACCAAGTCATTGGGGTTTTTTTAAAGACATTTCAGAAAAAGGTGGATAATTCTAACAATTTTAAACAATACTATGTCAGGTTTACCTTGTGAGACTATCTGTGTCCCTGCTTTGGTTATTAAAGATTTTTATCCTTGATTTGTCCTTGTTTGTAGTCAGGTCACTGAAGGAACTGTACTTTGGCAATTACTTGGCACATATGTGTTGGTTTGTTTCTCTCCTTTCTCCCAAACCTTATCAGTGATTTATAGTTCTACAGATGATTTAAATAAATTTGACAGATGGTTAAGTTCTAAATAGAAAAAGAAAAGAAAAAAAAAAAAGGAAAAAAAAAAGCTCCAGTTAGTTTGTTGAAAATATGCGCCACTGGGTGAGGAGAGAAAAGCCTGAGCGGAATCCTGTACGAGAGGCATTCATGGGCTCACATGTTACTAAGTGAAGGAGAATCCACAATGTTTGTTTACCAGTGCCTTAACCATGGGGAAAAAAAATTTGACTGTGGCCCCACAGTCGATCACAAGACACAAACCCTGACCAAAGCAAGCTTCCTTGGTCCCAGTGCTGATGCCATCACTTTTTAAATGTCAGGTCATTCCCTTCTGGATCTCCTGTTTGAGGTCCAGAAGTGACCAGCTGTGGAAATCTTGAAGCAAAACTCTGAAGAGCACTGTGAAACCATTTACAGCCTAAACCACTGTCACTCCATCATCTTCCCTCATGTTGTCTTTTTTATTCAGTAAAGACTATTCTGGTCCTTGCTGGAATGGTGTGTTTGGTTTTGGTGGTTTGGTTTGGTTTGTTTTGTTTTGCTTGAAATGTTTGCTGCTTTAAGCTTTCTGTAAGGGAACTCTGGGATAGTTATATCATGATTGTGCCATTTTTGTAGTTTATGACACACTTGCCATGGCAAACATTACTGTTTATTCATTATCAAGAGTTCCCAGATGTGCAAAATCAGTATCTGCTTGCCATCCTCCACTGACTTGGCAGTTCCTAGTCTTCTTTTTTTCAGATGCTTCCTGATAGCTTTGCTGAACAAAGTGCTTTGCTGAAAACCAGTTTGCCACAGCGTGGACATTCTTACATGCTCTTGCTAAAGTTTTTATGTTAGTTCCAAGCTCTTTAATCCAATCATACATGTTGTGATGGTTATAGGTGTGTGGGTTTTTTGGGTTTTGAGTTGTTTTTTTGTTTGCTTGCTTTTGTTTGGGGGTTTGTTTGTTTGTTGGGTTTTGGTTTTGGTTTTGGGGGTGAGGTTTGTTTGGGTTTGGATTTTTTTGTTTGGGTTTGTTTAGTTTCTAAGGTTATAGGTGTGGTTTGGGGGGTTTTTGAGTTTACTATGTCTGTAGTTCTCAAGTATTACTGCAGTTTTCTCTGGGAGGAATTGCCTCTTTTTATGCCAAGTATGTACAAATCTGTACTGCTGACTGCCATACAAAATTTAAAATAATTTTCAAATCGTTCTGAGAGTTGTGTTTCCTTCAGATATATATCAAGACTGTTTCCAATTTCTTGATCTATGTTTTGGCTCAGAAGGGTGCTTAGCAGGGTGGGCCCTCTCACTTCATGGACCAAAGGGAAGCCAAATAATCTTGATAGGATATGAAAAGCCCAAAGAAATTCGATTTTAACATTGTCTCTTCACATCATTTCTCTCTCCCTCTAATTCATCTTTCTTCTGACAGCCAGGTGGAGAGGCAATGGCAGTAGAGGGTTGTAAAGCAAGTGGAGTGACTGGCTGGGTCTGGTTCACTGGGCAGCAGCTCTGTCTTCCCCATCCCCTTTGTCCCACCCCTGTCCCTTGTCTGATGGCGGACCAAACTGTGCTGGCGTGCAGTACTGGCATTGCCATGGCTGTGTGAGTACCGTGGGTAGGGTTGTTTCTTCCTTGGAACTGGTAGAGGCATATGTGTGTATGGGGGGGAACAGGGAAGAGATAAAGACCAAGCTGTTACATAAAAGAGGCTGCCCAGTCAAAACTGTGTGAGAAACTCTGACATTAGGTTATACTAGGCCACTGTGACAGTATCTGCTGGCTTAACCTTTTCTTACGCAGGTAAATTAGGACAGCCTAAAAATAGCATCATGGCATGATATGAGTACTTAGTCCTTTCTTCTTTGAAGGTATTGAATTATTTCAGCTGAGCAGCTGTGAAATTTTGGGAGGGGATAACCCTCTGTGCATGACTAATTTCCTGGCAGGCAAGTGCGCCTCTGGGACCTGCTCCCTCACACCTCTGAAGATGTTGGAAACTCAGTTCTGATAAATGTCTTATTTGGAAAACAGCCTTCCAACTTACCAAGAACATCTATCTTCTTTTTCTCTTTGTTGCTTTGTCCTCGTGGAGTCAGGTGGTGTGACTGTCTTAAGCAACCTTAGCTTCTCTGTACCTTTAGTATTTGCTGCATCTATATGATTGTATCTATCACAGGAAATCTTATGTGCCTGAGACTATTTGCTAATACTGAGGCATTGAATAACCAGCAACCATATTGTTTTCCAGTATTTCTCTGGGCTCATTTATAAGCTGTCCTTTTTTTCCAGCTTTCCATATGGGGTGACCATACACAGATGGCCAGCTGAGAATAGTCCTTGGCCTGTGGTAGCTCCCAAACCATATGCGAAAAGTATTTGCTATTGGCCTGCACAAAAACTTTTATCAGGGCTATTCTAAAGCAAATTACAGTACAGGTGATTGTATTCCAGTGCCCAGAAACACTCCCTGGCATTTTAACTTACCAATCAGCATAGAGGAAACCTACAGATCTCCTGTAATCTCTTCTTGAGTTGTTTTTCTGAAAGCTTTGAGCTGGGATAGAGGGTTTTCTTATTTATCACTCTTCTGGGTTGTTTTTATGATATGTCAGGCCTTTATTTTTTTCAATACTACTGTCATCTTTTGTCTTGCTTTGTCTTTGTAGGTGATAAAAGTTTAGTCAAAACTGGAATCTGTGCCATAATGATGTGAAATAAATTTCTTTCTAATTTCTGACCTGTCTTGGAAGAAAAAACAAATAATCTCTGGCCTGTTATTTATTCCATTTCTCCCCACCTTGAGCCACTGCAGGAGGCAAGTGAAGTTTGCCTTTTAGCACACAAGGGAAAATTTCTTCCCTGAGAGCAACAAGTTCTTTGTTCCTCTGCTCTTCATCCCCAACAGCATCTTCTGTGAGCAGATTGAAGAGGTGAAATGTGGGGGTGGGCATGCCTAGGTTGTCCTTCAGAAGGTGAAGAGAGCCAGCCACCACTGCAGCTGGCCACAGAGAATGTGGGAATGAGTACACATAACTTTAGGAGATACGGGAGTCATTGTGAGGGGAGAAAACTCGTGTGAGAGGGTCTGGCACAACACAGGCTGCCACACTGGGTAGGAGTGGAAGCTCTGCTGAGCAGGGTTCCTCTGATGTCTGGGGGAGTATTTAGTTAATTACTGAGTGTGGATGTCTGCATGTGGATGTGCAAGCACCTGTAGTAGAATTAAGATAATGATATGCTGTATTTCAGAGAGTCAGCAGTAACAGCTGTGTCATAAGGGCAGGACTGGCTTTGGACAGAAGGGTTTACAAGTGGAGATAGGCACAAACCCAATATATAGCATACATTTTAATTAACATGACTTTGCAATATTACTAATTTTAAAAATCTACCCTATGGCTTCTTAACTTTGTGGCTGGCAATTTTAAGAGGTAAATAGCTAAAATGTGAATTAATCAGTGTTTTCCAATAGTGTAGACTCTCCTGTTTGTTTTGTGCTTCTTGGTAGCCATCTGTAATGTGAAAAGTACTCACGACTAACACACTTCCCAATCCCCCACCTTATCTTCTACGTCTTACATCAGAAACAACTGGATCAGCAAAGCTACCAACAAGTGTCTGTATTACAGAGTATTGATTCATTCTCTGAGCACCCATTCATTTTGGACTGAAGCAAGGTGTAGGGTGTGTGGAGGGCAAGTAATCATTTTATTAGAGACTAGACATACAGCTCAAGGACTACAGAATTGACATAATCCTAATTCTGAAATTTGGATGATGCATATTTGCCTTGAACCAAGAGGGTTAGTAAGTAAGCCTTGATGGTTTTCTGCTGTCATCTACTTCATGAACTACCTGTCCTTTTACTCATTTTGTCTTACATCTGAGTGTTAGTTTACTGTATACAAAGGAGAAAAGGTAGGTTTGAAAATAAGAAAGCTGTTATGTGTCTCTTTTTAGAATCTCAAAACAATTCAGACACTCATTTTTACAAGATTTTAATCTCAGTCCTAGGTAGGATTCATACTTAAATGCTTTCTCTGTATGTCATAGATTCCAGTGTGATATCAAAGCTCTGATTCAGTGGTATTTACTTGTCTAGACCTATGTCTGGAGTCTGGGCCAGTGAATCTCAAAGGACTGGGCTTCACATCTAACACTCATGAGAAAGTTTTTGTAGAGAGCTGTGAACCTTCCCAGCAAATGGCTGTGCAGCTGTTTTGTTTTGGGTTCAAAAAGTACGTAACAGAGTGGAAATGGGCTCCGTAACAAGATAGGGACCTTTCGGCCAACCGACTTGTTCTGAAGGATCTGAGGGGACTTGAGACAGGAGTCTGTATCTTCCATACTTGCTTGATTTGGCCTCTGCCCTTTCCATTCTCCATACTGTGGCAGGGGGAGCTTTCAGAAGAGTAAATTGTGAATTTTACCTTGGAGGTGGCTGTACCACAAGCAGAGAAGCCTGTTTGCAGAAGGGAGACATCAGCATGCACACGTCTCCTGCCAAGCCTCCATCTGGCAGTGCAGGCCCCACAGTGAAATGCATTAAAAGCCCAAGAAGCTTCAGTGTCTCTCCAAAGGCTGTTTAGACGTGTATGGGAGATCAAAAGAGAAAGGGGAAGTAACACAGCTTTAAAATTAATTTTACTGTGGTGTAAAAAAGATGATTCCTGGTTCACCAGTTTTCTGTTTATTGAAAAAACGTATTTGAGAGAGAGGATGCCACAAAATCTTTCTCATATGAAGACGCATCAGTCATTTATGAAAAGTCTGAATTGTAAGTATAGGGAAAATGTGAGCTTGTGGATTGTGGGGTAGACAGTTGATACTATAATAAGCAGTCGAGTAATTTAATATTTGAATCTCAAGATTTTTTTCTCGAGGCACTTGTTTAAATAACCCATGTTTTCAAACTGGGCAAATGATCTGTAAAGGGTTGGTTGGTTTGGTCATTAAGCCCAGAAGATTTTTGAATTAAATTCCATGGCACTGGCTTTTCTACTCTTTTTTTTTTTTTTTTTTTTTTAAGCTAAACTTGCATATAAAGACAGTATTTAGGACACATTCTCATTATTGGAACGATGTTGAAAACAGGATCAGAAAGAAATGCTTTTCTTGGGGGACAAAACCTCAACAGCTGCTAAATGTTGAAACTCTCCATCAGTTTCTAGAGTATTGACTCGTTCCGAACTGTGCATTCGCTCCGTACCACGCCATGCGCAGCAACTGGTGTGCTGTGTGACGGGAGAGTCCCCTCTCCGCTCTCCCAGTCGCGGTGAGGGGGCCAATGTCGCAGGGCCTGCAGTTTCGTTTATCTGTCAGCGAAACAGAAGCAATGTTTAACCAAACCACGTTGCTACTCTGGCAATAAATGTATGGGAGTGCCTGGGAGGCGCTGCTGGACTTGGAAACCTGCACGGATTTAAGTTGTCTTTCCCCACGGCCCCACCACATTGTATTGGGGCGGGTGTCTTGGCTCGGCCGGGCCGGGCCGGGCCGGGCGCAGCTGCTGACTCACCGCCTGACCTTCCGCGCTCCGCTCCCGGCGGCGGGGCCGTGCCCGGCGCTCTGCGTGCCCCGGCGGGTGGGGGGCGGCGGGGGGTGCCCGGGGGGCTGCGGGGCAGGGGCAGTACACGTGTCCCCGCGCCGCTTGTTTACCGTGGCGGGCGCCGCGCGGCCCCCTGGGGGCTGTGGTGCGGCCGCGGCGCCCCGGCCCCGCCCCGGCGGCGCCCGCGACAACACCTCCCCCACTGCCCCCCGCCGCCGCCCCGGGGCGCCACCCCAA
>JAWWEU010000040.1:13336040-13403432 GCA_035583155.1 Acropternis orthonyx
TGTGGTGCGGCCGCGGCGCCGCGGCCCGGCGCGGGCGGCGCCCGGGACTACAGCTCCCAGAGTGCCCCCCGCCGCGGCCCGGGGTCGCCAGCCAATCGTGTCGCGCTCTGCGGGTGATTGACGTGGGGCGCGGTGCAATCGACTGCTCGGAAGAGCCAAAACATGCCCGCCCCCCGGGTGGGATCCTGACGGGCAGGCCGGGCGGCCAATAGACAGCGGCTGCGGCTTGAGCGACGTCGGCGCCTGCCACTCAGCGGCCCAGCAGCAGCGGTGGGGGCGGGACCTGCGGCTGGGCCGGGGCGGGGGCGCAGCTGAGGGGCGCTCGGTAATGGCGACGGGTCCGGTAAGTGCCGCAAAGTTTGTGGCGGTCGCCTCTGGGGGCCGCGAGGCCCCGGCGCGGGCCGGGCGGGTCCCGCGGCGCTGGGGGAGAGCCGTGGGGGCCACGGGCCGCGCCGAGGAGGCCGCTGGGACCGGGCCTTTGGCGGCGCCGGGAGCCCCAAACATTGTTTGCTGGGCACCTTCCCTGAGGGGCCCGCCGCCGCCGCCGCCGCCGCCCTCCCGCGCCGCTGGGCTGAGCCCGCGGGGTGCGCCGGCCCCCCTGGGGCCCCTCAGACCCGAAAACAAGCGGGACAGCGCGGGCGGCCCCCCCGCCTTGTATTCCCGGGGGAGCGGCGGCCTGTCAGGGGGCGGGCGGGGCGGGGGCCGTGGCTGTGGGGGCGGGGGGGGCTGTGGGGGCTCGGAGAGCGCCGGGGAGGGGGCTCGAAGGGGCTCGGGGGGAGCGGGGGGGGCCCCCCAGGCCGGTGTTACGCAGTTCGAATGAATGGGTCGGAGCGCGCATGCGCCATGCGGCCGCGGGTGTAAACAAGGTCACGTGAGGGGCCGGGGGGGCATTTTTGGGGCTCCCCCCGGGGGTCCCTCAGGCCGGGAGCGGAGCGGGGGTCCTTCAGAGAGGCGGCAGCCCCCGGGGCGGGTCCCGGCCTGCCGGGGTGCCGCGTTTTGCTCCCCCAGTGAAACCCCCCCCAGGCGCAGCCTCGGCCCGGAGGGAGGAAGGCAGCAAACACCAGGTGGGGGGAGGAAACCACGGGAAGCGCTTCCACCCCGGCATTCCTGCGCCGTGCGGTTTGGGTGGATGCTGCCCAGTTCCTGCTGAACCTCTTCGACGCCGCAGCCTCTGTTTACTTTTCTCACAAACTTATTTTTGTGCCTCAGAAATGGACATGGTTCAGTTAATACGGTCTGCGTTAAATGCTGCCGCTCGTTTTAGCGTGACAAATTAACTTATTTTGAAGTACAAAATAAGAAATAATTTCACTTAGCCTCTAAAGACAACAGCAGTAATTAGACTGCTGTGAAGCATGCTTCCAAAAATCACCTGACACAACAAGTTTTAAACATGAGGTTGAATTTTAAAAAATCTTTACGAGCTGATTAATGACCATTCCCCTTAATGTTCTAAACCATTGAAAGGCTGAGGGCAAGAGAAACACATGATGTCCAAAACAGGCTTTAGTCAAGTAGAGTAAAAAATTGTAAAGTTGGGCACTTTCTTTGTTTTTCTTTGTAATTCTGTGACGATTTCTTTGTAATTCATTGGTTAGAGGATTTTTTTTGGCTTTTGTGCATGGGTGGCTTTAGTTTAGAGAAATTCTTTTGACTCGCAGGAACATTTCATTTCTCAAACAAGTATCTTTCCTGTCAGATTAGCGTGTTGTTTCTGTACCTTATCCCTGACCTTCAGTGTGTTGGGATACCAGGACAGGTACTTTCAAATCTTGGCACCTGGCAGGAAGGAAGGAGAAGGTAATATTACAAAAATAAGTTAGCTTGTTCATTTTGGCAGGAAAATGGGAAAGGAAGAGAGGGAAAAATAGAGCTAAAAACAAGGCAGAAGGGGGGAAAGGAAGGATGTAGACAAGCCAGCAAAACAAGGAGTGGCTTTTCAGAGTTGATTAGCTGGAGATAATCCTCAAGGTCCTGACCTGTTCTGCTAAGGTCTGAATCTTCTGTTCAGAAATGGCTGAGCTTTCTGATCTCATGGTGTTCTGTAATTCTTCTGTCTCACATGGGTGATAGGGGAATAATTTGCATTAAAGATGTTTCTCAGAGGTGAACTACATGTCACTGTTAGGCCACAGAAATGAGAACATAAAAATCAAATCAACGTTTTTTCTCCACTTTGTTTAAATCAGCATAAACTGATATAGCTTTGTAGTAGTGCCATTCAAGCAAAATCAAATATCCTTTTATGTTTGGCATGCAAGTTTCTGTAAGTTTTGCATGTCTTTGAAAGATTAGAAGATGAGAAGGTTAAACATTTTCCAGTCAAAACCCTCCTGGACACCATCCCATGCAACCTGCTGTAGGTGAACCTGCTTTAGCAGTGGGGGGTTGGACTAGATGGTCTCCAGAGGTCCCTTCCAACCCCAGTAATTCTCTGACATGAAAATATTAGACTGTTTTTAGCTACTGTTTGTATTACTTGAATGTAGCGTATTAGTGGACGTGAATGTGGTAGATTTCTGAGATTTTCTTTCTTTCTTAGCTGTGTTTTCTGCTCTTTTTTGAGGGTCTCATGATTACTTTTTCAATGACACTTCATTAAAGTACAAGGTAATTAAGTTTGGTAGCTTTAATTTATCATTGTCTGAAGAAAAACCAGTAAATAATCAAATTACTAAAGATTGGATAACCTTGTTTGCCAGCTTTTGGAGACAGTGGTTGTGTAGAATAAGCACAGTGCTCTGCTGAAGATAATTTAAAATAGTGCTTTTGGTATAAATGTTACAGTACTGACTTTTGGGGAAATGAAACTGCGGTGAAATCTACTGGTAGAGGCTTCTTTGTGTTTCCATTGGCACTGTAGTAAAGGCTGTTAGCAGTCCAAAGGGTTTGACACTACCTGGAGGCAGGGGATGTGAAGGGCACTGAAAAGGGCTTCTGTGGAGACGCCAGTGGTGAAAGGGTGACTAGGGAGAATGTGGGCCTGGTGCTAAATGGTGTAGGAGACCTGATGTCACAAGGTTGAGGACAACATTTTTGCTTTGATCTTTATTTGCAAGGCCTGTTTTCCAGCTTCCTCAAGTCTCTGGGCACAGCAATGTGTGTCTCACAGAGCGAGAGTGAGGGGCCGGGCTGTCCTGTGAGGCATCAGCTGGATGGGATGCCTCCAGGGGAGCTGGCCATTGTCACTCATGGAGTCACAGCATGTTTCAGGTTTGAAGGGACCTTAAAGGTCATCTAGTTTCAAGCCCCCTGCTGCCGGCAAGGGCATATTGTGAGGATGGTCTCTGAAAGGCAGTGGATTTGGTGTCAGCAGGGCTCCCAATATCTGGAAAAAAGAACATGTCACACCTGGCTTGAGGGAGGAGGATGTGGGGAAACTACAGGCTGGCCAGCCTAACCTTAGCCTTCAGGAATATTTCAGGGCGAATCCTCCTGACATGCATGCCTTACAAAGCAATAAATGGTCTGGGAATAGCCAGGATGATTAGCCAAAGTCAAATCTTATCTGCCTCATCTAATTGCCTTCTGTGATGGGATGAGTGGCTTAGGGTACCAGGTGAATGTTGTTTACCTTGGCTTGAGCCGTGGTTGAGGAGATAACCCCAGATCTTGGAGGCAGAGGGCACAGGCTGTGGCAAGGGATGTTCAAATGTGTAAGGAACGGCTTCTTCACAGCAAGAGTGGTCACTCAGACAGGTTCCTGGGAAGTGTCAGGGAGTCTCCATCCTTCCAGATACTAGAAACTCAGATGGGCCAAGGCCTCGAGCAGCCTCCTGACTTCAGAGTTAGTTCTGCTTTCTGCAGGGATTGTACAGGATCATCTCTAGGCATCCCTCATTATGCTGTGACTCAACAGACTGTGGAATTCTGGTAATGTCATGATGATGCGTGTCAGATGCAACTTAAAATAGTTCCCATGCATACAAATTTTTAACCTCTGTCTCTTTAAAGTCAGATGCTTTGGAGCATCCTAACATGGTGTGGGAAGTGAAGACAAATCAAATGCCTAATGCAGTTCAGAAACTCCTTCTGGTAGTAGACAAGAGAACTTCAGGGATGAATGAGTCACTGGAGTTGCTGAAGTGTAATGAAAACCTGCCCTCTTCTCCTGGATACGCATCCTGTGATGAGCACATGGAACTTGGTAAATAACATGACTTTTTTTAGAAGAAGCTGAATTCTGAAGTTTGTTGCAGTTTCCCTATACTGAACTTACTGGAAGCTGATTGAATGAGGTTGCTGATTTTTAACTTAAGTAGGACGGGGAATACGACTCTGAATTGTGACATCTGAAGGTCTTACTTTGCAGTCACTTTTCCCCTTAACCCATTTCCCATTCTGACACACTGGCCTGTTGACTCGAATGTGTTCATGAACTCAGAGCCACACATTTCTATTCCTCATCTGTAGAGAAATGTTTTCTTTGGCACCAGAATAACAAACAGAAAGCTCAAGAGCTCCTCTTAAAGAGAAATTATGCTGCTTTAAATCTGCTGCAAATAAAGATTCTGGGCTAGAAGAACATTTAATTTCAATTCTTAGGTATTGAAGAAAAATAGCATGTACATTAGAAAGTATTGATATAGTCAATGAAATGTTAACACTTTTAATTGCAGTTATGGATAATGATACTTAGTTACATGGCAGCACGTAGCACAGACTTCTGTTAACATGCTGGGCTCTTTTCTGCCATTCTCTATGGGATGTGAAAGGTGTAGATTACTGACAGGAATTCACCAGGCTGTATACCCAGCTTTCATGATTTCTGACTTACTTAATTCCAGTGCCCTCATGGAATGTGGAAAACTTTTACCTTGAATAGCCTCTGATGCTGATAATTTTTACTGTGACACCTGCTGGGACAGATTAATTTAGTTGCCTTTCAGTTAATGTTTTAGTATTTCAGTGAAGCAGGTTGCTACCTTTTGCACCATTCTGCAGTACAGTTCTGTGTAAACTGGTACCAGAACTGCATTTTTATTTAGTTATTTAATTTTTTCTTAAATTTCTTGTGTGAGTGTTTACTAGACTAGAGGTGTTGTTATTTCTGTGGACATTTTGTCAGTGTTACAAATAGGATTTGTGAAATGCTGGTAGTTGTGATATGAGAAAATAAAGTTATTGTGGTTCTTTTTTTTATTTAAATTTGCAAGATTTGGTGCCAACTAGAATTGGGTATAATTATGGTAATTTGTGCTTTTGTTTGTAGATGATCTTCCTGAACTACAGGCTGTGCAGACAGATTCTACCCCACCTGCACTTTTTCAGCTTGGTGCTGATGTTTCACATCAGGAATGTTCAAGGCCTTCATGGAGCCAAAATACCTCAAACAGCAGTTCAGAAAATTCTTATTCTTGTGAGAATGGGGTGAACTGGTTGACAGAATTAGCAAATATAGCCACAAGTCCTCAAAGCCCTTTGATGCAGTGTGCTTTTTATAACAGGTACTGACATTGTTTTCAGTTTTGAACTGTAGAGATTTGTAATACTGTGTCTCCAGAAACATTTCCTTCGCTCTTTGAACTGGAACCCTATTCTTTGATCTGTTTAATATTTTTATTGTTCTGTGAAAGTTTGCACAAGTCTCATCTCAGAGCCTGGTGCAAAAGCCATGAATGAGGTGGGACGGTATAAAGTCATAGCTTAGCCACAGCAGGCTCAGAAATTGCAGATGTTTTTACCTCATGTGAAGCAGCAGATGAAAAATGAAAAAAATTTATGTTAAATTCTTAATGCTTTCTAGTGCACTGACTTTAGATTTATTTTTTTTTTTAAACAGAGCTAATTGGACATCTAATGCAATGTATATTTTAGTGGTTACTGTTTCAGGTCTGTGATCTCTAAATTCCATAAGGCTGTGAGCAGCAGTGTGGGATCTTGGAATTTTCTGGACTTCACTTTTTAATGTACAGCTTAGTCTTAGGTTTATATCTAGAAAATTAATGCAATACTGTTAATAGTAATACAATTGAGATTTAACCATTAGGACAGAGCAGATGTCTTTATGTACACTTAAGAATGGGCTATTTGCTTCAAGGTCTTTGTAGAAACTTCAGTATTGTGACAATGAGATACTGCTGTGGAAGTAATACTGTCATTTGGGTGCTATATAGAAGCTATGCAGGAGTTATGCTAAATACTCTCTTTGCCTGAGCTTGCACCCTTTAATCATCCATTTGAATATTGGTGTGTGGGAGGTTTATTTAGTATTCAGCTCACTCAAACAGAAATATTTGCAATAAAAGCACTTCGGAGTAACTGCAGCAAAGTCTCATGTTGTCTTAATCTGAGATACTTTAAAATACATGTTTCTGTTGTAGATCATCTCCTGTTCACATAATAGCTACAAGCAAAAGTTTACATTCCTATGCACGTCCTCCACCAGGATCTTCAAATAACGATCCTAACTTCTCCAAGAATGAGGTGGATGAAACACCAGTCAGACACGAAAGAGTGAGTTGTTCTGAAACATTTTAAAATAAAGATGTGTGAGTAATGAGTTAAGTTCTTTGAAAAAGACACTATTTTAAAAAAATCATCTCTTTAGTACTAATACTGTTTCTATTTAAGCTAGATTTTATGTACTTTTCTTTTTACTGCACAGGGTAGGCTTGTAGTGCTACTTCATAGAGTTCATGTTTTTTCCTGAAGAGACCAAATTCTAAGAAAGCTCTGCATATAGTGCAGTTTCTTCTATAACAAGCTTTAAAAAACTGTATTAAATCATTTGCTGCCTCAAAAGGAAATATGGATCCCTCTCCTTTTAGATGCACAAAAACTGTCAGTCCTGTGTCTCCCTTTCCCATGTATTAATTTGTATCTGAAATTTGGCTGTTAATGAGGTTGAATTTTATCAAGTGATTTATCTAGAACCAGCTTGAACCTACAGATTTCCAGTAATTGAACCATAGAGTAACATGTGCTTTGAGTGATTCTGTAAAATGCTTACATCTAAGCATAAGATAATCCACAGGCGTGTAGAAATGAACCTTAGAGAATGAAACCCAAAAATTTCAGGATGCATCTCAGACAAGGAGATGAAAACACTCCATTCACATTTATTGCATTCCTTCAATCTATGCGTTACAGTCCTATTAGTATTTAAGGCAAAATGATGCCATGGGTGCAAACTAAGAGACTGTGTCTTAAGACATGTAAGCCCAGCCCTAAAATCTTTGCAGTAAAGTATCAACACCGTTTTGCTTTTTTAATAGGCGAATAGTGAGTCAGAATCTGGCATTTTCTGCATGTCATCACTTTCAGATGATGATGATTTGGGATGGTGCCATTCCTGGCCCTCAACTGTTTGGCATTGTTTTCTAAAAGGTAAAATAACATGTATTATCAAATAAGTATTTGTTTTGTCTTTTTTTTTTTTTTTTTTTTTTTTGGTAAGATTTTTTTACCTAACACTGATCTTTTTTTTTTCCCCCTTGAAAAAATCTCTTAGGCTCTCGTTTGTGCTTTCATAAAGGACACAATAAAGAATGGCAGGATGTTGAAGAGTTTGCAAGATCTGAGAGCTGTGGAAAAGAGGAAAATCTCTCAGTGACTCCTTACAAGGTAGCTGTTAGTTCTAATAAATTCATTTCAATACCTCTAGCAAATACTTAAGTTTCTCACGTTATCCCGATCTCAGGAAGACAGGTTGGCATTAAAGATGTCTAGAACTATTTGGGTATCTTACTGTAAAGCACTTGAACTGAACTCATTTAGGAACACTTTGAATGTTACATCATCCTTATCAGTGAGATAGAAATACCAATTAGAATGTTGGTATACAGTGCACGCTGCTAAATACACGCCTGTATTATACACGAGGATGTGCTTTTCTTAGTGGAACTTCTTTGAGCTGTTTGTGTGTTTACAGGACTATGGTTCCAATGGTCTAAAGCTGATTTCTCATGAAGAAAGCATTTCCTTTGGTGAGTCAGTGCTGAAGCTGACTTTTGATCCTGGCACAGTGGAGGATGGCTTGCTTACCGTAGAATGCAGACTCGACCATCCATTTTATGTTAAAAATAAAGGTATGAAATACTACAAGTACAGTTGGTTGTACATTAAAATATTCTCAGAAAGTGATTGCAGATTTTGTTGGCATCCCATATCATTCAAGAAATTGATACAAGTTATGTGGAAACTATTTACTCTCTTTGTAAAGAAATCCATAATTTGAACAAACAAGACTGTAAACCCATAAAGGTATAGGAAGACTGCCTCTCTTAAGCAAATACTTGATTTAGTATGTAAATGGAGCTCAGGAATGCAGAAAAACTGGGGTGGGGGGAGACAGGAAAGCTGCAAATAAGCGGCTTTTCTCACTTCTAAATACGGAACTTATGATGGTAAAATTTTCCAGGTTTTGATTACTTTTTTGCTGGAATGAGATTTTATTTGAGATAAAAATAAACTGTTTGCGATAAGAATTCCCTAAGTAAGTGTTTCTGATTTTTCTTTCGGGTGAAAGAAACTACATCAGAACATTTTTATAAAATTATGTTATTAGACATACAGGATTGCTCCAGTGAAGAACTGTAGAGATTGTCTGGCCGTTTGTCTAATTTAACTCTTTACCACTTCAGGTTGGTCATCTTTTTATCCAAGCTTGACTGTGGTACAGCATGGCATTCCATGCTGTGAAATGCATCTTGGAGATCTGTGTCTACCTCCTGGACACCCTGATGCCATTAACTTTGATGATTCAGGTGTTTTTGATACATTTAAAAGGTAATTTTTGGATAAAGTGGCCTCAGTGGTTCTTGTATTTAATGAGTAGGCACCTGAAGCGTAGAAGAATTTGAAGCATTATGTGGAGCAAAGAGAGAACAGTTTTAGTAATACAACATAAATTATAGGGAAAAATGAATACTCACTACTAGGAAAGCTGTGTAATTATGTGCCCTGCTAAACTGCAAAGTAGTACCTCAGAGTGAAATAACTTTTCAGCCTCTTTTTAAGGTGAGGTAGATGAGGTAGAACAGTAAAAATATATATATTATCTATATAAATTCTTCAGGAAAAGTGTTTGAAATGTTTCAAAAAGTTTGAAAAACCTAGTACAGTTTTCCCACAATAGTGTGTCTGCCAGGTATGTTCTTCTGCTTCATATGCAGCTATATATCTGAATTACCTGAGTAATTTCTGAGTGACAAATGCATGTGCTATGGCTTTAGAATACCATGCAGTAGTTCTCTTACCAGTTCTTATTTTTGTGTATTCTGCTTTTTGGGATTCTTTTGTGTTGCATCAAACCTACCTAACCTTCAGAGTTTGATTAACTTGGAGGTTTGCCTGAACTAGAAGTTCAGCCAGATAACCTTCAGAGGTCCTGTCCAACCTAAATTATTCCAAGATTCTAAGGAAATAATAGATTTTTTTCCATGCTATTTTGAGATTTCTAGGTTTAGTAGAATCCATCTTCCCCTATGATATTAGTGCCTTTTGAGCATCAGTAGTTTTTAGTGCAGTTGCTTTTTGGTTTTTTACAGCAGAAAAAAAAGAATTTAAAATGCTGTTTGCAGTTCAAGCCCTGGGAGCTCTTGTATGATTTCAGTCTGGCATGGAGAGGGAGTTCAGATTGCTTGGCTTCACTTACTTGCTGCCTGGGTCTTTTTCTTGTTACTAACTCCTATTCTGAACTGCACACGTAGAGAGCTGTTAGAATCACTATAGCTACATCTCACTGAAGAAATTGGACTTCTGGCTCCTTACTAATCCTGCAGCCCAGCTGAATTCTGCCTGGACACTACAAATTCCTTGTCTTCTTTCTGGGCAGAAGGGAGTAAGTGACTGAGAAAGGAGCATGTGGCAGCAGCTGTGGTTAACAGAAGAATTAAAAAACAACAAATCCTGTTGCTGCGTTACGGCAAGGAGATTAGGAATAGGAAAGGTGCTGGGCTATTGTGGAACAGGGAGGTCGTTTCTCCTTATCTCCTGATAGCCTGCAAGGTTTGTCAGCATTGTCCCTTCTTTGCTGCTTTGTTCTTTTCTGAGGGATATTGGAGGAAACCCTTCGGGCTCTACTCTTCCTTGTGGTTCTGTCCCACAGAAGGAGCCAGCTCTGGAGATGGAGGCTCCACTCCCACATGCAGTATTTCCTTGCTAGTAGTTCTACTTTGTGTTCAGCAAAAAGCTCTTCAAAGCCCTTATTTTGGGTTTAAATTATGCAACTACATCCACATTGAGCAGTGGGTGAACAGAGCCTTGGCATGTATATATTTTATGTTTATTTTGTGGTGGTAACATAGTGATTTAGATTTACAATTGAGTAGCACCTTCCCAAGTGTGTTTTCCCCATATAGTGTGCTAAAGACAGCATAGCCTGTGCTTCCCAGACTGATCTGCAGACCTGGAGATGGTAACAGATAGTCTGTGAACTTAAACTTCTTGTGTAGTGGTTAGAGGTTAATTGTCATTGTCGGTCAGTGAAAAACTGCAAGAGCTTGTAGCATATGGAAGTCTGAATGTTACGAAAACAATTCATCTGTTCAAATACCCCGAAATACCGAGAAGTGTCGCAGTTTTGTCACTAGAGGGCAGGCGCTTGTCAGAAATGCATCAAATAGCGCGACTTCGCGGGGCTCTTAACAGTGTGTTAATCTCAGTGGGAGATTCGTGTGTAACATAGTACTACTTAACTGCCTGGAGAATTTACTTGTACAGTAGTGCATATAATTTATTTTAATATAGTGGTTTCATATCACCATTTCATAGTGGTTCTTTATATATATTTGCAAGAGAACTCAATGCTTATTCTTCCCACATCAGTTGTCCCTTTCAGTACCTGTCACTCATTCACTACCCAGGCTTGATTTATGGTAAGGACAGAAGCACAAAGAAACAAGTGTGTTTTAGACAAGAATGGAATTTGAAGACAGTGTGCAGTTAAGTGATACACAGCTGGGGAGTTGAAAGTACACAGCAGAATGTGTGAAGTTGCAGTCTGCCGTCACACTGAAGAAAATACTAACTTAATCTGCCAAACTCTTGCCGTGGTTTTTTGTTTTTCGCACTGACATCTGCATCAAGCACAAATCACTGCATCACACAAAAGAGCCCAGGATGCTAGAAATGTAGTACAGCTGAACAGTGAGCAGATACTTAGGGACTTGACATGAACACTACCCGATGGCTTTACGGTATGTCTTTCTCTTGTAGTTACGACTTCACCCCAATGGACTCCTCTGCAGTTTATGTGCTCAGCAGCATGGCTCGCCAGCGGCGCGCGTCTCTGTCCTGTGGAGGAGCAAACAGTCAGGATGCTGAGAGATCAGAATGCAGTAGTAAAAACTGTGCCTCCACTGCATCGTCACATCTTTCCTCCAACCAGTTGTACAGCAAAGCTGGCAAAAGCCACAGCTCAGGGACTGCAAGTACTGTGAGTGCCACTTCTCCAAACAAGTGCAAAAGACCAATGAATGCCTTCATGCTTTTTGCCAAAAAATACAGAGTTGAATACACTCAGATGTATCCAGGGAAAGACAACAGGTAATTATATAAACTAGTTTTGCTATTACTGCTGAGCTAGCAGAACATCTGTGTCCTACCTTTAGACTTAAGTGGCCAAATTTTGCATTTGAAATAAAATGTGTGTGTACTGTTTTAAGAACAAATTTTGAAAGATGTAATTTTTGAAAATTTTGAAAGATGTAATTTTGAAAGGGTAATTTAGCGGTGGTCTGTAAATACTGACAGTATGCAATGAACTTGATACAAACCATTGTATCATTGGGTAAAGCAGCTGATACAGGTATATATGTGCATCGGCAGAGTCACAAACACAGAACAGTGTTTGTTTACACTGATGAGTGATGAGGTGCTCTGCCTGTGTGCTGTAGCTGAAAAAAGGGAATTTCTGGTTCTTCTACTTACTGACATAATACTGCAAATTGTTCATGAAGTTACAAGCATTTATTTCCAGTCTATATATCCTGTTGAATAATGCAGTACTGATTGCTAGGATATATGAAAGATCTTAATCCAGACAGTACATAAGTACATTGCCAATTTTTGCTTGTCCTAAAGGCATTCAACAACCTGCTGAAACTTGCAGGAAGAGTTGTATGACTGTGTGTTTGGGGAACAGGTCTTTGTTAGTTTGTTTGTTCTTAATCTGTGTGCATGTTCACTTCTAAATATTTTTTTTATAAAGACCCCCATTGTATACACTTTAAATAATATTTTGTGCTAAATGTGCATATGTAAATAGAAACTAAAGCACATGAACACACACTGATTTTAGAATCAGATTTTTAATGTATGTAACATTATGAAACTGTTACTGTAAAAATTGTATTGTGACATAAAAATTCTAGTACGAAATCCAGTAAAAAAATTAAAGTTGACAGGGCTTTGAAAGGCGTTTGGCTATTTTATAATATTCTAATAAGGAGGCTGTAACTGCTATTGAGAAATAAAATCCTGCCATATAAATAGCCCATCCTTAAATCCCAGCCGGTCTTGTGTGTCCTGGCAATGATGTTCTGTAATGCTTATAATAAGTTCAGTGAAGCAGATCTGCTGCCTTCACATTCATCTCAACTATCAGTGAGAAACGGAACAGAATGTCAGCCAGGAACGTTTGTGATGGTTATACATTTAATTGAAAATGCTGATTTCAGAGGGATGCAGTGAACTGGAGCTGCAGCTTCATGGCTGTGAAAATGAGTTGAGTATTTCGGTGAGCAGGTTTACCTTGAAGGAAAGTGATGACAGTTACAAGTAAGGTTCAGAATGCGCTGCTCACTGCCCTGTTTGGAAGGCAGTGCATTGGGGTGCAGTTTTGTGGCATCCATAAAACACAGTACAGCAGAAATAGAGTTAGTGATAGCTGATGTTACAGAAATTCAACTACTGTTGCGGAAGTGTTGCTGAGGCATTTATTAATTTAGCTGTTCAGAGGCAACTGTCGGTTTTTTTTCTTAATGTAAGTTTGTGTCAGATCACTGAGCAGATCTTGCAATGTAGTAGCTACTTCTGTACACCAGAGTTCTTATGTTTGTTACAGTTACTGTATTTTTCTTACCCAGTAAGAAAGGAGAGAACTGAGACAAAGCAGCTTTCAAGCCCTGTTCAGCAAGAGACAGCTGTAAACATTCAAAGCACAAGAGTCTCACATGGTACTTAAAACTACTGTGGGCTGTAAGACCATGTTTGAGAAACCGGTGTTAGGGCTGCACTTGTTTATTTTCTAGATATTCTCACTGTAACTGTCATTGGACTTGGTTGTGTGTTCAGAAAGACTTGAATAATTTGAGTAGTGAGTCTTCTAAAAGGGAGGAAAATTATATATGTGTTTTATATGAAATATAAAGATTTCATAGTGCATTTTTATTTGGAAATGCAGTGGCTTTTTCATCAGACCTCCTCTCTCTGGGTGACCATGTTCTCTCCTGGGGGTATGAGTGACCCAGTACAAACTAGTGACCCAAAGCAAGACAAGTTTCTGTTAATTTGCCTCTGGATACTGTCAAAACATGAAAAATCTGCTAATTAAACTGGAGTGTGTTTGCTTCTGATGACAGACCAAAGATACTGGTTCTCAGTTAGGATCGAAAACCAGAAACTCCATTGCCAAAGAGACAGGCTGTGCAAATGGGTTTTATGTTGATGGGATCTGGTGGCAGCTTGAGGAGTTTGCTGCAAGGAGTCACCAGAGCAGGTGACAGACCAGCCTTCAGGGCAGGCCCAGTGCAGGTTGGGTTGTGCTCCCTCAGTGCCCTGTGGGAGCCTGAATCTTGCAGGACTCAGATCCATTTTCTTCGTGTGGTGCAGGAAAGCCTTCAGCATTGCTGTATGTGCCATGTTATGGAAAGGGTTGATGACACTCTGCTTGATTCAGTTAGAAAGTCTAGGAATAGCTTTGCTGCCAGCAAGGAACTTGCTAATAGGAGGAAAGCAAAGGATTTAGTTGTGTCCAGCTTTCTCTTTAAGCCTGTCATAGAGCTCTCATCACTGTAATCTGAAGGCAGAGTGTCCAAACTACTTATTAGCTTGTAATTGTCATTGATAAAAGAGCTGTTGTTTAGAGATTTGTGTTCAGCTAAAGGATGTAGTTAAAGCTTTAATGGGATATTGATCCAACATTTGGGAGTGCAGTTAAGCAATATGGCATGATAATACAGGGAAATGTTCTCAAAAGACCTAGAGTTTAGAAGCAGTAGGAAAGGAATTAATTTAGCTCTGGAAATGGTGATAGATGTGTTAGAACAAATGGTTCCCTTTGCACAGGAATGGGAACTTACCACTGTGTTCTGCCCAGTATGGATTAAAGGTAGAGGAAGCTACACATATTGATTAAATAGACATGGGGACTTGCAGTTAATCAAATATTTGTTTGGCTGAGGTCATGTTCAGTTCATTGCCCTAATTATTAGAGAACATATTTTCAGCAAATCTGTCATATGATCTTCTCGTATGAAAGTAGAGCAAAACAAATGTGAGTTACCATTTGGTGGTGGGTTTTTAACATTCCTATTTTGCTGGTTTATGCCAGTTGCTGTGTATTCAAATGTACACCCTTTGAAATGTTAGAATGTGCATTGACCCATGCTCAGCTGACACAAAAGTCTCAGCTGTTTAACTACTAAAAGAACAATGAGAAGGTAATGAGAAACGTGATTGTTAAAAATTTTAAGACAGAGTTGATTTCTTCCTTGTGTGTTATTTCCACATTTAACTTTTGTCTTCTTTAAAGTGCTCAGATTAAAAAAAAGAAAAAAAAATCAGGGTATTTCTTAGCACTGTCCTGACCATACTGTAAACATTTATCTTGCAGAGCCATAAGCGTGATACTCGGCGATAGGTGGAAGAAGATGAAAAACGAGGAAAGACGGATGTACACACTAGAAGCCAAGGCCTTGGCAGAAGAGCAGAAACGCTTAAATCCTGACTGTTGGAAAAGAAAACGAACAAATTCTGTATGTTTGTGAAGCAGTCTTCTTCATAATGCGCTTACATGTGTTCATGCAGGTAGCTACAGTGGGTTTTGTGCAGCTTTAAGCTGCATTCCTGGTAGCCCAAACCTTCATCCAGGAGTACTCTGACTATTTTATGAGAGCTTTGTGAATTCTTTTGGACTGAAAGTGAGTGTGCTTGTGAAATGTGAAGGATGGGCACATGACCTTTTGTGTGAAGTAACTGAGTTCATAAGGTTGTACCTAAATTTTTGTTCTTTGGTCAAAGCCTTTTTCTTTACCTTTTTCTGTTTTTTTCCTCATAATTTATACCAGCATATATGAAGATATTGAGGGAGCAAAATAATTTTTCCTTGTGAATCCCTTTAGTTTATTACTGTATTTAATTGTAATATAAATACAGTAGGGAAATAAATTGTTTTCCACTTTGTAGAAAGCTGTCAATCTAAGACTGTAGGTGTGGATTAGTAGGTGGTGAATGTATTAAGAAAGAGAAGGGCTTTCAAGCTGAACCATCATATAAAGCTAACATAAAAAAAAAGGAGATTCTGCTTGTTCAACTTAGAAGAGTAGATTGGAAGGAGAGATCGCTGAGATGCACAGAATGCCAAGTCCTTTCATCAGCCATTTTATGCTTGGGTAGGAGTTTGAAGTGTGGTGTGGACTTCATCTACATGGTTGGTGAAACCACCCCTGTGGTGTAGGATTTCATCCTCAAGTTACCCCCCTTTCCTTTTATGTGTAAATGAGGCTGCTTTCTCAAGAGCACATGCAAGTGTTGCCTTAAGACTGAATAAGAAATGCACCGAGTTGCTTCTTTCTGCTGTATATACTTCGTGCTGAGTTTCCAGTCCCTTGTTGCAGAAGGTTCCACCAAATCCCAGCTGCTAGGAACAAGCTGTTTTTCTGTTCACTGCATTCTATTTTAATAAACAGTGTCAGCTTCTGTTAGATTTCCTTGTGGGTTTAGTTAAAATAATACTTTTTTTTTTTTTTCTGCTTTTACACTGCTGCAGTCTTGTGCTTTGGATGGTGAGATCACACACTGACCTGTGAGCTTCAGGCAACTCAGAGGCGTGTTTGTGTGTTGCTGGGAGGAGTAGGGATGGCTGGGTCCCAGTAAGAAGGATGGCTTTCCTGCACTGCCTTGTAGTAGGATTTTTCTTGTCCTTGGCGTCTTCAGGCCAGGAGAACAGGATCTGTAGAGCCTGTTAACTCAGTGTTAGAACAGGAAATGCCTTTTTTAATGGTTTTAGTTCAGTGAACTGAACTGTTAACAGTTTGGTTACCTTACTGAGTAATGACTGGTGGACTCCAGGCTGTGACAGAGAAGTCTTGGTGTCTGGTTTTGGCCTTTTTGTTTTCTTCTGAATAACTGACCAGTGAAAGGTACTTGTGGCTTTCAAAGCCAGACTTTGATTTAAGGTAAGGTCTGCTTCCTCTTTGCTTGGCAACTGCTAACCTGGTTTTCTCTTCTCTTTTCTCAGGGCTCACAACAGCATTAAGCCAGAATTTTCCTGTTAACTCTGTATTTACAAAATGGCTGTTGCTCAATGGCAAGAAGATGCAAGATCAAAGGTCTTACTATTTGTTTTGGCTCTGTGTGATGATAAAATACTGGCACCATCAAGTCGGAAATGATCTGAGTGCAGATTTGCTTTTTACAATAGAGCATTAAGTAAGCTAAAACTATCAGCATTTTAAACCAAATTGCCTTATTTTTCTTCCAAACTTCATATATGTATCAGGTAATATAGGCTTGAAAATGGATATCCTGTGGTGCTAAAGTACATAAGAAAGAGGCGAAGGAGATGTGTATAAATGTTTATTTTTAAAAGAAAAATGTACAAAAAGGGGAATTTTAAAGTATGTAACAGCTGTTTATATACATTGATTCTTATTGCTGATTAATATGTATTGCACAACCATATTATTAATTGCAATTCTGGGGCCTGGGATTTTCTGAAATGGCAAAGTGTATGCTCAGCGTCCAGCCTGCCCCACTGCCAGCAGGTTACCAGAACAGGTGGGAATGGAAAGCAAGCCTGGTGTGATGTAGCAAGGGAGCTGCTGCTGCTGCTTGGGATGCCACTTACAAAACCTGTATCCACAGTGGAGATACTTTTGCATCAGCTGGCACTGTGAGAGCTGCCATTTCATGGTGGACACAATGCCTGGGACAGGATGAAATGAAAACAATAGCGTTATCTCAAGAAAAATGGTGCTGTTGATACCATCACCATCATAGTTACAACTCTGTGTTTTGTCTTTGCCACATACTCTACAATATTTTATTTTGCCATAAGACATCTTCATGGTGGGGGCAAACTTTGCACTTAACTATACGTGCAACACTTGCACTTTACTTTTTTTTCTCCTCCAACTGTCTAAAATTAGAGCAGCTGCGTTAGGATTACAGTTTGCTTCTGCTGTGAACTTTTACAATCATAGCTTTTCCTGTACTAAACAGCTGTGCGTTGTTTTGGTTTGTTTTTTTTTTTTTTAAGAATCACAACTGTAAATTTCAGTTTATGACACGTCTACATGATGTTGCCCCTCAGATTTTTGCACACTATATTCTTGTATATTATTTCAAATAAATTCATTAAAATTTGGTGTTGCGTATTTTATTAAATGAAGAAGACTACTCACTAAGTCAGCCCTGCAGCAATGAGTACATCCTGTATGGAAGTCTTTAGGTGAACCCACAAAATATATTTTAATGCTTTGCCATTAGGAAGCTGCTGAAGAATTTCAAATACTGATTTCAGGAGTGGATAGTCAATGTTCTTTATTACAGTTTAAGCAAAAAGTTGAAATCAATATAAATTATTTCTAAGCAAGTAGCAGTGCAATAGAGAAATCATTTAGGTTAGTTATAAATATTTTTCCTTGTGTTAAAATTAGAGATTTTTAGATGGAAACTGATGATTCTAGCGTTTCAAAAGCACAATCTTCTGAATAAGGCTAAAATGTATCCAACTGTTTAAAACTATACTTGTAGGAAAAGAGCTGCTTCCTTACTTGAGATATTCAGCAATTACACTGTAATGTTTGAGTTCTAATTTTACACTTTTCTAAATTCAAAAGGAATGCTTAAGAATGTTTCAATTAGATGTAGACTTGCAGCACATGAAAGTTGTACAATTTCCTTACAATATTTCTGTACAAGTAAGTTCCTGTAACATGAACATAAAGCAAGAAGACAAGTGTCAGAGATGAAGTAGGTAAACACATTTAATTGTAAAGCTCGTGTGTTTGGGAATAATTTGCATGAATGTAAATACATTTGTGGCACCAAAGACCCACGACTGTGTTCTTGTCCATTCCATCTTTCCAGAGCGCTGTCCAGGCGTGTTCACTGCAGGGCTGACATGGCTTTCTGCAGTAGCTGCACCATTATGGGATAGACTGGTGCAAACTCCTTCCCCTCTCTCATTCTGACTGACTGAACATAAGCTTCCAGTGCACCACTTAAAAAGAAAAAGGAAAGAAAAGTAGGTAAAGCAATTAAGTACTGTAAATTCAGGTTCTGCAACTGAAATCAATTGCCTTTGCTCCTGCAGAATTTTCATCAGATGGTCCTTACTTGTTCCTGTGGAAGTAAGTGAGCAAGAAAGGCCTTGCAAAGCTCTACATAATTGTTTCATGGTCTTTCCTTTCTTGCATGTTTTGAGGAGCAAACAACATTTAAATACGCAGCAGCACGTTGCAGATGGCTTGCAATGACAGCTCTGACGCACAGACTTGGGCACAGTGGCAACCTTTAGAAAGGGGGAGAACAGTCTCCAGCTGCTGCAGACGCCAAGAGTACAACATGGAGCACAGAAACTGGGGCACTGGTCACCAACCGCGGTGCCCTCAGGTGATTTCCTGGCACAGCCTTTGGAGCAACCACCGTGCTGGGTAAAGGCTGCGCTACCCCACGGACAGAGGGGGCTTTCTCAGTCGCTGTCCCAGGGCCTCACACACAGTGTCCTCGGGGGTGAGCTGCACCAATAAAACAGCAGAGCTAAACGGGGCCACTGTGATGACGTACTTGTCTGCACGTAATTTGACTTGCTCTACAACACAGGGCCACCTTACAGCATATTTGTAAAACACAGACTTCTTAAGTGCTGATCTGTTCAGATTCTGACTCAGCAGCTCATTAAGTAGGCTGAGTTAGTTTTGCCACTCCTAAATATGGCTTCTAATTTAATTTTCTCCTCCTTTTCTGCTTCTCCTATTTCTTCACATAAGAGATACAGTAATCTTGGAGTTCCCTTGTAAAACTCCTTTTACAATTGCACTATTTACAGCAAAACTGTAACATTCGGAAAACACATGCACAAACAACAGACCCCCTTTCAAGTGGAGACTTCAGACAGCTCCTGGTCCTTGGCCATTCCTCTTCTGGCCGGTGACAGCTGCAGTGCTAACACAGACTGTGGTCACACCCCTTCCCAGGCACCATGCCACAGGCAGCAGGTCCTGCTGTGAACACACGAGCAGCAGAGTTGCAGTTGTCACTCTGGGTCACTGAATGGGGAGTCATCTGGGTTTTGTCTCCTGCATTCCTTCATGGAAGCACAGGACACACCAGCACAGCTGCTCTGCCGCTGAGGGAGCCCACTGGCCTTCGGTAACGCAGCAGAAACATTCCCAGTCCCACTGTGGGAAGGCAGACGGTTGTCATGCACATCTGGTGATGGGAGTGGGGGACGCAGGGGCTAAGGGAGATGCTAAGACAGAGCAACTGCAGTGTTGTGCCTATAAATACACATAAACTGGAGGATGGTGGGCTCTTGAGGCAGAGCTGGATTTGTTTGCTGCTACTTCAACAGACAAGTTTTTGGTGAAACACTGCATTCCCACTCAAAGAGTTCACGGACCTAAGGCAGCACTGCTCATCTGTTTGTGCCTGCTGGCAGCTGGAGGCCATAGGCAGCAAGGAGGCATTTAATTGGGCAAGGCTTAAGGAGAGCAGAAGCTCTGAAGAGTGAGATTCAGCCCATGTTTCACACACACAGAGGCTCCTCCAGGAGTAAGATGTTAAGAGACAAGCGGCCAAGATCCCTGTGTGATGCTGCAGCTCTGGGAAGGTTCAGGTGAGCCCATCAAACCTGGCAAACCAGAAGAGATGGGAGGTAGATGCAGGGCCCTTCCTCAGTGACTCAAACCCATCCATGTCAGAGCACTGCTGGGAATTTATTAACAAGTGGAAGGTGCTCCTGAGGCCAAGAGCTTGTGCTCCATTTGCTGGAGAGAGGAGCCTGAGCTTTGGCTTCCAAGAAGCCAGTGACAGCAGTGACAGCCTGACCCCACCAGCTGGTCCTGGGGCTGCACCTGCTCCTGCCAGCACTTCCCATCCCCATCAAATCCAGGCGCTGATCCTTCAGCCTCGCTGCCAGAGCGCAACAGGAGGAGCTGGGTGTCCCCCATGTGCAGTCCCTACTAATGGAATTTGACAGGGAGAGAGTGAAGCAACTGTGCAACCCAAGAACCCGAGGCAGCTTTCCTTCTGAGCACAGGATGGGAGTGAAACAGCACAGGCATGAGGTGCTGCCCACCACAGCTCCTGATATCCCCAGGCAGCAGCTGGACTTCAGAGTCACTCTTTGCTGAAGCTCAGGGCATATTGTCTGAGACTGAAGGGAAGCAAAAGGAGGATGGATTGGATTACAGGAGAGCTGAGATGCTTCAGAAGAATAAAGTGAGTGAGGACAGAAACAGTCCCTTGTGTTGGCCTTGGTGCACTTGAGAGCTCTTCAATTTTGATAACCACTTACTAGTGAGCTACTGGTGAGGGGTCCACACTAGGTACCAACACACTGTGAAGGAGCCACTTTGAATTTTTTTACATCAACAAACAGCAGGAGAGAGGGAATCCCTTGCTGCAGCCAGAAAGGCAAGGGAAGAATGTTTGTTTTATCTAGCCAAAATAAAGCTGACTTTTTGCACCTGGTCATCTCCCTGAAAACCTTCAGCCTGCTCCTTACCAATGGTCCCTGGGGAGGAGCACAGGGTCTACAGGGAAAGAGGCAACAACTGAAAAACTGGTTGCTGAAGCCACAAAGTGCTTTTGGGTGCAGCTCACCCACCTCACTCCCAGCAAAGGGCATCAGCATGACAAACTGCAGAGAGATTATGCACATCCAGAGGTAGCTTTTAAATCTCAAGATTTAAAGAGAAGAAGTGAGACTGGGAGAACAGAACATCAGGGAAGTGTGCTTTTTATATTAACTGGCCTCTGGTGGCTATCAGGGGCAAGCATGTGATGAGCAGACTGACTACCAAGTGGGAGATGCAGGCAGGGAAGGCTCAATGATGTCATCATGATGAGGGGACATGCTTCAGAAGAGTCAGAGGTGTCTTGCATTTCCACTTGGGTCAGCACTCAAGTGCTCTGGCCAGCCGTAATCGTTAAACATGTTAGATGTTAGTTACTTGCTGCACAGAATAGTCCCTTGTATTAAAAAGACAATTGAAAAACTCCTTTGACAGATTTTTTACTCTAAATTACATTCATCTTGCTAAATCTTTCCCCTTCCACTCACCAGCATCCCTGTCTTCTCCTTTCTATACACTCCCCAAAGTTTGTTGGGCCCAAATATTTTTTTGAAGTCATCAAAAGCTGAAAATAGAAAAAACATATTGACCTGCTTAACTTAGAAAGCTCTGACACCTCTTGGTGAAGTTGTGGGTTGGCATCATTATCCAGATGGTAACACTGCTATCCCTTTCTGACTTATCTCCTTGCTTTGAAAAAGCCCTTGAAAAAGATTACAGAGATAACCAGAGAGATGAAAGGGCGAAGCTTTACCCTAAAAGCAGCACCCAAACCCACTCAATGTCAGCCCTTGATAATCCTTAGCCAGACTGCTATTCCCATCAGATCAAACAAGACGCAATGAGATTTAGGCTACGCTAAGTGCCAAACACCAGTATTACAGTCCCACTGTCACATCTTCCAGCAGCTTTTATCATTTCTCCTCTCCTGATTTAACTGGCAAAACCAAGTCCATCAGCGGCACCCACTGTCCTCTTACAACTTAAAAGTCAATTAAAAGGAACATGCTCTTTTACTGTGGCTTTGCTTGCGTTGTTTCAAAGTGACTGAGTCAAACTTCACCAATATGATCTACCCAGGAGCATCTTAACTAACTCTCTTACCCACTCAAAAGACAATCAGTAATTACTACTCCAACAGTACTGTAAGGTGAATTCTCAGGCATTTTTCTAAAACAGACCTTCTACAGCATTACACTGAACAGTGAAAATAAAAGCTTTCTGAATGGTCTAACTGCATTCACTGTTTCCCTGTGTCCCATACTTGTATGTCCAATGAAAGTATTTAAACACTTTGAAGCTGAATGTCAGAAAGCCATTCATAATCAGTAACTTTACCTGAAACACCAAAAAACCAGCATTTCCAGTAAAGCAAACTGGCCTAGGGAACTCCCTGCTCCCTGTGCCCACTCAGGGAAGGCTGGGGACCTGCTCCCACATGGGCAAGCTCAGGAAAGCAGCCAAGGGGCCTCACACCAAATGGGAGGATGAAAAGCTGCTGCAGTTGCTGAAGGCTGGGAGGAAAGAGGCAGCTGCAGTCACCTGGAGCTCCACACCCTACCTGGTGACAAAGGAACCACGGTCAAGCTCAGGAAACTCTTTTCTGCATTGCTGCTCATGGTAACAACACCATGGTGGCAGACCAGGGAGTCTGTCCACTCTGTTAGGAACAACACCCCTGGTAACAAAAGGTCTGGGTAGTAAAATGGCACAAATCATGAATCCAGGGAGAAAGGATGTTTGGAATGCAGAGAATAATGGTGAGGTTGCTCCAGAGCAAGAGGGAGGAATGGGCTGGGAGAGGTAACTGAAAGCACCAGCAGTCATAGAGTAGACACAATTCCAGAAGTTCATTTGGGATGGGAGTTTGGTTTCTCTGAGGACAGTTACTGAGTCTTAAGGGTGGGACCATAACATACAGGAATATGGACTGTGCAGGAAGTTGGTTATGGCAAACAAGAGGGGCTGATTGAGCTGGGCAACTCGGAACAATACACATCACTGGAGCTGTTGAGATGCCTACCTGACTGTACCTCATTTGGGGAGATAAGTGAGTTTAGAGGCTTTGTTAACACTGGAAATGCAGAATTTATGATGACATTTTTGTAAACTTCACTAGTCCTAGCTCAAACGGGCTTTCGTAAACTATGGTGGCAGTACAGAATTCAATTCAGATGCACCAGTTTACCATTAAAATCTTGTCTTTAAAAGGTAGGCTCACTCCTGTAGAGGACACTGTAAAAACACTAGTGCCTAAATAGTTGTGGAAAAATATACAGCACCATGGGTGAAAGCAGTATCATCAAGTCTCCAGCACAGAAGAGATCACAGCTGTTGTCATATAAAAAGATGTAATTTATAGTTATATTATCGATGTTTAAGATGGAAGAAACCCTGTTTATGTAATACACAAAACATACTCTTGAAGGGATTAGACTCAATAATGCCCTAAATTCAGCATCTCCCAGTCTAATAAAGAACATAAAACCTGTTCAGCAATCTGTTTCTATTTTAAAAGACAAGCTATGGTATACGTTACAAATATTGTTTGTAAAAGAGAGCTATGGAAAGAGGGTTGGTGGGATGTTCTGCATATATTAATGCTTCATTAAAAATGCCATAAGAAGTAAGGAAAAAAAAATCCTAAGTTTAAGATGCCCTCCCACATAAGAAAAAGGATTTTAAAGCACTTATTAAATTACTTCACTTGCATGAGCAAAACCATGAGCTTTCTTGGAAATCAGGACAAGCTGATTATATAAGACCCAGATAGTTCTTTAAAATGTTATTTCAACTCATGAAGATTTATATCTACAGTTAAAAGGAAAAAAAAAAAAAAAAGTATGATTTGGGTTGTGATTCTTAAGGGATCTTAACGCATATCATTTAGAATTACTCTAATTAATTAATTTTATATGGAATCATGAATACTAGTGCTGCCCTCCTGGGCTCTGCCTCAGTCAAATGGAGCCTGATTTACACTGTAAGGTGAGGAGGAGACAGGGACCATCTTCCTGCTCAGCAGTGGGGTAGCATCCTCTGCCCTCTGGTCCTGATGCATCAGCAGGGCAGCCTTTTCTTTAGTACTTTGTTAAAAGCCTGTTCAGTCTGCAAACTTCAGGGCAAAGCAGAAAATGGAAAATAAGCTCTCTAAGAGCACACCAGTCTGACACCAGGTCTATTTAATCCAGTGCTATCAAAATAACTATAAAATCAGACAGTAAAATCTCCAGCAGCATCACCTGTAGGACAACAGACTGGCCTGAGACGTCTCCGGGTTACTCCAGAGTGGGTAATAAAGAGATCAAAGTGCCCGTGTGCTGACAGACAAGCCCCAGTGATGCCGAGGGTGTTTCTGAGTGGCCTGGCGCTGGCCCGGAGGCACCGGCAGCCTCCGGCCCCTTGCTGGGATGCTCCCGCTCGGCTTGAGCAGAGCACTGACCCCATGGCTCTGCCGCCTGTGCCAAAGCTGTCGGGCTGCTGCGCCCACCGACACCGAACCGAATGCACAGATGGGGCTCTCGTGGTGGCCCCCGAGCTGGCATTTGTCCCTGCCCCTGGCAGGTTGGTGGTCAGAGCCACTCTTCAGCTCAGGGCATCAGCTCATTATGAAAATGAACCTTTCACTGGGCCTGCCCTTCAATTCCACTCAGGCAAGGAGTAAGGGGAGTTACCTCACACTGTAATGGTACAAGTAAGAATTTGGCCCTTGAATGGATGAACTGTCCTTCAGGCTGGCTCAAATCCTGCCATGTCTAATAGGGTTTCTTTTATGGAAGAAAGATCGAGTTTTCAAGCTTAATTTAAAAAGAAAAAGAAAAAAATGCCCATGCCACTTAAGAAGTGCTCCTTTCAACGCAATCCCTGCTCAGGGAGGACGCCTGCAGCAGGGTCATCTTACCTAACTTTAAATGTCTGCAGGGCAGCTGGCTGCTTGAGAGAGCTCCTGTGTCCCAGCCCACGCTCCCCTCTCTGAACAGAGAAAATGGAGCTTTCAGGACACAATGCAACTGACCTATTTTAGGTACCCACTTTAGGATGAGTCAAATCAGCCCCAGCAGCACCTGTTTCTCTCTCTTGACCATAAAGGGAGTCTAGCAAATATACCTCTGACCAGGTAAATCCCACCCTTTATGCTGAATACAAGCAGAAAGAAATACACAAAAATTCTCAGAATGGTACTAATTCATATCATTCACACCATGTTGCAAGTGAAGCATTTAAGACCTACAGAGCGGAAGAAGCACTCCAATTAGCTTTAATATGAAGCTGTAAGGATCCTGGCAACACAAGTAAATTAATATCTAAGCAGCAGGTCCCTAGAGTAATTGCACAGTTGTTACAAAGGGAAGTTGCAGAAAATTACCATTTGCAAGGTTGCAGCAAATATACAGATAATATCTTGATGTAGGCCACTGCAGGGATCTGAAGGCTCCAAACATCCGAAGTTCAATTAGCACAGCTGAACTACTACAGGCAGGAAAAGCTTGAAGAAGGTGACTGATAAAAGAGCAAGACTCTTGTAGTTCAACTTAGTTTCACATGAGACACATGAAGAGCAGGCTCAGAAATCTCCCAGTAGGATACTCAAGAAAATATGAGTGAGACATGGTTGCACTAGTGACTTTTGCTTGCCTGTCATATATGGATAACCGGCCTGTTTTGAAACGGCTTACAGGCATGAGAGGAGATGGTGAAAAGGTGAGTGCATACAGCAGTGCCTACAGAGGTGACTGGTGTCTGCAAAGGAGAACCATCCCCTTCACTCACTGCATCCCAGAGTTGCCCAGACTCAGCTCCTTGCTCCCCGACTGCAGTGCTGCCAACTAAAACTCCTGAGGGAGGAGTCTGCTGGACGAACCCCGGGCAGTTAATTCATGCGGCTCAGCAAAGCCGCGGGAGTGGCGCCTGCAAGCGCTGAGCTTGGCGTGGGCGGAGCAGTAGCCAAGCATGGGCAGTGACAAACAGCCTGGCTCTGGCACAACAAGAGTAGGGAAGTCGAGTGCCAACAGAAGCCTCTGGGAAGGACAGACCTTCAAAGCAGTGCTCTCCATGCCCTGGGACAATGGATGTCCAAGCAGTGTCTGAGCCCTCCACAGTGCAAAGCAAAGGAACCACAGACTCACTGTAAAATGCTCAAGTGATGACCTTGCCAAGTGATAACCTTGCAGCAGTACATTCTTGAGATTACAAAGTTAAAATATTTTAATAGTGGTATCTCATGCAAAATGAATAAAGCATTCAATGAAAGGATTGAAAGGAAAAACTTAAGTATTCCAGCTTCACTACAATGGATGACATTGTCTCTGCCTAAAAGCCTTGTCCCACGGTTTGTCCCTTAATACCTCCATGGTCAGAGGAATTTATCAATGTCTGAACATGACCACCAGCAAGCCCATTAACTGAATCAGTCTGGATGAAATTTAATTGCAAGCAAAGACAAAAATCTGTTGTAATTTAAGGATGACGTTTTCAAATTTGTGAGAAAGGATGGAAGAGAACAAAATTCCATCAATTCTCAAATGACTTGCATTCTTGGCTTTCCCCAATATATCTGGAATTCAACACAGTAGTTTTGCTAGTACTATCAGGACAGAAATTAAAATATTTGTAACTAATTACACATACGTCTCTATCAGCCCTGTACCTATTACCCATGACCCTGTAATTCAAAGTGTCATGGATTGAGATTCAAGAAAACCTAGTTTTGTAGAAAACATGTCTGATTTTCAAAAAAATTCATGTATGAAGAGACACAGTTTGTATTTTAATATTTCAGAAACAAACCCTAGTAGCATCTACTGGTGATCAACTAGTATTTCCTTAACTGGCCCAATCACTACATGGGACTGTGTGGTGCTATCAGCTTCAGGAACTGTAAATATTTATAGCAGACTCCTCTTGGCTGCTTTAGAAGTGTGGACAGATAACAGTTGACTTTCTCAGGCACAACCATTCCTGGCTGGAACTTAAAAGTCAGCTTCCATCATTTCAGCAAAAGCTGGCATCATCCATGCACAGAAGTTCATGGACAGAATTGGCTTCCAGGCCAGATGGAGCCTGGTGCAGCTATGTGTGACAGCCTTTCCCAGACCACTGGAGTGGGTGACACTGAGGTCACTGGGAAGATGGCTGGAAAATTTAGGGCATTAGGAGCCAAGCGATCATCTGAGCCTTGAATCCTGAGGATCCCCCAGGCCGGCTCTGTCACATTCATACAACTCATCTGTTCTCTCTAACATACTTCAAAAATCTGCTTGTTTTGAAATACAAGACTCTTCTAACTTTTCCTAACATTTTAAGATGCAAAATAGTACTTAGCTATAAAGTCATCTACCCTAGCAAGATTTAAAAAATCTGATGTAATTGCCACTTCCCTGTTAATCATGGGCTGACTTCCTGGAGAGTAACATTACAGGGGTGTAACAAGGGTCTGCCATTTTTAGATTTCTACCTACATTTACACTGGCTAAGCTTCCAAAGCTTCTCTTTCCTGATACATAAGACAGGACAGCTGCAACCTTGACTTTTCAACAGTTAAAGAGGGAGGCAGTTTCGCTAAAACTCAGTATTAATTTAAACCTTCATTGTGCTTGGCTTCCTTCTTTTGCAAGAGGATTATGTGCTCCTTCCAAAGGCACTGAGGGCTTGGGTAGTGGAGGGTGGAGGGGAGAGTTCAGTTTACATATTCTGCCACTTTGCAACTCATCCCACGGGTAGAGAGAGGGTAATGGTATTTATGATACATCTCCCAAGGCATATTTTTTTACTTTCCAAGACCAGTCTTAGTGTGCAGATAAATTACTGCTCCATTACCATAAATGTAGAGAAGAAAGAAGCATGATTTTACCGTATGAGAGCGAGCCTGTCTTTTTCAGATGGATGATCATCAAGCCACTGGGAGTAGCGGGCAATGGACCACTCAGCCCTCTGATACAGAGAAACAGAAACACCAATTACACACAAATATGAAAAAGGAAACAGACACACCAATTTCAAATCAAAGATGACATAAATGAAAGCCGCATGAGACTCTCTTAATATTGCAATGATGCAGAATGAGTTAAGGAAACAGAGACAATTAACAGAAATAGTCCAGTATGTTATTTGGGAGCTCAGAGGTGATCTCCTACATCAGCTCTTGGCCCATTTCTGACAGGGTTTTTTATCTAGATTTCCTGAATCTTACACGAGTAGAATCCGGACAATTTGCAGTCTGGGAAAAGATGTGCAATTTCTTCTACGAGCTGACAGAATAGTAAAGAACTGAGAGTCTATCTGATCTCAGATTATCATATCCCTACTGTTAATAATCAAAATATGAAGTCAATGACCATAACACCTTTGCCACAATAAAAACAAATGCCAACAAATCATATAAAATATGAACTTGAATAATTTTTAATGAAAACAGCTAGGACAAACTACAATGCTCATTCCTGCTTAGGGCATCTGAAAAGGAAAGACAGGTTGATCTTATTATTACCTGGAAGGGTGATTTTAACTCTGGTGGTGCTCTTGTAAATAAGAACTGAAGAATAACGCTGAATGGAATAACCTCTCCCAGAGCTGGGCTACTGGCAATATGCTCACTGGTCTGGAACAGCAGTGGTCTGGAAAAATATAACAATATACTTGTGAAAGGAAGAAAAAGCTTATCTTATGCGTTAGAAAAATGCCTCTATCTGGTGGCAATATTGCATTAGGATTGAATCACCTAATTTTTTGCTACTACTCTGCATCTTAAGTTTCCAATGCAGGTCCAGTTTGCAAAAATGTACAGCAGTTGCCTGTTGTAATTAAATAACACAGGACTGTAAATTTTTTATTTCAGTGAAAACATTTAAGGTAACCATAGAACTCACTGTCATACAGAAGATGTACTGAAAGCAACACAAAAAAGTACAACTTGGCCAGAATTTGCATGACAAAGATTGTTAAATCATAGTTATACTCTGCATAAAATTTAAAAGAACTTTTATCTATTTCTAATTTGCAGGTGGGTGTTGCCAAAAAAGATCTCAGTTCAATCAGAACTAACACGGGGTAATAAATCAGTTCAGAGATACAGTTTAGTCATACTGTGACTGCAACTCACCTGAACGACCTCAGCTGTCTGTAAGATTTGCCTAGGTCAGAGACTCGCCGACACAGCGGTGCTACTGCTAACTCCATCTGTAAAAACAAACATTTCACCTTGAATTACATTCTCCTAAAATATAAAGCTTGATACTGAAGTACCTTGCCTTTAATAACCAATAATCCAAACTTGCAGACCAAGTCAGTGACTTCTTCCTGGTGGCTGAATTAAGACAAGAAGCTATCTTTTCCTTTCACACCATGTTGCCCAAACCAAGACTTTTGCCTTATTCTTGGAAACAGAGTAAGCATTTCATGAAAAACAATAGTGACAGGCTGGGAATAAGAACAGAAGGGGTCTCATGAGCTTTCTGAGGCTGAAGCTTTGTTTCTTGCAGCAGGTTTATTTTGTTGGCAGTGAGTTTCCTGATGAAGCACTTATGTCAATACCCCAAAAATCTGACCACAGCTTGTGAAGAAAGCACGTCTAGGCAGGACTCCACAAACCACTGCTAAAGCAGTTAAATTGCAGACCTATTTCAGCTGGGCACCTTTTTCTTTGGTGAAGGACAAGGTTAAAATGATTCCTTCTTGAACACTGGGCCCCAAATTTGGGGGCATAAAACCTATGCAGATTAGATAGAAGGTAGCTGGGACTTACTGCCACAGGGTCATATGGAAAGAATAAGAGCACTCTTTTCATATTATTTTCACACTGTTCAGTTTCTGAGTTACAGCAGCCATCTTTAAAAACAAACAAGTTGAAAACACTTTCTGTTTTTTAAGCACTGGAGTTCTCCTGCTTTTTTGAACAAGAGCCAGACTCTGCTTTTTACATCTAAATGTTTAGATGTAAAAAAAAAACAAACAGGTTTTACAAACCTGGTTTTTACATCTAAATTCTGTCACAGGCTCTTCATTAAGAGTGAGGACACAGAAGTGAGGAAGAACAATTTCCCTTCTGGATCCCAGACTGAACATGAGCATTACACAGCAAAATTTCAGCTAATGTGCACACCAATACAAACAACCTCACTCAAAAAACCCCACAGGAAATTTTATTCAGATATGGATTAAGTCTTTATTTTTTGCTTTCCTGAAGTGCCAGGCAAGTGAGGGATCAAGCTTTATTCTCCGTGTACGTTTTTTAAAATCCCCAACTTGAAAGACTATTCAGTCTTTGATTTACACATAATGCACAATTAAACTAAGTTTCAAAGGATGACAGCTAAAATTAGTAACAAGATCAAAACCACCATACAATGAGTGAGTTTCCCATTTAAGTAATATTGCTGAATGAGTTTCAAAGCGTTTGTGATATGACACTATTTACAGTGAAGTCTTTAATATTATTATATTATTCTTTCCAGCTGCCAAATTTCCTTAGACAGAGCTGGCTGCTGGGCCACTGGCTTCACCAAGGGCATGTAACTATACTGGGGCTCCAGCATAAACAAGAAACATGGTACAGTGAACTCAGGTGCCACAGTTCATTTAAATCCAGAAGAAATGAAACTAAGCAATTAATGCAAATCAAGGCCACCTATTTCAGGCACCCGTTTCTAAAAGCAGGTGGCAGGATGGGAATCATTTCACCTACTCCTCAACATCTACAGGTTCTCTTCACACTCAGTGGGGAGAAACCAGCACTCTTGGGGCATGATGCTTCTGTCCCTGAGGTGGACACCTAAAACAGGTCAGGTGGATCATGTCACAGGAGCATCCACCTACACGACACTCAGTCAGACAAAGCCAGGAAAGCCAAAGGGCCCAACCCAAGCACCATGGCTTTCTCTGCAGACCAGGAGAGATGGGTGCCTCTGGAAGGCGATAGGGAACGCCCCAGAGAGCTATCCTAGGGGCAGTGCACATCCACTGCCTGAGCCCAGGGACATTGGACTACATGCCCCTCACCAAGCACTTCCAGGCCACCTGAAATCTGCAGGAACTCACAGGAGCAGAAAGTGAATAAAAATCCAGGAAGCAGAAATAAGGCTCCAGCCCTGGGTAACAGCCCAGCTTCCTCCTGCCTGCACCCTCCTGGCCCCCAGATGTTCAGGCTGTGAACACGCCCCCCTGTATAGCAGGGTGGGAACCCTGTGCCGTCCCCCTCAGAGCCTGGGACTGAGGCCACCTCTCCCGCCTGCAGGTGCAAGGGGTACCCTCTCCTGGGGCTGCAGGGCTCACACAACCCAGTTCCGCAGGTCCTGAGCAGGCCACACTGTCCAGCAGGCAGTGCCAAAGCCGGGCAGGTGGGAAGTCAGCGTCCCTGTGCCTGAGGAATCAGCAGCTGTGCCAGCGCTGAACCCAGGGCATGAGGGAGCGAGGAGGAGGAGGGCACGCGCCCAGGAAAGGCAGGTTCTCCCTGGGCATCGCTGCAAGGGGGTGCTCCAACTCCAAACTGCCATGGAGGTTACAACAAGTTCGGCATGTTGTTCCCCCAGATCCGCCAGGACGTTTCTGAGCACAAATGGGAGCCAAGAGGCCAGTCTGCCACACAGAACCAGGAGCAGGCAGCCAAAAAGAGGAGCTAATTAAGTATGCTTTGCTGCATCGTGATACAAGAACACCACAGACCCTGAAAAACAAATGGGAACAAGATTCTGATTTCTCCAGAGCTTCTTTTCAGGCATCAGTATTGGCTGGGGGCAGCTGGAAGTAACTGATACCCTGCAGGAGCTGGTGTCCCAGCTCTGGAGGGAGCTGTGGGCTGTTAGCTGTGAGGGACCAGGGAGAACATATTTTTTAGGTTCTTTAGAGACTTTGGTAACAGGCAACAAACTGCCAGTCTGACTTGTGGAAACAGAGATGTGTGGATCAAACTGTACTCGTGAGGGGAAAGAAATAGCAGCATAGCAAAATGTAATTTTGCTTAATAAGTTTCAAAAGATTGTTTCACTCCTGAAACACAATATGAAGCAATGAGATGTGAAAATTTTTACAGCTTAACCAATCCTAATTGAAACAAATTTAAATGAATTCTCTTGAAGATACTTTGCTGTTTCCATAAATCAGCATTTTTAGTCTTAAGTACTAAAAAAGAAAATTTACCTTGGAAAATTCTATTACTTCATCTTCAACCTTTATTCACTGTAGGAAATTATTAGTATTGCTAGAACTAGATAGATTTAATGGCAGCAGATGGTTGATTCGTGAAGTATGAGTTGCCAAAGAAAAATATTGTTTTTAAGCGTTGAGCATACTATACTATCTCAAGTTGACTCATGAAGAGTGGGAATGAGTAAAAACTAATGTGGTAAAAATGTACATAAACCACAGAAACTTTTTTAATTTACAATACTAATCCGCTATGTGTTATAACCAATCTCTCCAATAAAAAGTATAATCCACATAATAGCTAAGACTGTTTTCTTCACTTGAATTTTAAGTATTTGTCTGAGCCCAACAACAGAATGAGACGCTACAGCACCCTTCTGCTGTTACATTCATTTCTGCAGGCCACTGAGTGGGGTTTTGTCTCCCTGCCGAGCATCGTGCCAGCGACGGGAGCAAGTGCTGGCGAGGAACTGCTCGGCTGGAACAGCTGCTGTTGTCACGGTGCTGGAATCGGGCCGAGGACTGAGCATCCTTCACTTCTGGGTTTTGCTACCTGTCATCACCTGAAATGGCATCAACTGTTGATTCATGCAACATGTTCATACTGTAGCAGCTCTTGCTATGATACACAGCTATAGTTTCCAAAGCACGTTGGTGAGCTTTAACAGGTCAGGTGATGGTTTTGGCTGTCAGCAAGCCAGTATTTTTATCATGTGTGCAAGACCTTTCAAACAGCCATGTCCTGTGGAATTTACATATAAAAGCATTGCTTGTTTCTTTTCCAAATTTCTCTTCCAGAATGGCAAATTTGAAAATTCAGATATCTAGGTTAAATTCACTGATAAATCAAGTGTCCAAGCAGTAATTTGCAACCACAGAGGCTTGATGTAAGATAATTATTAACACAGAATCCAAGGGAAGCAGTAGGAGATGCCTGTGCTTGCCAAAAGGAAGCAGCAGATAGAACAGAAGAAGGCCTAATGACCTGTTTCTTCTAACTTTGTCCAAATCCATTGCTTTTCCATGATTTATTCATGTTAGTTTGCTATGCTTTGCAGAACACAGCGGCAGACTCCTGTCCAACATATGCTTCCTCTCAGTAGTTCTTGCTCTCTAAGCCCAAAAAGACTATATTATCTTTTCTTCTCATATGACCCTGCCATAGCCCATGGCTAGGTGGTCAATTATCTGTTGAACTATTCACTGGATGGCCGTATTGTAAAAAATACATCACATGCCTGGCTTCTCTAATTGAATTATGTTCAGCAACTCAAGGGTGAAGTTAATACACAGTCTAGATACAGATAATGCACATGTATTGAGGAGTGCTTTGAAAAACCTCACGGTGAAGTTATTGTTTACTGCCTGTTGTGGTATTTTCAAGACCTCTCATTACTAAACAGCTGTTTTTTCAGCTGGAAAACCTTAACATTAAAGTTTTAGCAATTACACTTCCTCCTGGCCAAGATGAATTCCAAGTTTTTAAATGTTAACTCAAAATGCTTTTTTCTAGCCATTCACCAGAACAGAATGCTTTAACAAGCAAGGGAGAAGAGCCCTGAACTATTATATGAAAGAAAGTGGCCTTGAAGGGAAGTGGTATTTGATTTCTCCCCAATGCAGCAGCTCCAGAATGGTTGATGCTTAAGTAAGTCCTTCAGCTGTAACGCCTCTGAAATAACACACATCAGAAAACAATTCCCTCTTTCCAGGAAGATAATTAACATTAAACATTAAATGCATTTTAGCTTTAGTAGTTTCTGTCCTTATGACTACAACTGTGATTACAGCATCCTGCTGCTCTCAATTCTCTGTAAGAAACTAAAAAGGAGATGTTTTACCAAAAATGAGACAAAGCGCTTTTATACTTGTATCGTCATGTTTGATCAAATGAGAAAATCTGTTTACAGTTTTCCAAATCCAAATGCCTAGTATTCTTGCTACTTTTTAATGCCACATATTCTGACCATAGGCTAGCCAGCAGATAGAAACTTTTCTTTTATATTCAGTTAACTAGAATTTAGCATTGTAAACTTCTACCACAAAATCTTTTTTCTAGGAAAATTCAATAAAACTCATTTTGCAGTAATTTTTTGAGAAAGGCTTGAAGAATTGGTGGCAGTGTTAACTATATCCCACAAAAAGTAGTTGAACACAGTACTGAACAATGCCAGAAAAAACAACTATAAATCATACCTACATAAGAAATACAGGAAAGCATATACAGAACAATATTACCTCAAAAAAAGGACTAACAAAAATAGTTCACGCTACAAGGCTGAAAATAATCAGTCACAACATGAGACAGGGTTCTTGGCACAGACAGTGGCTCCTGCCTTATATGGCCCTCCAAAATAGATGGGAAATCATGTCATGCCTTCATGCAATGAAGCATAATGATTACTTTGTCTTTGCAATGACTAGACTAGTTTATTTCAATGCAGTTGTGATTTGTATTTGCTAGTAATAAACAGCTATTTTCCTGTATCAGCTTACAAACTCTGTGTAGCAGACTACTAATTTCCATGTCAAGAATTACTGTAGATTCCTCATTTCTTCTAGATAAATTCCTCAACTGATTGTGCTTATACTTCATTCTTTGCTGCACTATCCAGCACTTCCATCAGGTTTCAGGAAGGCCTGAACTATGAGCCACAATCCCAAAGTATGCCAAAATGCTGAAGCAACTCTGAATACTGAGCAAGCTAAAAGGTCCTCTGGAGAAGAACTGGTATTCCCCAGGAAACAGAAATGTTGAAAACCATCAGGGCTTGCTGGCTTGCTTGCCTCCAGGAGAACATTTTTTTCACTCTGACTAGCAGAGAATTAAAAACTGAAATATGTGAATACTGAATTATGGGCACCTTAACAACACAAAACCAAATAAAACAAACTGATTCAGGAATATAGAGGAGTGAACTGCAAAGTAATCTTGTGCAATTGCCTGCATAAAAACTGAGAGCATGAAAAGAGGTGAATTCAGCCCGTAGACTGGAAATATTTCAAATGAGACTTCTAAGGAACCGCAGCACAGTATGCGATAAACCCCTTGCAGTGCTGCACACATTTCTTAGGGCTTGCAATGTTCCTGTAAGCACTGATTTACATGAAATCCTACTGATGATATTCAGTCATATTTCAAGCCCATCACAGCTTTGTTTACAGCTGCCACACTAGCACGCACCTAGTCTCACTGCTGAAAAATCTATGATGCATATGACAGCCAAATGCAATACTGACACTGGAAACAGGGTAAGAGAATTCAACAGAGTTACAGCAGTAATTCCCAACTAAGTAGCTGAGCCTCACTCAAGAAAATTGGCTGTTATGCACCTCACCAAACCCAGTTCTGAATGAAGAGAACTTGAAATCTGTTTTCCCCCTTCTGTGTAGACACCTGTTATTTTGAGGCAATTCATCAGTAAAGCACATTTCCAGTGCAAAAGTTTTCAAATCTGACTCTCAGCCAAAGCTATTCTGCTGAGTATAAGGCAGCTGTAACTCTAACTCTGAGTGCCCTCGAAGAAACGTGCACAGGCACATGAGATACCAAAAATCTGATGCAATCCAAGATTATTTGACTTATTGCATGCATGTTTATAATAGAACCTTAAATTAACCAAAACTTCTTGACAGATTTCTGCCCAGGTCTTTTGCTTGCAAGCAACTCCAAAATACCAAAAGGGGTTTTAGATCTCAAAAGTCAGTTCTGAGCAGAAACATGTAACCCTTCTTGAGCAGAGAAGATTTAAAATTACTCTACAAGACAGTACCAGTTACAACAATTTATAAGCAAACTACCTCCTTCACACAGTGTATTTTCAGGCAGGTCCTTTCCTTTGGGTTTGGCTTTGGACAAACAATGCAGTGCCTTTCTGGAATGATAAAAAGCCCTGCATGCAGCATTTATGGCCTTTTGGAAACATTTGTACTTCCCATCAAGGCAGCAGCCCAGCTAAATACCTGCTCCCTGCTCTCCTCAGCCCAAAGCAGCAGCAACCTCCCCTAATCCGGATTACAGATGCATTTTGGCCACTGTGTCCAGAACTCCTGGCTCAGTCAGAGAGAGCAACAACAACCTTCCTGTGGGGCTACCAGGAGCTGGTGTCATGGGCGTGTGCCCAGAATCCACCAGGTTTTTGGGAGGAGCACGCACAACACATAAAACGTGGATATAAGGCAGCCTCCACATACAAAACGTTTCAGTCCTTTTTCTGTCACCCCAAGCAAGAAGATAGAGTGTCCAAGTCCATTCTGAACACTACAGCCCCTGTGTAGCCCGGCACACCCTCAGGAGCTCAGTGCTGAGATGTTCAAAGGCACAGAGTGAGAACTGAGTTGGCTGTATGGGGCTGGTTGGACACAGGCAGATTTCTTGTCTTAAGCCCATCTTTAAACAAGCCAAGAATGTGGTGCAATGTGACAATAAGAAAAACAGAAGGCAGCCCTCAGATGCAGCAACAGGTGAAGGAAGGCAGGAGACAAGACTGAATTCAAACCCTTTTTTTTTTTTATTCCATGGTACAAAAGAAGAGAAATCAAACTATTTATAGTTACACAGTTGTCCATTCAGGAGTTATAGTCAGCACAGTGGGAAAGACCATGCAAATTCCTCTACACTCAGATGAAAACATACCTTCACTTTTCACTTAAAAGGCAGCCCATGTAAGAATGAGAAAGATCAGTGTTTAAAAAATTATAAGTGCGTGCTATTTTTAGATTACAATAGGTACTTAAGTCAGATGCTCTTACTGCAGAGCCAAGAGAAGATATTTCCCAAATTTATATAACTTACTTTAGTTAAAATTAGTATAAATAGCATAAATTACAAAAATTATCTATATTCCTTCCACAGGAGGAGTCAAGCTTCTTTTTTTTTCTTCCAGTTTTACACCCTTGTCTTCAAAATAGAGAAAGGAATGGAACTTTCTCACTGAAAGCAATTGAAAACTTCCCCTTAATTTCTCTGGTTAAAGGCTGACTTGCTACTTTTGAGCAATGAATAAAAAAATTTTACTCCGGAGTATGTAACTCATAGGAAAATGATGCAAAGCACACACAAGCAGTAGTGGAGGTGGCAGCAATTCCTTCCTCTCTGCATTCCTCTCCTACCTCAGTTACCTACGATTCAAACGCAGCACTTGGTATGCAGACAGCTGGTGCTAATTCCCTTTTCCACTTGGATAACAATAACCGGCACCCTCAGCTTGATCTAGTGGATGCCTGATGCATTGGCAAGTTAACCACACAGCATTACTAATTAAATTTTAATATAGGAGATAATGGACAGGGAGTAGATATGAATCTGTCAATTTCTTTTGTGTTTTAGTCCAGTAAAGGAGTTAGGTAAAGCTGAGAGGCCAGTAAGTCAGTCAGATCACGAAAAGAATTCCACAAGAAAACTGCCCTTCTGTTTCTGATAGGGCTGTTCTTCCCCTGAGTATTGGTATTTCTTTAGCTTGTCTCCTTCACTGCAAAGCAGCTGAGTTTAGCCATTAACCACTGTGGGCACTGTGATATATGGAGCGATTAAGAAAGTGACACACCATTCCATTACAAGAGAGAGAAAGAATGAAGTGAATGAACAGTGGCAAATGATGGACGTGCCGAAGAGGTGATCCAAGCAGGATAAAATGTCAGGATGCAGCTGAATTTAAACACAACAGTCACTTGACAGGAAGCTGTTAGATCTCCCTGAATGTGCCTTACAGTGTTGGGGGGGTCTTCAACTACTTAGTGGATGCATTTATCAGGATCCAGTATCTTACCAGAGAGGATGTTTAGCCCTGGAACTCACCAATCTCTACAACTGCCTGTTTACACTTTGATGGGGACAAAAGTATTGATACTTTTCAGTGAAAACAGTGAAGTGGCACCACAAAGCAGAAATCAGCACTGAGGGTACCTGTGCAAAATCTGCTGCAAGCCGCATCTTCCCACCTTCGCCGAGGGGCCTTATTAGACTGGCATGGCGAATGAAAAGTTCAATTGCTCTTTGAGCCATGGCTTCAGTGTTATCAAAGACAAAGTCAAAACACTCAAAATGTCTGAAGTAGTCGCTCATGACTCTTGCTATAAAACCCTGTAGCTCTTTCATGTAGAGAGAACAAGGGACATCTGGTTTTCCTGCGCCGGATAACGATCTGAAAAAAAAGAAAAGAAAAAGAAATAGGGGCAGCTAAATTCATCTTTAAAACACAACTGAAACCTATTTGATTCTTTTTAATTTTCTTCCTACCCCATGAAGTTGTGGCATGAATTGTAGTGTCTCCTTTCTACTGAAAATAAGGAGCATGTAGCTCTCTCTGACACTGTAGTCAAAAAAGCTCTCTTTATCAGCCATTCTCATTCTAACAAAATAAAGGAAATCACCCCACTCCTACTCAACTTGCAGAGCTTCCATCAGTTTGGAGCTTAAACCTCAAATCCAGCTCCTAAATTTAAATGTCTTGGTTGTTGATTAGAAACTCTACTACTGAACCATAAAACACAAACATATGTCACAGGACTACTAGTGTAGCCTATCCTGAATCTATTCTCTGTGTAGAATTAATTTCCTGGATTCCTCCAAACCCAGGATTATAAAGTCAGTATCACAGAAGTAGCACAGAAGCCCCCGGACACAAATCAATCCCCTTTCTGTTTCTCTGACTCACAGTCAGGAAAAAAGCTCTCCCAAACTCGGGAACCTGAACATACAGGCTACCTAACAAAATTTAGCCTTTGGCTGGAAACAGTTTATTCATCTAGAGAGGTATTTTGCTACTGGTGCCAAAAGAAAGATGTGAGAATAAAATATCATTTAAAAAAAAAAATCAAAAAGAAAGTTTAAAACACCTCTGAAAATACACTATTTGCTGTGAATTTCCAAGACAGAAAACAGGACAACTGACGAAGATACAAGGAGTGTCAGAATAGACATGACAACCAAAATAAAATACAGCATGGAAGTCTCAATTATAGATAAGACTCAAGATTCTTTGAATGTAAAGAATACTGGAAATTTTAATGAAAGTACTGTGGGAAAACAGCATAACATACTAAATCTGAGATTTAAATAAAAAAATAAAAATTAAATATTTACTCAGAGGCTATATGCTTTGAGAAACAGGAATATTGGCAGTTCTTGAGACTGTACAGAAAAAGTAAGTTTTGAAAGCAAAAGGGAGTTTTTAAGAACAAAAATGGTCTCTGCTTGGCTATCTTTTTCTATTTAAAATTAATTTTACTCAACAGATATGCAAAAAAAAAAAAGGGGGGGTGGAGGAGAGAAGACAGGAGCTACCTGATTAACTTGTTTCAATAGATAGGTGTAATTTTGCTTTCCCTGTGCATTGACCGTAAAGCATCACCCTTCTTCTCAACAAACAAGAGCTCTTGCTTCAAGGACATTGTGGCAATAACTATCTATTATGCATATGCAGGACATCTTCCTAGAGCCATGGTAAATTTAAAAGATATTTCCAGTTACCCAGAAAAATCTTCCTGGTGCATAGTGATGATAATAGCTTCCACTGAATCTCCTACAGAGTTCAGTAATGGCTGAACAGCACTACCCATTAGATCATGGACTGTCTGAAATAGAAAAAGGCACAAGTAAGGAAACCAAAACTAGAAGCATTTGCTTTTTGACACCTCAAAAATACCTTGAGAAACAGTTAATTTTATCAGTCCTTTATATTATTCTGCATTAAAAAGCACTAAATAGAAGGACCAAAGCCTAAGATAACATTTCTCTTTAATTGATTTTACTAGTAAAGTGCAGAAATAAAGCTGTTTGCTACTTCTGTGTAAAGCCTTCCTGCAAAAAGATGCACAACAATTTGGCACTCCTGGTTTGTACACGTACATATTTTGGTGCACACACTTGGTGCAGCTCTTAATTCCCCAGACACAAGCTGCCTTTCATTCCCCTGCACACAACCCCTCCCAGGTCAGTGCCCAGCAGGATGGATGTGGAGAGCTGTCATCCACAGAGGCTGCACAGCTATCCACAGCCCTCTCCGGGAAGGCACCAGGTACCATAAAAATCATAATTTGATGTATCTGTCAGGGAGAGGAAAAAAGTGATGAGGGATCCAGCTATTGCTGTGTGAATGCTGCAGAGAAAGACATTTATTTTCAGTCAGGATGACATCTGTGTTCTGACCATGAGGAGAATATTCCGAATACAAACACTACTCAAGCAGTGATTTGGCACATGCAACACATATGTAGCTGAAGATAAAACAAATTAAAAATGTCAGGAGCATTTGTATACCTGTTACTAAATATACTGACACGAAATTATAGGTGGAAATAAGTGCCCATTTTAAATGCAACAAACAAAGCAAAGCTCAGCCCTGTCCCTGCAGCATTTGGACACTGAATTACCTTTAAGGCAGTTGTGACTGTTTGCTCGGCAGCTGCTGGGAACGAGCCCTGATTGGTAATGACCTAAAAATTGTAAAGTAATTGTTAATAGTCAGCATTCAACAAATTATTAGAATCCATAATATTCACCTTCATTTAAAAACATACTGAGTTATCCTTAATAATGAGTTTTTTACATAGGTAGAGATAACTCTCAAATGTGTTTTATACAGATGGAATTTTCAATGCACCAGTATCAGTCCTTGGCTCTCAAAATTCCTATCGACACTGCTTCTTGCCTTGGCAAGGAAATGATTCAATGGAGTTAAGCTGAAATTAGCTGAAGGGCTAACAGAATCAGAATAAAAATAACTGGTGTATTCTCCCACTGCTAAGTATAGCATTCATGGAGGACTATACAAGCAGCTCTGTGGCAAATAATTCAAAGAATGGTTGTTCTTTCTCAGTATTATGACTATTATATACATGTTAAATAGCTGTTTATGTACAGCTACAACAATATTAGAATTGAAAGTCAAGGAATCATCTGAAGGAATATCCTACCAATTTCCTTACAGTTATGAACATGCTACACAATAGTATTTTTAAGCCAGATAAGTACTGAACTCAAAGACTGAATCATATCAGATCTCCCTCCAACACTAAGACACATGAGGTTCATTACTAAATACATCAGAGAAAGCAGACTTAAAACTTCATCTACCATCTGTTTGCATAATCCAAGCAAATTTTATAGGTTTTTTAGCATCTTTTAACATTCTTTAAACACATCCAGAGTCAGGAATACTCACCATCTTTTTTCTAATCAGGCTAGGATTTAAACTCAATTAACTGCAACTATCAATATATCTGTTTCTTTTAGTTTACAAAGACTGTGTAACCACTGGCATCACTAAGCCAGTAAACTGGAATTACTCATAACTGTGCTTAGTCTTGAAAAATTTCCAGGCCAGACTTTGGTCACAGTAATCATGTACAGAGATATCTGTGAGGTGTTGCTTTTCTTGATTTTGCCCTTTCCTTCACCTCATCAGTTTACCCACAATCGTGGGAAAGCAGTGAGGATCTTCTGAAAAATATAAGTTTGGGCTGAGACAGAAGCAGGCAAGGGCTATCAGGCTGACCAATACAAAGACAAGAAAAAACCAGAAAGAGTTCAATTGTTTATGCTCACAAAATAATGACTGTGAGATGTGATTATTCTCTATAAGCACATCTTTCATTCTTCTAATACTGACGATTTGTCACATAGCAGTGCTGACCTGGGCCAGCCAAGTCTCAAAGAGTGGTACAAATGCATAGCAAGGTGCAGCTCTTAACCCAAAAACAGGCTGCTTTTTTCAGAGCTCTCAGCAGCTAACAGGAGAATATGCACACGATAGAAGGAAGAGGGTAACATTATGGCAAGAAGAGAAATGCCAAAGGCAGCCTACCTTCAGAACCGACTGGTGCAGTTTGTATAGCGAATTAACAACAGCCACGTTCCTCCTCTGTCCCTCTGTGAGTGGCCCAATCACCTGGCTGGCATCTCCTTGAGTAGACAGCTGCAGTGATCACAGAAATTGTTTCTACCAACTCTTTAAACAGTGCATCACCCCAAACCAAGCTTAGATCACAGCAGAAAGCCATAAGCCATCAGTACCCGATGTTCTTGCATGTAACTCTTGTCTTGATTCATAGGATTTGCATCTCCAGACAAAACAAACTGAACAACAGCAACAGGAACCACGAGAGATTGTCTCAGCTCCCAAAACCACAGCACTGAGACCCAGATCTCCCAGAGACAGCTAGTCCCAGGATAACTTCTACTTTGTAATCTAAGAGTCAGGTGAAATCACTGACCTGAGAACCCATGATAAACTAACAGCAGCTTTTCTACATGAGTAGAATAGTGTACACTTTTCTGTATACCCTCAGGCTGTCCTTCTGACAGCCATTCAAGCCTCTCCTGAAAAGCTCTGCTTTTTCAAATAGATGGTTTAGAACGTTGTAGAACTTTGTACATATTAGAGGCTTGTAAGTCAACAGAAAAACAGAACTGCAAGGACCAAAACTGCTAGACCTGTCATTAAAGAGTTCTATCCATGAAACTTTCAGCAAAAATCAAAAAATTATTTCTTCATATTTAAACTGCTCAAAGCATGCATTTTTAAAATTATTACCACAGAATTCAAAGTTCCAGGAAGATACATAAATAGCCATTAACTACGGAACACTCCCACAAGGATACCACAGCATTTATTTATAATTTAAAACATAATAAATTGTAATTGGGAAACTTTCTTGTGCACTGACAGAAACACAAAGAATTGACAAAAGGCTATGTGAATTCTAGAAGTACATCTAAACATTAAAGCAAAAATAGCTATTCATAGAAGGATTTACTGAGATATAATTATCTGACTAGTTATATATATTTCAGGGTACAGACTTATCCTCCAGGAAACCCCTGAAGATGCCTAGCTCCAAAAGTCTCTCAGTAAAAACGTGTTCAACTCACGAACAAACGGTCAAGAGACTTTTATGGAGTGTGTCTTATAACACAGTTGTAGGTCGTACAGAAAGCTCCTAAACTAAAACTGAATATATCCTAATAGTTATTTAAGAACAAAAGAAACAAACATAATATGAAAATTTTTAAGTTATGTGGAACAGTGAATCTTAACTAGTGAAAGACTATTGCTGTACTTCCCATAAGTTCCACAGAACATAAACACAGACAGTATACAAGCACAGTTATCTAGTATTTCCAAGCACTGCTAATAATGAAGTTTTAGACAGGTTCTTGCAAGCACAGAAGAACTCAAATTTATTCACAGCACTATGGGGACAATATCACTTCATTTTCCTTTCTTCAAATTTAGGGAAAATTTGGGGAAATAACTCAGGATAAATAAGTTTCTGAGATCTTTGCAGAGGGAAAGATCTTTTCCAATGTTGTTAGACACCAGATCAGTTATTACTGGGTCAGAACCACCTGTGGGGGGTGTGGGGTGGGTGGGTGTGGATGTGGGTGTAGGGGAAGGGATGGGTCCAGCTGCCTGCGGGGTTTGGCTGTAGAGATCAGAGGAGATAAACAGGCACACACAGGGTCTCCATGGAACCCTGGCTTGTTCTCCTGAGCCATCAATGTGTGACCTTCTAAGTGGTAACTATTCTTCTTCCTCTCTTTTTCTCTCTTTATCCTTTCTTCTCGCAATCTCTCTTCCTTTATTCTTTTCTTCCTCTTGTGGGTGGATTAAACGCTTATTTTTCTGTAAGACGTGGGTACTTAACCCAAGTTGCATCGAGTTTTTGTTTGTCAAGTGTAACAAAAGCTCCTTACCATAGCAATGCTTGCTAGTCCTGGTAATCTGTTGAAATGCTCTTGTGAAGTTGCATGTTTATCTCTGCAAAACCCTTTTTGCCAAGATGCCTATTTTCTCACCAAATTAGAAGAAATCTCTTAGAGAAAAATGTGTAGTTATTCTCCAGACATTAATTGGAGGTACCAAAGAACCAATGGCTTTACAACAGTTTGAGTGAGCGAAATCTCTTAGAGCCTAAAATTAAAATGTACACCCAGTAAAGCTGAGCCTTCAGGACTGGGTTCTAATGAATGTATCTTCTATTATTTGACATCAAAATGTATCTTTAAACTAGCTGACAAATACACTACTGTGTCAGTATCTTCCTGCCTTCCTGATGAGAACAGCCATGTGAGCTATGAACATACCTGTTTCGTCGCAGATATTTCTATTTGACAGATCTGATTGGTTTTGAGAATTCTGCTCATGCTTACAGCTTCAGATTAATAACAAAACAGCTGTACAAAGAAAGACCCATCCACCCAGCTGACTCCCATCCACTCAGCTGACTCCCCTCCCAGACACAAATAACCTTTTTTTTCCAACCTTTTTTAAGTCCTGTACTTACTGTTTGGAGGTTTTGCACATTTACTACTATTAAATGTAAAAGATACTACTAAACTGTCAAAATTTACATCTCCATTACTTAAATTTCAGTTCCTCAGAGTTTATTGTAAAGAAATTTCTTTTTCTTAGACATTAGACTGTGTCTCTTCTCTGGTGAAGAAGCTTAACTGGTGAGTAAAACCTTTAACAAGTAAAAACATAATCCTTCTGCAACAAGAAGAAATTCTTGCAGTCAGCAATAGTGAACAACAGCTTCACATGCAAAATCTAAAAATGCCATCATGGAAACACCTGGCCTGTGTGGGTAGCTGTGTCCTACCATTTACAGGAGCTGTCACCACAATGATTTCTATGTCCTTGCCTTGAGGCAAGAGGGTTCTGTCCTCTGTCCAATATGCTTCATGTACATACTTTTCGTCACTGGCATGAATCTGGATTTCAGACAGTTTATCATTATGCCAATATTCTAATGTCTCAGACTGAAATCTTGACATATCTTATATCCACTGTACAATCATGCATCCAGTTAGGAAAAATGCTGTCCTGTCTCCCTGGTTCCCACAAACAACACTATGGCCAATTTACTATAGTCACAAACCATCCTTCAGTTTATTTTTCATCATATCAGGCTTTATCAATGATTCACATTCATCACTCTCTTTTGTATAAAAAGTACTTTTAAAGTTCTATGCTAGACATGGGTTATGCACTTAAACCTGGTGGGAATGTAACTCTTCCTCTGTTATCTGCCCACTGGGGGTTTTATTGTGTAAATAGGTTAACTGAAATACTGTGAAGCCTGGCAGCATCCACACAGCTGAAAGAGAGTCCACAGGCCTTCTTTTTGATGAGGGCAGTAGAGACAAAATCTGATGCCTTTTTAATCAGTCAAATATATCCTGAAATGCAGAAGGCCAGGAGGGTGAATTTATGCTTAGCAGAAATAGAGGGACAGAAGGAGTGACTTCATCCCAGACTCAAATCTATTTTGGGAAACAAGTAAAAGACAAAGCGCAGCTGAAGGCCAGATCCATCTCCAGGGAGCTGTCAGTCACCCTGGGAGTTAGTCTGGCTTAAGCCTGCTAGCTGAAAAGAAAACAGAGGAAAAGAAGCCACGCTGAAGCCAGACCAGAATGAGCAGTAACAACAAGGACTGTAACTGTTCCACTTTTCTGTATCTGCCTTAAGTATAGCAATTGATTTCTTATGCTCTTCACTTTAGTTGGTTAAAGTAATTTTTGCTTTTACCTCAAGCCCATCTACTATTTACAGTAATTTCATGGACAGTAGCAAAGCACAGGCACCCATTTCCCAGCAAGCAGCAATTTTACAATGGGCGACATGTCAGTGTGAGCTCCCTTTGCCAACAGGAGCTACAAGCACACTGCCAAACATGAGATGCTCATGAGGAAGAGAGGAGTGAGGTAGAGAAGTGTCCCACCTGCAAACGTTAGCCAGGACTTTTGTATCATGCTTTCAGGCACTAGGACAAAGGCTGTGTCTTGTGGTGCCCTAAAAATTGTGAATGTGAGCTTCTGTCCCATGCAGCACTTAAAGAAAACTCAAAGGGCAGCTGCTAAACTAAAATGAGAAAGAAACACTGGGAGATACTGTCTTTCAGACATGTCTATGAGGGTGTTCTCTGAAACAGAAGGTTGAAATTTGCAGGTTCAATCCAGCAGCTGACTAGCTAGATGACTTTTGGGTTTTTTAAAATCTAATTCAACATTATGTGAGGCCTAAGCAGTAGACTGAGATCAGGTAGTTTGTTGAACCAAAAAGGACACTTGTAAAAGCCAATACACAAAGAATGTGTCATGAAGCAGAACAAGTGACTTAAGGCCATCTAATTTGCTTCAGCCTGACATGGTTGAGAAGCTGTAAGCTATGACTGGCACTGTGCTCTCACTGAATTCAGCAGCCCTTCTGAATAATAGTTTCTTTTAGTTTGTACCCTTCAGTATACGTATATGGTTACACTGCTTCACCTGCAGAGATTGCAGGTGCCTCATCTTGGGTCAACAACATGCCCAATGCAGAAAATTTCAGGAATGATTCACCTGACCACATGCAGGAAACCATGAAGCAGAGAAATAAGAACTTCTATTGAGTAATTCACCTTTTCAAAAACCCTGCTTTAGGGAGAGAGTAAATGCACCCATTTCCCTTCACCAGCTATAAAGGGAACCTAAAGCAGTACCACAGATACATACAGGTAGCCACACTGCCTGAAATCATGCCAGACACATTCTCACCCTATAAATGAATTTGCACCCCTTTGCATAGTCCTACTTTGGAAATAAGTCTTGAAAATAACATGATCAAGCATTCTGGATTTGACACTTTTCTATGTTTAATATGTAAGAACAGATATGAAATTTGACAGCATGGATTTGAGCTCACATGTTGAGACATGTGCTATGGTAAGACTGCTTCAGGATTAGATTCTTCTTTTCACCATGTAGCAATGAATGTAGAATTTAGATTAGGCCATGAATCAAATCATCAGTTCTCCCTGGGGTTATAAAAAAATGCTAACAGAGTTTGTCTTTCTCTTGCAGAAAAGCTCAGACTATTGATACATATTTTCCTGTAATTCGTCTAATGCTTCAAAGTGACTAACATTCCCCTCTTTCAGGTGGCAGCTCAGAAGAGACTGATTTGTGAGCTGGTTTGCTGCTATTCCCTTCACAGACTACACATTTTGTGGAAAAGCTCAGTTTCACACTAAGTAACTAAGATCTTGTGTGCATCCTTACTGACAGTTTTGGAATGCTCCATTTATTTGACTTCTCTAAAAGAGCCTCAGCAAACCCATTCTCTGTAGAGCAGGAAACAGCAGCATAATTTAGGAGTAGGGAGAAGACTCTAAAATAAGACTCAAGCAGTCCTTTTCCGCAAAGCATTTGATGTAACTCCAGGATCACGAGATTAACATATTTTGATGGCATAAACTGAACTCCAGTTTTCAATCTGACATTGTCAACAATAAATACATTCCTAAGAGAGGCAGCTGATGTTGCCATACCTCTGGCAGAAGGCAATCAATCCATCTGGTTCTTGGCCTCCTGCTCGATCATAACAACTTATTATAAAGCACAGGATCCATTTACAGAGTTTCTGAGTCAATAGGGCTTGGCCCTAAGATTTCTCCCATAAACTACAAGTAATTTGGATGACTTACTATTAGGTTTAATGCTTTCCATACTGCAGAAGAAGGCTTTTACAATCTCTTTCCACCGAAGAAACATAGAAGTTTAGTAGGATCAGTTTGCTACTTTTTGTAAAAAAAAGCACCATTTAGCAGAAAAACAGAGAAGAATCTGAACTTCGTTAGCTATGCCACTTAATATATTAACTACTAAAAGGATAATTTGCAAAAAGAAGAGACATAATTTAGAGGTTCAAAGTGTAAGATTTGAATGAATGTTTCAGAGCAAATAAGGTCCTTGGCTGATGAGGATAAATTAAAATTAATATGCTGCTTTAAAAAAAATAAATTAACGAAAATTTAAGAATAAATCATAAGTAAGAATTTATGTTCTTGGAATGGTTTCTAATTTTGCAAAGAAGAAATATTTCAAGACATGAAGAAAGGAATAAGCTGTGAGTTGAAGAAATAATTTAAAAAGTACATAATAACATTTCTACTGCACCTTCAGGACATTCTTGTAGCTTCCAGAGTATCACTTTTTCTTTTTTTTTTTAGCTTCCTCAGAAAAATAAAAATTTTATATTCCAGTAATATAGAATTTTGGGAAGAAAAATTTGAAGGGACTGTTAAGTCCTTGACCAGGAAAAAAAGAGCAAATAGCATGCTCATACTATTCCTGTTAGAACAAGCAGCAACCACTGAACTATTCCCTTGGGGGTATTTGTTTTGTTTTGGTCTTTCTTCCTTAATATTTTTGAAAGCCGAAGAAATAGGAGAAAAACAGCAAATGGTCTTTCTGTAACAGAAAAGACAGGATTTATCTCCAAGTCTTTGAATCATCTGAGAAGAAAAGCACTGTACAAGTTACCAAGAGTGAGTAATGGTTCATGGTGCTTAAATAATGAGATGCTTTAAAACAACTCTGCTATTAGAAAGCACTTATAAAACCAGTTCCTTTAAGAAATCTCAAAGAACCCTAAACCTAAAACACTTGGAATAATTTCTCAGCTTCTGAAAATGAAGCCCCTTGTATTATCCAGCTAGCCCAAGTCTGAGAAGGATTTCAAGGACAACGTGTGTTGATCCTGATACTTCTGACTGTAACAGCTAATTGAATTCTTCATGCTTGCCAAATTAATGACTGAATGATTAATCATATTTCATATGTAATCCCATTAGCTGCTGGTTTCAACCAACTGCTGAGAATGCACCTCCAGAGGTGAAGAGCAGACATCCATCCCCAAGACACATGAGAGAGGTCCAGCATGTTAGGGTGATATTCACCTACACATAAAAAATACAAGCAACTTCTTTAATTGCCATCTCCCTTTTGTGGTGTCAAGTCCAGGCATTAACTGAGATTAAAATACTTTTGTCCTGCAGAAGTTTATAACTGAATTTCATGTGGTCCAACTCTCATTAGAGTTGTTCCAAAATTGTAAAATTCCAAATCCTTTACCATATCAACATACATTTAACCAAATCCTCTTCTGATTCATATGATTTAATTTTGTATTAAATAACTTAGAATTTACTATAACAAAATACTGTAAGGATTGCACAGTGACGCTCTTTTTTTACCGGTAAGCAAAATAACATACTAGATATAAAGAAGTCTTTTAACCACTTTCTCAGCAAGATAAAATGAAGTACATAGTATTCCCCAAACCAGACTTTCATGCTTGGATGATTTTTTCTGGAGTTTAGCCAGTGTATCTTAAAAGAAAAATAAAAAATCACACATTTGTTATGTGAGTCACGATCTAACCAGCAAAAGACAACATGAGAAAGAAGAAAATGCTTCATGAAGTAATTTGATGTAACTCTTTCCTCTAGATTTTTAATTCCATTTTTAAAAGTTTAATAGCTTTCCAAAGTGATTTATCAGATAGATATTTCTAAGTATTCTGTGACCAATATAAGTAGCTTCCTAATGACTGTTTCAACAAAGCTATTCTCATCTTTCCATCAAAAAAAAAAAAAACAACTACAAAACCTTACCTGACTTTTGATTATTTTTAAATTAGACCTACTGCCGTCTTTAGCTTTTATTACTGTATATGAAATAGTAATTATTCTTAAATTATTTTATTATATAATAGCCTCCCACATATTCTATTTAAATACCTATTAATGAATTCCTTTAATGTACCAAACACCGAATTCATATTTTTGGGTTCTCTTGTTTAAACAGCATGGATATAAGTTTTTCATTGACAGTAATACCAATGTACCGGTATAATACAATTAATTCATGTATGTCAAAAAAGAAGTGGGGAAAATATAATCTTTCACATTACTTACACCACTGTAACTGACCCATTATTTACATAAACCTTTCCTGAGGTGTCATTTCACTACTGTTCCTGATGATTTGTGAGTTTATTAGATTTCATACTTCCCCTAAAGTTCAATATTCGACATTTAGACAGGAGGACTAGATACATTTCCCTGGAACTGTCAGACAAATCTCATTGTTGGAATATGTCCTGAATAATGATTCACCCGCAAACGAAAGCTCACAATTCAACGTAACACCATCTAATAAGAGACATGGATTAATTCTTATAAGATCACATAATGAAAAAGGCAATCAGAAACTCACTTTGTATCATTACAATGAGGATTCATCATGCATTTCAATTCAAAACCATCACAGGCCTCATAAATTTGCTGGGGTTTAAATCTGGTGCCAGAATTCCAGTGTACTTTTATCCCTTCACTGAAAGAATCTGGTTTCAGGAAGTCTTTTTTCTCTCTCTCTCTCCACCCCATTCCCCTCTACTTCATTGAATTATTCAGCTAGTTAAATTTAGCTATGTTGAATAAGAGGATGGGTGGGAAAAAAACAACACAGATAGCCCAAACCACTTAGCTGTGTCAGTAAACATCAGTAAACATCCTAACAGAGATGCAGCTCACACCCATTTTCTTGCTACCCTAGCATATTTCATTTGAGGAACTTGTATAAATTAAATAGGCAAAACACTGGATTTGGGTGGTGTAAGGTACATTTCTCCTTGAAATACATATGACTAATGCCAACTCAAGAATGTTCTCCTTTATAAATGAGGTCTTCATTATTTTTCTTTTCCCTAAGAAGAAACCAGAATTACAGCCCTCCTAGATTGACATTTTTCTTTCTTGCAACATGTTATGGATATTTTTCTTGCCACTAGGCAGACTGGGGCAAAATCAATGGAGAACTTGTTTAGTCCAGCCCCTCTCTGCCTTCTCCTAGTCAAACACTAAGGATAGACCAAAAGGTTCAGAAAAAAATTCCTGTCTCCATGAATACTCAAAGAAAACTAAGAACTGATCCTTCTCATCCAAGTGTTTTCTCATTGCAATATTTTAACTTTTAAATTCCATCCTCCTTTGCATTTCTACTTAATAATTCCACTGATTAAGCCAAGATGTTCCAATATAGTCTCTGGATAAGTTATAATACACTTAGCCTTTTAGATTCTGGACAAAAATATGCCATTCATATTGCTTATCATCCATATAGCTCCCTGAAAACAGCTTATTTAAATCTTCATTGCCCTGATCAAGCATGACAGACACTCTCTTTTCTACAAATGACACTACAAAAATTCCTTGTAAAGACTCTTGTCTCTCTCTCAGCTCAACACTTTAAGCTGAACTAATTGTTGTTTTTCTATTCCACCTGGCATTCTAGCCTTTTCTTTCCTCATTCTCCTCACTGCAACAAATGTTTACCAACCACCAAGGACAGGCATTAATAAAGCAGAGATTATTTTTAAACATTAATAATATAAACCAAGATCAGAGCACGTTTAATTACAACCTCAGAACACAAGATGATGAAGCCACGTGAAACCACGGCATGGTAGAATTACACTTTCAAAACTACATCACCAAAAACAAGCAGCAGACTTTTTTCTACTGACTATCATATATCAGATGCACCATAAACCCACTAAGGAAGAAACCATGAAAAACAATCAAGATTCATCTGCTACAAGTAGTTATGATGATGGGATAGATGTGCAGAAAGTTGAGATCTATTTTAAACATCAGTAAGTACAAACTAGTTTTAAAAAACACTCAAAAGAAAGGATCAGCTTTATTTCAGAAAATCTGAAAGACAAAAATCAATTTTCTAGAGTGGTGTGAGAAGAATGTGCTGTTTTCTCACAGTCTGCCTCTTTAAACTTGACAAATCTCCCAAATAATCTACTCCAACCCTAAATGGTTAGCTAGTGGTCCAGATATATTTAATAAGGAAATATTAATTCTGAGTATACACTAAAAGTGGAAAACTGAAAATACTATTATGAGTAACTGCAAAAGATCAAGCCACTCCAGCAGCATTAAAGAATACAACACTAGCTGAGGATGTAAGTAGAGCAGAATTTTGAATCTTGCACCTGCAAATCACAAGTTCAAACTGGATTGAAGGACGATGAGAGATAAATTGTTTGGCTCAGTTTCAGTCCTGGTGGAAAGTGGACATTTATTAAAATCTTCATAATGTGTATCACTGACTGACAATCTTATTTGATGCCTCAGGAAGGAGATCTACGATTTAAAAGGTCTGAGAGAAGATAAATTAATCTTTTAAAATGATTCCTACAGGATAGAGACAGAGCACAACAGCAGGGCAATGCACGGAGCTATACAAGTTTTGTGGGCAATACTAAAAATAATTTAAGAACAACTGCAGCAGAGCTGACTTTCTATTGTATATATTTTGATGCTAATCTTATGTAATACATTTGGTGCTGATCAGCATTACAAAGATCAGTGCTCTAAAAATATCTGAACATGACAGATAGATAGATACTCTCCATCCGTTACATTCACTAAAAATAGAATATTAAATTACAGAAGGGGTTGGTTGCACTGGCATCCAAAAAGGTGTCATCAGAGTTGGCTCAAAGAAATACCTGACTACTTGAAGAAAGTGTTGAACTCCAAAAGGAGTTAATGTTCAAGAGTTTTCTTGCACTCATCCAGTAGTATTTGGAGTTGCCAATTAGCCACAATGCTACAGACAACTGTACTCTTTTCAAGGACTAAGACTCTGCTAGAAACATCAAATGCTATTTGAAAATAAGTCAACTACGGCTGACAAGCATTACAGATAGAAAAACATGTTTAGGAAAGCGTGTATTTTGAAGCTCTGGAAATCTAAGAAAATCTTAAGACCAAAAGCAATGTTACTACAGAAGAAATCAGCATCTCCTCTAAGTTTTGCCTTAGAGATTTATTTGCAGCAGAAGGGAGAAAGTATGAATTCCAGATGCAAGGAAAAAATTACCCCAATCTGTCAGCATTTGAAGCTTTCTCTTGAACAGATTTTACATGCCGCTCTTGTTCAGTTTCATTCACATATTGGCTACATCCATAGCAGTAGATCAGATGGTGCCAGGAAAAGTCCCTGGCTCTGGCACGTGACCATCTGTATCGCTAAGCTGTTAGGACAGCCACTAGCAGGTTCCTGGCCTGGCCAACAACCGGCTTCCCCCATCTCCAACCGTGGATCGGAGGAGGCAACACTGCAGAGCCTGCTGCCAGAACGGCCCTGGCAGCCACAGTGCTGCAGGCAAGGGGAGCCCTCCCCAGCTGTGAGGCACTGCCCGGCCCCTGCGGTGTTCCCAGGCACAGACATCACTGGTGCCTCCCATCTCAGAGAGATGGTCACAGCTGGGAGGGCAAATTAAGTCCTGAGTATCGTTCGTAATTTTTACTGAGCTTGTACTCTGAACTGAGAGAGGCAGACATGAACATAAACACCAGGGTGACAGTGTGGAGCAATTCAATACACAGCCTTTCTGCAGCAAAAAACAAACACATTTTTGCTGATCCTTGAAGTGAGGCCAACACTAATCAGAACACGCTTCAGTGATACTAACTGGCCTTCAAACAGATGAGACCAAGCTCATTTACTTACTTACATTTACCGTTCTTAGGACAGTTATATGTTTTTCTTTCCACAGCAATACCCTCTTTGAAAAGCAAACCCAGACCGTTTGGGACAAGCAGTGAGTGATTGGGATACACACGTATATAGTGTTTCACAAAGGGGCTGACACAGAGATGAACTCTTCTACATTGTTCTACTTCTTACACTTTTTTTTATTATATTTACTTTCTTAAATACTAATGCACTAAAAACATCTGTCATCAAGTATATGCTACTCATCATTATGACAGACAGCAATACTTTACAATAACATGGTCCCAGTTACACAATTTATTACTGGTTCATTGAAAAGTAGATCTCAGTAACCCTTCAGAAGTTTAGAAGTAATGTATATTAGTTCCAATCATAGAATTTTTATGTTAAGAGTCACTTTATATTTAAAGATTAATCTAGTTAAATATTCAGGATTGTTTTACAACATCTGAAATCCAGTTTCACCACCATTGCACTCAAAAACAGGATCAGGCTAAATCAAAGCTTCCCAGTTACTTCCCAAAAAACTTTTTGTACTTGGCAGGGCACCCACATATTACTGCTCATATTATTGCTCTAGTGCTCTGCTACTGGTGCAGGTTCTAGAACCATACATAACACTACCTAACTTAAATATTTACTTAAGTAAATGTATATAAATCTCAATATACCACTGAGATCTAGGATTGTAAGAAAGAGGCTTGCCTACTCTGTATCACAGATATCAAGTGATGTTGACTTTTCTCTCAAAACAATCCAGAATCTTAAAACCTCATTCACTCAAGAAATTCTATACAAATTTCTTTATGTCCCAAGTGCACAGTGATCCATCACTTTTGGGACCAGAATAACAAGTTAACCCTCATTTTGCCTCTTGGCATGTCCAACATTAGAGGTTGTCAATATGTGAATTCATGGTCCTGCCCTCTGAGGATATGTGACAACTATTTGAACCTTGGTGCAAGGACTCTAATATTTGAGATGGTTACATTTTTTTTTAAAAAATCTTTAATCTCAAAATTTGCTCCTATTACTGGATCTTTAGCATTTTAACTTCGAAATACGTGAAATACACCAAGCATCATCTTATGTTTTCTTAAGAAGGCCAGGGAAGAATTAGTCAAAATGCCAGGAAGGACTGTGCTCACTGCAGAGTGCTTAGAAGTTTCCAAATGGCTTATACTAGGCAAACCTAACAATCAGAAAACACCACAATCATTGCACAGGCTAAAATCCTGATGAGAAGCCAAGCTACCATGAGCTGTGGGCAAAGGATAGGTCAGAAGCTCTCCCAGAGCACTGCCCGCAGCCTGTATTTTGGATCTCCACCTCATTCATCCGCTTTTGTGAGATATATGGTATCAGTTCAACCACGTTTAGTTAAGAGAATAAAAAAATTATTCAAATTCTCTATTTCCTTCCTCCCTCATTACACCCACTCTCTATCTCCACCTTTAGAGGGCTTCCTCTTTATGATTGCTTCCAAGTCTGACAGTGGGAAAGATCTCCATTATATCATCTGCCTGCAGCCTCTTATCTGTTGGAAAGATCCCTTTTTTTAGACAAACATATTACTCCATAAAATACAATATTCCATATTTAGGAAACTCTCCAATTATAGGCAATCACAGCTCCCACTGATTTTAGCCTTATCTACCCCAACCTTAGAAAAAATCTGCCTAGTGTAACATGGCCACGCAGATTCTTACTTTGTCTGTACTTCAAGCAGACATGAACTTTCTCTGTTTGTGCTCCAGGCTGAATGAGACTGTTGTTGCAAGGTGCCATGGCTGAGCTGGTCACCCTGGACTGGAGTGGAGCTAAAATGTGCTCTGCCATCTGGAAACACAGTAGAGTGAGCTTTTGTCTGCCTAAATCATGTCAGTATACCATTATATATCCACACATGAAAATGTTTTTGATCCATCAGAATTTGCCAGCATAACCACCTCCACCTGCTCTGAGAAGCAAGTGGGCAACCTGATTTTTACAATCCTGCCTCTGCAAATGACCCTTTGTTTGTTTATTGGCCAAAAGATAACAGGTCATGTTGCCTCTGATAATGTCTCTAGCAATGCTCTGCAGTGGGAGGAGGCAGCAAGCTACATCCTCCATCAGGCAAGGTGGGAAGGACTGCTATGGGAATCTGATGACAATTAATAAAGACAGTCTGACTGTAACTCTAGAGAGGAAACTAACAGAGGTCTTCAGGTTCAAAAAGTAGGAGAATCACACCTTCTCCAAACAACTGCATTTTCATGTTGACAGCACAACGCATTTCATCTATGTGCACTTGGTGGGTGTGTTAGTGTATTTCAATCCACCCACACGACAAGTTGAACAGAAACAGCACAAAAGTAAGAGAACACACAGTACTTACATTCAGATAACTGAAATCATCACTCTAAAACCAGAAAGAATGCAACAAAACCCTCAACAATAAATACTGTTTGAAATAGTCCTGTGCTGGGAAGGGAATAGACTAGAGGACCAAATAAGGCTCTTCCATCTTCAGTCTCTAGAAGGACAATAGATCTTGCAATTTATTTTTCTGCTTGCAGGCAAAATTACATATCTCGTAAACTTTCACAGCTTTTAACCCTCAATGTTTCATGACTTCTCTCAGTAACACATCCAGTTCAAGTATCAGTAAAAGAAACAGCTCTATCAGCAGCAAACCAAAACATAGCAATTGTAAAGTTGTAACAAAGAGAATTTTAATGATAAGAGAAATCAAGTACATTAAAATTCAGCTCAGCAAATGACAAAATTACAGGAAAGCAACTGGGGAAACACAGTTTTGTTTCACTTCCAATCAGCAGGCAACTATCTTTCTCATTTTTATATAAATAAATGAGAAAATTCGATTTAAAGTAATGTATTAACAAAATCAAATATGAATGCAAAAAATTTATGCAATCAACCAGGCATCTCATCCAAAAATGAACAGACAAAGGCTGTTCACTTATTATGAAGGATTACTGCAGAGCATTACACTAGAGCAGTGGTCTTTGAAATGGGGCACAGGTACCACAGGGGTCAGACCACACAATCCAGTGGGGTGATGCACAAAAATATCAGAACTTCAACAGTACATGCATAAAAGTGATATATAAATAAATATACACATACTGAGGGTGCATGCTCAAAAAGATTTTACTGATAGGGACGCACACCAAAAAAGTTTAGAGACTACTGCCCTAGAGGATCCTGTCACACAATTACTGCTGCCATGTCAAAGGCGCCTAATGAAGATGTTGGCAAGATATAACCTCTCTTTTACACCTCTCAAGTATCAGGTAAAAATTTCTCTACGAAGCAGAGTTTTTAGCTCCTATATTTTGTTAATGAGCATGGACTCTCATAAAATCCCCAAATTACTCAACTTTTTCTTTGTTTTCAGAAAATGCAACTTTCTGGTTTCTCACAGACCTCTTCCCTCCACTGTATGTATTCTAAGCGTTTGATGAAAGAGCTAATTTTCCTTACATGGCCAGTTAAACAAGAGCACAACATGTTGTATGTGTCAATCAAGACAGGTAACTTAAGGTATTTGCAAATGGGAATGGATGAACCCGCCGGAAAACTCTTAAATAAAGGAGAAAAGTTAGTGTTGTTTTTCATCTGGGCTACCTCACTTGCAAGGAAAAGTGGCCCATGAACAAAATCTGGCTCAGTAAGCAGCCATTATGTTAAAATCCACGCAACGGATTACAAGGGGCAAATGCAGAACAGGAAAATTTTGCTCTTATCCAAAACATAATGATCAGATTTGTTAATCTCTTTTCCAACACGGAATGAGAATGATGTAGAAATGGTGACTAAGCAGAAATCTCATGGTGTCCGTAATTTTAAAGATGTTTGAGCTACCTGATTCCAGGAAAATGTGAGTGAGACAAAATAATAATGGCACAGAGAAAATATACCAAGCACCCTTCCTCAGCATCACCTAGCAAAACACAGGACAGGTGGCAAAGATGAAAGCTAATACTCTTAAATTAACAATTATTTTTTTTAATTTAGTGCAATGTATAATTATTCCTTCACACTCTGTACAGTAAGAACATCTGCAATTAGACTGAATGAAATTAGGACAATAATTTTGGGTGTTTCACAGCATACACCAACTACATCAAGCATCAGCAAGGGGTTAGCTAAAGATTCACCCAACAGCACAAGGTATCTGCCTACTGCTCCCAGAGGGTTATTTCTATCTTCTCTGAAAGCTTTTGAACTGGTTAATACAAGAACAGGTCTCAGGCACAGCAAGAATTTTCCTGGTGTAAGATAAACTGAAACCCAAAAGCTGGCAGTGTACAAAGCAACAAGTAACATAAACAAACGTCTCAGATTTACAGGAAGAGGTCATTTTTTTCTTACTTGTTTTTGCTTTAGTACTATATGTACAGACTGCTAGATGCTGCTTTTGCTCAAAGGTAAAATCTTTGACTCTTGAGCAACATTTTTCTTGGGTTTTTTTATCCTATGTAAAGATACCTGGAAAAACAGTGATGAAATCTTACGGAACTGCAATTCCATTCCTTCTTTTGGGAAATTGAATAAATAAAAAAACCTGACATCAGAATGTCTCAACATTTTTAGGACTTGCACATTTCAGTTTTTTCACCATTCACATCTACCTGCAATATTACAAGAACATTAAAAAATTTTTTCTAATTACCTTTAAAAGCCCCACCTCCATCTTCCTTCACTGAGAATTCTGAGATGCTTTTGTTTACTTTTAATTTGGAAGAGAACTCAATTTCAAATTCCTCCAGGAAATTAAATTTCCATCTTTAGTCCTGCTCTACTATAGCTATCAGACACAAAGCATCTGGGCGGATATGTTACATGGTCACCCTTCTCAGCTTTAGAAAGCTATCGTTGGAGGCTGGATTGAAAGATTGAATTAAGATTGCATTCTTGGCTACACCACTAAAACAGAATTAAACAGTGCTGTCTGACATAGCTCCTGTTCTACACATGGTGCACATTTCAAGCTCAATCTGTCTGCCCAAAAATAGGTACCAAAAAAAAAAGGCTAAGATGTTCTAGATCACATCCACAGGGCTGGCAAGCACGGTGGGGGACAAGTGGGAGAGCTGTGCCCTGCTGGAGAGGCAGCTGGAGGCTAGGAATGGTATTTCAGCACTTCAAAGATGGCACTTACACCTATGTCTTGGCAACTGTGTTGAGCACTTCTGGTTTTTAAATTTTTAGCGTGTATCAGCAAGGAAAGAAAAAAGTTTTTAAAAAGTAGCTGTGTTTCATATTTGATGTTGTTCTACAGCTTCTAGGCATGTGCTTGAAGGACATTCATGTTCATCCTGCCAGTTTGACTAGTCTCATCACTTGGCTTTTCAAAGTTTCAGGTTTGCACTTTCAGTTGTCAAACTCAAGAAGTTCAAGGGCTCAGACTCCCTCTTTACTCCTACATTATCTTACTTTAAGGTCAGCCAACACAAAGCCACAAATCATATAGTTATCAGCTTATTTCTACATATCTTTTTTTTTTTTTAGGGTTTCTTAAGAATCTGATCACAAAACGATGTACACTTTCAGACAAGCCACAGGCCAGATTCAAACTCTGACAGAGACGATGAGCACATCAGACTCTCATGCTTTCACAGTTACAGCTGATATGCCCTTTTTTTTCCAGCTGAATGCCACTATTTGACACTATACTCCATGATATACAGACATAAATGTAATTTTTTTTACCTATGATGATCCTCACAACCTCCTAAAATTCCTCATTTCTCTCATAAGCAAATTCCACTCTGAAAATACGAAGCCATGATCTGGTGTCTTTAAGAGCAGGGCCAACTTCAGCGCTACCGTTTAAATAGCTAACAAAATCATGTAAACACATACTTTTGTTTGAAAATTTAAAATATTCTTTATTGCCTTCACGACTGCTTCACCTATGTACCCTTTCTACACACTAGTTTGCAAACTTCCAAGACAATTCATCCAACAGACAAGGCAAACAAGGATGTTTTACTGAATTTCAACTTTTAAAAAAGCTATTCAGAGACAGCAGGAATGTAAGAGGTAAACAGAAATCATACTAACTTAATTGCTGTAATGCTTTGTAGCCAAATGGTACAGAAAATTGTTAGCAAGCATCTCTCTTTAAATAAACCATACAGAAAAGTATGCTGAAGTCTGAGTTTGCTGTCAGAATTAATGTTATTTATTAAATAAAAATCTTGTTTACAAATACAAGCAGTTAGTCATTTCTTGTGGGTCTGCATAGTGCAAAAATTAATTTTCATCTCTTCCTAAGAAAAACATTAAAATTTCAGCAACAGACTTTAAGGGAAAATTGTTGATCTTAATTTTTTTTTTTTTTTAATGATGACAACATTCACTGTACTTCCCACTGGCTTTTTGGGGACTCTTACCCAAAGTTTTGGGGGATCCCTCCTTTATTCAGGTTAACAGTGGATACCAGTGCATGGCAAATGACTGGAAACATTTGGCAAATGTGATCAAATCAAAGGTCAGTTAAATATATGGCAAATAATAAATATAAGAAAAAATACCCTAAAATTCCTTCATACAGTGAAGAATTGTATTTGGATAGTCCAGGTTTTAATACTATAAAGATGATGTATCATGTAACTGATGTAATACCAAATGTTTAATTGTCCTTATTTTACTTACTGATAGCTACAACTTTGATTTTTTTAAAATTAACACAGCAAATTCAAATTGGAGTTATACAGACAAATTTTACTGCTATCAATAGACTGTGTTTATCTGAAGGCAGAATTTAACTGAAAATGTTTCCAAATACAATGGAAAGCCAATTGGAAGGTTTTGTCTATCTAAATTGCATTATTGTTATGCTGTAAATCTACAAAAGCCAAAACATTGTACATAAAAAACTGTTAAGTTTTTAGAAATTTAAAATTACTTACAAGCTGCTCAGACTTTACACCGTAAAGCTGAATGGTCTTTGCCACATTTTTGGCCACAGCTAAACTCAGGTCTGGATCAACAGCAGCCACATTTAGCTCACTGAAAGCAAAAATTACAAATCTCAATTAACAACTAAACAGCGTTGTATTTAATTGATAAAGAATTAACTATGAATATGCAGTTACGTGGCATGTCAATCTAGAGAGAATAACACATACAACCAAGTCTTTCCACGCACAGTAATTCAGTTTACAATTTAACAAGTCATTTGGGAATTTTATGTGCAGTGTTCCTATTCTAGTAAAAATGAGCAAAGTTTAGGAATGACACTTCAGTATGAAATCACTATTAGTAAGCCATTCAAAAATATTGACAGCAATTAACTACATTCAAGCTTTGGCAGCAGCCTTCAAACATTACAGGTGAATACACAGTCACTCAACTTCAGAATTACATGAGCTGTGCAGAAATACCCAGGGGATGCCTTAGCTTGACACAACTAATAAGCTGTGTTTTAGGCAATCCTGTATAGTAACAGAGGCCCCAAAGGAATGACAGGGAACAAACGAAGAAGGAAAAGACTTTCAAATCACTTCCATTATTTCTTGTTCATGAGCCTCCCCAGATCTCTACTGGCTAGGGCTGCATTCAGGCCAGCCTAAGAACTGTCATGTTGCTGGTGATGAGATTAACCTCTCCCAGGAGCTGGAGAATCTCTGGGCACCCTGACCTAGAATACCCTTCTCCAAGAACTCTGCATGGCCCCAAAAATCATTAACTAAAGGTCACACTGGAAAACTCAGCTGAAATTTCATAATTTTTATGCTGTTTTCATTTCTTCTTTGCAAGAAGCAAAATAACATCAGACATGTTCAGAGCATCTGCAACTCCCAGCCACAAGCACAGTGTCAGTATTTAATATTTTACACACACACACATACTGTGAATATTGCCCATCATTTTCAGAATTTATTAAACAGAGTAGTCCTTACCAAAACCTTATGAGGGAAAATGCACCACTGGTAATTTATGTATCTCACTCTACAAATTCTACCTAGAACAGTCATCTTTACCTATTATCTTGCTGTTTTATTCTCACAGAATACTTACACCATGCATATCACTTGCAGTCAAGCAACTATCATCTTCTCTTTGACACAGTCAGAATAATTATCAGACATTTACAATATGTGTGAAGTTTCTTTACCTGATCTTTTATAAGCATAAACATTAAAACTTGAATTAAAATTTTATCTATTCCAGAAAAACAAAATACTGAAAATAAATAATTAAATTTAGTGTTTTTATAAGTAATAATGAGGTGATTATCTCACTGTACTCAGCATCAGTGCAACCTCACCCTTAACACTGTGTGCAGTTCTGTGTCCCATAACTTAAGAAGGATGTGAAGTTACCTGAATGTGTCCCGAGGAAGTCAATAAATCTGGTGAAAGGGCTGGAAGGAATGTCCTGTGAAGGATGGATAAGGATTTGGGCTTGTCTAGTTTGGACAAAAGAAGTCTGAGGAGTGACCTCATTGCTCTTTACAGCTTCCTAAGCAGGGGAAGTGGAGAGGGAGGTGCTTAGCACTTCTCCCTGGGATCCAGTGAGAGGAGGTGTGGGAATGGTTCAAAGCTGCACCAGAGAGGTTGAGACTCAACACCAGGAAGCATTTCCTTAACAAGAGGGCAGGCTTCCTAGAGAGGAAGTTAATGCCCCAAAACCATCAGTGTTTCAGAGGCATTCAGACAATGCCCTAAACAACATGTTTTACCTTTTGGCCAGCCCTGAAGTGTCCAGGCAGGTGGACTGGATGATGATTGTGGGTCCTTTCCAACTGAACTATTCTACTGTATGTTACGATATTCTATCTTAGCCTAGCCTAGCCTATTCTTAATTTTTACACTAACCTGTTTTATAATTAAAGAGCAACCAACCTTTTACAGCTGAGGAGGTCTCATTTCTAAAATTGTAACTTCTGAAAAAATACATGGTACATGTTGAGTCTTACATTTTGCAATGCCTTATATGTGCATACCTGGCTATAGTTTTAATGATGCTGTCAAGCTCATCAGAAGAGGGAGGATTCCGGCCACCAGGAGGGAAGACAAGATTGATGGGGTCAAAGAGTCGAGACAGGGATTTTGACAAGTAAGCAGCTTCATACTGTTGCAGTGAATCTTTCAAGGCCTTTTCAGGACTTTAGGTATAAGAAAAAATTACTACATTTTAAATTAAAATACACAATAGCATGAAATCTTTCCAGACCATATAAACTTTGCAATACCAAACCTGTTTTTCCTTTCTGCTCTTTAAACATATGCACTTGAAGAACATTCTTATGATAAGTCTCCCACTGACTGCTCAAAAATGCATTTAAGCCAATAAAATTCTTGTATAAAATATTCATTTTTGTCTTACATAAGTCTACAAGTCCTAATAGACTTGATGAGCCTGTTTCAGTTTGATCTTTCTGATACCTACCACTTAGATCATGTTTATTCTATGATGTATAAACTAAAAACTGTGAATCATAACAACTGAGCATTTGTCACATTCAAATGATTACGGTGTCATTAGCAGAAAGCTACTGCTGTAACTGCAATGCATACAAAACTGGATTTTCAGCATTCTGCTATTTTTTTCACTCAAAGAGACCAAAAAATAGAACCTGTTCAAAAGTCAGAGACTTTGTGAAAGACAAGACAACGCAACTCTGTTAATTATATAACCTAATGAACATCCTACAACTCTAAAATAGCTAAAATAAAGCAGTAACTGCAAGAGCGGGAGAAAAACCTTTAAAATTTTCCCGCTCCAACAATCTGAATAACAGTAAGTTTATAAAAATATTGTTTTCTTACAGGATGCAAAGATTTATACTTTATAGCCTTACAGTTCATAATACATACTCGTAATCTTCCTTTTTTTGCATGAATATGTCCTGTGCATCTTCTTCCATTTGTTGTAGTTCAGCAAAAAGATCAGTAGTTCCACTTGTGTTAAAATTCCTCTGAATATTTTCACTATATTGTTGGAGGCGCTTCCACAAGTCATTATAAAGCCTCAGCAATTTGGGATATTCTCCTTCAAATGCTTGTTTCAAAAACATAGAGGCTGAAAAATAAAGCAATAAGCAACACACAATGCTAAGTTCAAAATAATTTTTTTAATTCATATAAAAAACCTTTATCCTTGCATTTATATCAATGAACGTTACAAAATGTTGTTCTAAGTTTAATATTAAAAATGTAATATTTATAATTAATTTCAAAGTGGCATGAGCTATCACACTAAATGCACTTGTCAAAGGTATGTATCTAAAGCACCAGCATAAAATCCACAATCAGAAGACTGGACATGAAAAATTTACTTTGCATAATAAGATACTAATCACAGTCATGAAATGCTTGGTATCAAACTGAATTATTATCATAATTTATTTAAAGCCAACGTGTGATTAGAACTCTCTAAACCTAGAGATTTTCTTACAATAGTTTAATGGAAGAAAAGTGTGGGGCTGTACAACTTTCAAGGTATCCACTTAAAGCAGACAAAGATAACTCCTATGAACCAGAGACTTCAGAAATGTGATGAGGGAAGCATATGCTTTTAGGCGCACTTCTTAGAACGAGGTACTTAACATGCAATTCCTTAACATGTCAAAGAATGACAAAGCCAGCAGAAAAAATCAGCATTACTTTCAGCCTTGAAAGGCTCACCGCAAGCTACAGGAAATGAAACAAATGTACAACTGTTTGAGCAACTGTTAATCTTGATTTAACATCACTCATACTCTTTGGATGTCCCATTACATTAGGAGATTAACACTGTTCCATTCATTTGTAGGTTTTTCAGGTCCCAGACATCTGCCCCACTTCACTCTGCCTGTGCTTTCAAATATATTCTAATTTTGAACACTGGAGGATTCAGATTATTATCAAACTCAGAGTTATTATAGGTCATGAAGCTAAGTTTATAAAGACTGCCCCAACCTCACAAAAGCAGATCATGATCTATTAGCAGACACTGTAAAATGCCGTGAATTCCTAATTTTACACTATTTTTCTGATATCATCTAGTCTTCCTCTGATCTATATGATCCAGAGTCTATGACTGATGTCAGTGGATTCACTCACCAGAAACCTACATGTTAAAAATAAACATTCTTATATAGATGCCTCACTTAAACTAAAAAGTCTATTCACTCTAAACACTGTTTCCCCAGAACTCAGGTGTAGCCAAAGTGAAAACATCATTTCCATTCAAAAACCCCTCTAAATGTTTATATAAAAAAACATGTTTAAAAATCATAAGTAATAAAATAGTTTTGGACAGCTGTTAGACAAAGTACAGCTGACAAAATGTGAGAGTTCCCTCAGTTCTGTAACATTGGTTGATCCCATTAACTGATGTCATCATTTTACAATATTAAAACCAAGTGCTGAAAAGAGATAGCACATGTTCAGTTTGAACACAGGAGTTTCTGGGTGCGTACATTCTGCTGTTAAAGTAACACATAAGGCAAACAGTAAAATTAATATGTTTTAACACAAGATGAATACATTTTCTTTTGGGATCATCTAGTTACTTAGCAACCACTGAACTTGAATCCACCAGCTAGTTCCTAAAAATTATGCTGCTGCTATAAAGCCTGGAAGGACCAAATTTTGAAGGGCCAGTGCAATTGCTGAGATCACAAAGATAAATGCACATTGTGCACTTTATCTGTATGGCAAAAGATTAACTTTCTACACTGTATGAAAACATGAAAGATACATTTACGAAAGCACCAAACTCACCTATGATCCAACTGCATGCTGCGTTAGTATGTACTGGTGATAGAACTGTCTTATATTTACAAATTATTTATATTTAATATTCCTTGTTTGTATCTGCTATCTCTACATATGTACAGAATATTGTCTTTAGTTGGAACACCAGCCATTTATCTATATTTAGACCTGACTGTTTTGAAGAAATTCAACTCATATTTATAAAGGTATCCAAAAAATGGCTAAAATGAGATTTTTACAACTAATCAGTATTGAACAGGAAAAGACTGTAAGAATTGCTCTTTAAATTCAAATTACTATTTTTGAATTTGGCAAACCCATTTGCTTTAGGAAGTATAATGTACCATTCCAAACACTTTTACCTCCACATACAGCTGGAAAAATACTTTTTTGTTATTAGATAATGACTATTTAATGAAGCAGCAAGTATTTATTCCTGAAAATTCAACCACAGTTAGGAGGATCATCCTGTCTGGTTACAAAACCAGGAAGTTTTTAATTTACAGACCTTATACTGAGTGAACCACTGCTACAGTTCTAGCAGAGGAGGTAATGAGCAAAGGGCTTACTGAAAAGAGAGATTCAAAATAACTAGAGAACGCAATGCAAATAATTTATACTGAATACTTACAGTCTGTTGCCGACTGAAACTGGGAGGAAAGTGTCTGAGTTACTGCAGTCCAAAATTTGTACAAAATATCAGATTGGCCATCCTGAGAGCAAGAGACAAAAGAAATACAAGTTTCAAACCATACTCTTTTCAAAAATCTTAAAACAATGCAAATGCTTCCGGTCAAAGCTGCTCTTCATCACTGAGAATAAAAACAAAGTAAAGGAAATCTGAGAAGTTTCCCTCAGGTTTAGAGCTACAAAAAGTATTGGAGAAAACAAAAACAAAAGCTTCAGTCTTGTCTCCAATGGAGTCTTTTCCTCCAAGTCTGAGAGGAATGCTCCCAGCTCTCTAGGGGTATGAGTGCAGCCCGAAGCAGCACACCTCAGGAGATGTGTTAGAAAATCTCTTTGCACTGCAGTGACCTTCACATTCCATGGGGGTTCTCATGCTGGCTGCATCACAGCAATTATTTCCTGCCATTACAACGTGCTGGCAAACTCCGACCAGGGACCAACACCACTGTGTGCTGCTGTGCTGTTTCTGAAAACTTATATAAAACACATGAAAACACAGCAAACCTCACAGTTGACTCTTCACTGCCTGGTGCCAACAGGGCTTGCTGTCAGGAGTGGAAACAAGGGAGGACACTGTTGCCAAAAGAACAGGCAGGCAATGGCTGTTTCCTTACTGCCCCCAACATCTGGCACTTACAGTCAAGCATTAAGGCATGATTTTGCTTTCCCTCTGTTATTCTCTTCCTGTCTGTATGTTCAAGGCAGAAAAAAAAACTACAAGAGATGAGGATGGGTATCCTGTCTTGCCCTCTAGTCAAATACTTGGAAGACTGTCCAGTATTTTTATGGGAAGGGGAAACACTCTGAACAGAAGAGTTTTCTTCATTGCCTGATATACATGTAATCCATTGACCCTACTTTATACATTAAGCAGTTTGACAAAATCACTATAGTAATGATAATCAGAAAAAAAAGAAAAGAGGAAAATCATGTCAGTTCAACTTCTGCATTACCCAGCACTACAAAAAGGAAGAGATAACCAATTAAAGTCCAGCTACTCTGAATTCACAGAACACTGCTTGGACTCTGTCAGGTTTGGTGCCATGACCAGTTCCCTGGAGAACCTGTTCCAGTGCCCAACCACCTGCTGGGGAAAGAACCTCTTTCCAATATCCAACCTAAACCTTCCCTGAAACAACTTTAGGCCATTTCCTCCAGTCCTACCACTGCTCACCACCGAGAAGAGATCAGTGCCTGCCCCTCCTCTTCCTCTCATGAGGAAGTTGTAACTGCAATGAGGTCTCTCCCCTCAGTCTCCTCTTCTCCATCAAGTGCCCTCAGCCACTCCCCATGCAGCTTCCCCTTCAAGGCCCTTCACCATCCTTGCTGCCCTCCTTTCGACACTCTTGAACAGCTTAATGTCTTTCTTATATTGCAGTGCCCAAAACTGCCCACAATATCCCAGCTGAGGCCACCTCAGTGCAAAGCAGAGTGGGACAATCCCCTCCCTCCCCCGGCTGGCGATGCTGTGCCTGATGCCCCCCAGGACAGGGTTGGCCCTCCTGGCTGC
>JAWWEU010000040.1:13403532-13440772 GCA_035583155.1 Acropternis orthonyx
CCGGCTGGCGATGCTGTGCCTGATGCCCCCCAGGACAGGGTTGGCCCTCCTGGCTGCCAGGGCACTGCTGACTCATGGTCAACTTGCCATCCATTAGGACCCCCAGGCCCCTTTCTACAGCACTGCTTTTCAGCATCTCATTCCCCAGTCTATCTGTACATTCAGGGTTGCCCCATCCCAGGTGAAGAATCTGGCACTTTTCCTTGTTGAACTTCACATGGTTAATGATTGCCCAGTCCTCTGATTTGCTGAGGTCTCCATGCAGGACCTTCCTGCCTTCAAGGGAGTCAACAGCTCCTTCCAGTTTTGTGTCATCTGCAAACTTGCTTAGTAAAACTGAATTACTGTTTAAAACAACAAAGGACAAAAAGTGCATTCTATTCACTTGAATTGGCAACAACATGCAAAGCAATGAAGGTGTTTAGAATTTCATCTGTAAGTAGGTACCACTGCATCCCTCTTGAATATCTGGTCATCAAAAGACTTCAAGTTCAAGCTCAAGTTGCAGTTAAAAAAAATTATCATGTTAAAGAATTAATATAAAATCTGGAAATCAGGTATACTGGTACATCTAAAAGTAATAATAATAATTTAAAAAAAAGGATTATGATCACAAAATCTGTGATTAGATGAGGAATTCATCCAACCCTACCCCTTATCTCTAAATTAAAAAGAAGATAAAGAAACATAAAGTTTATGGGTCAAGAACTGAGAGAGAATATATTTTATGCTCTTGGACTCATACTTGTAAAATCCATAATAGCTAACATTGAATGCTAAAATAAATTGGGATTATGGAATCTTATTTTTGACTGCTTGAGGAAAATGATGGATTTAGAAACTGAAGTAACTTATAGCTATGTTTGCATTTTCTGTAAAATTGGATTTGACTTTCATAAATGGGCAAAGAAAAATTATTATATCAGAAAAAGATTCAGAAGGTTCACTGCATAAAATCTCTTTTTTTTTTTTTTTTGTAAATTTATTGCTATAGCATAAACGGGAAATTACTTCTTCATTTCACAGTTTCAAATTTAGCATGTGAAAACTACTAAAAAACAAATGGCCTTTCACATTAGCTATAGCTCAATTAGTGTTCATATTCTCTATCCCAACCTGAAAAAATGTTTGCCTATTCAGTACTCTGACTCAATTCAAATTCTATATAATCTAATGGGGGCAGAAAAATATTTACAGAGCACTTTCAAACTGTTTTTTTTTCAATACAGCAATCACCATCTACAACCCTGTCACAGCCTCATCAGAAAATGCGATTAAAGGGTCCAGAAAACACATATTTATGTACCCCTCCACATCGACATTCCTGTCTTAACTGTGAGATTCAACAACAGTAACATACATGTGATGACATTTAATGTTGTGAAAATATGCAACTTTCATATATACTTCTCTCTATAAATGTATATATAATATGAAGTCAGACGTACATACTTATGTTCTCATGCCCACATTTGCATAGGCAGCCACAGCTATACCAGTCAAGCCTCTGCCCATTAGCTTATGTCTTCTGACCAGGGCAAACGGTGTTCATTAACTGTATCAGAACCTTGTAGGGAAGAAGGCCCTCATGTCACAGCTAGCCAGCTGTATTATGTATGAAGAGAGACAGAAAGGAAAAGCTACATAGAAAATGCAAGTAACGTTTCATACTGATTGACTACTCAGTCAAAAATGTTTAACAGAAAAAATAAATTAATGTCCCAGTTTTGACCCAACTAAAACTGCTATCTACAGAGGCATTACTGGTCGCTTCTGTAACATATGATACAGTATTTCACTTTGTCCAGTGCTGAGATGCAGTCTCTCTGGAGGTGAAATATAGCTGCTGATTAATAGCACAGAGAAGACCATGGAAGAGTTTGTGGCAGGAACTAGTTGCCTACGCATACACCAGGGGGTATTTAAGTGGGTGGACTATAGCTACCAAAATTGGAACACAGCAAGGCATTAGCATGAGATTCTCCTGCGGGAGTAAAAAGTGCCATATGCAACTATGAGCATCCAGAAACAACTTATTTTGTTTAAATCTGTAATATCTTTTGCTTACATGTTGATTCAATATATTACTTTTAAAAGTACTTTTAAGTGTCTCACTGTTCGTTTTTTAAATAATGTATTCTAACAGGGATTACATCCATGGCTATAGATCACAATCAAAATTATAATTTAAACTATTTAAAATGTAACATGCGATTCCATTTGACAGCAATCAATACCAGAAAATGACACAAACAGGGCAGCAAAGGGAGTGCTTTTCTCCAGCTCAGCAAGAAAACAAAGGAATGTCCCTTTTACTGGACAACTTCTTCAAGGACATAATAAGGTGGGCAGGATGAAGCTGTAAAAGAAAAAGGCAGTATTGCTTGCCTGAAATGTACACAGCAAATCTACTGGATCATCTTAATGTCATGGAAAGTTTATAAGCCTTCCCCTATGCTTCATATAGTACTGTGAGCAACAACCCACAGTATCAGAAAGTAACTGCTCTTTTGGGCCTTTCACTTTTGGAAAATGTCATCTAACTAAAATTGCGTTCTTGTTATCTTCCCATCTGCAGAGCCTTAACTAATAAATACGGTCCTCCTCTACACTTACACCAAATATCCTCTCTGGCAGACAATGTATGGGAGCATTGGGTACATCCACATTAGTGACTCAATGTGTAGATAGGATGCTTTTTGATCCAAATCTGTCTTCTGTCTATACTTGTTGTCTTGCAGAACACACTGAAGTGTGCTAGCAGACTAACTTCCACTATTCAAGGAATACACTACCTCATAATCAGCTTGAAAAGAACAACTTCTGCAATTAAATAGCTTTTTGGAGCATATTTTAGTAACAGAACCCACAAGGATGTACTAATATTTCTATCAATTAATATTCTGAGACTTTAAATCAGGAATTTTCCATTTCTCTTGCTTCTGAAAATGAAATAAAATTGAAAGATGTTAAATTACTTACACCCCCTCCAAAATAAAAATGCTTGCTTTGAAATCTAGTCACAAGCAGATTAACATCTTGTGATACAATCCCTTGTAGCAGGAGCAGCTGACAAGATGAGTAATGAACTGCATCCGATTATCTTTTCAGCTCTGTAGCAATCATTTTCCAACAGCTTCCTATGCCATAACCAACAACACTGGAAAAAGGTCACCGTTCTGTCATATTCCCCCCCCCCGTCCCCCATCAGTGTATGTGTTTAATAACGCAGAGAACACATAAACCTTTGGAAGTTGAGAGGTGCTGTTATCTGCTGCAAAGCTGTTTCAGGTGCATACTGCATATATATAAAACCTACATAAAACATCCGTACATAATTGAAAGTCTCTCAGAAGGAAATTATCGCACTTTAGCATAAAATAAAATGTTATTTCCTCTTTTCACGAAATATGTTCTTTCTTTAACAAAAGAACCTTAACTGTAATTGATGGTGTCTAAAATTCATGATAGGCAAGATTCAGGTTGGCATATACATATCTTCCCCATCATGAAACACAACCAAATTAAATCTATGAACATTAATTGCAAGCAACTGTAAGACTCTAATGGTAAACCAGAACTTCCCCCCAAAAGCAGATCCATTTAACTCAGCATTTTTGAATTAATGGTAATACCTGTTCGCAACTTTCTTTTGATCTCAGCAGAGAATATCTGCAGATAAATCATAGTTTGCACCACTACAAAGTGGTTGGGAGGTTAAAATCAGCGACATAATTGGTATTTCCTAATACAAAAATCTGTTGTGAAAATGCTTCTATACCTACATAAACTAATAATCTACCAACCCAAACTGGGAATTAAAAACACTGTCACTGCTGTTCCTGTGCCCAGTGACTATTTTAATCCCCAAAACTGACCAGCTGAGCAGGCACTCACATTTAGTAGCCCTTAAATTCCTTAGGCAGTGCAAGACAACTCAGATCTGTCTTTCTCTTGTTAATTCTTTGTTTTCAGAAATGAATTGAACAACTGCCCAGTAACATAAACTAGGGCAACCCTCTGTCACTCTGACCTGCTGGACATCTGTCCACAACCAGGGGAATAGAAAGGTGCTTTTGAAAGAGCTGTGGCCTATAAGCACTCAGCTACTTTTGAAAATGTTATTTCTAGGGAACTCACTTGCATCTGTGTAGGGTGAAATAGAAAAACACAACAATCAGATTCCAGCCCATCCACTGTAATTTTACCCTTTTTCACACTGTTTAAAAATTCAGTACTCAGTCACACATACTATTCACATAGGAACTGCTTGCTCATGAAAATTATACCCATAAATCAGACAAAATATGTCCAGCAGGCTAGACTACAAATGGCAATGCATTTTTTCAACAGTGGGGCTCACTTTAATGTGTATGTGAATTGGACAAACTTTATCCTTATTAGAATAACAGATGGAGGTAGTGTGTTTGACTTTAATGGTACACCTTATTTATGTAAAATTAAGAATGTGCTTAAGTGCTTTGCTGAATCAGGGCTGTAGCCACCAATCACCTAAAAATGTTTTCAACTTGTATAGCTATTTAGTTTCAACTATCATTATGAAGTTATTATTGTCAATACTCCACACAAACAGTAATACAGGGCAACTTTCCCACAATAGAATGGGGTTTAGATAAAAGAACTAAGATTGTGTAATAATAGTGCAGAATGACAGTGCCAGGAGACATGTAGACAGTGCTAAATCATCCTGCTCTCTGTCCCAGCCCAAAAATGAAAAGCTGAATGTAGACTTATGCATTCTAGGTGAACACAACTAGCAAACTGTATTTTAAGAAAAGGTTTTCTTAAGTAAACCTTTCTGGTGTAAAATAATAAAATTGAGTCTTTCCCCAGTCATACAGGCATTATAAGTGTAAAATTAATTTTTAGTATTTACTTATTCAATAGTTTAACACTTCTGCTGGTCTAGGACAGAAAAAGTCTATATTTAATAGATGCCAAATTCAAAGCAGCAGACTGGCCTTTTAGGCAAAGATTTTAAGCTGCAAGTCAACAAATCACAGAATGGTTGAGGATGGAAGGGACCTCTGGAGGTCATCTGGTTGGACACCCTTGCTAAAGCAAGGCCACTTAGACCCAGCTGCCCTGGACTGTGTCCAGGCTGCTTCTGTACACCTCAAAGGAGGCAAACTCTACAACCTCTTTGGGCAACCTGTGCCAGTGCTTGGTCACACTCACAGTGAAAAGATGTTTCCTGGTGTTTCAAGGGAACCTTCTGTGTTTCAGTTTGTGCCCACTGGCTCTGGTCCTGTCCCTGGGCACCACTGCGAAGAGCCGGGCTCCATCCTCTCTGCACCCTCCCTTCAGGTATCTCTATACACTGATGAGATCCCCCTGAGCCTTCTCTTCTCCAGGCTCAACAGTCCCAGCTCACTCAGCCTTTCCTCACAGGAGAGATGCTCCAGACTCTTCATCATCTTTAGGGCCCTTGTTGGATTCTCTCCAGTGTGTCCACATCTCTCTTGTACCGAGGAACCCAGAACTGACACAGTACTCCAGGTGTAGCCTCATCAGTGGTGAATAAAGTGAAGGCTCACTTCCTCTAGCTGCAGGCAATACTTTGCCTAATGCATCTTGGGATATTATTCACCTTCTCTGCCACCTGGGCACATTGCTTCCTATGTCTAACTAGTGGCTCCCAGGTTCTTTTCTGCCAAGCTGCTTTCCAACTGGGTGGTCCCCAGCATGTACTAGTGCCTGGGGTTGTCCCTCCCCAACTGCAGGACTTCGCACTTCCTGTTGAACTCCATAAGGTTCCTGCCAGCCCATTTCTTCAGTCTCAAGGTCCTTTTTGATGGCAGCATGACCCTCTGGAACATCAGTCACTACTCCCAGTTTTGTGTCATCAGGGAACCTGCTGAGGGTACACTCTGCCCCATCATCCAGACCATTAATGAAGGTCTTAAATAGGACTGGACCCTGTATTGACCCCCTGTACTCATCAGTGACCCCTTGCTAGACTTTGCACCACTGATCACCACTCTCTGGACCTGGCCATTCAGCTGGGCCATTCATGATTAACCCTATATTCATAAAAAGCTGCATTTCTGAACACAGTGCAACTGGGAGAGCTCATAGATTCAATCATCTTCCACGCAATGATTGGTGTTAAGGAAAGAATTCAGATCTGTATTCTTTTCCTGTTATGAAATGAGATGGGGTAGGAATTATACTTGCATATAAATTTTTTTCCAGCAGTCTTTATATCTTAGTGCATTGTATTACAGCAGGTAAGCAGACTTGTTGATAGTGTGAAGCAACATTATTACTCAGCTGTTGTCCCAGTTACAGGGGCTGGGACCAGTTTATCACTATGTGGGTGTAACCAAAACTGTGTATTCTACACCCTCTGTGACATTTCTGATGAACTGTTAATAATGGATTGTTTGCAGCAGTTGCCCAGGGCACACCTGACACCTCAGGCTACAGGCTGGGTGTTAAAAACCCTGTGAGATAAGGAAGTGTTTCTGTCCTCACACCGGTGACTCAGGTGTGCTAACACCCCTCAGGGGAGCCATCAGCACCTTCACACCCAGCCTGAGGGGTCATGTCTGCTAATGGGACATCAGGGACTGGCATAATAGGCAGTTGCAATGACCTACACCATCAAATATTCCAAAAATATCCCATGACTCTTAAGAGTTAAATTACCCATAGTGAAACATCTTGCCCTGAGGAAGGTACTGGGCATTCCCACCTGAACCTGAGCATACATTATCCTCGGAGTTTTGGGACTTCTGGTACCACTCGTGGGATTGAGACGAGGACCCGAACCTCAACAGGACTGTGACTGCCACTCTCAGCCAGACTCCGACCATCATCCTCACCAACAGGTTTTCCTTTTCTTATACTTTACACCCAGGGGGACCATTTGGTGCTCAGGACAAGGGCTGATGAACACCATTCTGTTTGTGCCCCAGGGTGCTGGGTTATTGGGTATCTGGTTTTTGTGGGTTAAGCCCAACTTTTCTGTATATCACTGTATTTATTGTAATGTTTTTAGTAAATTGTAACTCTGATTTATCATCTCTCTTGGGTTGGGTTCATTTCTCCTTACAGTTTTCCTTTAAACCAGCACAGCTGTATAGATTTGAAATTTAGATTCAATGTTGCCTGTTTGAAAGATCATGGCAAAAACTACAGATTGACAGAATTCATGTGCTAAACCCCCTCTCACTACATGAAAGTGATTTGATTTTCCAGTTCAAAAAGTATAACCCATTTTCACCAACAGCTACTAGTAAGTTAATAAACCACTGAACAGTAACTGTGCTGAGTACCAGTACCATCAGAGCAAAGATATTAGAGGATCTGTATTCACTGTCACTATACAATAATATTAATACTGCAGCCTGGAAAACTGATTTCAAGTCTCCTCAAACATAAAAACAGAACAGCTTACCTCATGTAAAAAAACATACCAAACTACTAATTAACGTTGCTGCTAGTGAAATGAAATGAAATCTCTTCAGCTCTGTTCTTTCTATAACTATTTAGTATCTGACATTAAATCTAAATTCAAGGAATGAGAACGAAAGTATCCCCCTTATTCAGTAATAGACAAGAATGCAAGAAGATGCTGAAAGGACATATATTTATTTTTACAAATGTCTCTATTTCCTCCACACTGTAAATTTAGAACTTAATGAGTATAATTTCCCATCTGTGAATTATCATATTTGTGTGTGTCTAAAATAGCTATTTTAACATTCAAATAATAAATTTGACCCACTGATTCCAAACTGGCTCCCACTTCATGACAATCAATTCCAACTTATTTTTCCCTGTAGAAATTTTGATACTTTGAGAAGAATATGAAAAACATCTTTTTTTGTGAAGCCTCTTTGAAATGTAAAACAATATAGTGAATATTACCATGCAGCTAGTTGCTGTAGGCTCCTGAAATCAGGCTTTGCATACTAATACATACAGTGTTTTCTATCTGTAATCAAAGGCTCCGCCGTAAAGAAATACGGGACTTGTGAATGTTGCTCTAAAAACAAAAGACATTTAAAGGACAGTCTAAATATTTTTTCCACCAATAGAGCAACAATACAAATGATTTAACAATTTTGTACAGCAAGATCTTATGGGACAGAAATAAGGAATTCTATTTGTGCTATTTCTATAGCAACACAATTGCCAAATGTTAGACTGTGAACAAAAAGCCATCATCCTCAGTAGTGCAATTAATCAGTAAAGAAACAGACAAATTCTGCGTGTGCTTTCAGTAAACCTTTTCTATATTCTTAGTCAAGATTAAATTCCTTAAAATAAGACTGAATTTAAATTTCTAATGCTGTATACATTATATATTACAGGTGAACAGATGTCAATAAATGACTTTGTGATTTTAAAAATGACCTTGATGTTTTTGTTTTACTGCAGGGCATAGAATTTCATTACACTGGATTGATCAGTTTATACCCAAGGTGTAATAGTTTCTAGACTTCCAGCATTAGTGCAACATTTTAAAAAGGTCTCTTTATGCAGCTGAAAAAAGAGAAACAAAATCTGTTTCGGTCTTCTTCTTTTTTTTTTTTTTTTTTAAATGAAACCTTCTTAACTAGAAAATAAAGTTAAGACTGTGCATTTTCCCAAGTAGAATATTAGAATTCTTAAGTGATTCCTCAGAAAAACTAATTTGTAAGGAACAAAAACACTTAGGTATTAAACAGTGCCCTGTATCTTCAAAACTACTTATATCGTTAATTAATCCTTCCATATTCCTGCAAGATATGCATCAACTGGAAGTAAATGAACTTAGTGTTCAAAAGCCAGTAACTACCCAAGGGATCTGACAGTTTTCTTCTATCCAGAGAAGTGATTTAGTGTGCACAGCTTCAATTCAAACCATGCTTTCACCTTGAATACTTCATACCCATTCCAAGGATGAAAGGGTGGTTTGTTAGCACATCCACTCAGCCCATAGCTGTTCAGGTAAGATTGACAAGAATGATGATAAAACGCGGCACTTCTGGTAAATATATTTCTTTCCCAATGGCAGGCTGACTGAAAACCAACCAACTTAATGACCTGCAGTCATCACTGAACTACAATTTGCAAAAACCCCACCAAACCAGAAGTGAAACAGAACGAAGGTCATTATTACCTACTAATCCGTGCAACCCTTTTCTTCACAGCTGCATATTTCTGTCAGAGAAACAGAATTAAAGTTCTAGAGAAAGCACGCTGTCATTAGAAGACAATTGCACAGGCTCTGACCCTCCCATGTGAATTAGAACCAAATTACTTTTAGTGTGTCTGTCTGGGCACACGGATCCACTCAAAATGAGAATCAGGGCTTTCAACTAGTATGACCTTCTTGGTTTTTTAAGAGAGTCCTTAAAAATCATGCAAGTGAATTCAGCAGGGCAACTTGTAGGTCTGAAATAAAGAGCATCCTTGATATTTTGTGGATCAAAAACCTGCTCATCCACCCATGTTTAGAGCTCCACAAAGTACCATGCTATTGCTTAAATAACAAACAGAAATCACAATAGAAACGATGAGCAAATAATCCAATTCTGCTCCTACAAAAACCACCGAAAAATAAACCACATACTTGCAATAATAGGTGAAAACCATATTATTTTCTGAATTCACACAAGGCAATAATTAGATTATTTTTCAATTTTTTCCACTTGGGATTATTTTTTAATTGGGTCAACTGAATGTGAATATGTGATAATAGAGGTGAATAATTTCAAAGCAGCAACATTTTTCAACACATTTGGATGGGGAGGGCAAATAAGAAGGTGAAATGTAAGTACGCTCTGTCAATAAACATCTATATTTTCCATTTATTTTCTTTATCTTATGTAATGCTGAGGACATTTCCTTCTGTATCGTTAACACCTCATATTGCCAGTGTTGACAACTCAGGAAAATAGCCTGCTTACTCACCAAACGTTCATCAGCAGAAGCAATGATAAGAGCCCTCCACAAAGTGCATAATAACACTCCCTACAACCCTCAGCTCACTCCTTTACCCAGAGCTTACATAAATGACAGAGTCTGTGATGTGCCTTAGCTCTTAACAACCAGGACACCCAAAGGCATTCAAGGCCAGATCCGCCCTCTCACAGGGTCAGCACCTTTCTGCCCGGCAGAGAGACCCCGGCTCACCCTTTCCATTGACCACCCCAACAAAATGATTTGCTGCTTTCCAGCCTGCTTCTCACTTCGCAGCACTGCTCCCTGATGCCTATGTAGGAGTGAGGGACCCAAAATAGATGAGGATCAGAGATCATTTTCAACTCTTTTACAAGGGGCTTAGAGAGACTCTTATCTCTAATTAGGAAGGTGGCTGTCACAGATAGATATGTACTGCTGCGACTTACGCTCAAGTCAATTGTAGTTTAGGTATTACAACAGCTGAGGAAGGATTAGTCACTACACATTGAAAGAGAGAAGCAATAAAGCAGAATAAACTGGAGTAACCTATTAGCTCTCTGAAGGTGAATTATGCAATTGAAAGAGGGGATATAAATAACCAGTCATTAGGTGAACAAAAATATCAAATTTACATTATTTAAATCTTATTTGGAATTTTAATTTTTACCATTAACATTATGAAAAAAATAATCCTATATTTTAAAAAATGTATACAGTGAAAGCTCTATTCATTTTCTCCCAAACTAGATATCAGAACTCCATGAATTCTGAATTTTTTGAAGCTTGTTCAAATAAAATCTAGTCACTAAAGGCCTTTTTTTCTTACATAAAAAACACAAAAATGTCCATTCAGTCTGAAACAAAACATATATCTCCTTTAAATAGTTCACAGACTTTTTAAAATTATATCTGTAATTTTTATAGGTAGAGATTAATAATGAATCTGTAGTTCATTACTAGTTTGAAATGTAGCAGTTTTTAGAAGTACAGTGAGAGCATAATTTTTGTTCAAAATTGCATTGATTTCATATTGTGGCAAAGGAAAAATACCACAATCTAGACATGCAAAGGGAAGGAGTCGGAAAAAGTGTTGTATAAATTTAATCTCGAGATTCTTCCATGATATTCATGTAAGCCTGAGTATGTCACTTAACTCTTGGCCACATCTAATGCTGGAAAAAATTGGAAGGGAATTCTGTAAGAGAAACCATAGGGTAGGAAAAATGCGGGTGTCATCACTGCTCTCTCGCTGAACTCTAGTATTTATAAATTTTCCAAATTCTCTACCTCAGTTTCTCCATCTGTCAGGATTCGCTTTGTTTCTTTTTTCTTTTTAAAACTGACAGTTTTTGTGAAACCTCTAATTAATTGGTTACTGTTTTTTAAATTAAATTCTTGGATACAACATGATACAACACTACTAAACATTATTATGGTAACAGGTAATTAGAAGGCCAGAAAGCACACATTTGAGATCATAATACAAAATTAGAAAAACTGCAGGCTGTGCTATCTTTGAAGTGAAAGACACAAAAAAATCCCCAATGGAAAAGAGAGAATGACGAATAAAAATAAATAAATAAAGCAAGCAAGCAAGCAAGCAAGTAGTTTCCTTGCTATTAAAGGACTTGTGCTTTGAAAAAGCTGGGTCTCCTCCTCTCTTATGCTTCCTAGGATGATACTTGCACTGCAGTAATCAAAACAAGGAAGCAGATGGACAGGCAAAGTGGTACTGCAGCTGCTGCAGAAGATGACTATAAAATAATGTTGACATCAGTAACCATAATTAGTGCACAGACTGTAGAGTGGATGATTCGTTTTCCTATCTTCTCAAGTGGGCATGCTGCCCCAGCAAATGGGTACAATGTTAGTACCTTTAGTTTGCTTAGTTCCTTTGCTCAGTTTATTAATGAAATTGAGTACAACAAAGAAAATCCAACTTTTCTCCCTCTCCAGAACACTTGCTGAGGAAAGCATGTTTCAGTTTGGTTTAATGGATGGAATCTTCATTAGTAAATGCAAAATACCAACTTCTTATTTGTATCTATTTTCAACGTACAAACCAATTCATACTCTCCCATACAGCCATCTGCACACACACTCTTGAGTTTCACCAGCAGGTAGTACTTGTCTGGTTTTGTGTAAACAGCAACTCTCCTGTTTGGTGGGACCTCACCCGTCTGCACGCTGGTGCCATACCTTTTTCAAGAGACTAGAACAAATGGTGTAACTGTGAGAATGTCCAAGAAAGACACTGTGCTATAATGAACCATCTCAGGCAAGAAGTAAGTAAAGCATCAGTGCCATCAGCAGTACTGTGTCATGCTGAGAGAGTTCTGCCAGCAGGGCTGTACCAGATAAGGATGCACTGCTTCTCCTTAGCAGCCTTGCTGAGAACAGCAATGTCCAGCTTGGTGTTATAGTACACCAAAACACCCACTGAAGAGCAAAATGATTGGAAGAGTGATAACTATGGAGAAATAAATAGATGGATTTTATTTGGGAAATACAATTTGTCACTTAGATGCAATCCTGCAACATGAAGTTAAAGGGAGGGAAGGAAAATCACAGATATCATGGAATATGCTTAGCATATGACCACCCAAAAGCCTTTTATTTTCTAATGAGTTTTTCCTTACTCTGCTTCTGTTGAGATACATTTTCCCTGTTCATTTATTCTTCAGGATGATAAAATATTTCCTTTGGCTTCCCTCTAGTACCAACCTCAAAAACTGGAAAAAATCCTTTTCAAGTGCCGCTCTACCAAAGGGAAGAGTGAAAGTAGGAAGCACAGGCACAGGGTGGGAGGCACTCATGAACACCAACAGATCATTTATCTAAGCTCCCTTTCCATCCAAACTCTTCCTGAGCCTTTCAGAGTTTTGGTCTGTCTCCAGGTTTCTATGTTTCTCCTTAAACATGCTGATCCACTGAAGGGCTGATCCGCTCATGCAACAATAGATATTTTTTGCCAGATTAAACTTTTTAATGAAGAAAATATGCTAAAATTTTGTAAACTTTTTGAGAAGTTTTGTGGGGACTTTTTTGATGGGGATTTACTTTTGCTGTTGAGGGGTTTTAGGGTTTTTTTAACACTGAAAGAGAAGGTTTCAGTGCTTCACAGAAAAGTGATGCTCTTTGCAACATCTTCTGGAGAGGGGCTTAACAGAGAGACAAAATTAAATGCTGTATTTAACCTTCATTATTTGCTTTCACTGTTGAGAAGACCATGTGTGCATATGAAGAGCTTCCTCAAGATATTTCAAAATTTAAGTCAATGTAAATTAAAATCCAGTTATATGCTTGGAAAAGAGAGGTCAGCAGGAACACATCTTTTGTTTTTGCCCTCTTCTACTAAGGTAGTTTCAGTAATCCTGTTCCTAACACTGAAGGAGACCATTAATCAAGTTGTTCCAAATATGCATATAAAGCAATGCAACTGAATGGAAAATAATAGGTATTCAAAAGAACAGCCATGATTATTTTTCAGGAAAGACATTGTCAAGAAGTGAGAAACAGATGGCTGAAAGTGATGGATGAAGACACATTCTCCTATGCAAACTAACAGACTTAATTAATTACTCAAGTCACATGGTATTATGGAATGACATTAATGATCCATAATAAAAACTGACAGTGGTGCCTTATCAGCTCCCTTTAAAACAAAACAAAAGAAATCATTACAAAAAGAACATGTTTACATCCTACAGATGTAAGCCACAGACCACAAATACATCTTTCAATGTTACTTTGACTTTCAACACTTCCCCATGAATTTAATTTTTTTGAAAAATGTAACCGTAGAATTGTAAACAAAACCATTCTCTCACCACATTTTCCTGAAGAGAATTACTACAACATATTAAGCTAAATTAAAACTTTACCTTAACTATTTCCTCTATGAAGCAGACATGTGACACGGGATCTCTTTTCTTTGTCAATACTTTCTGCAAATGCTGCACCTGTAAAAAAGAATTTATTGAGAGAAAAAGTGACACCTGAATTCTTATACCCAAAATTGCATGAGTAGACAAACAAGAATTGGCTGCTGAGTACCTGTCCACAAGCAGCATAGATCTGATCCATGAGTTTCTCCATGTTTGTCCAGAGCGCTGCTCGAAAAGCTGCTGTGTTCCCAGGTGTTGGCATAGCAGCTCTACCAGGGCCTCCTAAATGGTTTTTAAAAACACACAGCAGCACACTTCAGCTTCCACATGTCAAAATTAAAATACTAGAAATACAGATCTCTGTGCACTTTGACAAAGCCTTACTTTTTAAAATCAAGGCGGCCTAAAATACCTTCAGAACAGAGCTTTGTGAATGGTCTGAGTTGCCTCAACTGAGATGTCAACTAACTGAAGTTCAACGGGGATACTCCAGTGTTTGTCACTGTTACATGCTCTACCAATTCAGCCCTCCACAGAAACACCAAGGTAATGCCAGTGAGCAGCTGTGCAGGATGTCATAGCAAAGCAAAATGGTAGAGAGAGAGTAGCTGTGAAAAACACAGGTATTACCAGCTCAGTACTTAAATGCATAGACCAACTGCTAAAAAAAGTGATACTTCAGCTGAAGGACACACAGCCTCTAAACCATCACTTCTCTTCAGAGGGGCTGCATTTCTTTATTATGTTTTTGGATCCCCAGATTGTTGCAAAACATTTTTAAAAAGAATTTGGATGTTCATATTGCCAAAGTTCAAATTTGCCTGCCCCCCAACTCCTCAGTATTCTTCAGTATCTGAGCTAACTGGGAACTAAATGTTAAATCGTGCAACATTCCTTCATATTGAAGATACTGCTTTGAAACAATTTCCATCTGAGAAAAACATTGCAACATAGTTGCAGGCTTCTTCCCTTGCTTGCAAATAATTTCTATCCATGATCCTCCCATCAATACAAAGAAAGCAGAATTTGAATTCACCTTTACAGGAGAAACTGCTAAAAATATGCTGCAAAGTTGTAAATTAATAGGGACAATTTTCTGGGCAAGTTAGTAAAGAGAGGCAGGGAGGAATAAAGGAAAACCTCTGAGCCCAATAACACAGACCCAGTTTTGGCTTACAAAGCCAAATTAGATAATTTCTCAGATATGCCTACTCCCACCCTCTACTGGTTACACCAAGCAGGGAAATGTTTCTATAACAGGCTTGGATGTGATGGTTTCTTCCATTTGACAACATACTGTACTCCTGTGGAAAAAAAATCAGCTATTCTCTCTCACCTCTTGTCACAGTTTGAGATGGTTGGGTCAATACTTTGATATCCAAAGCATTTTTTATGTTCTCCTCCAGAACTGTGCAGTATCCATCCACCACGTTAGCAATGGTATCCTTCAAAGTCCCAAGGTTATGGAAAACCTGAAGAGCAGTTCCCACTTGAGTGGGGTTCTGGAGAAAGAAGATAATAAAAAATAACTATTCTCTTTGACTGTAGTACTGGGAGCTTTTGTCCATGATGAAGCATCGTTTTAGTGGGCAAGTGCATCTTTTAAGTTCAGTCTGCTAATTCATTTCATTTAGGTAACCAGCATCCTTACTGCATAACAGAGAACAGAGGGTAAAGGAGAGGATTGATTTCCTTTGATTGCTCAGCAATGCTTTGCTTAGCTTCCTTTGGTGCTATTCTCTGAGTATGAAGAATGGAAAAAAGGAAGTGGAAGCACAGTTGGCAATACCTAACCTGGGGTGGGTTATCAGTGACTGATCCAATAATTCTGGGGTCAGTTACAGTACAGATGTACTCAGCTGTGGTGTAGCTAGTAATATTGTTTTAACATGCAGTGTTTGTTACAGTACTGTCAGTTAAGTGCTGAATAGTTAACTAAATGTGATACAGGCTTAAAAAAAAGTACTAATGAAGGATAAGCAGAAACAAGTAGGTCAAGCCCCTATGACTGACTACTGCAGAATTTGGGCTTGTATTTCTACATTTCCATTTCTAAGGCTGATAGTAACTTTATCTTCCTCAGAGCAGAATTAAGAACACACAACAATGCAGTGACTATTTCCAAAGCCTACAAAAGAGCCAAAAAAAAATCCCCCCCAAAACTAAACAAACACACATGCAGAGTGAAAAGCTCAACACTGGAGAGTGAAAACTATCCAAAAATTGTTCAGGTCCACTGTTTAAGAGACCTTTGATTAAGATTGAATCTGATGATAATTCCACTGAGCAACACTAAACACTGGCATGGGTGCTATTTAGCAAGAGAAAAACCTCAAATTATTGCCTTTGGAAACTAAGCACTGTCATCCATACACTGAATACTGTTTTTTTAATTAGCATTCACAGGCAATTACTGGAGGGGGCAATCAGTTGATCATACACATATTAGAGACGCAGTCTTTTGTCATTTTTCTTAGTGACTTCTGTCAGCAGTAAAGAACATGGTTCTGACAGAAATCCTGGCACCCAGACTGGACAGCAGCATCTGAGACCACAGGCACTTCTCACTACAAGCCCCACTTTGGCACTGAGACCTTACACTATTGCTTTCTCCCTGCTGGTGGCTGCAGCAGTAGAGCTGCTAACATCAAAAGGGTCTGCCGCAGAACCAACACAACTCTGCTCCATCTTCCCCAGGTCACAGCTTTTTTCAGACAGACAGTTCGGAGTCAAAGAAAGGAGATGTGATCAACTACCTTCCAACTTGCACTGAAATCAGGGCAGTAGAGCTACAATGCAGCTGTTGTGCTGAGGATACACTTGCTGGGACATGCACCTACTGCAACAGGTTTTCTGATCCACTGGTGAACAATGTGTTCTCCTCGAACCTAATGTTTCAGAGGTCACACCACTATAACTACACGTTCATGTCACTCTTTCTAGGGTTTCTGGAAAAAATCAGAACCACAGTTGAAGCAAAAAAGCCAGATCCCACTTTCTTTCCCAGCTCCAGTGAGGAGTTCCCAGGTTTAGAGGAATATTAGACATGTATTTTGGTTTGCAGACCTTATACTAACTGTACTGGTTTCTTTTTCCAAACAGTGTGGGAGTTAATGAGCATTCCCAACATAGTATTACGGGTCTGGGACTTGTAGATTTAGTTTTTTGACAACTGGGTATGCTGTAAAATTTCTAAGCATCCTGTGGGTGTGCTTGTGGGGGTGGGAAAGTAAGCCATAAAGACTGGAAGATTAATGGAATGTCAGAAAATGAAGAGTAGTATAATGCAAAGAGGGAATTTGGGGACAGAATGAACAAGAGAAAGAAAATATAAATGGGAAGAGGACAGGGAATAGAATGAAAATACTCTGGAAGGAAGCAAGAGAATGAAACTGAAAAGAAGAAAAGCAAAGGTAGAAAAGACACACCTCATTTACCAGCCTTTCCTAAACTGTTCTAATTTTTACAGAATACTTGCAAAATTGTGAAACCAGACAGAGAGTCAGTAATACAAAATCAATATCTTACTACTACAGTAAGAGTAAGCACTCAACCAGATTTCAGTCAGGCTCTAATGTTCATAAATAAAAAACAAAAAAATCCCAGAACAGCATCAAAGGGTGAGTTGGGCACTATCCAGCCTTGAATAATCAATGGCCAAATACTTCTTTTCCTGTCAAACAGGCAGTATAAGCACAAGTAATTGTAAGCAAAGGAGAATCTCAGAGCTCCCACATAATAGTTTAGTAAACTAACTCTGCAGCTACTGGTCAAGAAAGACATAAAACCATGCTCCAACAGAGCCTGAGCTGTATTTCAGAAGAACTGGTTTTAGCCAAAAGTTGTCAAACCAAAACACATTATGGAAACCTGCTATTCACTCAAAGTGAATAGTCTTCCAAATCTAGTACCAAAGACAAAATCAGAATGGAACAAAGATAATGCAGAAGGCCTATTTCTTATTTGCTTTAAATTGTGGGCATGGCCACAGACAGAGGGCTTCTAGCTCATGTATTCATCTTGCATAACAGGAATTAGAGATACATCAAATCCCTGACAATGGACAACAAAGTGTATTCTTTTTCTGTGTCATATAGTGCAATTTTCTCACTTGAAAAATCAGTTTTTCTTTTATAAGCCCTACACAGACTATGTAACAGTCCATTGCTGGTTTATGACTAATCCTAAGAGAATTGCAATTTTTATGCACAGCTAATTTCCAGGTTTAGACAATATGTTAAAAAAAAAAAAGAAGCATCTCTTGGGCAAAAAAATTATGTGAAAAGAGAATGTTGAAAAGCAGAAAGGAAACAAATGATTGTACTTTCATGTTTGCATACACACCTTAAAATTAAACTCCTTATCATTAATACACACTGGACAAATAGTTGAGAACCAGTATTACAGAATTTGCCACTACCAACAGATTTTATTGATAAGAATTTGCCCCTAATATTTTCCTTCTATTTGACAAAGCTTAAAACTAAACAGTTCTGAGATTCAAAAGACTGCCACAATTTTTATCAAATGGAAAGCATGCATTCAAAGTTAAAAAGAACTGACTACTATGGTGATTTAAAATAGAAAATGGAATCACATCGAAGAATAATATTCAGAACAGCTATCCAACAGGAACAATAGGGAAAATAATATAACTAGTTTTGAGATGGAATTTAATGAGTTCATCAGCAGTATTTTATAACCAAGTTGTCTGCCACTGCAGGCAACTAAACTTAGCAATTTTAAAGCAGTCTCCTTAGAATCTTTGTCCATAAAAGCCTACATTACTTTTTGGTTTAAGTGTCTTCTTTTATAAATAAAGACTCAGAAGTAGTAGTTTTTTTACCAAGCACAAAGCAGATTGGTTCTACTATGTAAAAATGTATGGACAGTTAGAGCAACAGCAATCCTCCTTCTCACAAGAGAGTGTCTTATAACAGAAACCCTTTTACACAATTAATTAGCATCATAAAAAGTTTTGTATATATGCCATAAGCTTTACGCTTTGGCAATCAAGAGAGTAGGGGGCAAAGAGAAACAGAACAGCATTTAGTAATATGTTAGCAATACAGCATAATCTAAAGTGCATAAACACAACCATACACAAGTGAAATAAAACCAGGACCCCGCAAACTGGCAGCCCACAACTACCTACTCGAAGATTAACTACAGTGATCTTCAGATTGCAAAAATTATAATGAATCAAGGAGTTACAGAGAGACAGCATGAAGTCCATCAATAATACCCTTCTCCAATCAAAGCACTTCTCCATTTGGCATGCTGTAACATGTTACAGATACATGGAAACTAAATTCCACAAATTTAAGATCTTACAACATATGAAGGAAATAAAAGAAAAATCAGCTTGCTAAAACACTAGTTCTACCATGAAACAACTCTCACAAATATTTTAAAACATAGAGGTTTCTCAGCATACACGAGAGAATACATTAAATAGCTAAGTCACAAGGGTGGTATCAGCCACCACTTGAAAAAAAGGCCTGGATATTTCAATTCATGTTTTAGCAAAACATAAAGACACTCATTCAGCAGTAACTATGAAGAGATGTTCATACCAGATGCACTTGCTCATTTTCTCCATCAATGAGAACTGTTCATTTTATTAACATCATTTTTGATTCATTTTATCCCATCCCATTTGGTTCTGTAGACAATCACAGACAAGCAGAAAAATAAGTGTCATGCAGTCATTAGTATGAATGTGTTTTTTTCTCAATTATATCACGTGGTTGTTTTCAAGAGCAGGCGACCAGACTCTAACCCAGAAGATGCTGTCCAGGCCAGCATGACAGTTAGAGTCATCCTGCAGAGCAGAACCCCTTTTGGTCACTTCCTTTCCCACAGAGATAATAACCCCTTGAAGACTACATAGAAATGTCATTACGGACTTAAATAAATATATATCACATTTCTAATTTGAAAATATATCTAGCATGGAATCAAGTATTTTTGTTTCTGTCAACTGCCAATATCACAACTACTTTATAATGTCCAAGACTGTAGCCTTTTATTTTACAATTACCACTACTGTTATCAGAACAACCTCATGAAAACATGGCTCAAGAAAGAGCAAGATTCTTTTTCACCATTAGAAATGCAGCTTGGATGAGCAAGTCTGGTCCTCACAAGGGAGTGTGGTGATGACATGGAGCTAACCTGGGGAGATTCCTAGACTAAGGTAGAACCAAAAATGAGAAACTTGAATGACAGTCAAAGCTAACAGGCTCAAGTGCTACAAACTCAGTTTCCAGACTCACACTCCACCTTCTCAGGGTATGGGACTCATCATATGGATCTTTCTTCTCCACACAGTTCTCTCTTAGGAAACTTCACATCATTGCTTCTTTACCCAGTGCATATCTGTCCCTAAGATCCCACGCTGCAGGGTTTTCACCTGTGAGGACTATCAACTTCCTTCTCAAATAAATATTTATTGGCAAAAATATTTATGATCAATACTATCTGTGACAATTACAACTTTTATGAAGAAGTATTGTTACAAACGTTACTAACTGTTAACTTCCATGTAGTTAAATTTCACAAGGACCTGCACCAATAATCAGAACAGCTCCCCAAGTAAATGCTCTTTCACATTACAGTTTGGAAGGCCACACAGAGAGAAGTCAAACTCAGACTAGAATCTCCCTTAGAAATTATGTTCCATTGCTACAAATGTACACAAGAACATTTCTATTTTGCTTACTAAAATCAGAAGAGTGACTCTGACTGAAAATCTTTATCATTCTGCAGAGAACTGATGGCCCTGTACAGGAAAGGCTGTGGCAGAAACCCAAAAGAAAATTTTTACTACATATATATACACACACACACATATATATGCATATGTATGTATGTATACATATTACTTAACAGCTATGATTTCAGTGTGCTGCCACATCCTTACCTCTTATGTAGTAAAATGTTTACCATGTCCCATACACAGGCAGTAGAAGTTCAACACAGCACAAAAAGAACTACATATGTTGCTTAGCTGAAGGAAGATCCATAATTACTAGTTAGTCCAGGAATCACTTAAACAGAGTGGTCTGACAACATGGCAAGCAAGAAATACCACAACATTCCCTAGCCACAAAAAAATAATCAGCATTAAAATACAATAACCCTAGAACAGGACACATATTGAAATATCCAGCTGATAAACTAATGTATATTCTCTGACAGGGAATAAAAAGGGCTATTGCAGTCTTTCCAAAGTAAGTGCAAAAACAGTTTCCAGATTATAGTTCTGAGTATCTTTCACTGGCACTTAGTATTACCTAGTTTCATTTGATAGAATATTTGCTATATTGGGAACTATTTGAGTTACTTTTCTAAGTTTACTTCACCCAGCTCATTTTGTTTGTATGAGAGAGCAGTTGCTCTTTCCATACAGTACAGCTTTACAGGGTCCAAAAAAGACCCCTTTGTGAGACTGAAAATCACATCAGATCTTCTTCTACAGTATTTGCCCCTTCTCCCCATCCTGTTATTACCACATGCTGCCTCCTGCAGATAATTTCCCCATAAATAATGAATGACAAGCACTACTTGAAGACCAAGTGATTGAGAAAGCTTTGTAAGCACTTGCAGCTACCAATTACAGGTAGTTCTTAGTAATTTCTTAAGGACCCCAAAAGTGAAAAAATGAGAAGTGACTCCAGGAAAAGCCACAGTTCAGTTTGGAGAGTTCAAGCAGGTAAGCAGTGAAGAAAACTTGGCCATCTCAGTCACAGTCAAGGCAAAATGACCTATTGAGTGGAATTAATAATTTAATAAGAATTGTTGGAATTCTTGCTTTGAGATATCACTCAGCTATTTTAATTGCAGGAAAAAGTAACAAAAACCTAAAAGTAGAAATTAAATGGCAATGAAATTCAGCTGCAGTCTAAAAACAGTATTTTATTTCATTTCCAAAAGTCCATGCCTCAAAAAAATTAATTGGTATATCACTACTCCTAAAAATGAGCCTACTTAGGGAAGCACATATCTCTATGTTCATTATCACCCCATCTGTCTTCTTCTCTGTTCATCTTCAAAATCTGAGCAATAAATGAAAAGGTCAAATTGACAATGTAAAGCCAGAGAATACAGGCTTCTTTCTAATGCTATTTCAGTTCTTCCCATTTTGTCCTTTGCAGTGTTGAGAGGAATGAGAGGTTCAGATATTACTATTTTCTATAGAAATATAATAGGCAATACTGACGTAACAGATTGGCTTGATGAGAAAAGCACATTTTAAGCCTTAAGAGACAGAAGTCCCAAAACTAAATATTTAAATATGGTTAGGTTATAATATCTACCTTCTGCAAGCCCATGTTGGAAATACACAACTTCTTCTGATAGAAGGACTTACAAATGAAAGGAAAACAGCCATAAAGCACAGTTATAAACCTCATCATGTCCTCAAACTAGGTCAGCCTTTTGTTTCCTAGAATAGCAAGAAGTAAGTAACAAGAAGCATTGCAATACAAAGGTTGAGGGGGAAAAAAAGAAACAGTAGCAATAAAATACTAGAAAGCAAAGAAACAAGATTTTTCAACACAGCTAAATAGCTTGCCAAAACAGTTATTCACTATAATAGTGTAATCAAAGCAACAGATGGCTAAGAGCTAATGGAACAGAAAGGCACCAGGAACTGTTGTAAAGAATTATCTCATGAAACATCAAGCAATGTTCCAAAGTTTACCAAGCCTAAGGCTATCAACGTGACAGCAATTTCAAAGGAAATATCTGGCACCTCTGAGGACAAATCAGCTAGATCAACTAGCCCATACAAATTTTATCCTACAGTGCTGTATTTGAGTGTAGGAAGAGTATAAATTAAGAGTAGAAATTATAAAAAATTACAAAAACTAACAGGCAACAAGGAAATGGGGGGCATTTGAGCCAAATCAAGCTTCTTAAAATGCTTCTCTCACCTCTTACACAATGTGCCCAATCTCTAAAACCCTTATTGATAATGAACCAGTTCACATCTGAAGACGTGGCTTCTCTATTAAAAACACAGCTGTCCCTTCCTGATGAAGGCTGGCGAGCCGAAGGCAAGGTTGCAGCACCTCTCCTGTCCTTGTGCAACTTCAACTTGCACCTGCCGACTCAAGTCCCATCACTAAAGAACAGAAGTATAAGGACACAAAATCTCATTACTAATTCTGGTATTTGGACAGAAGCCTGTGACCAGATGTTTTCTCCTACCTAACAACATCATTATGCATGTGCTCACTCTGTTTGCTGGTTGAACAAAGGCATTACAAAACAGAAATGTCAGGTGTTACTTTTTAACGCTGTCTTAACAATTAACATTAGGAATTAGCTATGGAAGGGTTATCACATTTTTTGCCTCTGTTAACAACAACAACCAAAAAATCTGATTTCAGACAAAATAGCCTCTAAGTGGTATGCTCTGAATGATTTAAATGTCTACCAAAAGCCATCTGGGTTTTCTTGTTCTCCTGCTAGTCTTTGCAACAAGAAAATTACCTATGCAAGTGACAACATCCCAATTCTGGAATCTGTGCATATATTGTCAACAGCCTTCAAGCGCCCTCAAGGATTTATAAGGAATGAACTTTAAGAAGTTGTTTTATTTTAAATTCTTTTCAGTTAATATTTTCATACTCAGCTACAGACACACCTCCATCAAGGTCAGATTTGCTGCTGGATCACATTTAAAAACAATCTTTTTCTTCTTAATACAAAGTTCAAATTCATTGTATCACCCACTGACAGGAAATTCAGATTGCAGATAATTCAGATGGCAGATAATTCAGTGAAGAACTGTAGCATCACAGAATAACTCAGGTCGACAGGGACCACTGGAAATGACCTAATGAACCTGCTTGCTCAAAGGAGGGTTTTACCAGACCAAGCTGCTCAAGGATGAGCTGAAAGACATTCTGCTCCGTTTTCCCTTCCTAGCCCTTCTTACAGTTCCAGGAAAATGCAGCAATGGACTTGTGCAGTCATTTTCACTGAGTTTCACTGAGGCCAGCTTAAAAGAGAGCAAGCACATGGACACACACCAAACACTTCTTCAGTGTTGACAATGTTATCCTCACCCTGATAGCCATATCAGTCTTTCAAATCCTCTTGTAAATTTGTCCACTGGGATAAGAATGACCAAATCGCCCTCTTTTTGTTACAGATTCTACATTTAAAGAAAACCATTCTCTATTTCTAGTATTTTTAAAAAAAATAAATGGTCAGTCTCTTTGAAAACAAATGTGCAAAGCTGTATGATACAAAAAATTTACTATGAAGGAAAAAGATCTGAAGCCATCTAAAGAAAAAGAAATACTGCACCTGGCTTTGCCTGCAGCTAGCACATGCATTGCAATCCAGTTCTACTAGTGAAGAAAGACAGTCCCCATCCCTCACTTCAGTTATCAGCCAGTAATGCATTTTGCAACTTTCACACAAGCAGGAACTTACTGGGGGTGCTACCTGCAGAAGGACAAAAGGGAGGTAAAAGAGCAGAAGAAAAAGCAGTTAAGCGCACCTCTTCTTCCACACAGAGGACGTTACTCATCATCTACGAACTGCAGCATTTTGATGCAAGATTTCTCCTTTCTAATGCAACATTCTGTTCAGTTCTGTATGTCACTTCAAGTTAATTCAAAGGTTTACATCATTTTTTACCATAAGAACACCTCCAAATGTACAATAATGCAGAATTTCATGTGGCACTGAGTAGCAGATCAAGAACACAATGAAACACTGTTTTTTTCCCAAGAAGATTTGACAAAGCAGATTTGTAATCTGAGAAAGAGGCAAAATGAATTATCTTATTTAGATATCATAGGTCATCGATCATATTTTTCACTCTGCTCTATGCAGATGTGGCTTATTAATGCTTTGTACGTTCTTCTTGGATCACCTAATTGCATTATTACAGAACCTGTTAACAATCAACAGTCAACAGTACAAACCACAAATAGAATTACAGTCTGGGAGAGGCGTTTAACAATAACACAGTATCTTATCTGGAGGGAAAGAACCTCAGTGTAGCTTTAGTTTTGAAGAGAGACAGATACACAAAACTACCAATTAAAAAGACTAGGATGGATCATACAGAGACACAGTCAAAGCTAAGATCAGCCTCTGCTCAGCTGCATCCCTGGAATTTAGCAGAATTTCATACACACTGTTTACCTTTGAGTATTTAGACCAAATCAGAACTATTTTAAGCAATTTGGTATAAAACACTCAAATGGACAAAGATTTTGGAAGAAGACTATCTTATTTAAGCCCATTCTTTAATGACTAGACCCATGTAACTAAAACACTGCAATGTCTGATAAAGAAAAACCTTCATGGTTCTCATTCCAATCTTACCTCAACTGTTTTCAACAAGGTCTAATCTTAGCCTGCCTTTCTTCATCTATAGCAAGCCAAACACCACTTCCTTATTTCACAGCTCCACCTTATCCATCTCCCAGTCCATCCTCCAGCCCTTCCTTCTGTAGTCTTGTTCTCGTAACAGCTCCTTCCATTCATCTTTCTCTTTGGAGTTACCTGCAACTCATAAACTCAGTTTCCAGTTTCTGTACTGACAGAGACTATCCCCAGTCTCCTTCATTCTACCCCTACAGCATATTTTATTTACAAAGCCTTTCACAGATGAGCAGTTCATAGCAGTGACCCGTGTCTCTGCAAATAAATAGATGAATCAATTATCATATTTGCACTAATTACCATAAAGTATTAGAATCAGAGACATTCTTGCTCTTGTAGGTATTATCTAGTCTTAGTGCAGTTTCAGTTTCTGTGTGGTCAGAGCTGTCCAAGACATAATGGTTGACATGTTTCCAGTCCAGAGAAACCACCTAAACAGACGGACAACCAGAACACAGAAACAGAATATGCAGCAGCCTCTAATTTAAAATAATTTCTGTCTGCAAGGAAAGCTGAACTCAATATTATTAAACATTCCTGTGATTACACAACCGATATTCTATGAGGAATAATTTTTTAGTGATCACAAATGACATAACTAGTCTCAATGGGAGATAAAAAGCACAAAGTTGTTTTTAATAGCTTTCTAAGGTGTTCTGACTTTTTTTCACCTCACTCATACACTGCATAGCTGCTAATTCATTAGAATTTATTTAATATCTAAAATTTTTTGACCAGTGATGCTACCCAAATTCTTCAAAAAGCATTATCTAATGCTAAGTTAATACATATTTGAAACACCATCTACAATGCAAGATTAAGTTTTCATGTTTGGTTGACAACTGGCCAAATTAATTGATATGAATCTTCAAAGAAAAAGGACCAGGAGTGAATTTAAAAATTATCCAGCTGATCCTCATATAAAATTGTCACTAAACAGAATACAAAGATTTTGGCAAACAGCTAAGTGATGATTCATAGCAGAGTGAAGGGATATAAAACATTAATGACTTCTCAATTTTCACCTATTACTTCACCATAAAAGACAGTTATGTAAAAATATTGTTCAGATCAGACGCATTTTCAGGAATACCCATTTATAGAAACTATTTATAAACCACTTTCTTGCACTATCATAAAAACAGGAGCAGAAATTATGAGATTAGTAGGGCCACATAATAATAAATCCTTACAAATAAACGCTGGAAAGTGAAGGCTATTTGTTGTGTTGCACTGAAAAGCTCAATAAAGTGCTTGCAAATACTCCATTATCCAGTCACAGATTTTTGGTCTAATTCTGCATTTATGAGTCACAAACACCTACACGGAAAAAAAAAAAAAAAAGAAAGAACGAAAAACCCAGACATATAACCTGTCAATCCACTCTGATTAACCATTTAGACAGCCTAGGAGCAGTGGAGAATTTTACTTTTACAAAAATACCATGTCACAGTTGGACATCAACTGCATTACACTTCCTAGATTACCTCTGTATAGGGCCAGTGCACAATGGCAAAGTGATATAAAGCTTTCTATATCACAGCTGAAAGCAAAGTCTGCACACTTCCATAATGTGTTTCTAATTGAGTATACATCTTTTAATAAATGCACACAGACTCATCAAAATCTGATAGATTAGTATCTCACAGGACAAAAGAGACTACCACCATGTCTATTATTGCCAAGGCTTTAGAACTTAGCAGTAAAAAGTTTAAGTCAAAATGTGTAAATAAAACCTCGGTTAATTTTGAAAGAAAGTCTCTGTTTTCCTAAATTTACACAGTATAAAAGATTAATCTACCAGTTCAGAATGACTTCTCCACCAACAAGTCTTTTTGTCTTTTTTTTTAAGAATAGCAGTCTTTTTTTTTTAATTAAAAAAAAAAAAAGAAGAAAAAAAGACAAATTTTCCCTATTGTATTATCTATTTATTAGATATTGCTTTCAATAATTCTATCAGCAACGAACATGACCACCAAACATTACAAAATATGCTCAGGAACTTCAGTGACCACAGGAAGATGAAATACTTCAGTATTTGAATTCACATTTTTGGAATATCCCCAGGAAGTGCCATATTTAAGTGATCAATCACTGGCATTCCAAACACTTATTTTAACTCAGAAACATTAACGTTCATATATGTAGAGATATATCTACACTATTATGCACCAGCTTCATGCTGAAACAGAACAAGGCAAATCTACAAATCATAACATCACTAGCAGTACCACATTTGTGTCATTTTTTTATCTTCTGCATGCTACACTAATAACAACAAAGTGTGTTTGATGGTGTTTTCTTTAGCAAGGGCACAGAGGACAAATATCAAGTGACTTGGGACCTAATACATTCAACAATGCTTCGTATTTTTCATCTGGAAAATATGGACAATCATCTACAACAGAAATGTATGCTGAAGATATATTTATATAGTTATTGCTGTATGCACCACCTTCTTTTGAGCTTTATGAATAATTTGTCTGCCTATGTTTTCTTTTTTTAAAAAAAAAGCAAAAGACCAACAAAACAGCTGGAAACACTTACAAGCTCGATTTTATAGCAAGTGTGTCTCAGCAACCATAAAGGACAATATTGCTACCAGAGCACTGTAACACATTACATAACTGAGCAGTTTTAGGTCTCAGGTAAGAAGTCCATTGCAGGATACACAATTGCAAAGCTGAGCCCAGGAATGCGTTTTCCCCCAGTGAAAGGCAAGAATATGTATTTTCTCCTCAACACTGCTCTGTGCACTTCCTTCCTCTTCAACTCTGCCTGTAGAGGAGACACTCGAATCTGACAAATACTTGGACTTTTTAAACAGCTGAAGATTCACTTCATTTGAAACTGTTGTCGTGACAGGTTTCCATAGTACTTTCCTGCAGCAATCACCACTTCTGCCTTCTCTATTTTAAAACATAACTTTGAGTGGCAAAAAAGAACGCGGGGATGGGGGAATGCCTAACTAAATTGCCTCTGCATCACAGCCAGAGGAGCACAAGAAAGGAAGCAATACTAAAAGATGCTGTCCCTTCCCCCTTTCCAGGTTTAAATCACCAGAGTATGGGCAAGCTTATTTTTAACATCAGTTTCAACCATGTGAATTCCTGGGTAAGAAGTAATAGAAGCACAGTTATTGAGCAGTCTGTGAAACAACAGTTCTTTCAATGGCTTTCTGGGAGGAAAAAGAAATCCATTTACTAGAGTTTAGATTCAGCCATATAAGGTGTGATTTTCAGCAAGTCACTGGGACCAAAATTCACAAAATAAGCCAAACACAGAACTTCCCAAACACACCATTCACACTGGACTACAATTATTCTTCCCTTTGTCACATGAATACCACATCCCTTGGGTGTTCACCAACTTTATTAAGTAGATCCAAACTCTAAGGACAAATGAACTGCACTAGTAAATGACAAGCATGTAACATATCACCTAGTGACACGCCTTAGTCCCAAGCCCTCTGGGAGCCACAGCAGTGTGTGACCACTCCAGTCTTGCCCAGTGCTTCAGGGCAGGTCACTGCCAAATGAGACACAATGCAAAGCCTTTCAGGCTTAGGATGACCCTGGCACTTGTTCCCACTTCTTGAAGAAGTGCTTTAACACTTCTTCACCAGTACTTTCATTGTTTTCATCACTTGTGCAGTCAAACGAGCAGTCATCCATGCCCAGAAGGAAGCCCCAGGTACTTATGCTCAGGAAAGGCAGCAGCTGGTGAGTCTCAGCAAAACCACCCGTGGAAGAGCTGTAAATGTGTGCTGAGGTTCAATTCTGATACACTGACATTCCCTGCTGCAAATGCCATTCTTCAGTGCTTAATTCAGCTCACTTAGCTCACTCAGAAGACTGAAATGGCATTGTGAACCCCACTCCTGCAGCCTCACACCACACTCCTCACTGCCACAATCCTTATGGGCATGGCAACACCTGGGAGCATTGCAAGTCTGGTGCATGAGCTCTCTCCCTCTGGGCTTCTGTTCTTCACCTGCAAAACTCAAGATGCTGGTACTTCACCTCTGTCACAAGGATGCTGTAGGGATAACAGCAACAGGAAAGGTATGGAATTTTGGTAATGCAGATTATAGAGTTATCTAATGTAGAGGGACACATCAAATAATTTTACTGAAAATGCCAGTCCCTCTACTCAAAACAGAAAATCCAGAATACCAGAGAGCAGCAGCCCCATTTCTGCTATGCACAATTGGAAACAATGCAGAGTAAATATGAAACTTGGCACAGGGACTTTCTGGAACATGGATAAAGGTTGCTCAATCTTGGAAGCTGGTTTCCTTCTGTGGGAAACCTGGGCAACGTACATGATCAAAAGAGATGTTTATTGACTTAAATACTGCAATTTAGTGCTATCTTTGAATTAACTGATCCATTAAAAAACATGCACACATTTGCAACAGCTTACACAAGGACTAAACAAAAGATGGCAGTTGAGGATGTCACTTAAAAACTGTATTTTCCTAGTTACATACCAGTAAATAAAGCCACATGGACTGACAAGAAGTAAAGATATTAAAAGATACATAGAAATGTGCACAAGGACTCTTTCAGACGTTAGTAAGTTTCATGTGATGTCAGATACTCACTTTTTGGGAAAATTAATATTTTAGCTTTTATGTTATACATACATAATTTAGTACCTCTAATTACCAAGTTAAATATAAAAGTTGTCTTCATTTTCTGGTCAGCAGACATCCTAAATAGAGATTAAAATGCCATTTAAAACATGGACTGTTGCCAAAATGTCTGATGACTGAAGTTCACTCATTTTTAATTTTTTTTTTAATAGAAGTCTAGAGGAATTCCCAGAAATAGATCTTCAGTATGAAATACTGTGCTTTATCTGTGTTCAAGTGGATCACCAGTATGTGGTAGACATTTTTTATTATGCTGTCACATGCTAAACAAGTTAAGATCAAAACCATACAATTCCAGTTTCAAAATAATGACACTACTGCCAGTGCAGAAAAGGTACAGCTGACAGAAGGGAGAGATGTGGGGAAGTGACAGCTGAAGCAAATTATCTACTGTCCCCTTCAGCTTATTAACACAGTATGATGCTGAGTTCATGTAAGCGCTAAGTTCTGCAGTGCACTGACATTTTTTTGCATGAATTTACATTGTGCCTTACTGCTAAAGTTCTGCAGTTCCACTCAACCTAAAAAGTACCATGTCCATCTTCAGTGATCTCCAGTATAACGCACTTTGAAGAAACAATCTCCAATATAGAAACCGGACACCTATTAGGTTACATGTGTTAACTACCCACACAGAATTATCTATCCATAACGTGCACTTAAGTTCCTGAGATGTGAACTGTAGTCTACCCTTTCTTTACATGACTCTATTATCTCTACAGCTGCACACAAGCTTTTCAACACAATCTTATATTAAGCAAGTGAGTGGGTGTGGTGAGCACAGCACAAATATTTTGAGAGAAATTCCTGACTGGATCCTTTGAAATTATACACAGTATCTTAAAAGAAAACTACCCATCAAAAGACCAACAGAGTTTCTTTGATTATTCCTGACACTGTGTGCAGAGCATTTCTTAGCAAACTACAAACATATGCACTGCATTTCAACCTCACACTCTAATTTAAAAGCTTTAGTAAATATCAACAGATAATTTAAGCACCCAGATTTACCAACATTTTCTGAATGTCTCCTATTCTTGAAACATATACTTTTACTTGGGACAATATATTATTCAAGCTTGGATCTCTAGAGTACTCATCATTAGAATATCCTTTTCTCAGGCACCACTCTTTGCTTCCAAGACCAAAAATTCCTCCTTGCTCTACTTAACAAGCATAATATTCATTTCGTCAGTCCAACCGGTAATTATTTTAACATTTTTATTTTCTTAATTTCAAACCTGACACCATTTTTTTCAGTCAATGTTGTCATTTATGAGTTATTCATTATTTTTTAAAGTTTCTTCATCTTCTATTTAATACAAACGTTAATGGGTTTTTTTGTGGTTTGCTTTTCACATCCAGCCACTGATGACCTTACAGGTGAGAGGGCTCCAGGTAACTTTTACCTAAAAATGTAATCATTCAGATGTTCAGCATTCTGACAAACCACAGTGATTCCCTTTTTTTCTTTTTTTCTTTCACTTTCAAAGCATGCTGCTGGTCTATATACATGTATACATGAGAGAGCAAACTGATGGCATTGAATGCCCTTCAACCCCATCCAGCAGTGTGCCAAGAGATTCACAAACTTACCAGTGTGTGAAATACAGTATTGAATTGTCAACAAGGTGATTTACTTTGTTTACAGCAGCACACATTTTCCATTAGTGAAATTTCAAATCCGTTATAAATGTGATTGTCTTGTCAACCGCAAATCATAAAGCAGAGGGATGCCCAGCCCTTCTGGCTGGAGAGGCCACTTGCCTTTGTGCAGGTGCAGAGAAGGTCCATAGGCCTTGTTTCCTGCTCTATGAGAAGACTACAGCACACACAGCCGTAGTGTGGTGTGTGTCATAGATGTGCCACTTGCTGGAGAGCTGGTCCTCAGGAACATTGAGCTGAGCTATCTCCTACGTGTGCACCCACTGCAATCCGGCTGCCGGATGATCTGTTCTGGTGTCAGTGCCAGAGCACCATGTCACCAATAAACTACTAAATTTACCGCACAGATTGGAAAGATCTTCTGAAGTAGTTCAAGTTTAATCTCCTCTAAAACAATGATATCTACAGACAAAAATACAAAATATCTAGCAGAAATTTACCCTGTTATTTATGAATCTGGTTTTCACTGCTCCCCACTTGACTATCTCTCAGGTTTGTCTACATCCTTCTTCACATGCTGAATTCACTACTAGAACCCACAGGACCAAGTGGGTTGAATGTGTAACACAAGGGTCACTACACATGAGTAGAGCATGGGGATTACTCCATGTATCCTTCTGTTCATATCTCCCAGTACAGTATTTTCCTCCTTTATATTTGCTTGACACAGCTGACATTCAGCTTGTCATCCACTATAACCTCAAAATCCTGTTCTGAAGGTCTACTATCCACACAGCTCTTTCTGTTATATAGCCATGATTTTCTTCCCTTTTTCATTTTCTTCATATAAGACCTTACACTTGTTCCTTTTCAATAGCATCCTACTTTTCCAAATCAATTTCTCAAGATCATTGTGACTCTGTCCTTACAAGACCTCTTAATCCTCCTTAGACAGGTGCAGCCTGCAAATTTAATAAGTATATTCTGTATTCCATCATTCAGACCATTAAAGCAAGCACTGAATAGTGCTAGCCCTGGGGCAAATCCCTGCAGAACTTGATACATTCTTCCATTTTGGAACAGAATCAACACTATGTACAGTTTTCCAAACTGTTCTGCAGTCCCCTCTTGTAGTAGTTTCTTCCAGATTATCCTTCCTCAGTTTGAATTTGAAAATGCCACAGACTAAAAGTGTTGCAGACAAAATATCAGATCCCACCCTTTACACCTTCATACACTAAACTGATCACTCGTCAACAGAACAAAACTAAGCTGGTCTCACTTGAGAATCCTGTGCTGATCTTGAGGCAGACTTGGAACATGCACATTATCAGGTATTTCTGGGACACCAAGAAAGTGTGTGAGTGTGGGTCCATGTTCATACATGCAACATAATTAAAATTAAATTTATGTTAATAAATAATTAATTAAGGTTGATTGTCACTAGAGCACATCATCCTAAGCACAGATATCAGCTGCTTAAAATCTGTTACCCACAGAACTATGTTGAGGTGGAATGTTCTGCGGAAGGAGAACATTCTCCTCTGAACACCCCAGGAAATTATCAGAAAAGTATTTCCCTTTTCCAGGCGAGAATGAGTTGCATACTCTCTTCCAGCATCCAATTCCTTTTTTGAAATCCAGACTAGATAGTCTCTAAAATTTTCCTTTTAAGGATTAAATGTGGTAGCTGCGAAGTTCTAGAAACAACTGCTAAATCTTTGAATTGTCAGTTGGTACACCAGTCATCTTCTTGTATGGCATATTCTTGTGACACATTACCATTTTTAAATAATACCTAATGCATTTTAACAAAGATGTTAGAAGGAAAACTAAAATTCAGTCAATACATTTAGAAGGCCAAAAGATTTGTTATCTCTGAAAGACATTTGATTTGAGAAATATAAAAGGCCAACACAGCAACATGACTGGAAATGCTAGGAAAAGTATTTAAAAAGATTTTTTTACCCTTCAAGATGTGTTCCAAAATTACAGGTGTTGTACTAACTCGTGCTTAGCCTAACCTGTAATTGCTGACACTCCCTAGTAACATGACTGTTTAGTGGTAAAGAAACACCTCAGTAGCTGTTTCATCGGTATGTTTAGTTTTGGACTTCTGTCACCCATCACCTAATATCCCATATTGCTGCTAATGATTGCAATAATCCCATTTTCAGTTTCTCATCACTGACTGCTTTAATTGATCTTGATTATTCTGAGGAAGATGATTTGCACAGTGTAGAATAATGCAAGAATGCCCACAGTAATAAAAGAAAATTGGGCAATTAGTCTCATGCAGGAAGCAGCTGAGCTCTTTCAGAGCGATAGCCCGGTCAGAAAAGTTAGATGCTGCTAAACCAGCACCTCCTCCAGCTGACAACTCCAAAAATTCTGCCATTGCATGTCTGTCCTCCACAACACAACAAGTACTGTCCCTGTGTATCTGAAGTCCCCACATGCATCTGTACCCTGTCACATCACCTATAACAGGGAAAATTGTTTTGCTGTCTTTGGAAACACTGGCATTGTATTTTTCAGGAGTATATCCTCAGTGGAGAGCGGGTAAGCCTACTCTACAGCAAGCATCCGTTACTGATGGCAAGGAACAAAAGATGAACATTTTCACCCTTAAAAACACAAAAACATAACAGATACATTAATGGATAGGTTAGCTAATCTTTTTTCTTTGATTCTTGAAATCAAATTGCGTCTCCTCTACAAAAATGTCTTTTAGTTCTTCAAGATTATACAATCTTACTTATGTAAGAGATTATATGTACGTCCTTACAATTGTACTGATTCTTGAGGCATATGTCATCCTCCCCTTTCACCCTAAAATCTAAAGAAACCCATTATTCAGAGTCTTTCTTAAAATTGTTTGATAGTCACATATGTTTTCATTATTAAGAATGCAGATAAACATAAACTAAAGGAGGAACAGTGTAAGTCACGTGATTCCGTCACAAAATTGGAGCAGGAAGGCATGCACATGCTACATTATTCAATGTTAATTTGGTATGAAGACTAGAGATCCCTTCACATCAGCAACAGGGCATGCCAGAGTTTATTACTTCCAGTTAATTAATGTTAGTAATTCTTCACAATGTCTATATCTGGCCCTGGATATAGTATAGGGTTCTGAACAGGTTTTTGCTCTCCACTTGTCTTTAAAAAATTTTTGTCCTAACTTTTTTTAATAAAGCTATACAGCATTTAAAAATGCAATAAACCCAAAATACCCTGTACAAGCATTTAGATGTCCTTAAATTCAATAGAATTTGTCCTCCACACTAGTTCCCATCAAACTCAATTACAGCTGATGTCAAGAGGCTTCCTCCTCTGGCAAAAGGCAAAAAGAAAAAAAATACACATTTCCAGAAGTTTGGGAAGGTTTGGCCCTTCTTCTCTACACAGCAAGTGCCTGAATCACTTTGTCTTCCCAAGGTGCTTAGAGCAAGGAAACCCAGGGCATGTACATGACCATTTGTATCTGTGCCTTTGATAGCTTATCTCAGATTCAGATGAATCAGAAATAAGCTAAAAATATTGGTTATCATGGAAAAAAACCCCATAATACAGTCTTTCATGTTTTAGCATTTCAGAGTAAGAGCCTGAAATAGTATTCCACCCACACTCGAAAAAATGAAGATATGCAAAAACTCCCATGTGCAACTTTATTATCTATTATTGAAATGGGAAAATGACAACATTGGCAAAATTTTGCCATTTTTGGTAATAAAGTAGGAAAGCAAATGAATTGGCTTCAGTCCTGAATCTTCTAGTGAACAGCTGGGAAGGAGGAGGCAAACAGCAGCATCCTAAAAGCCAAACTGAAAAAGATGAGCCATGGATTGAGAAAAGGTAAAAAGAATGCCCAACTCTCTTCGGTTTGATAGAAAAAGGGCAAAACAAAGTAAAAATAACTGTGATTTATATACTAATTCCACAGCAATGTTGCTGCTTGTTACAAGCCTGGATTAAGACAAGTAACTTTAAGACCTACAACAAAATTAAATAAAAGCTATGTGCTTTAATCCTTGGAGATAAAACCTGGCCTTTTTTCCACTGAAAAGCCTACCACAGCTATTCACTATAACCACAGATTATATTCAACTACACCTTCACCTGTTTTGACACCTTCCTTGCCTTCTCATTCCTCTACTTTATTTTTTCTAATACTCAACTAACAGGTACAAAACAACTCATAATTATTCCAGTGAAAATTAAAGGTAAGTGAAAAGACAAGAGTACTTTTTAATCATAAAGTCTTTTACTTACCAACATCTCTTCAAAAGGTATTAGATCCTAGAGAGAGTACACTATGAAATACTTCTGAAGGTCATGTGAAAAACATATTTCCTGAGAAAGTCTACAGCAGTGGGACTGTCCAAAACATGAGAAAGATATTACAGTTTTAGTGGATCTTTTCAGCCTTCATGTATGTATGTATGTGAAACTGTGTATTCCACAAATCTTCTCTTGCAGCTTTTGGGAAAATAAGCAGCTCTGCTTTGCTTTCCACCTGCTTATACCACATGCAGGTCTGTGATAGAGTAGTAGTTACATCAGTTCTCAAACTCAGGGTCCTCTGTCTGCAGCAGGTCATAAATAATATTCTTCTTCAAGGCACAACTGGCTTTTTTTCAGTCAGGAAGAAACAATCTCAAAGATGGCCTAAGAGTACTTCTCCGAAGTTGGATCTTGCCAAATAATAAGCATATAGCAGTCAGAGTATTTTCAAGTTGTCTCACAGTACTATTTTCTGGCAAAATTCTAGAGGGGAAGCTTTACACAAAAATCGTCAGCAGTTGAATCAACTTTAAACAGCCCGTTAACACAGCACGGTTAAGCACAGCCCATTGAAAGGTTTCCTACTGAATACTGCTTTTGCACAGTTGGTTCTTTGGGGGAGGAAATATGTGGTATATTCATAAACTTCTAACAATTACAAGAATAATAATAAACATCTGATTAGGAGTTCTGACTCCAGCACCAATTGGTCTAGTATCAGACCAACAGAGGCAAGTTCTGAATATATTTAAAACACAAGAGGTTTAGTGAAAAGCAGCTATCAACAATTATTTAACACCAAAACACAGTCAAAATGTTCAGACAACAAGCTGTAAGAGGGTCAAAGACAGGGAAGACTGCTCTACAAGCTATACAAAACATATAAAATAAATGAACTGTAGAAACATGTCAGCTTTATACCACTTCACAACAAGCTGTCTTGTAACATCTCATTCTATGCAGAAACACAGAAGTTGCTTTAAGTCAAATAAACAACTACATACAGTTTACCTTTTCAGGTTGTAAGATTAATAAGCTTAATAATTCAAGCTTCTTTGTTACACAAACACTACACCCCTCTAACCTTTAGCCTAGAGAAGTCAGTAACACACTGTAATCACACTATCATCTGGACTCATAAACAGCTTCCCACCCACCCCAGGTACGCTTTCTGACTCTCTTGATAGATTCTAGATACAGAGTTTGATTTACGAATGGGTATTTCTCCTACAGGCCTTCTATCTAGTGACTAAGCTTGAAGAAACAATTATGACATCTATCATGTACCCAGGACAGCCACAGAGGCAGTGGCTCTGTTGTTTGGAACAAAATGATTGTGATGGGTTTGATAAATCCCAAGAAACTCAGATTACGGTTTGAGTTTTAGCTAGGCCCCAGTTCTGTGGGTCATGTGGTTAGGGACAGGTATCAGCTGACTTAAGTGACCAGTGAGGTATTTCATCCCATC
>JAWWEU010000040.1:13440872-13549106 GCA_035583155.1 Acropternis orthonyx
TTATATTTATACATATATATGCTGTAAATTTCTGTAAATATATGTATATATACCAGTTTCAGTTTTAAGGTTTTTTTCCCCTCACTTCTTTTAACTGAAACTCTGTTGCATTGGGAGGTGGTTGGCATTTTGCCAAGAGTCAAACCAAACAATAACAATGATGTTTATTTGTTCCTAATGGACAGTCATCACTTGAGAAGACTTTAGATATTTTGCTCATTCTTTACCCATCTGATCCTTAGTAACCTTACAGACGCTGATGCAAATATTAAAGCTCTAGAATATCAGCTCATTTATCATCCATCTGAACAAAAATTCACTGATTATAGTAATTTAGACTTACTTTCTTATCTGAATTAAATCCTGGTTCATGAGCCTCTTCCCTGGAGAGGGATCTGTAAGCAAAATATACTAAAGTGCTGGCATTTCTGTCTACTCCTGTGATTTAAAATGGGAGTGTCACAGAAAATAACTTTTTTTAAGAAAGATTTTATTTTGAAGAGACAGAGTACATAATCTGCAATGTATTCAAGAAAATGTACCATTCTAGAATGATACACTATAATTCCTTTTTTTTTTTGCAAACTTAAGACAAGCTATGGCAAGGATTCCTATGATCTGATGTCTAAAAAAAAGAAAAAAAAAAGAATCCTCCACTTGCCTTATTGAAATGTCCTGTTTCTCTAGAGAGGTGATGAATCCTTGTTCACTCTCCTTGTTTGCTGACAAAGAACATAAGGCAGCATTGCAGAAATTATGGGTTTTTATTGATCACTTGAACTTTGCTTGTTGAATCATTACATCAGGGAAAATGCTTGTGTCTGTCTGCATACAAAATCTCAAGGGCAATAAAATATTCTTTAACCTTCTAAGGGATCAAAGGATGATTTGATAATGTAAGAATAAATCCCAAAATACATGAGCGTCTTCCTCAGGCCTAAGTGTTGCACAGTCCCATGCATCCACTCCAAACTAGCAATGAGAATTGAAGGAGTAACCCTAACCCTCATCTAGTATGGCAAACTGTACTATATGAGGTATCACATTTCACTCAGCAGGGATGATGATGATTGAACAATTCTTGTATTAAAGGATCTTGATTGGCTCCAGCATCACTAAAATGCTGAATTGCATAAGTAGGCATTAAGATGACTCTCCAAGGAGATGCAATTTAAACATGGATTTATATCCTACATAATAGGATGTTTTTCATTAACAGAAATCAAAAACATCATTTTCAATCCTCAGCCTTGTTTCTACTATACAAATCTTAACATTGCCTTTAAAAGGGCTCAAGAAGGTACAAAAATTGCATTTGTTCAGAGTCACACCCATTCCTTTATATTGCTACAGACAAAGGAATATCTATTTTCCTACACTTCATTCAATGAAATAGCCTATCCCACCAAAACCAATCATCAAACTGTAAGTTTAGCATACACATTTTTGACACTTGCAGAAATTTCTGACTTCACAGCTCCAAATGGTTGAGGTCAAGCTAAATGAACCCTAGATTAGCCCTACACAAATTTTCTCATAATTCCTCACACCTCTGAACTTTGTGGAATTTTTCTGACACCTAATATGATATCACTTTTACAAAAACCCTAGATCAGGGACTTTACATAATTTTCCTGGGTGATAAATACTTGTTTGGGTCATCTGCATGACAGAGGGCTTAATTACACTCATAGGCTGTTTAGCTTGCCCTTTCAAGCAAAAAAAAGAGGCAAAAGATTTTGTAATAAAAAGGGCATGACCTTTTCAGGGACTTGTATCAAAATAAACTCAAATAGGCAGGATCAAGTTTGAATGGATTCCTAAAAGGGAAACATTTGGGCTAATAAGAGCTATTTCCTGTGACAATGCCATTTGGATAAACATTGCAACATCACTTATGTTACAGAATCATAGAATATGCTGAGATGGAAGGGACACACCAAGGATCATCGAGTCCAACCCTAAGCCCTGCACAGGACCATCCCCAAGAGTCACACCATGTAACTGAGAGTATCATCCAAATGCCTCGAACTCTGTCAGGGTTGGTGCTGTGACCACTGCCCTCGGGAGCCTGTTCCAGTGCCCAACCACCCTCTGGGGGAAGAATCTTTTTTCTAATATCCAACCTAAACCTCCCCTGACACAACTTCAGGCCATTCCCTCGGGTCTTGTCACTGGTCAACACAGAGAAGAGATCAGTGCCTGCCCCTTCTCTTCCCCTCACAAGGAAGTTGTAACTGCTGAGGTTAAGTTGCAGCAGTCAGAAATCAAGGATGAATTTTCTATATATGAGTAACTTAAAGTGTCTTTTAACGCTTATTTTTCATGAAAACAAATTTGAGAACTCAAGAACTTTTCTATTTATCTAGGTCCATAATGACAGTTAAATAGGAAAAGGGACCTACTTGAAAGATATAACTAAATTACTGCATTACTTAAACTCTAACCACTGCACATTTAGGCTACAACAGAAAGTAATTTTTCACTGACCTGACAACATGTATGCCAGCCAAGTTTTGATATATGGATATATTAAAGCATGACAAAGAGTTTTAATTTTAAAATAATGCCATTTAAAAAATACTGTTATCTTAATTAATAAATTGTGCAAGAAGTTAGTAAAGCTGAACTTTACAACCTGCTGAAAAAAATCCATTCTTTTCCTCCAGCCTTGCCAGTTGTCATATACAAATATGCCTTCACATTTTTGTAAAAGTCATCAATGCCTGTGAAACAGATAATAAGCACTGAAATGCTGTTAAAGACCTCCTTGAAAAAAAGTAAATTGCAGAATATACAAGAACACTTCCATGTGAACACCTTACCAAAGGAATACCACTTGGATCTTTCAGTACTTTGCTATTTTCGAGAGACAAAACACAACCCAGAATGTCCTTTTTCCTAAATGCAGGTACGTGCAGTGTAATATTCTCATAAACAAAGAAGTTATTAGCGGTTAAAAATTTTTCCTTTTTTATTGCAAAAATAATGATAATGCAATTTTTACTACTCTTTTTTGCATTTTTTGAGTTCTCGAGCCTTACTGAGAAAGCAGAGCAAATTAGTATTATGAGTGAGTGTACTTTATTTTTAAATATAACTGTAAAATGATTAACCAAAGTGCCTCATGACACAAAAGTATTGTCAAAACTCTAAAAAACACCAGTGATTTTCCTTGAGTGTGAATTAATGCCAAAAACTAAAAGGAACAAAGTTCTGTCTTTTTTTAAGAGAGGCAGATGCCTGCACCTTCTCTGAGATAGGACCTCTTTAGAGATTTTTCAGAATTTAAATGGAAATACTGTCCAAAAAGAACACACATTAAAAATTTTTAAACAGACATTTTAGATGTCACTGTTTCAGAGATGTTCTGCATTAACATCTTCATAGGTACTAATGTTAATGCTTAACAAATCAAATTTCTTTCTGTTGTGACTTTTTTAAGAAACACGGCATAAAGGTTGTGTACTATTCTGAAACCCTCTGTTGGACAATTAGTGTACGACATGAAGTCTAATGGATTCTACTTTCTCTTCTCTGTATCAGTCACTGTTTTACATGCTTACATATATGTTATTTGCCCGATAAACTAAATAATTAAACTAAATAAATAAACTAAACTAAATAAACTCGATATTTCAAACATGATTCTTGTGACAGTGAGTTTATATTGCTGAAATTTCTTGTGCTCTTTTCTTAAATTCTCCTAAATCCTATTACTGAGACAGAATTAGTACAGTTTCGAGTATTCTGAATTTGGCCATATTCCAACTTTACATCATTACCTGAATATCTTCTACATGCCTTTATTTTGTTTCTTTGAAAACTAGATGTATTTTCTCCAGCATCTGAGGGGAGGTTAGGAAAAGGGAGAGGAGGAGAGGGAAAGGAAGGGAAAGGAATGAGAAGTAATGAGAAACCCTTTTAAAATGCACATGCTTCCACATCCAATTTAACAGCTGATCAGAAACTGCCTTCAACTACGTGAATTCTTTTTAAAAGTTTCAGAGAAGATGATGCTAGTTCCATTTTATCATCTCACTTAGCTGTCAGAGAATCAAGTATAGTAGCCCACAAAAATGCCTGTTCCCACTTCTTAAATGGATGTGTACCACTACATACAGAAGTAAAAGACTAGAACAAATAGAATAATATGCTTTATAGCTGCAAGTGACCCAGGCTTTTCATAAACACTTTCTTACTGAAGAATTCTGCTACACGTTTACAGCTGATGTGAAGCTCACCTTAGAAAAGGTACTTCAGCTTCAGCATTGTCAAAATGTGCTTTCTTTAATCCATCTGATTTACAGGAGCTGTATATACGTAAGTGTTAATTCTCATCTTAAAATAACTGTCAGCAGCGGGGGCTGAAGAAGGAGAAAAGGAGTTCACTGATTCATTGTAAATTATATTAAGGAGTACTATTGTTTTCCATGAATGATATAGGTTGTAAATGTTTTCATTATCCAGGCTGTAGTACTTTAGGAACACATTTTTTGATTGCAAGTTCATTAATTACAGTATGCTCCACTAATTACGTCCAGAAAGTACCTTAATTACCAACCTACTTGAGCAAATTCCCAGAAACTTGAGTTGAAACCCAAACAATACATTAAGGAGTTTAAAGTTCTCATATAACAAAGTCATTAACACTGGAGGTATTCTGAAATTAGCATCTCACACATTTCTGTTCCTCAAAACTGCACTATCAGACAGCACAGTAATATTTTAACTCTTATTGCTACAAAGTAATAACTTATTTACATTTGACTGCACAGTTAAATTAGCTTTTGATATGCACAAGGAAATTTTAATATGGTGCTAAATAATAGCCAAAATGGCTTTGTCAGAAACAACTCATGCCAAACTGAAGTAATTTATTTCTGTGACAGAGAAACGTACCTTTGAATAGAAGATGTAATGTTTTGACTTGAAGCAAGGCTGAGAGTATTTTAAGTGACCCTTTCTTAGTTAAGCCAAGCAAACATGGTATAGATTGAACTGCATAATACAGACATAAAGAATAGGGTGGGATAACCCTGTATTTATATGATTCACTTCAGAACTGAAAGGGTGTGACACTTGAACACCTTTGTCTCTCATTGACTGTCCTAACTCCATTCTCATGGATCTAAAACAGCCAGAAGAGATGATAGAATTATTAAAATTGCAAAAGACAACAAAGCATCATGGCACACAATTCATACAGGTGGCTAGGCTCAGCATTCACAAAGCAAAGACACTGTAGCCTGTATAAACTGAAATGTCATATTAAGGCATATGGAATATAAATTCCACTCATGATAACCATGAGATGCCTCTGCTATAGGGGCACTTTTTTTTTTTTTTTAAAAAAAAGACCTCTGTCTTTAATTAAAAACGTTAATACAGTGCCTGTAACACTGTTCTGTAATTTTATCCCAGCTCAGGGGAATACAAAAAAAGCTACCTCTGAACATTCCTGGCTGACTGTGACAGTGCCTTGTGCTACAGCCTGTTTCACATGTGATGTACTGCACAGCTGGACGCTGTGTGAAGTGTATCACAGAACAGTTTGAGCTGGAAGAGATCTTTAAAGTGTGTAATACACACTTACACTAGTTTGTGTGAAAACTCACTGAGATTTCAAAACAAAAACAGTAATGACCCTCAGAGACAAAATTCAACGAATTCTCAGTTAAAAAATTATTCTTAGCACTTATGTGCAACTGCACACTGTGACAGGTTTTCATGATTTGTGTCAAAGTCTCCACTTGTATGAACCTGCACAACAGTTTTTGTCTACAGAAGATATATACTAGTTACATCAGGGAACCACTTTTATCTAATGTGTAAGAAGAGGACAGTAACTAAAACCTTAACCTTAATTTAGCGCAGCATCTCCCCCATCCCAAAAACCCACAATGCTAGAGGTAGAAATGTGCACTAAAAACTATCATTAGTATTATCAGCTTTGTCAGACCTCCTCTGAATACTCAGAGCCAAGGTAAAAAGCTTCGGTACATACAAAAGATTCAAAGGGATTGTTGACAGAGATCCTTAACTAAAAGGGCTTTAGGAAAACTTCTGCAACTACAATTCAGCTCCTCATCCATTATTAAACTGAGCTTCTATTCCCCGGTATTTTCCCTTGTTTGAATGATAGATAAACTGTGAACTTAACTACCATGAAATATAAATAAGGCCACAGTGTGGTATGGACAATAGAGATGCAAACATCCCTTATAGAAATTGGAATACATAATAGTATTATGTGTGAAAAACACAGAAGTGTTTCAGAACATTAAGTACTTCTACCTGGGGCCCACTTTATTTACTAGTATAATTCTCAAGGTTAAAAAAAAAGGGAGTGAATCACTTGTTCATAAAAATTGTATATAGATGCAATGGAAATAGTCTTTATAGGAAAAGTTTAGCATGCGAGAGAAATTATATGCAAGTACAGTTATTTATCAAGATGTAGGATTAAGTTCCCTCTTCCACATACCACTGTAAAGGCACAAAGTATGAGGTACATCCAGTGTAGGGAAAAAAACTTCAGTTGTGGATTAAAATAAACTAATCTAAGACCTACTTTTTAGTTGAAGCCAATAACCTGATATTTTTTAGAAGTTCTTATCATGTGTCTTAGAATTAAGAAAAAAAAAGCTCTGAAAAGAAGCTACTTACATTTTCTGAAGAGAAAATCCCAAAGATAATCTATAAAACTGTAAGATTTGTAAACTGAGTAGAGAACATAAAGTATAAATGCAGACCTCATTATTAATAAGTCTGCATTTTAAAATAATATGCATGAGATCAATTTTCAGATGTTTAAAGGTCAGGGCATTATTTCAGTGATCCACTTTATTTTTGTCGCCGCTTTTGCTGTGCCAATCACCTTACAGCAAAGACTACTTTACTTACATGGCTATACAATTTATTTTGAAATTCAATACCGCTCAGTCCAATAAAAATTAACTTATCAAATCACCTGCTTTAGAATGCAATTTGCAGCTCATAACAGCTGTTATTCTTTGTACCTTACAGCTCAACATCTAATGAATTTAAGTCTTGTGTCCAGCGCTATACAGGTCAGACTACACCAGCACAAGGCTCCTTAGCTCACCGTAGAACTCCATGAAATTATTAATTTTATGATTTTTTTTATAGCCTGCACTGAAGCAACACAAACTTGACACGGTGATGCCTTCCTGCTGCACCGTACATGAAAACATTGTCAGAGGGTCTCCAAGAGGAATGCAATTTGCTATTAAGGAGAAAAATACCCTTGATTATGAGGTAGATTAAATTTAATTCTTAGGTGTGCTGGAAGTGCTGATGCTAAATTAAGGGGAGTGAATTTCTCAAATGTATAGGAGAATAGGCTGCAGCAACACAACAACTGATAAAGTCTTCAGTCTGTGAAAAGGTTGCTTGTATTTATTTGCAGACGATTTTGAAATTCAGATTCCTAGTTAGCATTTTAAAAGGGGATAAAACAAGAGTCAAGTAGAAAGACAGACAGAATGAAAAAGGCCTCATGCATTAACATCTCCTCAGGCAGAAAAAAAAAACCCTGCAGCAAAAAGCAACTGAGTAACATCGTCATACCAAAAGCTTATATTGAGGGATACGTACATGCTTGAGAAACATGGTTTTCAATATGCAGTACACAAAAAACCCAATAGGAATAATAAATAAATACTGCCCTAGATCTGAATTCAGAAAAATCCTTCACCTAACATTAATAACAAGGAACAAGGTGACTTAGGCTTCTCTCAAGTAAGTCAGCGTGTACATCCCAATAAAAACAAAGATAGTACCACTAAGCAGTAATAGCCAAATCTTCTACAATACTGATCAAGTACAGCAAGACAACTACATTTTCTGTACAAGAAATCAGAAGGATTTTAGAAGAACTCTCCAGGGAAGAGTAAAACCTGCAGTGCAGGAGAACATATGGCACCCTCCCATCCTCCTTGCTGGTAACTCCTACTACAGCACACATTCCTCCCCTAACGCATATACATTTCAGCTTTGCTCATATACAGTGCTGGAGGAGGGAAACAGAAAGACTGAATGGAGCTCATCTTCCAGCCTCCCTTCTGCCCCACTCCTGGAGGGGAAGAGTTGCACAAACATAAGAAGCATCCAAGCTCTGGAGAGGGAATAGGTATCAGCACCCAATAACTGGTTATATGTATGCCTGGTGATCAAAGAGAGGAGAATGAAAACATCAACACACTAGCCCACCTAACTTGTGGCACAGGCACTCACTTCCATGCTTGTGTTGCATGAGACTAACAGAGGCAGCAACAGGAGGGCACACTTCAGCATGGTTCAGCAAACAGAACACAAGGGACGTATTTTGGCATCAACCAATTCTGGCTATATTAGCTCTCATGACTCTCTCATGACTCCTTTTGCTACTATGCTATCTCTATTACTCTGTAGAGATGCTTCCTAAAATGTGGGCTTCTAAAGATGTATGCTCAGGTACTTCCCAAGCCATCCCAGTTTCCCAACAGCATTCATCGCTCCCTCCTGACTCATAAAAGCCTTTCACTCCAGAAAGCACATCATGTATGAAGCAAAACTACAGCTCTGAAAATGAACCATGTGGACGTGTAAAAATCTGCATATTTGGAATTCTGGCATGAGATTTCTCCAAAGACAACTAAGCTTTCCTTCATTCTGCAATTCCAACATGTTTACCCATCAGAAATGCTGGACCTGACTCAGGATGTAAATTACTGATTATTCAAGTAATTGTTCAAACCATCTTCACTTTATTGTACACAAAGAAATACCACACTCTGTCAAAGAGCTTGTAAAAGAGTTCTCCAAAGTCCACTTAATGAAAACTTCAGGAATTTCATTGCATTATAAAATTGGGTCAAGTTAAAAAAGAAAAAATACAAGTTTAAATTCATTTTAATACAGTATCACAAATGTATAAATTGTTATGAAATCTAGAAAACTGAGCAGCAATAACAATTCCCTTTTTCTGCTGTTTCTATAATAAAAATCTGCATTTTATGCTATTTGTTGCAGCTACCTTTTAAAAAAATATTCAGACTAGCAAACATAAAGCAGTACCTTGTCAGAAGAAAAACAGTAAAGGAAAAAATGACAGTTTAGACAGAGATGGATTCTCTGGGAAAGGCAATGAAAGAGGTCATGGCACAAAAATATTGTACAAAATCAGATACAGTTTTTAGTTTAAGCTTAATGACTTTAGAGATTAACTATTTTCTGTTAAATATGCATAACACATGTAGTTACAGTAATATTAAGCAATTTACTTTAGCCAATTCTACCTTTTCCCAAAGAATTTTAAGGTATAAAAGAAAAAACAACAACTCCCAATTAGATATTAAAATTTCAGCCAAAACCATTACTAAACACTTGTATTACCATATGCATCACATTAATATGACATGAATTATTGAAGACTGATTAAATATGCATGTGTCTATCCAAGCAGGTTTCTCCTCAAAATGCAGTCTCCTGCTTTCTTCTATTTTCAATATTTGCTTAAAGACGGTGCATTTTAGTCTATGCCTCATATCAGCTCATTATGAATTCCTTACACCGCGGTGTACTACCTACCACTGAGGGAAGGGAAAAGGGAAGGCTGTTTCATGCTCCATTTGCTGTTGACAACATCTCACTGGGGCTGTCTGCTTTGCAGGCTGCTCTGTGGAACATGTGTCCAGCAGGCACACAATTAACAGCCACGAGTGCTAACAAATGACCAACGAGCAGCATCACTCCCTTGGCCAAGTCTCCCAAACCCCTGAGCCAAAAGCTCCTCCAGTGGGGTCCAGGGACACTAACAGCAAAGGAGGCAGCAATTCCCAGGTCTGCTGGGCTCGCCTGGGCCAGGGGAATCTGCAGGAGCATTTCAGATACTAATATAGGGCTCTCAGACAGCAGATGGTGAGTTCAGCTGGGGTCACAGCTTGGAAATCAATAGAGGTAACAGAGCAAGACAACCAATGTGAGAGGACTTCTTAACCGGATGCTTTTGAAGGCATTTTGGGGCCTACTGTGTAATGGTATCCAGCTGAAGGATGGAGGAAGATGGGGTGCTGTATGCCCTAACCCTGGACACGTACATGCCTAGGTACTGCGATGGAAGCTGCTGTCATTGCCACCACCCCAGCAGAGGTAGTCAGGCAATCCAAATCTGGGAAACAATGATTGTTTTATTTATCAGTTCTCTGCTTTAATACGACTAGGGGGGGGCGAAACCCAAATCCAAAGGACAGGAAAAAAATGTTATCCATCCTCAAACTAATTAAATGTGAAAGGTTTGCAAACCCATGTCACTAATACATTGCAATACAGTATCTCCCCATGCTGCCTCCTCACAAAAAGGAAAACCTGTGCGTTTCGTTTGTTTTACTAACAGACACTTCATAACTTCAGTATCTGGTACACAATGATCTTTAATTTCAGAAGAGCCGAACGTGACCCTGAATATTGCAGGAGTTCATGAGAAGTGGATATAGAGTCAAATGCAGGTGAGAGTGCTGCACAGCTGCACAGCCACAGAACAGCCCAGAGGTGGGAAGGAAACTCTCAGCAAGAGCTACTAACTGAGAAAGGTGGTTGACGAAGGCAAGGCGTCCTTCCATGCCCAGTTAGCGAGCCCCCTTTGCTCACTCCCACACCAGGAAACTTTCTGTTGAACATAAATTAGAGAGCTAAAATTTACATTCATTTTTCAATGCTTTTTCTACTTTAACTGCAAAATATTTCAAAAGTTGAACAATTACAGTTGCAGCTATTACTGGGTGAGAAAACAGAAGCTTTCATGATCTACTGAAGAAAAAAATGTTATTTTCATACGGGTGGAAAAAAAGCATCTTTATGAAATAAGGCCTGTTAAAAAGAGCCAGTGTTGCCTAATTGTTAAGGCATAGAAACTTCCAAACTCAAATACCATCTTACAGACCTTCCTGTTTCCTTCCTGTCTTTCAGAACTTCACCAAATTTCCCATGTGTGGAATGATGTTTGCTAATACCTACCTAAACCACCTACTACACACTTTTCCAGGAATTTTCTAAAGGATGCTGCAAAACTGCAAACCAGAATCATTAATTAGAAAGGATCAATATTCAGAAAGCAACATGTGACACAGGGTCCTCTGCACATTTACAACAGTAAATAATATTCTAATATTGAGCAGGAAAGCCCTAGATACTACTTTTATTTTAAAACCCTTCTATTTTCAAAACATTGATATTAAACTCACCCATATGTTCCAGTAACTACAGCTCTCATGAGTCTTCTGTATTAATGGTAGTTGAAAATAGGCTTGGGATATACTTGAAAAAAGTGACTATTTCAACTGCATTCGCACAGTGCAGCTCCATTCTCAGACCAAAAACCTGATTCACTGAAAAGAGAAACTATCACACGTTAACTTGTTACTTCTTCCCTGCTTTGCTTCTTTTTTGTCTTCTTTCAGTAATCATCCTAATTTCCACATACAAAATGTTTAAAGATCAAGTATCTTAAATGCTGGGGGTATAGCAAATAAAAAGTGCCCAAGTACTTTTTACTGTGTTCATGATGCCTCAGGTTACAGACATTCAGACTCCCAATAGTTTGTTAACAAGACCTCCATATTCTCCCTCTACGTTAATATTGGAGTTACATATCCATTCATCTCAAAGAAAAATGTATCTTTTAAACCTTGCTAATGTTTCTACACTCAAAGTCCATCTTCTCTGACTTAGTAACACAAATCTGTTGACGTGATGTCAAACACCTAATAAAACAAGTATTACTACAGCTAGCATGTTTCCTTGCCTATTCTTCAACCATCTTCTTTTGCTATAGTCACCTAAATAACAGACACTGTATATTCTGTTTAAGTTTGCTGATCTTTTCCTTCTAGCTACATGAAGTTTTCTTGTGCTGTACAAATTATTCCCATGAGAAAATACACCTATGCAGTGTACCACACTGGGGTGAAGCAATGGCTGGAGATGAAATTTAGAGATGACCAACAAGACAGATTTTTTTTTTTTTGTTGCTGTAAAACATTTAGTGAGTCATTAACACAAAGGAAGAATCAATGGTTTCTCTTTTCCTATGGAACTGAAAACACTTTTAGTAGTTGTATAATAAAATACAGAGGTAACACCTGAAGAATTATGCACAGAAACAACTTATTTTCATTTTTAACACTATTTTTTTTATTGTTGCTACTGCTGCTCCTAAAAACACTAACATGTGTTATGCCAATATTCCATTTTTCTTTTTTAAGGCACATTTTTAGCCCTTACATGCAGACGTTGCAAGCTGCAAAATAAAAGTGAACTATATTGAAGTCAGACATTCATTTTAGCTATTCCAAGATTCAAAACATTCTATCATCTGTTCCTATGGAAACTGAAAGGATATTCTAGGTTATATCAGTATCAGCCGATTATGTTGCAGAGAAATCTGTGGTTTATTTTAATCCATAGTTCAGAGGTATAAATTCATTCTTAGTGTTTATCTTGGTGGTTTTGAATTACTCAGGCACAGTTAACACTTCAGTTCCATTAGATCATACTTTAAGATAAAATTAATTCTTTTTAGACCAGAATAGTAAAGGGAAAATTTCATATGGTTTGGTTAATCCCCATGAAGTTCACCACTCAGATGTAGGATATAACTAATACATACTTGGAAAATAGTTTTTGGTTGTTAGATGAGTCATACATTGCTATATCACATCTTAACAGAACAGTTCAAGGAAAAAATAATTTAGATTTATTGAAAACTCCTTCAGTAGTGCCATGCACCAGATGGCCAGATGAAGGAATCTGATTTAGCAAGTTAACAAGATCATGAAAACCATAACTGCAAGACTGAAGAAGACAAATAAAATTGAATAATGCAACATGAGTATATTTCTATGACAATGAAACTTAAAGGTTAGGGTAGAGTAAAACTTGCAAAGGTATTTAAACACATAAGTGAAAGTTCTCTATATGTATCTCTCTGTATATGTATACAGAGCTACTGTAAAAGAACAGAAACAGTATAAATTAGTAGGATTTTAAATATACAGACTCAAATGCCATTATGATCTTGCACAACAAAAGCCAAAATGACAGCTATTGCATGTTGAAATAAGTCTCCTCTGTCTACATAAGAATTAGGAAAAGCAGTAAAATGGGTGACTAACATGAATTTAAATAAAAAGCTTTGGATATCATACTCTATCTTCACAAAGCAAAACTAGACGATGTAAAGTCAGCTGTAGCTACAACCCTCACCTTATGCTAAAAGCAGCATGCAGGTTCAAATTTTCCTTTTTACAGATAAGACTTCAGACTTCTTACTCTAGATTCAAGTAATTGATTTCAAACTGAATAATCAAAAAAGTCTTCCATTTCTATATCATATTGTAGTCAATCACTTTATTATGAAATAACTGTCTCAGTCTAGTTTCCATCAGGATGTCCCCCAGGGAATCAAGATTGTGGAATAACAGGGAAACATAACAACTACTGCCTAAAGTGTACTATACTGGTTAAATTTTTGACAGTGATGAGGTTAAATTTCAACTACTAGCTTTCAAAGTAGAAATAAATGTCTGAACATAAAAAGAAAATAAAGGTGAAAAAAAGCACTGATTACTCTTTGACTTTGAAAAAAGTATACTCTGGGTAGCACTTCAACTCTAGTTATTCCAGGCTTTTTATGAGGGTAACAAGCAATATATGGGTAAAAAGATGAATCATGTGTGCCAAATTGGAGGGGTTCTTTTCTCATTTTTTTTAAACTTTATTTGCTATTCTAATTATTATTTTGTAATTATGCACATATATGCAGTTACGCACATCTCCATAACAGCAATCAATCCCACTGACATTCTGAAGTACATAAGGGCTTGTATCATTTAAAAGGTATGGCAAAATAAGACAGCTAATACGTAAAAGCAGCAAAGGGCAGGCAAAAACACCTGGAAGCTAAAATTTTGCTTTTGACTAGCACAGTACATCAGTGTGTGTAATGTGACAGATTCTAAGCTAAAGGAACTAAAGATGAACATTAAAGAGGCCACTACACAACTGTGGGGCACATGAAGTAACATCCTTCTCTGACATTAGACTTTGTTCTGCAGCCAAGCACTTCTCCATAGAGACAACTTTAGACAGCATATTCATACACTTGCACAGTCCATTTTACTATAAAGCATTCATCTGAAGATGATACTACACTAGCAAAAAACAGCAGGCACACTTTGATTTAAATCAAAGTGTTAAAATACTGTAAACTAATCTAGAAAAAAAGGATGTTTCAGTGCAACACATGCTCTTGGCTAAAGTATGCAAGATTGAAACTGAGAAACTCAAGATCACAGGACCTTGCTGAAACATCCATGCTCTAAGAGTCATCCACACCTCTGGCAGTAATAAGAAGCAACTCAAAAATGCAACATTATCGTATTTTTGCATGTTTCATCAAAAAAATGAAAAATGGAGCTTAATGTCAGCCATTCTTAATATATAAATATCTCAAGCACCTCCAAGTGCATTTGCACAACTGGAAAATGCAGCCACAGAATAATAAAAAGCATATATTGCTTAAGATTCTTGACATTAGATTGAGCATTGCCCTATGAATGATTTAAGATTAATTTCACCAATCTTGCCATAACACTGCAAGTTGTGCTACATAAGCACTCAGATCAGAGGGCCCTGAAATGAAATAAATTATGCAACTTGATGATTGTGTCTGGAAAACTGGTCAATTATGTTCATACTTTCCCCTCCAATCCCTTGGGGATAACAAAGAGACCTACTAGAGATCCTTGACAATAGATTAAATTTTGGTCTATTGAAGACCTCAGATTAATTTCACCAATCTTGCCATAACACTGTAAGATGTACTATACAAGCACCCATCTTAGGGAACCTGAACTGAGACAAATTGAGTAACTTCTGGATAATCACTTCCAGACAACTGGTTAATTATGCAGACACTTCATCCACCCATCAGTTTTCTCAGGCACTAAATAGCATTAGTCAAGAACAATTATGCATATATATCTAGTTAATAATCTTTTAATGTTAAAAAAAAGCTGTACTTATTCCAGAGACAACAACTCAGAGGAAAGGTTCAGTGTGAAAAAGAATGCAAGAGAACAATTCATAAAACAAATTTGACTCAGTGAGTTACAATATGAAAACTCAAAATGCTCCCAAATATGCTCAAAATGACAACAGCATAAAGATGTTACACTGTGACTAACTGAGAGATTTTTGTTCAGATCATATTGTTTACCTATTTATTCTGCGTATACAAATCCAGCATTTGAACATCTGTCAGAGTAGAGTTTGGATTTATTTCTGTTGGGTTTTTCCCCCCTCTTCTTTATTCTGTGATCTTATAATTAGCAAAGCTGTTCATTTTGGAAAAAAATAAATCTATGTATTTTAAAAAAACCTACAGACACAATTTAACATTCATTTGGATAAAGGACAGTTATTAAGCTCACACTTATTTTTTGTTTTCTCTAACATGATCAGGACACTTCACTACATGATCAAGAGAACCATCTCAATGAATTATCAGTTAATTTAGTTCTCGCCAGATCCATGCTAGGCAGGTAAATAAATTTACCCACACTTCCAGGAGACAAAGAAGGAAAATTTTTACTCTTTATGATCAAAGATACAGAATGTTTCTGTACCACACAGAAGGAAAAACTGTTTAAGGTGCAAACCCAAGAAAATCCGAGTTCTACTCTCATTTCCACACCATGTCTTGCTTGACCTAAATGGTTATTTATATTTTACTCAATCTTTAATGATACCATAGTGCTCACAACCTATATCCTAATTAGTACGTTTTGTGTCAGTAAAGTCAGAAGCAAGAGCATAGGTTCCTAACACATTTCACATATGCGAAAATGCATACTTAGCCCAGAACTGGGGTACCTCTTCAGGGGAGCACAGATGGAGGCGACAGAAATGCACTTCTATTTTGTGCACACGTGGCCTGGCACTTAATGCTACCGACGCTGTCATTACCAGATGGAACTAAGTCTGGTCATCCCTGGCTGTACACACTAAGCATGCCAATATATAGCAGAAAGAGTTTAGAAGCATGAGCGAAGTTGCAGAGAAAGGTTTCTTCCTTGTAAGCACAGCAGCCACAACACTATGTCTGAAAACACAGTTCTATCTGGAATTGAGCTATGGTGACCCTAACAAATTTCTCTTGTACACAGTACTCTCCTGTTATTCAGATCTGCTTTACACAATACTGCTGTTGAAAATAGCGGTGAAGTGGTGACGAGAGCAATCCAGATTCCCCAGACTAGGGTTCAGCGTAGGAGCAAAAGAAATGCTGAGGATGTTTCAGATGTTTGCAAGATGGATATTATACCCCTTTTTTGTTTTCCTTTTAAAGCAGAAAACATTGCAGTCCCTTCTCTTAGTAGAATTACTTTATTAAAGTTCTGCTAATGGATTATCTCCTGCTTTCTATGCTATCTGCCATCAACCTGCTTATAGCATGAAGGAAGGTTAGCAAGGACCTTAGGACTAAACAGTAAGGACTGGATTTGAATCCATTCTCTTGCAACGGTTCTGTCCATCATGAAGGATCATCAGGCTGTGCTATGTACACTGGGAGTACATAGCATACATGGCAATAAAAAACCTGCCTGTAGCCACTGGTACCCCTGTGTGATTTGGTTTGCTATTATTTGTATTACTTTTGTCAACAATAGCAAAGAGAGCTTACTCTTTCTGAAAGGTTTAGGAAGACAAGTATGGTTGGCAGCTCTATGAAAGCCTGTTAAGTCTAGACACGCTGACAGACACTTCTAGTTCATGCACAGATGGGAGCTTTAAGATACCACCAGGAACATGAGTTGAAGCCTTCACTTTTGAAGCAGTCAATGGCTAAAGCGACACTTCCAAAGGATGGGGGAAAGAGATTTCATTTCTTCTGAGAAATACACAAATGCCACAGTGGTGGACATGTCATAAAAACTTGAATTCCATTGTAGAGAAAAAGACAATGTGTTACTTAAGTGGAAGTATCTGCTTTCACCTGCTGCTGCTGGAGGTTATTTGGGATAATCTCTGCACAGCTCATTAGCATGTGACTTATACACAATTAAATAATCAAAATAACAAAAATAGCTTCTTACCTAACCAAAGAAGACACACAAAAACGTGGAAAAGGGCAGTTTAAACTTCTTAGTTCTGTTCTTTTTATCAGAATAACTTCTAGCAGCATTTCTGAAAAAAAAGCTGAATTCTAGAGAAAGCATTCACCAAGTTGCAATGATTTTTGCTTAACAGGAGATATTTATAGTTTTCTTATGTATTTCTACTTCCCGCTTCTCTTCCAGATGAACACTGAAATACTCTGAAATTAAGACACAAAGCCAACTTTCTTCTTAAGGCACTTCTGAAAAGTGCTAGATGAAATACAGAAATACAGCTTGCTCTTAGGTAGGCAACTGATCTTATGTATTATTTACACAGCAGATCAAAACAAAAGTGAAAACTAAAATTGCAACTGCAGATATGAATATCAAATAACTGAAGAAACACCTGGGGGGAAAAAAAAAAAAGAGGCACTATTCCCAAAAGTACAGACTTTGCTACCAGAATAGACACTGGCAGGAAGACAGTTCATCTGAGGAATTCTGTAGTACCTAATGCAGGAAAAAGACAAAGATCCCATATCCTCCTATAGGAAATCTCAGGGTTTGGAAGGCATAAATGTAAGTCAGCTTGTCAATAAAACATAGCTACAACAATAGCAATCAAAGACATATGATCTACTATCCTATTTCAAATTCTAGATGTCCTGGGCAATGCTGGCATGTGTGTTTTCTGAAGCACACTATTTTTTCCAACATTAAATTCACGAATCATATCCAACAACAAACCTGTGAAGTGTAACCCAACACCTCTTCATGAAAACATCCTCACTCCTGATATGAGTAAGCACTAATAATTTTCTTCCAGACAACCTTCCATTTGTCAGAAACAGGCCCCTGGCTAAAGCACAAAAGGCATATACTTTAATAATCTCTTGATTACCTGGATACAACCTGGAACACCTAATAAATCTGTCAATTTTTCAGGGGGAGCAGGATTGATTTCCCCAGGGTTTCTTTGTCAGTTCCAATTTAGTATTGAATACGAAGAGAAAATTATTACAGAAGGTCAAATCTGACATGAAAAACTAGAAAGAGTATACACTGATGAAGACTTTTGCTACATTTAAAATAAGTATCCACTTGCCTTTTCTGAGACCCTATCTTTGGTCAATCTTTAACGTCTTATATGTTTCATAGCTTGCAACAAATCCAATCACAGCTTGGCAGCATTCTCAAATAGCCAGGAGTTTCAACACTGGAATTGTAATCAGACGAAAAATGAGGTGTTTTTTCCTACCATTTTGCCATCAGTATATAGTCAAGGGTATTTATCACAACCATGACTTCTTACTGCAGAAAATTAGTTGAAATGAGAGGTCTAAGAAAAAGTTTGAAACATACTGATAATTTTAATCCTCAATTGTCTAACCAAGCCAATTCATTGAAGATCTGTATATGTTCTATTTTCACGCCAATGTTCAATAGTATAAACAAATGCTGTATCAACCTACAGAGAAGTTTAACCCTTGCATAAAAATGTCTTGTTCTAAGCCTCTTTGTTCTCTAATTTAAAATTCAAATTTGATAGAAACCTGTACCAGATTTTTCTTCTTACTCTAGAAATGGGGATTTAGAATACTTTACTTTTTAAAGAATACTAAAAAGTATAGACAAAAGAACATTACATTTTAAAAAGACAAGAAAATAGCACTGAAGACACTACAGATAGTTAATAAATGTGGTCAGGTTATTAAAATATAGATAATTACATTTAAAATGGATTAATGTAATTATGCATATTCATTTTATATGCCCTACAGTGAATATTTACCTCGAAGTTTAAAATGCTCTTTAAAGTTTCAATGCAAAATCTCTCAAATAAACATTTCAATGCATTTCTGCACAGCTAAAATGTAGAGATATTCTTACATTTTAAGAAACTGCATTTTTCATATTTTCCTAAAAAGCTTGGCAATTTCAGCAGTGTAGTATACAGTGTTTAATGTATCAAGCTTTTATGATTGTGTTTACAGTTAGTCTTCATATCAGCACCTACTTTCTCCCAAACTTCAGGGTCAGATCCTGCAAAATTTTATTCTTGCAAATACTGTGAAAGACCAGTTTTGCCAATTTCTTTGAATATTGTTATGTGAGAATTTCTCACATAAGATTTTTTCTGTTTAATTTCCACTAGACAACGCTACACAAAGCAAAGGAAATCAAGCTCAAGTATTTTTACACTTCACTTTTGAAAGGAAGTAAAGAAGAAAGGGTATTTTACCTGAGTCTCCACACCTTGCTCAAGCAACCTTTTAGCCTGGTTTTCCACCTCAAGCCGAGCTCTTGCAATGAAGAGCAGATCATTTTCAATTACTTCTATTCCAGACAGATCTATCCCTTGAGAAAGATAATCTATAAAAAGAACAAAACACAGATAAGCATGACACATGATAATGGAACATTTTAAGCATGTTAAAACATTTCAAAGTTACAGTCAGTTCCAAGGGACATCTTCGCATACAATACTTGACAACAGAGTACATCAAAGTAATGTCATATACCAGAAAAACTGAAAATCAAAGGGTTATTACTCAGGAAAACCTGGATATTGAATACACTGAATTTACTTCAACACAATTCTCTAGACCCAGAGATTGCTGAAGAGGTGCAAAACATGAGTTCTAGGAACTGCAGAACCAAAATCACAGGGCGAAAAGGGGCAAGCAGTCATCTCCTTGTCCCGAAGCATTAACTAGATTATTAAGCTTCTATTTGAATAAGTATAATTTGCTCTAAGATCTGAAATTAAAGATGCATTATACATTAAAAAATTTAAATTATATTGCACATATTTAAATTGCACTTCTAAACATTTGGGATCAAACACAGAAGAACAGAAAGAGAAGAAACTAATATATATTTTTTCTTTTCTAAACACAGAATCATCACAAAATTTATTACCATCATGGAAACTGCCAGCAGCAGGGTAGCTACAGATTATTGGGTTAGACTGGTGACTGCAGCAATAAAATCTATTCAAACCCAACTTTTCTCAATGGCTTTTTTTCCCTCCTTTTCGATCTTTCTGTATTTAAAACAAGCCAGTTCCCCATCTCAAGGTAGCCTAGACCTTTACAATACTGCTTATCTACAAGACAATGTAGGACTACTCTCATTTACGCATTTTCCAGCATTTTGCATGATCAAGCCGATTGTCCACTGCTTCTTTTGAAAGTAACAAATAAAACTAATAAAATAATGGCCAAGGCCTTTCACCCAGTAACAGACACTTCTTTTATAAGACAATATTCCACTATTTCCATTTATAACCAGTCCTCTGTGGCTTCCTAATAAAGTTATCTTTCTTTTATGTCTTCCCAGTAAGTTTATTAAGGCACAGACTTAAAACATTTCGACTAAGCTAAGTGAACTTCTAAATCTTTGCCAAATAACCTTTCACTTTGGCAGCCTATTATTTTTGTTTATTCACAATAAACTATTTCCCAGATTAATTATAGCAATCACATGTTCACAATTGAACATAAAATTCCCAGTGAGTCATTTCACAGTTATGTAGAGAACCCCTGCACCTGCAAATGCAAAACACCATATAAGACATTGAAGCAAAAAGTTTACTGAAATACTGCATAAAGCTAAGTAAGGCATAAAGGAAATTATCTGTCTTAACAGTACAGTATGTCAAATAGGTTTTAATCTACTAAGAAAAGGCCTGCAAATGCATTTGTTTAAAAATGGATCAGAGGAGTCAAAGGACAGCAGAGCAGCAGGACAGCACACATCACTCTGCACAGGCTGCTAATGAGGCCCTACACGCAGGTGTGCTTACAAAGCTGCTTTTGCCAGGGGCAACAGCACCCACACGTACCCATGACTTCCCTGCAACTTTTTGCTGTGACTAAGCTGCATCTCTACAGGTGGCCTTGCATATGAACCCATTAAAACTAGTGTTAAACTCCCACTAGTTCCAATGAGCAAGTGCCTTGAATGCAAAGACTTTCAGTTGCACAAAAAAAAAACTACCAAAAGAAAAAGCCCAAAAGAAATGCCCACAGATTAAGTCTACTGTCACGGTAAACTCTGAGGAAGTTTCTTGGCAATATGAGGATAAAAAGGTGCAAATATTACAAAATACTTACATATCCCAGAAATACCAGAACTGCTGCAGACTTCACTTACAGTATAAAACCATATTCTGCAATCCCAGGCTGCTTAAACAAAATAAAATTATAATATGGTTCTGGTATCTTACATTCACAGAAAAAAATCTGAGGAAGAGAACTAAAAAAGAGACTGTTTCTCCCTTCTGTGTTTTATATCAAAATCTAAATTAAGTCACTTCAAGTGCTAAAAAATCTAATCTTTCTGATGGTTTTAAGAAAAGAACAGAAAGACCATGCTGCTTTGGCTTCTCCAAAAACCTCCATCTGTGCTTCAGACTGCCAGCCACCTCCTGCTAAACTGCTAAAATCTGCACCTTTGTTCCAAATTTCCTACAATCCTAACAAAATGCCTTGGGACAATGCATTTCAGCAGGACTTCAAAACAGTGGGTCTTTCTGTGGGTTCAGTGGCCAGACATATGACTATGGATGCCCTATTGTAACCAGTCGGGAAACTCTAGCAATCATATTATACAGTTTTCAAAAGAAAAGCAGTTTTTTTAAGGACAGCAGGTCTAAGGCAGAAACACCTGCAAATGCTTTCCTGCCATTTCTGTGTGAGAACAGAGGCTGCAACACAGGCAGGGTATGTGCCTTCTGATAGTTTTTACTGTCCAAGCAGACAACATAGTATTAGAAATCTCTACCCTTGTGTACTCTCAACAGTGATGTTGCTATCATGGGCAGGACAATGAAACCCAGCAGAAGGGCAACTGACACAAAAGCAGCCAGATCACTGCCAGGATACCTATGCATTTAGGATCCAGTTTATTTAAAACACTGCAGAGGAACTCCCACATTCCAACCAGTCAATTTTGGTTAGTAAAGAAACCCTGTCAAGTGAAATACAACAAAGATACCACTCGTTATTAACCCAGGGAGCAGCAAATGTAGGATTTTGCTTCAGGCACTTATGTGAACATTATTCTATTTCTTGCCAGGCACAGTCAGTCAATAACATTGTGATCATGATCAGAGGTGAGTGGGACATGGGCTGTAAGGTACTTGTGTCTTCTGGTCCGGAATTAAGCAAACACAGTGGCTCACCTCTCAGTTGGCACAGACTCTGGGGACTGGGGCCCAGTTTAAAACTCCTCAGTTTTCTGACTGCTTTAACATTAAGGCTCTGGAGTAAAACTACTACTATATTAGCCCTAAGAGATTCAGTGAATGTAGTATTTATAGCTGACATCTCTCCCTTAACAGACTTTAAAAGCACATATATAACATTTTGTTAACTTTGGGAAGACTTGGGCTTTAAACAAATTGGAACCTAAATATTTTGTAACACCACATGCCAGGGCTGGAGCAGGCACCGAAGCATTGCCTTCACAGCAGCACAACATGCAGCCCACTGCTCCAGTCACTTGTGCTCAGCAGAGCCAGGGAGGAAATTAGAAGAGGGAGCTTTAGTCCTAAAACCATTCCTCTACCTCTCTCATCCCTCTGATAATGCTACCTCTTTATATAGGTTCATGAACATAAAGGCAAATCCTTAACTCTCCCATAGGGTGTTGGTATTGCTTCTCTTCTAACACACCCCATTAAGCTTGGAAAGCACAGCTGGAAATCACTTTTTAAGGACTTAAAATACAAACTGCCTGCTGAATCCTCTTGAACAAATGTACCATGTGTCAAGGCAGAATACACTAACACCTAGGAGTAAGTGGCATTTATAATCTACCTAGGCCTAACAAAGGGTTAGAACTTTGTATTTCTTAATAAAATAAATATTTTTGTTACTACAATTCTAAATTTTCTTGATTTACTAAACCTGAACAGCTTTTCTAATCTACTGTCTGAGATGTTCCTTTAAAATGCATTTTTAAATCAGTATTTCCCAGATAGTTATGTAAGAGGAGTTTCACAGAGACAAATCCAATATGCACATAGTACATTAGGTAGAAAAACAATACTTTGAGCAATGCAGTTAACTTTCCTTAATCTAAGTGACTCACCAACACAGAATCCTTCTATTATTTGATCTCATTTTTTAACCTCAAATATTCTTTGTGATAATATAGAAACAAGATAGGAAAGAATCTGAATTAAAACTTTCTCTAAGTATTAAAATACGTTTTGGAGCAGAGATAACTATGAAGCCCCACAAAGCTCCACTCTTTGAGCTCCACAAAGACTGTATTACACCCTTTATTTAGACAGAGTTGATTTTGAGCTTTTGCTAGAAATTGGAGAAACAACAGAAGTCTACTGAAAAGAATCAGGTGCACTGACGAAGGAAAACAGGACAGCCAGTAATAAACATATGTGATTAGGCTGCATCACCCAAGAGGCTGCTTGAATCAAAAGAGAAACCCTTCTGTGCTCTGAGAACTAAAGGCAGTGATGCTAAGAAAGAGGGGGAAAGAAGGAAATTCAGAACATCTGAAGTGGATTTCCTTGGAGCAAACGCCTAAAATCTGCACTCACATCACTCCCCCTGAATGCAAGAATACAATGACAACGTAAGAGGTGTTTCATGGGAGATTGGGAAGTGGGGAGGTGGGGGGACAGCATATTAAAGGAAAATAAGCCATTCCTGAAACTCTAAATAAAATCAGTTACAGCACTAGCTACTGAAAAGGAAGGATTGAAAAGGATCCTGTTTGCCTCACTTGTACCGGAACCAACAACCCAGGATGTTGCTGGGCCTGAATATGTCAATTTATCTGATTTCACCAATGGAGGTAATGTAAAACCAAAACCAGAACAGAGTCCGAGATCCCAGTTCCTCAGCAGAAAACGTATGCTCACCCTTTGGTGAAAGCAACCTAAGGTTTTATATTACAGGTCTAGTCTCTAAGTGGAATTGGCAAACACCCTAACTTAAAGAACAATAATCTTCTGCTTGGAGGCACTTAAATTTGCCATGCAATTCATGCATAGGGCAGATGGGGAATTGTAAGAGCAGGTACATTTCTAAGTCTTTAAACTGGAAGCCGATGCTTCCAAAGAGAACCTTTACTCATGTTCTGTTGTAATCAAACTAATTCTGCACTTGGACTGAAATGACTGCCCCACACCTCTGCATCGGGCACCAAAGCACTTGTTGAAGCAAGGATTATATTAAGCCTTTAAATCAAGTGGAAGAGATTCCACTACAGTAACTATTAAACAATATTTTACAGACATTTTACACAACTTGAGCTCTTCAAAAAAAGATGTTTATTCCCATAAAAACTGCATACAGTGCCTTGTAAAGTGCACAAAATAAGAATCTAATTATATTATGTGCCATATACAATGACACATATTTCAGATATATGCTACAAAATTGTTAATTTTGAATTTTTTTTCTGCAGGTATTATGAATTCATTATTAAAGAGGAAGAAATTTTATTTTACTAAAATGCCAGTTTCTTGGAAAACTCTTGGTATCTTTCTTTTCTTTCCCTACAGGACAAAATTTCTGCAAACATTTCTTCATCAGTGAAACAACTGAGAATAAAATCTCTCTCTGTGCCACTAAAATACCATTAACTTCCTATGAAACCTGGTCTTTACTTAACCAATTTCTACCATCTTAAATATTAAGTACTTGAATGCATAATACATAAGGTTTCAGTTTTTAGCTGTTTAGCAACATTAAGTGAGTCAAAACTGTCCTGCTGGAGCCAGAAACTGAGCAGGGTCCATGGTGCTGTATTTCTGTTTGCTTTCTCAGACAGCACATTAATACATTGCTGCTGTTTAAATCCAGAAAAGGAAACAGAACGTACCAGACAACCAGGTTTAGTATCTGATAGATGTCCCTAGCGAAGTGGGACATGAAAAATAAAACCAAAGCAAACCACTTCCCAGCTTTTCATATCAATCACATGCCAAGACAGCTCTAGTTTTAAAGAAAGGAGGTCAACAGTACCAAAACAAAACTGTGGAAAGTATATGGTTCGAAGAAAGCAAAACTTGAACAACTCATTTAAACACAATTATCTTGTACTATAAGACAAACCTGTCATCTACATTATATTGTTACAGAACGGTTTGAGTTGGAAGGGGCCTTTAAAGATCACCTAGTCAAACCCCCCTGCATGACCAGAGACACCTTCCACTATATCATGTTGATCAAAGCCCTGTTCAACCTGACCTTGAACATTTACAATGATGAGACACTATCTTACCTGATTAAAGCTTTACTTCAGAAGAAAACTGAGAATTCAACACTGATTTTAGAGACCACATAGGTATGAAAAAATTGAATTTTTCCAGCATGTTAATAAAAAGGCCAAAGTTTTAAGTGCAGAGGTGGGTTGGCATAAGAAGGACAGGGTTGTCATCCTGCCCTTGGGATCAGTTTTGTTTCCTTCAAAGGACTGTTTCTGATTTTTTTATAGGATCTGATTTGTGCTAAAATATTTAGCAGTGCTTTAATAATCATCTATGTCCAATCCTATCTACAGAGGAAACTTGCTGTTTCTCTCCAGATTGCATGCAAAAATACCAAAAACCACACCCCAAGCTGGTAACAATTATGGAGGAGCAGTGAAGAAGACTAACTATTTTTAAATTATATTAAAGCTGCATTTAAGTTCTCTTGATAAAGGAGTTAATTCCTACTGCTCTCTGGGCTGGAAATCAGATGCCACGCAGGATCTGGAATTGATGGAAATGAGTTTGATATCTATTTTTATCATCATCACTGACTTAACAATGAGAACCAAATTTTGGAGACATTCCTGTGAAAATGCCATGATTCAGAAAATAGCTTAACACACCAAGACAAACATTACTTAGGTCTAATCACAAGTTATACCACACGACTCCCACACTCACTTAGGCCTAAAGCAAGAGTTGTTGAACTCCTTTAAGGTTCCCCCTCCCACGCACCATTAGATCTCCCCCATTCCTCCCCCTCCCCCTTGAATACAGACTCACAACCTTACTTCACCACGACCTACTAAACCTGCGACTTTCTATTTTGCCCACTGACTCCTCGGATGCCTGGACTGCCAGCTCGAAGCAGACCAGGCAACAACCCCCCATCCAGCTTGTGGCTGATCAGTCCTGAGACTGATGCTGCTTAATGTCATCATCAGTAACCTGGGTGAGAGAACGGAATTAACCCTGTGGGTTTATGGGTCACAGCAATTTGGGGGAGGCACTCAGTGCCCTGGAGAGCAGGGCTGCCACTCTGAAGACCCTCAGCAATCTTGAGAAAAGGACAGACAAAAACATGGCCAAGTTCAACAAGAGCAAGTTAATCCCTGTTCAGCTGGGACGGCTTGACCCTGTCCACACGAGCAGGTCGGGTGCTCGCTGGCTGGAAAGGAGCTTTGCAGAAACAGATCCACTGGACATAAAGGTTAACATAAACCAGCAGTACATCCCTGTGGGAGAGGCAGCCTGCTGGGTACTGGACTGGGTGTAGCCAGCAGGTTGTGGGAAATGATTATTACTTGTAAGGCACTTGTAAGGCCACTGTACTCCTTGCCTCCCAGTAAAAGAGACATTGACAAACTAGAGTGAGTCCAACAGGGAACCACCAAGACAGGAGATCGAAGCATGAATGTGAGAAGAGCCTGAGAGAACTGACTTTGTTAACCTAGAAAAGAGGTGACTAAGAAGAGATTCAACTGCACCTTCTGCTACTTGACAGGTGGTCAGGAACAGACAGACTCTTCTCAGAGGTGCACATGGATAGAACAAAAGACAAGAGACACAAGGTACAGCATTGTGGAAATTCATTAGACATGTGGGGAGAACACTGCACTTGTATTCCATACACCTGACCCATGGAGGATATTAACCTGCACACATACTTTAATATAACTGAAGTTGTTTAACTGTGAAACATTAGGACCTAGATCTTTAAGTATCACCCTAATCTTCTTAAGCCTTTCCTCAAAACAAGTTGATTTGAGAAACTTCCTCAAGAGCTCCCAAAACACTTCTAGAACTGCATTTTTTTCCTAAATTCTCTGTGATAAGATACTCACAAAGAACTGTAACCTTCATGCCATTCATCATTAGCATTTGGGTGGAGGTAAAAACCAATTTCACCCTAAATATTCTATCTGAGCTATGGCCTAGAAATCAAAAAAATATTCAAACGAAAATTTCTTACACCAATGGCTATACATTGCAGCAGATCTGTAACATGATAAAAAATTTATCATGAAAAGAAAACCAGTACCTATACCATTTACAAAGTCCACATTTTATTCGGATAATTAAAACTGTTCTTTATTAAAAATAAACAGAGAAAAAAGACCCCCAGTTCTCCATAATAAATTCATGGAAGGTTAATTTAGACGCTGCACAGATAAGGAACTGCTCTTCAGACACACATGGACTTCCAAAATCAAATTTATTCTGCCAACAAAGCAATAATACCTCTACAAGTCAATACTCCTCTTGGGCTTTTTTTGGAGTGAAATAAAAATAAAACATGTTGCCAGTAAAAATCTAGTTGTCCTATTTCAGTTTTGAACAGACTTCATAGCATCACAGACGCAAAGCAAATGTACAGCATGTGTGAAAGAGATGGAAACAGAAAGGGGGGCAGAAAGGGATAATATGGAACAGGAGAGAGATTTAGCCCAAGTGGGGCATAACATGACATGAACTTGAGATTTGAAGGAGTTGAGAGAATGACAGTACGCTCAAAGATAACACACAGAAAAATATAAAGGAATGTAGTCAAAGGATGCAAATACAAATCAGTTCATACAGTTTGGTCTTATTAAACTCTAAGAGTAAGGCAGTGGCATCATATGCTTTCCACTTTGATAGGTTCCTCCCCACACACCCCCCCCAAAGTCCACAGCTTTGCACTGCTTGCTCATTACTGATGGCAATGGCATTTCTGCTCAAATTTCAGGAGAGCATCCAAATCTGGAAAACAAAGGGGTGAATAAAGCTTGTTTTTAATAAATTTCAAGTAGACAGTAATCAGGATTTTTATTGTCAGGAAAATATTTCTTAAAATCTCAACAGGTGAGCAATAAGCAATCCTCCTTGAAATGGAGCATAGCATCCGTATATAAAATGAAGCAGGATGGAAAGAATGTACTCTCATTTCTACCAGAGATAATTGCATTGAAAATATATTGCAACTGCATCATAAACTCATGTAAAAGAATTATGCTCTTCCAAATGGAGGGGATGAAGGAAACCATCTCTTTCCCGAACAAACCCAAGGATTCATCTAAATGAAGGTATATGACTTTGGCTGTCTTTTGTTTGCCTAAGTTAGTGCCTAACTAAAGACATGAAAGCAAGCAAAATAGTTACGAGCAGAGGGATGTAAAAGATAACCTAAATTTACATGTTGGCCTGAAAATACCAGTCTTCTTGACAGCTTTTAAATATTATTAATATGTTATCATTCAATAGCTAAGAAGAATTTCTCAATATAGAGCATTATGTAAAGGCGCGATGACTCAGTTTCCATCACCACGATCCCATGTTGCAATAGACACATGCAATGACAAAAGAAAATGAAGGAAAATGATGATATGTCTCAAGAATCTAAGTAAAAAATAACTTCTTTCAAACATCCCACCAGTTGCTAAGATGGCAAAGATGGCTGACTCTTCACTGAATCAGTGCCCTCAAAGGAGGGCAGGGGAGATGTTGGCTCATTTGTGAGTTTTAGTTCATTATGTTAATGGTTGATAACCTAATTCTTGAATACTTTACATCTGGATAAAAGTATACACAGACAGTTACAGACTTGTAGACCTCTACAAGCCTACAATTACCATACTGAACTAGCTATTTCCAATTGTACTTCATTTTTTTCTCTTTGGTGAGATATATCCCACATCTTTTGAGTTTTTTGTCATTATTTTTGCACTAATATGTGCATCCCAAAATGTCAGACTGCACATGAGAGAACACGGGTCATCTAACACAGACTTGTAAATGCCAGGAGATACTTCAAGATCAGTAGGGCAGCAGTGCTGTAAAATCAAACTAGTAAAAAAAAATCATGCTATCTAGGCCTCTGGGTAAGGCAAAATTCTACTTTTTTTCTTTACACATCAGCTGTACATACGTCTTTCATATTCCTCTTTCCCTATGGGTCTCTTCTGTCTCTTTTCAAAACCCAGCATTCACCCCTTTCATATTTACAGCTTCAGGAAAACACTTCTGCAAAAGCAGCCTGCACTTTCTTTAGTATCAACTACGTTAACTCCCTTGGTACTCTAGAATATATGTAATTTTTGTCTTTAATAAATGCATATTTAATTCCTCCCACCTCTCCCTTGGCATATCATCAATAACTTCCTGCAATTGGCTGCAGATATACTTGTTTTTATCATCTTTAGAGTCAACAGATGTTGCACAGGCTATAAATCACACAGGTTTTATGTACCTCTGATACTCTGTATGAGAACAAAGTGAACCTTGTGTTATCCGGAGTGCTTCTGCAGACAACTTGAACATAGTTGCAAAATTTCAAACCTCATGAAATATATCTTATCTCCTACAGCAAAGGCTTTTGAAATTTAGAGATCAGCCTATGGCAGAAATCTGCCCAGTCTGCTAGAATTCTTGCCAATTCTTCTAGCAGTAGTAAAACTTAGCAACAGTACTAAAAAGATGGGCAAGAAAAGAATGCTGTTTGAAAGCCAAACTGAACGCAACAGTGTTCATATTCCAAATATTTGTATTTGAAGTCACCTTCACAGGTGCCTGTCTTTTGACCTTCCAATACAAATATAAAGTATTGAACCACGACACAGACTGATGACAGTTGCTTCTGATGATGCTTTAACACCTTCTATCTTGTATGATTTGGAAAGTGAAATTGAAAAATGAAAGCAGCTTTAAAGCTTTCTTGTCACCCCCATAACACTCATGAAATTTGATAAAAACATTTGCTGTTCTGTATAGCTGTACCTGCACTAATAAGGACACAAGGAAGGTGAAGGAAATGTCACACCCCTCCTAACCTGCCCCACACAAGCTGCTCCGTAGGGTTCGCCACAGCCCTCAAACCTGACAGGTCACACATCCAAAGGAGTGCCCAGCTACGAACACCAGCGAAAGGGAATTAGAAGAGTGTGTCTGCACAACTGCTCCTCAAACATGGAACAAGAGGGAACAACCACCGAATGCACACACCAGGTCTGCCTTTAGACAGCTGTGGCATGTGCCTGTTCTGTTATGATTTATCACTACTAGTCTGGGATCTTACATGTACACTGACTATGATTTTCTCCATGGAAAACATACTTATATTGTTAAAATTAGGAACCACACGCAGGTACGAAGATTGAGAATTACCATGAATTAAAGATTTCATAAAAATGTACTTGTCTTCTCAAAGTTGTTTAACATTGATGAAAACAGAAACAGAAGTCATAGTTTTTCTGCTATTATTTTGAAAAAGATAAAAATGAAAAGCTAAGTCTTCTCAGATACGGTGCTGATGAAACACTTGAGTTCTACTGTCATTAATGCCACAGAGACACAAAATTAAAAATCAAAATCTTTGGTAGCAGAGCTCAAAATAATGAGCTAAATGATAAAAATATAAATCACTTTTTTATTAAAGTTTGCATATCCAAGGAAGCAACCAGTAAGTTCAAGCAAGTCTTTCAGTTGTTAAAGGCACAAATTGTTAACAGATGGGTGAAAACATTTAATTTAGAGAATAGCTGTTATTAAATAAATAATGCCGATATCTTCTTTGTAGAGTTTCATAATTATCCATGAGCCAATTATTATTACCTACATCTGTCAGCCAATTGTATCTAATAATTAACACAAAAAAGTTTAACAGGAAAAATTGTGCTGCTTGAAGGATAAAAGATGTTTAGCAATTTAGCACTATAAAATAAAATTGAGAAAACATACAAACTCATTGTGTACTCTTATGACTCTATCATAATTTTTATTACAGTTCCTCTAATTCTAAATAATATTCAGTCTGATAACAGATTTTGCTCAAGTCTTACAAAGCATAATTTGTGGAATTTACTGCTGACAGTCATGAATCATTTCAGGAAAGAAACAGAATCTTCTCTGAAAGTAACATTACACTTGTTTTAAGTAAACACCTTTTCTTTCAGGGGAAAAGCAATTTCCTAATAGCATATACTGAACTTTCTTATAGGAACAGAATCCTGAAGTAAAGAAAATTATTACACTGCACCACAATTAAGATGCACATTTCTCCAACATCCAGAAAGTATATTTTGCCAAGAAAAAACAAAAGACAAATAAATAAAAAAGTGAATATAACTTCAGCATAAAATTAAATTATCAACTGTCTTCAAAATTAATGGTATTGACACACTCAAAACCTTTTATCATTGAAACACTGGAAATCAAGAAGTAGCAGCAGCAGAGTCTTGACTGGAAACAACACATGCAATTCCAATATGTAAAACATTACTGTCAGAAAGATCTCTCTGCACTGTCTCTGCTCAGAAAGCAGCAGATAATCTCTACCACAGATTCTAAAAGACAAGCTGCTGGACTAGCTGTGGTCTTGGCTATTAGCTTCCATGACTTGATTTCACCCTCAGGTTAGCCAAGCTCCTTTTCCAACATGGGGTGCTGAGCCCAGTGCATGGACAACCTGTAAAGCAGAAGGTCCATGGAGCAGCAGTTTATGGTTTAGCAATATTGTGAACAAAGGTACTGTTATGTTTGGTACCCCTCAGTTTCTGTTTGTTTTCCATTAACCATGAAATACCACTGAACCCATTCATGATTCTATACACCTCCATCATATTTCTCCCTCAGCCATTTTAAACCCATTTATAGGTGGTGGCCACTGACAGTTGGTTGACCCCTGTACCCTCACCCTACTGGAGAAGCGTTTGCTATGTGTTTTTCATTGGAAAATCTTGGGGGTAGCAAGTCATGGATTTACCAAAGGCTACATAACTGCTTCTCTGACACAAGAATCCTGACAGAGAGGTACTGACATACAGCAGGCACGCTCCCTAACCACACCAGTGGCAGCACAGTGCTGGGCCTGACCCTGACTCAGTGACTCTAAACACCATGCAAGGAAAAAGAAACTGAGAAAAACAACAAAAATTTGTGACTATCAAATAAAACATTTGATTCCATTGATTGATTTTACTACCTTCTTTGCCATTTTATTTGCAAACTAAGTACATGGAAAAGGGCACTTTTTAAGAAAAAAATACACAAGGAAAACATTACAACATGAACAATTGTAGAAAGATATAAGGTATGGCCTAAAATTACTTTTTGTGTGTTAGACCTTCTAAGAAAAAAAAAAAAAGGTTAAAATAAAAGAAAAATCAGAAACAGCCATTCAGGGAAAAGTAAAAAATCCTAAATTCAGAAGTACATCCCACAGACACACATGTGAGGCACCTCACTTGTATGGCTGGAGATGGCCAGAAAGTAAAGAGTAATAATAGCTGCTCTAGGCTCCCCAAACCCAACTTTCACTAAAGCAGCCAGAGCCACCAGTAACCAGCCAGTCTCAATATTGAAGGCTGGATTGACTTCAAGGGAAGCAGCTATGCTACACCTAACCTATGCAATGCCTTTTAGAAAAGGAAGCAGTTTGGTTTTGAAGACACCAGTGTACTTACTGGACTGCTGAAACAGTGAGAAAGTGGCAAACACAAAGCATCAGAAGGGCCTTAACGTCTAACTACTCCAAAGGCAACAGCAACACTGGTCAGTCATTCTCAGTATAAAAAGGTTTTTCCAAGGCTTGAAAGCCTGAAATACTGAAAAATTCAATCTACTGAACTTCTTAAATGGCTTTCTCAGTACTTGCATCACAGCAGACACTGCACCATGGCAGAACCGACACTGGGGCTTGCAGGCATGTGACAGCACCCAAAGGTGAGGCAGCCAAGGCACCCGAGATCACAGCAGGACTCCTCCCACTGTGCAAACTCTATTATGTCACTACTTGATATCTCTTTCTGGTTTTCTGGTCCAGTTAAAGTCATGCAAGTAATTAAAAAGGCAGGATTAGCTGACTGCATTTCAGGAGACATTACACAGAACAGATTTGTAAATGAAACAGGTTATTAGGACTGACTGCAGTAGAGGATCCTGGTAGAGGCTCATGCTAGTGGTGCCCTTAGAGAGGCAGAGTCACCCACCAGATCGTCAGCCCTGGGTCCTCCTGTGGCTGCTGGGACAGCTACAATGGAACTCTGCTCCTTCACACTCCAAGAGCAAGCACTGAAGCATGAATAAGGCTCTAGCACTACAAGAGTACAAGTACTCCAGATTTAACAGAATTTCCACGTCATTTACACAAAGGATCTAAGAATGGAAAGTGTATCTGCTGCAGTGCACTGGCTTTTTTTTAAAAATCCATATATTTATGCTGTCATAAATGAGAATTCAAAATTAAATGCATTTTATAAGACATTTCAGAATTGTCTGGAAGCAGCTATTGCCTTCCATTTAAAGAGAAAATATATTTTAATTATGTCATACTATGTTATGAAATAATTTTGGAGGAAAAGAAAGTAAGGCCTATTTGTCATGAACTGGATGAAAACTGGACTTCAAAATGTCAAACCTTCCCAGAAAGCAGCAACTCTAAGTTTCATCTAACTCTTCTGAAGATTCATTTTCAACCACAAAGTTAATTATGTTTGATCTGACTTCAGCAAGCCGCATTAGGGATCAAGGCAAATTGCTGGAGTAAGGGGAAATAAGACAGGTCTTCAAAGTCATTCTAGGTAAGACAGAGCACTCCTTAGGAGCATCAGGCTTCAATAATAAAATTTTGTATTTGACAACAGGAAATAGGAAAATAATTTCATTGGCTTATTTAGATAATGCCAGTTTTCCATCTTCCCATGTACAACAAGTACTGGCTTTTAAGAAGAAAGGAAAATAAAAAAAGGGTATAGAGGTGGGTATTTCCAAGTAATCACTCAAAATTCACACTATAACAAATGACAGAAAAGTTTTGTATGAAGTCTGTTGCAGGGGTAAAATAAGCAGAACACAATTCCCATTTTAGAAAAACAATGAGGTGAAAAAACTGAAATTGAATATCAAAGGCCCCACAGCAACCAGGAGGAGGGATGTCTGTTCACAGAGGGAATCGTGTTAATAAAATGCATTAACCACCAGAAGTAAATTTCTGAGAGAACAGAGAAACCAAAAAAAAAATTACTTTGTCAGATAAAGCAGAACATTTCAGAATATTTCCCCACACTTCATGTATGTCTTTGAGGACCCATATTTTGTGAGTCTAACAATGGTTTGCATGTATGTTCTTCATTCTACCTGTACTCTCCAAGTAACCATTCATGTTGCTGTGAGTCTCAGTCTCCCTTGTCCTCTGCGCCAAGTAAAACTGAAACATTTGGTGCATAGTCAGCAAAGAGCAAGCAGAAGATGGAGAGAGGGACAGGAGGTCCTAACCCCGATTTCTTTCGCTAAAAAATGACAGAGAATGGAAACATCAGCAACAATTGTGTCAAGAGTTAAAAAACTAGTCAGTCTTCAAGAAACCATGGCATAGTTCTAATTTTTTTTAAATTACATTGGTATGTACATTTCACTTTGTTTCTCTATTTCTGAACATCTACAGAATCCTTGCTCTACATTCCCCAGGTTTACAGAAGTCCTGAGAATTAAATGGGATCTTTGAAGTTCAGATTCTCAAACTTTACCTTGATAACAGCATCTAAAAATCAGGAATTACATATAATATAATTGCAATGAGATGTTTGAATCCTACATTGCCACAAGCTAGCAATACAGTCATGGAGGCACAGCACTGCCTTTCCCTTTCCAGAGAACATACAGCAGCTGAGACAGATCAGAAGTACTTTTTGAAAAAACAGGGGCACAGTGTGAGAAGTCTGGGCCTGCTAACAAAGGACGCTATAGTATCCGCACTTGGAAGTGACATGCTTTATAGAGAAAGGTTAAGGAGCTGTTTTTCACCTACACTTCTCTCACTGCCTCCTCCTGAAAGTGATCACTTTGCTGGCTCCCCTCCAGCAAGGGCTTGAGAGGAATCAAACGATTCACCGTTGAGAACTGCAGAGAGAGCCTGCAGGCAGAGGTAAGACAGAGAGCATCTTAATGGGGAGAAAACTGCAGCCCAGAGATTTCTCTCATGTAAGGAAAAACATGCTGGAGACACTGCAAAGACTTGAGAATTACCAGACACTACAGGTATAATAAATTACAGAGTTCTCCTACTCCCTTTCACACAGTGAGGACAGCAAAAAGACACCCCAAAATCTGCATACACATTTTAGCAGCATTCCAGCAAATCACAGATCTAAAAAACTTCCAAATCTCTCATTAGAAGGATTTTGTTTAGCAAATGTGTTTAGAAATGGATAACTACCTGACTCATCTTCACCACAGAAGAGTTATTTAATGGTGTAGTACTAGTCACCTGTCCTTTGAACCTGTTTTGAGACCACAGAGCACAACATAAATCTGCCACAGCTTTTTGGCACCTCCTGCCAAGTACTTGCTCATACTCTGCAAAATTATGCAGACTATTAACCTTACATAAATTTTAAGAGCCTGGGTCTTCCCAGAGAACACGCAGAGGGCAGACTCATAAAAGTTCTTAATAGCAGTGACCAGGATCAAAACAGACAAAGAAGAACCATTAAAACCTTCGCCTGAATTCAGGCACAGCAGTGCTGTGCAATTGCTGTACAAGGAAATGAACTGAAATACAGTCCCTGAAAAACAAAACACCTTAATAACTCTACAAAACGTCATTTGTAAGAAGGAACATAAACCTTGTGTCTCTCTGCTTCATCATATCTGAGCATTTACAGCATAGTGAAATCATAGCATATCCTCTCAATTTAGAAATAAATTCATCAGATAATCCTAAATATTGCAGTATGAAACAGCACATCAACCTTAACAAACTTCTTCTATATCTACAGCACAAGGTTCCTACAAGACTCAAAACCAGTTATCATAAGATTTATACTAAGTCAAATATTAATGTAAATATTTCTAAGAACTCTTAGCTTTTAGTTTCAATTTAATTATTTTATCGACTTGCTTAATATGTTATTGCTTAATACGCTTAAAATGTTTTGACTAGTTCAGTCAATGTTGAACAAAGAAAAAAGGAGTGCAAATGACTGAAGAAAACTGTTCTTCATCTGGAAACAGTTTTCCAACACACAGTGATAGGTTTTCTGCCCATCTGTTAAACCAGCCCCATCAAATTGTTTTGAGGACAAAAAAGGGGATAGAAAAAAAGACTCACAGTATTCATTATGACTCACTCAGTATTTTTCACTAGCTTTGCTTACTAAGTGTAACACAGTTGATTCTATGTTCTATTCTTAATATATATTAAATCCACCTCTAGATTACAAACTTTACTTAGTGGACCATAACAGTGATGAAGTGAAAGGTCTACAGTATTTTTATGCCAGCAAAAAGCCTAAGTGTACAAAAGGGCTTTTGGTGGTGTAATGTATCCTATTTCATTCCAGAGCTAACATAGGCTGACATGGCAAAAATTCATTTACACCACTACGTGTATGCTGAAAGGACTATTTGGAAAAGCCATGCCAGCAAAACTTTTCTAGTGTAGACCAGACCTAAGGTACCAAGCGCCTCAGCACTGGCAGAGCACAACACCAGCACAGGCACCAGGGGATTCTGTAAGAGGCACCTATTTTGATTTCCAGGTAGCCCCTCGACCACACCCCGCTGGACAGACAGCAAGATGAGAATTAAGAATGGTGCTGTCACACAGCAGTGCGTGGGCTGCTGCTCAGCAAAAGTCTATTATAAGCAAACTGAACTTCAGCACAGGTCACACTGAAATCAAACTGCTCTGCTGTGAATTAGTATTTCCCAAGTTTTCAGAGTTAAAAAACACCAACCAATAAAAACAAACAAACAAAAAAGTAATAAATGTAGCAAAAGCAAACTACTGGACAATACCTGACATTTTGAAATAGAGATAGTGAGTCTGTGCAACTTCCTCAAGTAGGTCAGATCATTTAACATGGGACATTTGGCTACGGTTACCTGGTTTTGGAGAGGAGTTATTTTTATCTTAATGGCAGCTAACAGTATAGATATCCAGTAAACGAACCCAACCTGTTAAAAACAATGTCATAGCAAGTGAAAATAATTCAAACCCAATTCAAACTACTCCATTTAATGATTGTATAGGTCTCATAAAATGAAAGTACATTAAATAAGCAGAAAAGATCGATATGACCAAGAAGCACCTGCATATTGATCAAGGAAGAAAACTGCAGAGAATTGTCTGATGCTTCATCCCAATTCACTGCTTCTGCTCACACAACAGGGCTCCTCTCCATGAATCTCTTACACCCCAACTTGGCGACTATACAAACTGCCACTCTTTTTCTTCTTCTCCCACCCCATAAGTTTTAAAAATAGCATTAATACTTATATTAGATGTACTATAGTTCTACTGCTTTATAACACTAAGACATAATTATAAATTCAAAAAGTAACAATAGGTGCTTGGTGGATGGATGAAGAATGGAATTGTAAGTCAGCTTCTGACAGACAGGGGGTATTTTGTGCTGCAAAAAGAGCTAATGAAGAATTATATAAGAGTTACAAAAGTACAGGACAAGGAAAATCCAGTAAAAATTTGGGGATGTTGGGGAAAAACATTATACCAAAATTTCTTCACAAAAGATCTCCAGCTCAAATACAAAGATGGTTGGAAGGCTTGGGATGGAATAAACTCTACATAACAAGACAACAAAGATGAAACCTTTTTTTTACAAGGGAAACCTGCTCTACCACTGACTTCTCATTCCAGTTGCTCAGGGTTTGTCTTTTTCTTTTTATCTTTTACTTGATTTCTTTTACTTAAAATGTATTAAAAGGCCTACAGAATTCAATAGTGTTAACACAGTTAAGCTTTATCAGACTTGTAATCTTATTTTAAAAAATCAAATTAGTTTATTACCTTTTATTAAACTCTTTCCATTTGTAGTTACAGAAATTATATGACAAAGGGTGAAAAAGGAACACACAAGCTTTGTTAGCAAAATGGCTCTGCTCAATTCTTGTCTGAGTCCACGCAAAGTTCATTACTTTAATTTTCTCATCCACATTTAGAAAAATGTATTTAAAGTCGTAACAGATACCCAGGCAATCGCAATCCACAGCGTGCAGATCATCCCACACCCACATGCATAGTCAAAAGAATGCTATCACAATAGAGATAAAGTAAAAATTAATTGGCAAAAAATTATTTTCAGAAAATCTGATTAGATTTCAGATTGTCCTTTCTACTTGTTATATCCCCTATCATTAGTCAAAAATTATTCTGTCATAAGCAAATGTTCAACTGGCCCAGGTTATGAGTCATTCCATTTACTCTTTCTGAATTATGCCATAAGGTCAGCTTTCTCTCACCCCTCTGGAATTTGCTGAGTCTTCAGAGACCTCCTGTGGAAACTGAGAACAGTAATGATTCAAGACACTTACTTATATATAGTCTGACCATTTAAGAAAGGGAAGATACTGACATATGGTACCAGACCCAAGTCTCTTGTGATTCAGTTCTACTACCAATTTAGAATTCCAGCTGCCATGGCTCCTTCCCTTCCACATCTCCCAGCCCATGTCATCTCCTTCCCTCCTCTACACCTATGCAAGCAGTCTGCTGAAAATAACCCCACGAGGTTTCTGCCATCATTCAGCAACAGCACCTCACTCCTCCAGATACATGATCATCAGCACCTAAGCAAGGAACAAGTACCTGTGCATGGCAGAGATACAAGGAGAAAAGACTCACAGAAGAACAATTTGTACCACTTAACCAGAGATTGAACTAAATTTTTAATCCACTGTGTGTATGAAGTTCCACATTAAAGCAACAAAATACAGAACTCTGTAAAGTTTTGGTTTGTACAGGCATCAAGTTTTCACCATCTTACTCAGCAATTAGTATCTTTTCTGATTTCCATTTACTCAGTAACTAATTAGCACATGCCTACAACATATAAAGAAGTTAATGCAGAAATCCGTTGTGGCAAAAGCACTCAAAAATTTCAAAGCAGAAGGGGAAATTCTTCAGAAGAGACTTGAGCAAAGTAATAAACTTGGGAAGAAAAAGTGTCAGATTATCTAGTATTGAAACAAATACCTTCAGTAAGGGTAAACTCTGGGAAAAGTAAAGGAGCTTCTAAATCGCAAATAGACAAGTTCAGATTATTCATATAACGTTTGTTATCAGCCTTCTTCAAATGTTTAATCACTGCCCTTCACACAAGTAGCTTAGGTGGATCTCTGTATATTCACAGTAATTCACTTACCTAATTCAGCTATTTGCTTATGTTTTAGAGAGAGAGGGATTTATTACTTGGCAAAGGAGAGGGGTAATGCTACACTGTCTTACAAGCCAGAGAAGGGCAGAAGTCCCTAACCCCTGGAGCACTCCTGGTCTGTGGAGCAATGAGGCAGTGCTTGCTCTGTGTCAGAAGAGCAAAGTTCTCAGCAGCCTGTGCCCAGTCCTACACTCAGCACTGCAGCTTTACTTGCCCCTGTAGATGTGCAGGTTATTAAGCTATCCACGTGTGCAGATCTCATAAGGATTAGACCTCCTAGGCTCCTAACTGCTCCTAAGAAACCATCCAATACTTGTGTATTGATTCAAACTATTGATTCAGTACATTTTAGCATGCTGGTTGAAGAGTAAAAACAAAACCCAGCACCACTCCCTTCCCTGGGGAGCTCCCTTTTTTTTTTCCCCCCCTTTTTTTACATATATAGCTTTAGTTCAAATCCAGGTTTCTCCAAGCAGATAAAAGCCTTCACTAATCACTAAGGGTTGTGTTTGGCAAATGTGAACATTATAGATAAGTATTCTGGTGAATGAATCCTCTTAAATTCTATAAAAATATATTATTCAACTAAAGAGGATTCCCTTCCCCACTCCAATTACACATAACTAACATGGGTTACTTTTTTTTTACTCCAATATTTTATTTTGAGGGTGGGAGGGAGAAAGAAAGAGACTTCTATGGAGAACAGGTCAGGAGTAACACTACTGGCCAGGAAGGTGAGTACAAAGGCAAGAAAACACGAGAAACATCGGGCCGTGGCAGAAAGGATGACGAGAACATCAGGTAAACAGCAAGAACCACCACCAAGAAACTGAATATAAAACTTCAAAAATTACGGTAGATGCCCATTATAGAATAATTTTAATGAACTTGTAAAGACAGTATTTCAGACTAATTTAACCAAGGAAAACTAAATGAAATCTCTCTGAAACAAAATAGGCTATACAGATGGAAGTCTAGTACTGTGGGTTTTACCTCTGGGAGTTGCAGCCTGCACAAGATTCTATTCTTTCATTACAAATCTGTTGTGGGGGGGGCGGAGGAGGAGTAACTGTGTTACAGGGATAAAAAGAATAGCACAATTGTTGTAAGAACATCTAGTTTTCTCTATGTATTTCTATCCATCACATTCCATCTTCAACTTCACATCTATTTTCCCTCATTGCCTTACCCTATACTGTGTCAGTAAAGAGTATTTTAATGCTGGGGGGAAGCACTCTATAAATAACAGTCCCTGAACAGGACATCACTAATTCATTACTGATGATCATTAAACAGCGTTCGTTTTAAGAGAACACAGAAAACAGAGAGCTGATCAAGCTCCATCAGGAGAGAGAGGAGGACTGGCAGGAATAGCAGCTGTGCTCTAGCTCAGATTGGATTCGTGTTGGCAGAACTGTGAAATAAAGCCTGCAACACATATTGTGCCTTTATCAATCCTGCTTTCCCAATAAAAGGCATCCAAGGAATTTCATGCTTATGTTTTGCCTTTCAGAGGCTATTTTACTTAGGACAGTTTGTGTACAACTGAATTTATAGAAGTCCAAGATGCACTTATTTAGACACACTGCTCCTTCAAACGGAGCCACCAAACATACACGCTGATACAGCCTCATTCATCTGAGCATCCTAAAGTGCTTCATAAATGCCTATTGAACAGATGCCATGAATCTAAAAACATTACTGCCTGAAAATCTGATTTGGTTACAATAGTATATTTTATTATAAAGTAGAAAAGGCGAGTGCAAGGGGGAAAGTATAATTAAAGCTATATATTTATCACCATTTTGTATGTATTGATTTTACTAATACATTTTCCACAGTCCATTATGCAAGAGTCAAATTCCTCCCTTGTCAAGGAAAAAAAAACCTAAAAGTAAATAAAAAGAGCTAGGAATTCCTTAAAAATTATTTTAAAATTATATCAGACATATAAAAAATCCTAAAATTCAAACAGTTACAGATGTATTTGTAAGACACAGATGTAAAAGCAAAAATCCTTTTTACTTTCAAAGAAATGTGAAAATGAACATTTAGGATTACATTATATAGAAATTTACGCATATTTTTTACACTGGTCAAATGAAAAAATTAAGTTGTTTTATTTCACTCCCTCATTTCTGGGCACAGAATACAAAAAAAAGGAAGAAAAACCTAAATAAAGAAAGGACAGAGATGTGTAGGAAGATCGCAAAGCACATAAATATAGTGTTGTTCTTTGTGTTCCCATGTAAAAACCACAAAAGTAGGTCACCTGTTATGTATTACAGCACAGCAATATAAACCAACTTCTCTTTTGACTACCTTGGTGGGAAAAGAATCGTTTTGAGTATAACATTATGTAATACATTGGTTCAACTACCTCAACCTGCTTTAAGTAAGTAGCACTTCAGAATTTTGTGAAACTGATGAACTAAAACTTTCACAGCTCAGACTTTCAAACCTGAAACTGGGGCTGGAAACAGAAGCTCAAGCCCAGAAACTTCAGGAGTTCAATGACTTGTTATTTGCCGAGCAAGAATTCAGAGAAGAACTGCCCTAGGAGTGGGATTGTGCCTTCTCAAGTGGGATCACTTATGCAGGGAAACTGAGCAGCATAACTACTTTCCTTCTACAGGTATGTATACCAGTTCTTTTTTCCATCTACCCTCTCTCTGAATCAACCTCATAACCCTGATTTTGGTGCTGCTATAGAACAGTAGACCATTATTTTATAAATAAAGCTTCAGATCAAAAAGAAGAAAAAAGTGTCATTCACTGCAATTCACAGGCAGGTGAAAGGGCTGCAGTAATGTTCCAAGGAAGAATTGCCTTTTCTTTATGCTTTTCTTAGGTTCTGTCTGAACCTAAGCAAGCTGCCAATTTATTTAATCCCTCCACGAATGAAGGTAAAAAAGGATTTGTCCAAGATGACATATAGTTATAATAAACATAAAGTAGAAACTGGCAGATATCTTTGCCTATTGAAGTCCCTTGGAGATTAAAAATAAACGTCTCCAGACTTGAAAATGTCCTAATTGATTCAAAATCCAGCCTAGTATGTTCAGTCTGAGAACCAGATCACTCTACTTATAACTCAATGCATAACTATTGCAACTGCAAGTGTGGCACAACAGCAAGATAGAAACTTTACTTAAATAAATACAAAGAAAATTTTACATCCATAGATCCCATTTTTTCACATTTGGCACTTACCAATAAGAGAACTACCTGTAATACTTAGTGTTTTACTAGAAAGTCAAGATTGTGCTTTACATTTCACCGGCGAGATGTGTGTGCTTTGGTAACAGAGACAGGAACAGTATTTATTATATTCACAATGGCAGAATTATAATTTTGTCTCTTATATTACCATGAGCAACTACAAAAGCAGGCTTTTAAGCATCAGCTTGAGGCAGACAGCAGTGAATTCATTCTAGTAATTATGGGTACTAGTGCAATAATTAATATTTTTTGATGTATCTAAGATCATACCTAGATTATAAACAGAAAGGAGAGCATGACTTCAACACCACTTCTTCAGTCATACTTACTTTAATATAAGTTCAAGCAAGGAAAGCCAAAAAAGAGCCAGAGAAAATATGTTTTCAGATAATTTAAAAACCATGCACAACTACACAGAATGGTACTCACATTTTTCCTTCTTCAAGTATGAGTGAGTGCCACTCTGTAGGCAATGATGAAGGACAGACTACATTTCTAACAAGCTAATATTTAATAAATAATTACAGATAAAATTTATATTAGTTTCATGGACTGGTAATTTTTTCAATCAATTGTAATTGTGAAAGATCCTTTGAGCAGTGGAAATTTTTTCCTTACTGCCATTTTCTCCACAAAGATGATGGAGTGCCATGGAGACGAGTATATTTTATTATTATTAAGGGAGAATTACTTAAAACTAGTTCTAGTACATTCTGTTTAAAATCTGGTCTTGAAGTTGCAGCATTTGAGTCTACCCAGATTCTGTTTCTCACAGTAATTTTTCTTTAAAGTTATATATTTACACAGCCAATAAAGCTCACTTTTTAAATAGTTCAGGAAAGGAAGGCACCACATTCAGATGCAATTGCTACAGCACTTTCTCATGAGATTTAAAAAAGCATTTGATGCATGAAGCTTGAAGGTGAAATAATTTTCCCCACTGCTTTTCATTCATCATGCAAGATTGCAGTTTGTAAAATAGCTCAAAAACAACAAAGACTGCATTTTTTTAATAACTTTTAGAAGACCTCACTTGCCTACAGTTCCCATCTTTCGATCTCATAGCATTTTTGTCTACTGTTTTAAGCATTTTTATAAAGGGAAGAAGTTGAACACCAAGGAACTTGTCTGAGTAACAACTTCACATTTAAATCCAATTGCCACACAAGCCCTGTGAACTGTGTTTTAACAGGAGCATCATTCTTGTCTCCTAAGTAATACTGCCTTGGGATTTTGGCCAATACTTCATCTATTCCCAGCCCATTAATTTATTAATTTCTCCCCAGTTTTTTTTTCCTTTGACTTATTTTTACCCATGATTAGAAACGGAGAGTTATGAAGTCTACCAAAGTGGGAAAGGTGAAGAAAAGAACTTTCTTACACCTTCGACTATATGATTTGTTAAAACATTAGGAACTAGCTTACACAAAGGAAAATTCCAAATCATAAAGAATTCCTTTAATGAAAGGATGGTCAGGTATTGGAAAAAGCTGTCCAGGGAAGTGGTTAAAATCACCATCCCTGGAGGCGTTCAAGAAACAACCAGACATGGCACTTAGTGCTGTGGTTTAGTTGACATGGGGGTGTTTGGTCAAAGGTTGGACTTGATGATCTTGGAGGTGTTTTCCAACCTTAACGATTCTATGATATTATTTCAGATTAAAAATATAAAAGACAGAAATGGTATTACTTCATCTGTACAAAAATCTAAATTTCAGCAGAGGTTGATTCTAGTATTGTAAATAGATTTGGGTCTGTTTTTTCTCTTTCCCAATCTCCACTCATCAGATACTACTTCTGGTACATTTAAGCAGAAGAAATGCCTAAAAAAAAAAAAATTTTGCTAACTGGAAGAGTGGGGAAAAAATAATCACCATTGTGAAAGTAAATAAAATCAGGGCCAAAATCCATTCAAACTACGGCTTCAACTGACTTTTCCACTGCCACTGCAGAAGGCCCATCCTTGGAGAAAGGCTCATTTTGGGAAGCCTCTGGGCTAAGGGTACGTCATTTTAAACTCAGCGTTCCTTCTTGGTACCTTTTCGCAAGTAGGATTCCACTTTGGAGAATGATTCTGCATTGGAGGAGTTCCATTTGGAAAATGCAACAACTGTTTTTGTGGCCAGAAAGAGTGTCATTCATACCACATCTAGAGAATCAGGTCAATTTTACAAATATTATCTACTTTTTAATATACAGATACACATTCAGACAAAATATGACTATGGTATATGTATCACAGGAGTTACAGGGTAGCGAGTCTGTACCCACTGTTCATCTGAACAAGTCAGCCTCGCAGGGAGCGCTGCCTGTCAGTGGCAGTGATGACAGCAGTTTGAATCGAGTCAAGCAACCACAGCTTTCCTCAAGAGCAACCAATCTTGTCTTATGGCCAGCTCTGCCAGCACCCCGAAATCCCAGGTTTGGGAGAGGACACAGAAGAATGCTGAGAAGGCCTTGGGATGTGGACACAGCAGGCATTTTGAGCAGTCCTGTATTTATCAGCTAAACTGAACAGCAAAGACTTGGGTGCTGCAATTAAGACTATTTGGGTACAATTTTTTTTCTCCCAGAAGAAGCATAGCAGAATTTCCTCATTAAAAGTTCAAATATCATTCAAATACCAAAACAAATAAACAAATTACTAACTCAGTAGGACTTCAAAAGCCAAAAGGCAGTCAAAGGAATACATTTTTCCCTTCAGAGGGTAAAACAATAGCTGTCTGGCTGCTTTCTTGAGCCTCCAGTAAAAGAACAGGCTGGCCCAATCTGTGACCTGCTCAGTGTTCACTGCTCTGATATCAAGCAAGCACTTACTAGATAATAGTAATCAGTGGAGCTTAGAAGCTATACATTAATCTGTGTGAAGCTATACAAGAATCTGTAAATGTATAATATTTGTCAAAAGAGAAACCAGCATTTTGCATTATTTCGCAGGTGCTAACATCCCTTAAAAATAATACATAAAAGCTCAAGCTATAAAGTTCAGCTACATTCAAATCTATTTCTAACTGCTACTATTATTCCACTATGTCAAGTAACCAATAATGCTATCCCAGAGTAGAATATTGCTGCCAATTTTACAAGCAAAAAATAAAAATAGGTTTTGCCAGAATTAAAACTGTATTTCTTCCCATTCATTTATTCATTCAACAGATGCATTAGCCAAGACTCTGCACAAAAACAGAATATTAAGTTATATCATCTGGATGTATTTCTAAAAAGAATCTAAAAAATTAAAAAGATTAGCGATTTGGTGAATTCATTTCTTCATCATCTATGACTAGCAGCTCTCGGCGATCTTAAAACACACTTTGAAAATGTAGATGCTTTCAGGCAAGCACAGAATGAGAAAAATAAACTTTGCATCGTAATCACAGATTTAAACAAAGAATTAAAATTACAGATTAGCAATTTGATGTGGACTCTCTACAGTCCACAGTTCTCTCTGCAGCTGCTGCTCCATGGAATTTTTGGGATCAATCCCATTTCCATTCTCATTTCTTTGTGTTGTGGATGTGCAAATCTACTCAAGGCAATTCTGTGCCCAGCTGATCACAGGATGTTATCCAGAAAATTGCCATACATGACAATTGTACCCAATGGAATTATATTGTCATACCAAAGTGAAGAAATACAGATATTGAAGAGTTTTTTTCAAAACCCAAAAACTTACAGCAAGGTTTACAAGTCAAGCTCTTAGCAGTTTTGTACAAAAGCAGACGTAAAATTCAACACTTAACATTCTCAGTCCATTTATAGCAAAAGATCATTAAGCAAATGAGGAAAGCCTACATAAATAAATCTGAAGAGCAGCTCAGTCACCCTTACAGCAATTCTCACAACTTCCCTGTCCTTGCATGTGACTTCTTTAGTTCTCATCAAATATTCATGCTACTAACTCCATGTCTCGCTCGTTCTGAATAGACGTCTTTTCTTCTTCCTTCTGCCACATCACACAAACACGTAAGATACAGCTAATATTGGGAAGGATGCACCAAAATACAAAGCACCTACATATTAATGGAAAGCTTTTTTCAGTGTGGCTCAACCCAAAGTACCACACATAAAAGCATGATATCCAGTTTGTTCTGTTCATAATATTGATTTGTTTAACTGTTAGGTCATATGTTTATAGGTTCTGTTTATCAAGTATTTTTACAGTTAATATAACTTCCTAGTTCACGTTAGAAGCAAAAACTCCTCAAACTCAAAATCCAGGTGAAATATTCTCCAAACACAGTTCTGTATTTTTGCCCTGTGTTTAACAATCTTCTCTGCATGCTGCAAGGCCTGTTTCCTTAGAGATGGGGGAGGGTTTAATTCTGAAAAGCTGGATGATGAAGTAGGGAATTCATCAATATGTTTTTTAAAATCTCATTAATTATTTGCATGTTCTGGAGGTTTGTTTTGCTCCCCCACCTCCCTTCCAATGCAGTTGAGGGCTTAAAGCAATTTAGATAGAAGTAAAGTTAGTGCAAGAAATAATTTATATTCTAGCTTTGCCAATACGTTACTTTACTTTAGGAAAAAAAAAATTAATGTCCTGAGAGATAGATAGATGAATTATTTTTCCACTCAAACCTCAATTCTCTCCTTATTACTCCAAAGCATTGCCTTGGCTTAACTTTCTTTGTCAAGTCTATTTAGACATAAAAAATCTGTGCTTAAAGACCTGCAAAGAAAATAAATGTGGAAAATTTCTATAGTCTGTGCATTCTTCAAAAAGAAATTGGTCTTGTATTATAGAGACTGAACAGATTCATGAAATACAGACAGACTTTCCAGATCTGCCCTAGGCTTCTAGCACATAACCAAACTGTTTTTCAACAAAACAGAATAATGTGAAGAGAAACTATGAAGCAGATACAGGATGCTCAGGCATTGCAGTCATGGACATCAGACAAGCGACTAAAATCCTTAATTTAAATGTTAATCCCCACAATCTCTAACTGCCCATATAAATTTGCTCTAGATTGGGGTACTGAATACAAACAAAATTTCTGTGTCTAATATTAGTCTTTATTGCCCCAAAGTACACTGCAATAGCTGCTTTGCCTACAGGCTTCAAGATTACTGAGAGTGGCTTTTATACACTCACAGTCAGAAGTGCTTGCTATCATCACAGCCTGTAACATTTATCAAGGTATGCATTTAACTGACAGTCCAAAGAGCCATAGACTCCTTACATACAGATGCACTCAAAACCACCAGCAAATCCCTGTTGAAGTATTCTACCCTGGACCTGTATTGCTTATTGTGATAATGCCAGCTTAAAGATTTTGGAGTGGGAGTGTTAAACAGGGTATTAGCAAGAACCCAATAATCAGGTAGCTGCCTAGAATTTTTTGATGGTGGTGAACAAAGTAAGTTCCTGAAGAATATATGAAAAATTTGCAGGGGAAAAAAGCAATTGCCTGGAGGGGGAACAGGAAGGGCTGGCTGAGTTTTCCCTTCAAGAGCAAGACAGCAGAAAACGTATTACATTAAACAACTTTAAAGAAAAACATTTCCAAGCTAACCACCAGCAAGCTTAAAATAGTAATCACTTTCAAAGGGAAGACTCTCCTTTCCTTTCATTCTTTCCTCCCTTAAAACTAATCTACTTGATTAATAAGAGAAATAATGTTCTCCATATCCCACTGTCTCTCAGATGACTGAGCACCGTATCTACTGTAGAAAGAATGAGAACTAGAACAGAACACTACTCACATCAGAATGGCAACTTCTCTTTTAGAAGGACAGCATGGTAACAGGCAGAGTCAGCATGTAATAACTCACACAGTTTTCCTGTTGATTGGTTGTTGCAGTTGCTATATTCCATCTTTCACATTTCCTCCAGGAGCTCCTAACACAAGGTATCAATTTGCAGAGTTGCCAGCCTACCTAGTAAGAATGAAGCTTCTCACTTTGAAAGGTACCAGAAATAATGCAAATAACATTTTTCCTTTTTTTCTACTCCAACTACACTTCATAAATCCTATCACTGCAACTCATTCTACCTATAGTTTTTATTTATTATGTAGATCATCAGTGAAGGCTGCTGAAGAATTTTACAAGTTTTTTCTCCATAAACATATATTTGCTCATCATCCATCAGTGTAACAAAAATGTCGTGACCAACCACTTTCAATTCCTTAAGGTTTTATTCGCAAAATAAAACATAGGCTTCAAGCCTAATGACTGCAAAGCCACTTCCAGGCATCAACCACATACAAAGCAAAACAGTATTCCCTTTCTCAGACATACCACTGACACTACTGCTCTCAGCCTTCTCCCAAAAAACAGCAAATGAAAGCATTTTTCATACAAGCTGTGGTTTGCTTCAGTATTACAGTAAGTGATTTCAAAGACAACAATTATGCAGTGAAGTTAAAAATACTTTAGAAGATGGAAAAAAACTGAAACTATGGTTTAGGCACAAAAATCCTTGATATTTGAAAGGCTTCACAGACAAAATTAGCTCTTCATATGCATGAGTACTGCATGCATTTTAACACAGTTTAGGTATTTATTATAGACTCTAGAGCTACAATATATATGTTTTAAAAAAAAACCCAGAAAATATGAAGGGTATTATATTTTCCCAAAGAAAGTAAAGGTATTTCTCAATAATCAGTTTTTTTAAAAAATTAAACTACATTACAGATACAAATTATGAAAATGACTGAACCCAAACAGAGGAAGAAAGAAAATAAACTGAACATGATACCAACACAAATCTCAATTTAGATCAACATGCACATCAATCAAATGAATATTTTTTTAGCAGAGTAAACGTGAAGCCAACACACTGCATCAACTTAGTTCAATTTCCATATTATTACGCATTTATCTTTATAGCTTATTACTTTTAAACTGCTTTCATATATCTTTTTATGGCACTACATAAACAGATTTTCTATCAGTTTCCCTAAACAACCCTGTAAAAATAACTCAGGAATCAAGGTGGCAAAGAGAGGACAACAGAGTAATTCATCATTTTAAAAAATAAGAAAACATATAGTACTGCATATAATTTTTCAGATTCTGAGAACTTAATTTGGGAAATAACACCACTACTAGACTGATGTGAATGACTTCCTACATTTGAATCAAACACAAGGGCTGGCATGGTTTTAGCCGCTTCTACCAGCCATTCACAAGAAGGGAGGGAATGTGACTACCGTCTGTAGGCTTTATTTTGTTGTCTGAAGAAAACAAAGCATGCTCCCTCGATGAAGTGAAGTGGAAACAGAGAGAGTAACTGTGTGTGGTCACTAAACTGTGACTTTAAAGGTAGCAAGTAAGCCTACTTGATTCTTTACACATGCTTTTTGTAGCTCTTCCAAACCAAATCAGCCAAGGGGCTGAGTGAGACTGCAACGTATAAAATCACCTTGGTGGTAAACCTTACACTGTGAGTGATCTTAACAAAATTTAAGGGACACAGTATACGTGATACCTACTCATGCTGTCTTCAGTCTTTACTCACAGGCAATTTCAGATCAAAAAACTTGTCTCTTCATTTCAACAAGAAGCATGGTCACTACTAGGAACGCCACATGAACACTTTGTCTTAAATAAGAGAAAATGGTACTGCCTTCCAATTTCAAAAAATTGCTAGAAACAAGGTCTATCCAAGATCTCTGATGAATACACAACTTTAGAGATCTTTGTCTTTCTCATTTTGTTTTAAATTAGCAATTCCACTTAAGGGATATTGCAGCAGGAAGGTGGGTAACCGAACTCCTGCATCAGGGGATTATAACAGGGTATCTAGTGCTGCTCCTGCTGCCCATTCCACATACTTTGGCTAGGCATGACTTTCAGCAACAAGGATATATGATGGAGAATCCTGAACCAGAGCCTGGAGTTTAAACCCTGCATTTTAAGTTCAGCTATCTGTGAATCCAGTGCAAGCCTGTGATAAGCCAGGCAAAAAGCTTACTGACAAGCCTATATTGATGCCGATCCGCAATGCACTAGCAGCACAGAGCTGTCAGGAGCTAGGACTAGGAGATGCTGGGCAACACAGCCACTCAGCAGCAGGGAATAACCAAAAACAACTTCCAACATACAAAACTTCTTGATGAAAGCAAGGTAAGCAACCACCTGGGACTTTCAACCGCAAGGCAGTATTTCCTTAATCTACAGCCAGGGTCAGGACTCCAGTTCCAGCACATTTCAGCTCCTGCACTAAACTACTTTCCAACTTCATGACTCCACATTCTTCCAGTGCAATTCCACAAGCTCACACAATGCAAGTAGGTGGCTTTTTTCTTTGTATGTTTGAAGCAATACAAAAGATATGATGTCAGAACTTGCAAAAGCCTTTCCATATTAATGGAAACCCTCACTAGAACTCAGTATCAATTGCCAACTTAGAGCTAAGAATATTTTACAAAAGCAGAAATCTCTCAAATTCTCAGAGTAGTCAAAGCACAATTTTAATGAAGGAAAGGCTAAATTCACAGCAATATTACAATTTTTAAAGCAAAATGAAAAAATTATCTTGAAATTTACAGTTAATTAAACTTTTGGCAATAACTGCTAAAAGATACAGCACAGTTCATTATAAATGTTTATATTAAGAGGACAAATCACCTCCATGGAGAAAAGCTGGAGTCAGACTGATGTTATTTAAATTACTATTAAACTTACCAGCTATACTTTCTTCCTGAGGATAACTGATACTTCTTTTCTTTTCACTAAAATTATTAAATAATCATACAGTAATGCACCAAGGCTATGATTTAGCTACACTACTTAACCAAATTTACTGTTACGATATTAAAAGGATGCCTTTTCTACATACGCATGATAACCAGCACTAGTTTTGCAATTCTTCTTTGGTATCACCTCCTTGTGCAAAACTAAAACAAGATACAGCTTCAGTCTTAATAGCTAAAGGGCATACCGTAACTTACATGTTTCCTCATGAGTACAGAACCTTCCAATGCTGAAAAGGTCAACAGTTGAACTAACATGAAATACTACTGAACAAATAACCTATGCCTAACAATTATACAAACCCAAATGAATTTTATAAGACATTCTTATTTTGTGGCATAAGTAGTTAACTTTTCCATGCTCAGGCTGCTGTGCTAATGGTAACGCTGCATCTTGAAAAATTAATATATATACATCATACAGAAAAAATACAAAAAATATATATACCAGTATAATATTATATATGTATTTTGTGATTTACACATAATATATTTCAATTTAAAAACACTTGTCTTTGTGTTGCTTAAAGGTCTTCATCTTCGCAAATACAAAAGGAAGCACAGTGAAACAACATATAATTAATCTGGAAAATGCAGATTTTTCTATGGATGTAATTCTAAACCCGAGAAACTAAGATCAACAATGTTCTACATGTAGGACTGTTTTCTGGCAAGGGAAACATGGATGTTAGAAAGGCAAAAAAACTCAAAATCCAACCTAAATAAGTCATTATAAAAATAACAAAACAAAGCAAGCTGTATGGCAATCAACAATAAGAGAAAAAAAATAAATATTAAGAACAGAACACTGAATGGAGAATTAATTTTGTGGATGTCAGTCTTTACTACAGAAAAGGAATAACAGCCTTAGAATAGTTCTCGATAGATTAAAGAAATGAGAATAAAGTACTTGTGCCAAAAGAAAGAAAAGACTGTGTTATCATCTGAGTCAGAATGGTACTTATGTACAAATTCTAACAGACTTTTTGTCATCTATTCAGTATATCACTCATATAAGAATAAAAACCTTTATGATTATAACTTGTGTATTACCTAGGAGTCAAATTTATATCTTTTAAACATAAAAACATTCTGCAAAATGATCCAGGCCACCAAGTCATATTTCAGTATCACGTAAAGCAGAACATGTTCACAAATTTAGCATGACTAGGACACATCAGTGCAACTCCCAATCCCAAACAGCTATTATCCACTGCTTATTTTTCCTTAATACTATATAAGTTACTGGATTTTCAACAGTGTTCTAACAAAGTTCTTTGCAACTGACTATTGAGGAAACTAAGATGAAACAAGGTAAGAAACACGTTTGAGACATGGATCACAAGTTGTTCGAGCAGATAAAAACCATAAAATATCCAGAAGAGCTACATTAGAATTGGGCATCACACTGCCCAGAGTAGGTAAGTGCAAGGTACAGAAGGGTCTATCCAGTTGGAATTGTGCAGATGTACCATGTAAATAACGCTGAACAACAATCCCAAGGCAAGATCTCCAAAATCACTCAATAATAATTTTCAAAAGTAACTGAAGTTCTAAAGACATTATGTGACACTAAAAAATTCATATGAGTTAGGAGACCCAGTCTCTTGCAAAGATGAAAACAGATTACATTTTTAGACCCAGAAGCAATAAAATTCTAGTCACCAAAAGAGCAGTAAGATTCAGACTAGGAAACAAGACATGCAGTACAAAGAAAGAAAGTGCTGCTGAAGAATTCAGGGGAAGTAATCATACAAACTGAAAAAATAATAATGCAGAGAACAAGGTAAGTGAGCAGACACAGTCTCCCAACTGTGCCAATAAAGATCTTCATGAATGCCCGTGACATCTGGATGTAAGACAGTCTGCAGTAGGTTTTATGTAAAGTTAAACCCTAAAACACAGTAAGAGAATGCTAAAGCTCCAAAATCAAGGACCCTGATAGTAAACATCAGAATTGGGTAGTTCATTTGGCCCTGCTAGACCTTGTGATCCTAGAGTCTTTTTACCACATTAAGCTTATTCAAAAAAACTGCAATGCAAGAAGCTGCATTCAGGGTGATCTTACCAACTCACCAGCAGAGTTCAGACCTACAGATGACCTACCACCATTCTGGAACGCAGTAACAGTCACTGCTAGGACATTATGTCCTCTGCGTAGAAAAGTAAGACAGTAGATAAAAGATGGAAGAGGACCAAGAAATACACTACAACTTCCAGATTTTTGAACTTCCTGCTCCCAGCAAAAAAAACCGCATTCTAACAGACAGTTATGACTTCTGAATTGAATTTAAAAGTACTAGTGGGGTGTATGCTATGGCAATTGCCATTATCTTTACCCCTGTGTACTCAGTGTCTATTTACACACACGTGCCTCTGTTCCCTTATGCTCCACTCTGCTTCAAGCTCCTGCCTCTCTGCATTTATTTTCCCCTACATCAGACCCTGCAGCCTCAACCCTTCACAGCTCTATTCTCTGCCACCATCTGCATCTTCCTCTCCTCTTGTGTTGCCATTCCCAGTCATATGACCCTTCACCACCAATCTCCCTGTTTAGGACTCCTGCTGTTCCCTGGTATTTCTACCTTCTCATTACCCTTTCACCCTTCTTTTCACTACCCTAAAAGCCAAAATACCAGTCAAATTCTTTCTCTTGCATTCTGTACTGACATAGAAACAGGTATAAGAACAGCACATTTTTCTGTTTATGCTGGGTGCCTGTACATGGTTCTTTTTGCCCACTCTTCCCTATCTACCCTTTGAGGATGATGTCATCTGTTCACACCATCTTAACTAGCATCTGCACAGCAATGGCTTATAAGCATGTCTATCCATCCACCTACTCCTGATTGCCTCCATATGGTACTGCTTCTTTTCCTGAATTTCTCTCCAGAAAACTTAAGCTTAATATATGTTCACAACTCAGCTCCTTATCATTCCTCTCAAACACTTTTTGCAGATGAAACTTCTGCCAATATCACCTCCTGTGATACAGGTAGTCTTTCGTGACCCCTTCGCTTGAGTTTCAACCACATACCTATGCTATATCCAGAATCCTGTTACAATCTTCCTCCCTGTGTACATCTTTTTCTTTCTAACAGTACAGCTCATCCAATACCTCCATCTTTGTTCAGGCACACACTGAAGAATTAGAAAGGAAGATGGAGATTCATCTGTTTAAATTTAGACAGGCTTCCTTAGTTATCCTAAGTCACACTGAAAGTGAAGCAGCTAAATCTCTTTAATATATTAGTATTTATGCTTTCATTTCAGGAATCCTCTTTATCACATCACCCTTTAGAGCTATGCTGGTATCACTGGTTTCAGGCTCTTGGGAGGCAGATGATACAGAGACAGCTCCAAGGGCTCAATCAGTTGCTACTCAGCATAGCCAGCTGGTACCTACCGATCTTTGTTCAAAGTTTCTGTAATCTTTACTTACATATTTTATGAATGTAAAAGAGTGTGGAACAGGAAGCATGCAGGATGGATATGCAGCCATTTTAAAAAATAAAGTATGCTGTTACCTAAAGATAAATAATATATTGGAGAGCTGTCTGAATGAAAAAGTAAAGAGAAGAAACAAAGTCATCTGAGTTACACAACTGCATTTTAAAATTGCATTAACAACTTAAAAACAGAGGACTCCATCAGAATTTGACCCAAACTACCATCTTTTGAAACACTTATTTAAGAACCCTACTTTAACATTTAGTACTTTATCAAACTTTTAAAGAAATTAAAAATCTTTTAAATCAAGAAAAAGAGAAAGAAAAAAGTCCCACACTCATCTGAGATTAAAAGCTACCCACAGAACATTTTATCCTCAGATATTCTTAAACTACCTGTTTCAGCAAACAGATTTTTTTAAAAAATACTACTTTAGGTTTTATACTGAATTTCTTTCCAAGGTTTATTTAGCCAAGTACTAATCGGAACAGATATTGTGCGATACTTCTCATTATGTGGTTGTGAGCATTGTTTATAGTGATAGAACAGATTCAGAAATAAGTTATGAAACAAAAAGTGAAAATGAAGACACTCCCTGCAAAGTGAAGGTCAAGAACACCATGTAAGACAAAAATCTGTTCAGTGTTCAGCAAAATTCATGTGAAACATGTAAGACTTTTTTAAGAAGTTAACATTTCAACAAAATTAACAACCTTCACTACTATACAAACATTGTACACGGTGATAGATCCTAAAATCATTCTTTTCTGATTCATGAAGTAACTGAATTATCATGTCATTTTAAGCGTCTGAAAAATCTCTGTGAATCCTAACACAAATTTTCATAATATACATGTGGGTACTAAGTTGTCCCGAATATAATTTACTGAATGTAAGACCTAGATGACCACTTGCATATAAACATGTAAGGTGAAACTCAGCATAAGAGCCAAAGAGGCAGTATTATTTCAGAGATGTTCTTAGGACAAAAACAGAAAAAAAACCCAAAACCCCAAGCCACCAAAACCCCTCAAAAATGGAAAGTAGGCAAATTCAAATATAGATTGTTGGAAGCTTTTTAAGTAATAAATGTTTAATCCTTTTATTTGGAGTGTCATGTGGTTTCCAGTGTACACAAAGTAAGGAGTGAAAAGGTAAAAATAAAACAGGCATACCCTTAATATATTCCAAAATTCATAAATCATTTGTAAATTTAGTCCTTTTATAAAAGAATCCTTATATAAATCGGGGGGAGGGAGGGCATCAATCCCATATATGAAGCACAATTTAAGCCCAACATCACTGACCAATCAAAATTAGTGAATGCACTGCATCTCTCTGCAGTGAGGAGAAGCGACAAGGTAGGCTGTCATTCTGCAAAAGCTGCCCATCGCAAGCTTTCCTCTCAGAAGCACTGCTCTTCTTTTTTAGAAAGCCTGAATCTCAGTGGTGTCTCTGGAGACAAGAAGCCTTCAGTATGTTAAATTACTTTCATTATGTATTTTCAGATGCTTATTGATTCTACCGTAGGAAGAGTGGGAGACTGCAGCAGCCTGTAAACCAGAACTAAAGCAGTTGTATACATTAGCAGTATGCTGAAACAATGGCACAGTACAGGCACAAATTTTCATTAAGGTCATTTTCTGAAGATATGCTTATTACCCTCTTTCCCTTCTACTCTGCTAACAAGTGAACAAAATGAATCCCTCCAACCTGGAACTGCTTCACCTGCATCGAGAATTTACCAAACCTTTAGTGGAGGTAAGATCTGTTCCTTATTATGGTATGCAGAATAAGCAACATTTAACCAAATTAAAAAATAGGAGAAAAAAGGCAAGAGATCATATTCAACTTATATTAAGCACTTATTGTTATATTTGAGGCCAGGAAATGCTCAAATGCTATTTCCCCCTCCCCATTAAAAATACAATGGTAGAAAAATGTTATTCTGTATAAAAGTCTTATAGAATATTAAGAACCTGTTTTGTTCGTACAACGTAAGGACAGTACAGTTTAAGCTCATACAGTATTGGGGAAAAAACCACATAATGCAACTGGGAATATATTTTTCCTCCCTCAGCAGTATTTCCAGATATTGGCAGTTAAATATGTTTCAGATTTATTCAGTTACTCTTCGAAGGATCAGATAATCTGTAATTAGTGTATACTTACTGTTTTATGAAGGTTGGCTAATATGACTAATCTCTGATTGCTCAAGAAATCTCCCTTTTTTGTGGTTTTTTTTAAACTTACTTCTTTCATTACCCTGTGTAGTCAAGCTATTTACTAAAAGCATGGATTTGCTAAATACTTATTTCAAGAAAGGAAAACTACAGAAGTGTGCAAATTGAACAAAAGCATATTTCCTATAAGGCTTATTAACTCTGTTCAGTTTGTCATTAAAAGACAAGAGAGTTGTATGTATAAACTACCTGCTCACCAGAGCTATAAAACTACATTTTCTAGCTTTAGTCACAGACACTCTACGTCCAACAGTTATTGCTTCTAGTCAGGGGTTTTTGTAACCTGCACTATCCAGAGAACAGGAAACTTGTCCAAAAAACCTAAATTCTTGTAAGCAGACAGAAGAATATGATTTTACTAGCAAATAGAGAACACACTAACTGATTTTCTATGTAATCTGTAAGGTCCAATTTTAGAGATCTTCTATTCATTAAATAAGTGATATTAGAAAATATATTCTTGCATTACTTTATTTTAAAATTATAAGCCCTACTTTTAACCTTTTTTTTCCTCCCCTTCACAAGGGCATGCAGCAACTAATTCAGTTTTACAACTGACAATATGAAGAATGCAGTTGACCGGGTATCTTTGTAGCTGTCTGACCTACAAGCAGCAGGATGCATCACTAAAATGTATTCTTAAGACATAAAGGAATTAGAAACAAAACATGGAACACAATTGTATTACCATTTACGTGCATGACACTTCAACAATTTACATGGAAGACTAACACATCTGCTCAGATTTTCATTAAAAGAAGAGTGCAATGATTGATTCTTAAAATGGTGAGCATTTCTTAAAGAGGGATTTATAATTTAAAACCAGAATTGTGGAAACTACTGATGCATGAAGAGACAATGAAACATGAAATCCCAAAAGGAAAATATGCATACTTCACCAGCAAGCTGAATAAAGGTTTAACCAAGCTTTTTCTATACTACTCATTAAATAACTTACTTGTCATAATGACTAATGGATATTTTTCTCTCAATTTTATGATGTTATGTATTCTCCTTAAATCAAAATAAACCAAATTAGGGAACTCATGGTTACTCTCAAAGCACATGAACTGGATTTTATGATGTATAGCAACTTCTTTGACTAAGCCATCACTCAAAAGTAATGAGCAGGAATATTACAGAAAGAAATACGCAACCATAAACTAAAGGATGTCTGCATACACTTGAAAACAGAGATCAGAAATTATTTCTCTTTAAACCTGGAAAATAAAAACAGGCTGCTACAAAATGCAACAGGGGAAAGAAATTAACATCGTTTAAAAGAAGGTTTATTTGTTATTGCTGGCTTGAAACTCAGAACAGACACACAGAATATGCCTTGGTCTGTAGAAGTATCTGAGGCAATTAAGAAGTCCCTACGTTTAATCAGAATTTTTTGCTGCTGAACTGCAGGAACACAAAAAAAAAAAAAAAAAAAAAAAGGAAAACAAACCCTGGAAGGAATGAAAAAAGAGCCCAGCTACCACTCGCTTTCCAGGTTACAGTGCATGTCAAAAATCTCTCAGTGACACCATGTATCAATTTATGACAAGCTGCTGCCACGATCTGAAAGGCCCTTGAGGCTCAGAGAACAGGTAGGTCGGCAGTCCATGCCCCCAACTCTGCTCGGCACTTGCAGGGAACGGGGATTTACCCAGATGGGCGATGGATGCACTGGATAAATGAGCACTCTGCCTTCACGGTTCTGCTTTTATTTAACTGAAATTGAAGCAATGCAATAAGGAGGTGATGTTTAATCTATTCATTAAGACTTAGCACATCTGAACTTTTCTGTTTTCACAAAATTTCGGTTGGCATAATGTTAGGGTGAGACTGTCATTTGTTTTAGCAGATCTGCTTTTGATTTCTTCCTGGATTTTGCTAATACAAAAGAATTTCATTTATCCAGCAATGCATTTGGAATGGTTTCTTGAAAACCATTCACAGCCAGGACAGCATACATAGAGGAAATCGTATTCCTGAGGTTTAATATAAAACGAATAGAGGTTGCCTAAATTAGAAATGAAACAAAGCTTTTGAAATATTTCCTGTTTCATTTCACACCTGAGATTAATACGTTCTAATCTACATCTTTTTTTATTTAAAAGGCACATGTGAAATAGCTGTTAAGAATACCAAGAATTTTCATCATACAATTTGCAATTAATAGTATTGTTCAATTGAGGCTTTTCAGAACTGCAGATGAAATCCATTTGCATACTGTATCCCAAGTGTGCTTAATTCATACTTTCATTTTAAAAGAGCTCATTTTTGTTCACCTTAGTGCTATCCATTTTAATGTATTCAGAACAGAACAAAGGTCGGCATTCAAATTTATTTTCATGCCAAGTACATCCCCTCTTAAATTTAAAGCTACCTAAAAAAAACCAAAGCCTTCAAGTATCATAGCAAGAAATCGAATAACCTCTCGTTTATTTATTCACTCAATGACAAACTCAAGAGCTGGCTGACAATATAAATAATACAAACATCAGGTATTACACGCAGATGCTACATTTACAACTTACCAGCATGTGCAAAACAAAGCAGATGAGCCACAAAATAAAAAGTCTCCTAGATGCAATAAATGCTACTTTTTTGAACCTCACTTATTCCTAAGAGAAGCATGCTATGTATGTAAATCTGTTGGATTTAATTGCAGTTTGTAAAATAAGCCAAAAAACAAAGCCCAAAAGGAATTTCTTTTCAAATATTATTTCTAAAATTATTCTCTTAAATCTATTCTGGAATAAAATTAAATACTCCACATAGGCAATGATTTCTTGAAGAAATTGAATATTTAAATCAGAAAAAGGAAACATCATATTTTATAATAAACTCAATTTCCCTAGATACACATAAGTTTTGCATTTGAAATTGCTACACATATATAAAATTGTTGCAGTGGCAAGCATCATACATGTAGATGCATAATAGATAAAAGTGAACAGAAGATTTCAAGCTCTGTAAAAATCTGCTGAATTACAGAAATTCATGTTTCAGCCCACAACACTACTGTAAACTTCATAAGAAAGAGGCAGCTAAATTGGCATAAATCATTTAAATGCTCTTTTTATGACACATAAGCAAGAGTGCTCAATGTTCTAATCACTTTCTTTTTCCACAAGAGCTTTTTAAAATTATCTTGAGCACTAATTTGTTAATACTTAACAACATGATTCTAAAATGACCCTCGAAGTAATACAAAGGCTATGCATAAGTATAGTTTATCCAACAAATGGGCCTTTTGTGAAAAACCACATCACTATAAACAAAGCCTTGCCTCCTTAAGTGGAAGCTTTTCACTTTTTTTTTTTTTTAACAAATCCTGCTTTCTTTTAAAAAGGAAAGACCTTATTCTAGATCCTCAGGCTTTTGAGTCCATGCCAACTAGAGCTCTAAACATACAGTAAATGAAGAGTTTGGTAAGAATAGTTGCTTTTCCTCCCTCCTTCTTCCCCAGGATTTATCTAAAGTAAGTGTTAAAAAAAGAAATCAAATAGTTCCATCTTTTATTTCACCTTTCAGGAGAAAAAACAACTGCAACAAAAGAATGTGTTTCTCCCCCATTCTGGAAGTCAACATGCAGTCTGAAGCTAACATCACAGTTCGAGATGCCATTGATGACATCGATACCAACATGTACCAACCACTGTCATATCCATTAAGCTTTCAAGTTTCTCTCATTGGATTTTTGATGTTAGAAATTGTTTTGGGACTTGGCAGCAACCTCACCGTGCTGGTACTTTACTGTATGAAATCCAACTTAATCAATTCTGTCAGTAACATAATTACAATGAACCTTCATGTACTTGATGTAATAATCTGTGTGGGATGTATACCTCTAACTATAGTTATCCTTCTGCTTTCACTGGAGAGTAACACTGCTCTCATCTGCTGCTTCCACGAGGCATGTGTCTCTTTTGCAAGCGTTTCAACTGCAATCAACGTCTTTGCTATCACCCTGGACCGATACGACATCTCCGTAAAACCTGCCAATCGAATTCTGACCATGGGAAGGGCTGTGATATTAATGACATCAATATGGATCATTTCACTTTTTTCCTTCCTGATTCCTTTCATCGAAGTCAATTTTTTCAGTCTTCAAAGTGCAAGTACTTGGGAAAATAAGACACTTCTGTGTGTGAGCACAAACGAGTACCACACTGAACTAGGAATGTACTACCACATTCTCGTTCAGATTCCAATATTTTTCTTCACTGTTATAGTAATGCTAATTACATACACCAAAATACTCCAGGCCCTAAATATTCGGATTGGTACCAGATTTACAACAGGACAAAAGAAGAAAGCCAGAAAGAAAAAAACTATTTCTCTGACCACCCAGCATGAGACTACGGATGTGTCCCAGAGCGGTGCAGGGAAAAATGTTGTCTTTGGTGTAAGGACTTCCGTGTCTGTCATAATTGCTCTGCGCCGAGCTGTAAAACGGCACCGGGAGCGGCGAGAACGGCAAAAGAGAGTCTTCAGAATGTCCCTCTTGATCATCTCAACATTCCTTCTCTGCTGGACACCCATCTCTGTTTTAAACACCACCATCTTATGTTTGGGCCCAAGTGACCTTTTGGTAAAGTTGAGATTATGTTTTCTAGTAATGGCATATGGAACAACTATATTTCACCCTCTACTTTATGCATTCACAAGGCAAAAGTTTCAGAAAGTTCTGAAAAGTAAGATGAAAAAGCGAGTGGTTTCAATAGTGGAAGCAGATCCCATGCCAAATAATGCTGTAATACACAACTCATGGATAGAGCCCAAAAGGAACAAAAAGATTACCTTTGAAGACAATGAACTAAGGCAGAAATGTTTAGTACCTCAGGTTGTCACTGACTAGATTTCAGTATTCACCAAAACACATCAAACGGAATATTTGAAGAAATTGTAGAAAAATACTGCCAAATAAGAAAAACTTTTTTAACTGTTGGCGAGACTGTATATTTTCAATATGTATGTTAAATAGAGTAGGTCTTGTATATTCAATTTCTTCATTATGTAAGATATATGTTGCATGGCTGTTTGTTAGCGTAACACCATGTGGTATATTTGTCAAAAATATTCAAGTCCTCTTTTTTTAGAAAATAAATAGCCTTAAAGAAGTGCAAACTTTTAAAAATATTTGTATGGCTCAGTTTCTCTGTAAATATAAAAGAATTTTTAAAGAGGTATTGCCCGTGGGAATACTTTTCTGAAGCACAAATTCAACATTTTGCATGACAAGGTATTTTTAAATTTAATTCATAAACAGTAATGATCAGAGGTATTCTGAATGCTATGCAGCTACAACCTGGACACATTTTGACCTTCTATTTCAATAGTTACTTCTGTCAAATTTCTCCAGCATGCAACTACCATGTACGTGTAGACAAATCATTTACGTGATACTCTTCAGTTAACAGTTCAGAATCAGCTACCTTTGATATGGGGAGAAAAAAATTCATGTCAGTCCAAAAATTGACAGTACTTTTAAGAAAAGTAAAAAGTCTTGTTTATACAATCTCAGATCCATAGTTTTTACATTTCAATAATTACACAGGAGAGACTAGGGCGAAAGGCTAAATGAAGGAAAAAACCATGGACAAGAAAGATATTGGGCTTGATGACAAAAGATGACCAACCAACCGGGCCATTCCTGTGTAAGGCTTAGATTTTCACACTAAAGGGGTTTAGCTAGGCATATGATGACCTTTTATACAGAGATTTTTCACACCATCCATCTACATAGAAAGATATGGCTGTTAAATGCCACAGCTAAAGTTGACAAAAATTTTTGTTGCCCTCAATAACTTTTTTACTATTTTTACTTCACTTCTTCAATGATGTTCAGTTCTAGCTGTGCAATTACCTTGTGACAAATCAGTCACCAATACTGCTAGCGACCCTATTCCTGTATTTCCTGGGTGGCCATGCATAGAAATATACATTTCTTCTATATTCTCTTTTTCTATTTAATCTTAAACCTGCACTGAGGAATCAAGAAGCCTTAAGAAGTTACCATCAACGTAACACTGTAAGCAAGAACTAGGATATTCATCCAAACAAGTTTGTCAAGTTGTTTGCACCATGACATGCTTAGCAATTTTGTAATTTCAATGCACAGTGGCTACATTCATTGAACTAGTTACCGGCTATTGGAGAGGGGGTGGGGTGGGGAGGAGAGGGAAACAAAACAAAAAACTGCAAAATCAATGAGCATGATTTCACTTGTCTTGTTACATAAACTGATGAGTGTGTCACCAGCTACCAGTATACTTAATAGGCTAATTCTCAATAAGTATTAACTTATACTAAATTTTTAAAAAAGCAGAGCATATGCTTGAATATGAAAGCTAGCTTGACTCAAGTATTAGACAGAAAATTAGGATTTCTGAAGCATTTTTCTGGAGTTGCGTATAGAAAAGAATTGTTGTTTTAAGGGAGCAAAAAGCTCTTTTCCATTACATTGCTAAATTATTAATCATATGTGCACTGCCAAAACTGGTTTTGTGGTTAAAAAAACAACAATACTTGTAATGTACCTTAGTTTACTTGGGCTCATGCCTTAGCTTTCCACAAGGGAATACTCAAAAAATAATATTACAGTTCCATATTCTACAAAGAATAGCCATTTAAAATAAGGCAAATTCTACTTAGAAATTTTATCTAACTGATAATCATTGATTAGCTGAAATTACTCTGTAACATATATTCAAACATAATTTCATTGGCTTGTCTGTGAAAACTAGTGCAGTGACACCTGCATTCTACTGTACCCATTTACAGTGTTGTTTTCATCTAAACTATCCCAGTTTTCTACAAGAATTAAAATCCTATGTCTTATTTTAGAGGTTACAGAGGTTTTATGCAATAAGCCTTTTTTTCCATATGCTCCACATTTATCACTTCAAAACATTCTTTTGGGAAGAAGTTCTTCTGAAAAGAAATGTACCCAAAATACCTAAGCAGAAGCTATTATTTTTTCATTTTTTTTTAGCACTTCTTCCTTTCCCTTTCAAGCCACCCTCTCTATTTTGAACACTAGAAGGAGGAGAATGTAGGCTGTTTAGGGTTAATGACATAACATGATTTCACTGACTACTTATCAATTTAGTTCCAATAAAGCATTCGTATATCAAAAAGACTGTTCATTTATTCAAAAAGAAGGAAAAGAGGAATCATAATGAACACAAAACATGAATAAGTGTTCATCACGTCGTTGTCTGAAACAAGCATTTAAGAAAAGCTTTAAGACTTGAAAGGTTTCTAGACAATATGCCTTTACTTTTTAAAACTAAATAAATCCTCCAGAACACCATGTTTAGTGCTAAAGTTCATTCATTAGAAAGTCAGATGCAATGAAGAAGCACTTCACAACAAAGAGAAAGAGCAGCCTAGGAATTAGTCAGAGAGATTAAGTCCAGCTTTAAAGCCTATGTCAATCATAGACATTGATTGCCTCTAAGAATATAAGCAAGTTTATTTTTACATTTACTATCCTTCATCTTCATTAAATTTTAAAAACATGGATTTATACCACCTTGGAGTACACTATGAGGGCTGCAGAGGAAAATTCTGCCTACAGCGGGGAGCAATACAAGTAAGGATACGTGCAGTCCTATATACACACAGAAGCCCTTATAAAACAGAATCATACATGATCTATAACACAGGACAGATTTAACCCAAACAACTTAAAATTAAGAGTGAATAGAGAAGACACACTGCATATCCTACAGACACAGAAGAGGATTTCAGGAGGGATATGAAGGTGTGCCGTGGGTGCTTGACAGATAGACTAAATCAGAATGCAAAAAGAGGCAGCATCACTGGATAAAAAAGGGCAAATATATGCCATAGTATTGTACAATCAGAAGCCCACTACATTCTTAAAAATGATCTCAGCACAGTGAGTCATTAGTTCAATTACATTTCACACCACTCAGCCTAAGGCAAGCAGAATTGTATAGGACTCCAAAAATACTAATTCCAGCAAACACATCTCAAAAACACAAGCAAGCACTGCCAATTTCCACATGTTCTCTGTCCCTGAAGTATTAGCTGGTATCTGACTATGCTGTCTTTTAATGCATTTCCACTCAATTTTACACTGCAAAATAAGGTTATCCCACACTGAAAATACAAAGGCAGAGTACAGTGCCAGTATCTATTAGAATAGTCAAGAAGCACACCTCCACACACTAGTACATCACAAACCAGTGCAACAGAAATGTAAATACCTCATATATATCTAGTTTCCAGTAGGCAAAAATTTTTATGGATTATAAGGCACTGCTACATAGTCAGAAGTTCTGTTTACTTATTAGTGCCAGGGGAATAGGAGTCACTTCAGTGCTTTATAAATATATTAATTAAAAATGTATGCATCTGGATACACATCAGATCTCTTCTTTCATTGTTACATAAATACACACATGTATGTAACACATAATTACTATATAACCATACACACCAAAAGTGAGGCTCAACATTAACATTTATTTTATATTTGTATGGAGGAGTTTTTGGTATGAGTATCACTGAACTGGACAGACAGGCACTATGTCCCACCACACATATACTTAAACATCTTATCTCCCCCACCACCACCCTAGTTTGTTTTTTTTCCTTTTTAAATGAAATAAGACACTCAACAAGCTATAGGATTTACCTGGACATAAGATAAAAATTTTCTACTATGTTAACCATTACATATATCATATTGAAGTCTATATAATACTTCTATTTCAACATCAATGTATGTGCTAGTCATCAAAATTCTTTGATAGCTGAATATTCTAGATATATGTTTGTTTCCTCTGAAGAATGCTTCAGTTGCCAATTGCCACTAAACTCTTTTGAAAGGAGAGAATACAGCATTCCTTAGCAAAGTTTTGATGCAGTATTAAAAAAATCAAGAATACACTAAATCACCTTTCCATCACCACCCATTGTTCAAACAAATTACCTCCAACATATAGCTAAGGACAATCAGCTTCTATCTCAAAACCTTACAGCTTTGTAGCAGCCAAACTCCACTCCCACTTCACACGTTCTGCTGTAATATCATTGAGTTTCTTTGTCTTACACCAAGAGGAAAGAAGAATCTGACTCTGTGATTACCTTCTCCTTTTTCTACTTCATAGAACACTTGTGCAATTCAAGAAGCAAAATTAAACACAGGGTTTGCGTTTTGTTTTGCTGGGGAAAGACTGAAAAAAATAAAATGAAAAAAACCATGTAATAACTGACTAGCACAAAAATCAAGATCACTCACAGCCAATAAGTGTTAAATAAGAAGGATGTGAAGTAGGTGAAGAGTACAGGTCAAGTGGAAAAGGGCAGAAGGTAGAAGGAACCATTGTAAGGCAGCTATGGCCATCACAACCACAGAATGGTGGAGGGCACCATGCACTTGCTGTGCAAAGAATGCTAACCCTATTTTTCAGATTGTAACAGACAAAAATACAAGAGGAACTTATCTTTGAATCATCACGTATGATATGTGATTGTGTCAAAGTTGTTGGGAGGAGAGGGGAGAATGAGACAAACAGCAACTCTAGAAAAGGCTTTTGATTAAAAAAATTATACACAGATAACAGACAAAACAAGGGCATGCATTATTCCACTACCTCCTTTCCTACAGATGAAGTATATATTTTACTGAGTAGAAAATACATACAGAATGCATACATTAAAAGAACAGACCTGAAAGGTTATTAAGTGCCTGCCCTCAGTGATAAATTTAAAAAAAAAAGCTACTGAATTTTCCCCTTTAGTCAGTATTGGTCAGATAACTTCAGTTTGTCTGGGTGGTCTGAGTGTGTTTCCACTACCACAGTAGGTTTGCAGTTACTGCTTCTTTATCTCAGTTTAATTATTTTTATAGAGCAATACACTGAAGGAGAAATATCATTAGACATCTTTATGTTTTTGCTACAATTACACTTCAGTGATTATTACAAATTGAGCCATACTAGAAGAAACATCTTCCTGTATATTTAAGTTATAGATTTCTGTACCAGCTGTTTTCCTGTTTTACAAAAAAACTCTCATACAATGAAAAGGAATCACTTGAAATGAAAAAAAGCAGAAGATTTACAGCGAGAGTTCTGTGATGGGTACAGAACTTGAAATTATTAAAACATCCTTTTTCTATAACTTGAATGAATTACATTCTTTGAATACAAGCATTTGTGTACCCCGACTCTGACTGCTGACACTGTGCAGTCAGGCAAGCAGGCTGACAGCACAAAGCTGTTGGCAAACAGCACACCCTTGTTTCCTTTCCAAGCCGGGTTTTCGGAAGCATACTTTCGGTTTCTCTTACCCTAATACAATCTCTAACTTCCTGCCACATATTGTAACAGTTTACCTTGATACTGTATCTGATAAACAAATCAATGTCACTGCTGAAACAACACTGCTGTAAAATCTGTCACTCTGGCTATGTCAGACTGTTATTAACAAAGCAATATTAGCTCGGTTTTGCTTTTAACTGTACCAGGATCTCTCACAATCTGTTGTGAGAATTTTCTTCAAATTAAACTTCATTTCAAATCAATTAGAGCAGAGGGAAGCACAGTAACCTACAGAAAACCTATGTACCATGGATTTTTTCCAAATCTTAATTCAAGATATTTTTCATAAATCCCTGTCACAAATAAACACGGAAGGAAGAACGGAGAAGTATTAAAAAAGGACAGCTTCCCACATTAGTAAATTATTACAAATATCAGTGATACTTTGTGTACCAGTTTGCATTTACCATGGGCTGAAAGCATGCATAAAGCGAAAGAAAATGGGAAAGAACACTGTTTCCAATGTATGTATCATCACAAAAAAGAGGGGAACATGAGCACTGCTGTAGTACAATACTTTAACAATAACAGGGAAGATCTATTACTCCTGCTAACAGCCCTAATAGCTAAAAAATGAGACCTATCAACCAATGAGAACAAACAAAACAAAAGATGTGAAAAATAGTTGATGAGAAGCTCAAGATGACCTGACAATGTGTGCTCCCAGCCCAGAAACCCAACTGTATCCTTGGCCTCACCAACATCAAAGAAATAGGGACAGTAGGTAGAGGCAGGTGATGCTCCCTCTACTGTTCTCTCATGAGATCCCACCTGGAGTACTGCATCCAGCTCTGAGGCCTCAACACAAGAAACATGCTGACCTGCTGGAGCAAGTCCAGAGTGCCAGGAAGATGCTCAGAGGGCTGGAGCAACTGTCCTATGAAGACAGGCTTGAGAGAGTTGGAGTTGTTCAGCCTGGAGTAGGGAAGGCTCCTAGAAGACCTTAGAGCATCTTCCAGTACCAATAGGGCCTACAAGAAAGCTGGAGACAGACTTTTTACAAGGGCATGGACTGATAGCATGAGAGGAAATGTCTTCAAACTGAAAGAGGAAAGGTTTAGATAAGATACCAGGAAGAAATTCTGGGGGCTGTGAGGCACTGGAACAGGCTGCCCAGAGAAGCTGTGGATGTCCCATCCTGGGCAGTATTTAAGGCCAGGCTAGATGGGGCTTGGAGCAACCTGTTCTAGTGGAAGATGTCCCTGACCATGGCAGGAGGATGGAATTAGATGGTCTTTATGGTTCCTTCCAACCCAACCCATTCTGTGATTCTATGAAAAGAATCTGTGGGCAAGGGGAAGGTTATAACGCAGTTCTTTGGTTCACTAACAACAATAGCAGCTTCCATACATAGCCCAAAAAAGGGTTCTAATGGAAAACTAATTTTTCTGTTTTGCCAAAATATCACAAACCTGCACATAATATGGAGCTAAAATAAGATCTAGCATATCTGATGCTACTGCCATCAGTAAGTAAGGTATTTAATGAGATTTTTTTTCAGAGACAGTAGACTTTCTGGGAGTATATTTGCATGTAATAGAAACAATAAGAGTGTTACTTTATTTAAAAATTCATCTTCTGAAAAGTTACCAAGCAAACAACAAATCCTAAGAAATTTTCAAATTGACTGAATCACTTCATTTTCTATGTTTAAACAGGAACAAGCATTTAAGATTAATAATTTTGACTGTATCAGGTTATATGTCCATAAATAGGAAAAGGAGCTGTACAGCTCATTTGCAGTTGCATCAAACATTGATAAAGTACAAAAAAGTGCACATGAAGACAACTTAAAAACATATTTTAAAAGATTAATGTATTTAGAAGCTTTGAACAGCCTTGCTTCAGTTGTACTGTGTACAAAGAAGATTCCAGATCAGTTTAATTAAAGTAGAATAAAAGTAGGAAACACTTAATTCAGTCACTGATTTTTTGTTATGTCCCAGGTGGGGTTTTTTCAGTCAAAAATCTCATGTTTCTACTGCATCTTTAGTTTGCAAGACAGGTCAGCTAAAACTGAAGGGCGGGGGGGGGGGGGGGTGTGGGTTTGCAATCTTTGGAATTGTAAACAACCTGCCAGAGAAAGAGCATGTTCTCAAAATAATGGGAAGTTCCTTCTTTTAATGAGGTTAGGTTTCCACATCTTTCCTTGAAATTACATGGAAAAAGATATGAGACCCTGCTGGTTTTCAGCTGAAGAGGGTTTACCTTTAAGATGACAAAGCCAGTAATCAGATTTAATGCCTGTGGATAACTGAAAGTTGGACTTGAACGGTAAACATGTAAGACAACTGGACAACTTTATGTTTCAAACCGTAACAGAGAAGAGTCCATAACATTCTTGATCAATATTTGAAAATTATGTGCATGAGTTGGGAGACAAAGAGGAAAAACTACTCCTGTGAAAACAGACTATTTTTAAAGCTGTTTCCTATGAAGAATGAAATCTTATTTTACACTTCTCATTACTTGTATTACATACGGTAACACCTTCACTGATCTTTTAGGTAAGACAGAAATGACAGTTACAGGGATACTGGCTACCATCCAGGACGTGAACAAAGATTAGTCTTCAGTCTTCCTTTTTCAGATATTTGGTTATTTTTTTTAACCTGAACTGGCTTACACTTTAATCAGAAATGAACAGAATAAAGTTGCTTATTATGTTCAAGATTTGAACAACCAGTATTTACTAGAGGAATTACAACAAAACTCTTTATATAATCTAATTTTTCAATTATTTTATACTTCTGAATTTGCCAGGCCTCATTTTCCAGTCCTTAGCTCTTGTCATTTCCTTCTTTGCTAATCCAAGAGTCCTTCTGCGGCCCTTTATTTTCTCCCCGTGAATGCACCTCTACAGTCTTAATCTTCAAGAAAAAGAGTCCATTTAATCTCCTACTGTGATATGTATAATTGCATTTATTCACAGGTAACCAAAAAACTGTTTTTATCTGCAGAGCACAATTCCCTATGCAATTTTCAGAAGTACAGATTTGCTTGACACAGCTGCATGAATGCAAGAACAGAAACAACATTGGTAAAGCAATCCCAGCAAGGATGCAGTCCAATTCCAAAGCTTTACAGAAGTTTAATACCTTACTTATCCCTGTTCCTCTCTTCCAGTTCCCCTAGTAACAAAATTATCTACTAAGAATGTAGAACGGTGTGGTGAGGAGAAGGAGGCTTATTTAAATACCTGCTTAGGGGAACAGTAACTTAAGAGAGGTTGTAGTCATCTAAATTGTAGAGTATGCACACAAAATAAGTCTATAATGCATCTACACAAATGCTTTAATCAACTAAGTAAGCAAAATATATAAATTTGTTTGACAACACATATTTTCCATAAAAAGGTAACTGATTACCATTAATTCAGCTTTACAGCCCTGAATTCTTCTTTCAAAAGAATTCAGCTTGTCTACTACTTTTCTAGAGCAACTTTGTATCTACCTGACCTTGATTTCAACATAAATACTGAGTTTCTCCTCCTAAATGTTGGAACAACACAAGTTGGACTTTCTCCTTCCCCATTCAGTAAGGTATTACAAACTAATGGCTCTGGGAACTTAATACTTTTGTATTATATCCTCCTTAGTTATTGTTGGATTACAAGGTATTCTCACTCTATGGAAGAATTACCCTGCCTCCAAAGAGAAAGAAAGAGCATTTACTGAAAAATCCTCCTACTCTAAATCTTTATGAACAATCTGGAAACAAGTATATTAAAAAGTTTATTCCATGATTGGTGTCTTTCTGGTTCCAGTCACTCATGGATTTTTCTGCAGTATTTTGAACTTTTTATATCTATACTCTATACTTGTAATGCATTCAGTTGTGTTTATACATTGTTTTCCAATTGTGGTTGTTGTCTTTGCTTTGTCACTACATTAGAACAGGCCTTCAGCCAGGACTACTCTCTTTCTTGACTGCCAAAAAGCCAGTATTTCACAATCTAATATAGTCTTCTCAGCAAGCTTTCAGCTTTCAAATTTGTCTAAATACATTTGCCCCAACTACTGAACAGAAGATCCTCTGCACTGGAAAATTCACTCTTTCAAAAACAAAACATTAAACACTGGGCCTACTCTCAGTTTGCCCTGTGCATCAAGACTTGCCACTCTGGCAACAAGTGGCTTCCAAATCCAGTAAGTTTGTTTATTGTAAGAGAATCCAAAATAATGTTTCTCCTTGTTGATAATTCCTGTGTTAGAAATTGGTGACCTTTTACCACTGGCTGTAGAGGACATAAAGTCTAGGCTCACAACAGCACTTCTCCACACATCTTGGAAACAGGCTTTGTCAGCAATGATTCTATTTTTCTGGTTTAATTCAGTGAGTTGTGAAAGTAACATCTTTGGGATTTTGTTAGCTGGCTCTCAGATCTATATAAACTTACAGGTACTTCTACTGAAACTTCTCTTTATATTATTACCCTCAATGAATTTTTCCAAATATGATTTGCAACCACGATTATTTGATCTTCTAGCAGTCATTCCAATCAAATGCTCACTTCTTTTCCTTGGTGATCAAAAGTTACCTGTCCATTTCACCCATTTCTCTTCTCTCTCACTCTATTTCTGAATCTGATTGTTCAAAAAGACAAAACCCCCTATGTTTTCTCAGACGTGCAACACCGAAGCATTATTTCTGAACAAACCATGTTCTCCTGTACAACCACTGGGTTACACACTAATAAATGCTCCCGTCCCAGCAGAAAGACAAAGATAATATTATGAACTGCTTCTCACTGTTATTTCCTTGACCACTGAACAACTGATTGCACCATTGGCCATAGATAAACAAAAAGAAGCACACATCCTCCCAGCTACCCTCAGCCAACATCCCTAGAAAAAATATGAGTGACATTTCTCCACACCTTCCCACGGGGAAGTGAAAATCTACTGAACTCAAACCACCAAGTCCACTCACCTTAAGAAATCACTGTTCTGGTTCTGGAAGGACTAGCCTGCAGTTTACTATTGAATTTCCAAGTATATAAACACTCAACAAAGGAAGAGGAAAACAGAGACAGTTATAAATGCCAATTCATACCAGAGCTTCAGATGGTGCACATGCAGACCTACCTGAAATATGAAATTGCTATTTTCTTGCAGAACCTCCACCCAAAGTAGAACAGACAAATGGATCCATACTGTTTCAGATGTATGATTCCATTTGTAAATGGAACTATAGAACTAAATTTTTCCATACTAGTTGTTAGTGTCATCAGCTTGTTTATAACAGGTACTATCTCTTAGTTGTTTACTTAAACTTTTATACCTCCTGAAATACAGTAAGAATATGCCACCAATTTAGAGATGACATCTCTCTGGGTTGTTGATATCCCTGCATTCATTTATTGTTTGAAATTACGTCATCCAACTTGCCTTTCTCTTCATGAACATACACAGACACCTGAGCAGATACCTTTTGCTTTGTTTATGTAACAGACACTGCAAATCATTTTCAAAGTCTTGTCACCTATTCATACTCTCTACAATGTATTGATAACTCACAAGAAGCAAAAAGATAATCTTTCAGAGATTCACCACCACCATCTGTCTCTCTTCCATTCTCTCAGCCCAAAAGTACTTCTTTTAAACTTTTTTCTCATCTTTGGGCTGCTCAATTTTCTCTTTTTTTTTTTTTAAACTAATATATTCTTTTTTAACTCAGTGCACAAAAAAATAACTAGATTCAAAGGCAGACAGAGCCTGCAGATATCTTTGGGTCTTGATAAAATTTGTGTGTCATCTGGAAACAGAAACCTATAGCTTTCCTTTCTACTTTTAATCATGTAGTACTATTTAAAAAGTATTGACTACCCAAGAATAATACTTCGTCTCAAAACTCAAAGATACCCTAAAATCTGTACTAGTTACACAACCGTAACAGTTTCAAACCCATTAATAATATAAAAAAAAAAACCCTGAATTTGTATTTATCCTGTATTTGGCTGAACACAAGTATTCATAACTACAAGCCTATCTGTGATGCTGGTTCCCTCAAATCCTTTCATATCTTCACTCTTATGACACACCCAAGCTAACAAACATAAAAATAGTTACTGTTCAAACACTTGAAATTATCAAGGGGTAAAGCAAATACAAGGTCCAAACCTTGTCAGAATACCATCCTTCTGGTAGGGAACAAATATTCCTTACCAGTAAAACAGAAATAGCTTTAGTATATTCCTTTCTGCTCTGTAGGGATACTTTAAAAAAGAGATAAAAGGACAATTTTGTAATTACAGCAACAGAATATAAGTATAGTTTTCAGATTTCAAAATTACACATTTAAATTCACTAATTGCAAAATAAACAAACAAAAACTGGAAAAAAACAATCCTATGAGACCTGGCCTTTACATTTAAGGTCATTAATAAGAAAAGAGAGAATAGTGTAATTCCCAAGACCTTCCACAACTCCCCTTTTCATCACTCCTTTTATTCATTATTTCCAATCAGTTAATCTTTCAAAATTTCCAACTCCCTCTGTTTCAGCATTACCCAGGTGGGACTATAAACCCCAGATAAATCCTCTAGCTCTCAAAGTCCCAGACCATCTGATACATTAACAAAGCAAATAGAAAATACTTGTAGTTTCGTAAGAAGTACTGGCTTAATCTCAAACATAGAACTGAATGTGCTACCAAGGCAAACACTATTCATGCCTCAGGTGCCTGACCATACACAAGCAAGTTTAAATAAATAATAACTTAACAGCTGCATGATGGGTGCAGCTACTCTGCTGTCCTGACAATAATTCCTCCCTTAACAGAGAACACTGTGGCAGTCCATCACATCCCACTCCCCCTTCTCAGTTATTGTCCACTATCATTTCTTTCCCACTGGAGCTTTCTGAACTGTTAGAAGCAAATCAATCAGAACTGTCAGACCACAGGTTTTATGCTGTACCTGCTGAAACTTAGCTTAATGTAATACTGGCCTACAACCAAAACTTCTATATGTTAAACAATAACAATCATAACTGATATTAATTATGAAATGGCAGCAATCACATTCAGCGTAATGGAAGTCAAGGAGTTTGAAAGTCCAAAGCTTTCCAGAAATCTAAGGAACAAAAAGTGTGGACATCTGTAACTGAGAGCAAGAAAAAGCAAAAGATAGAAAGAAGTCTTTGATGGGCCTGGATTAAGAATAAAAACTGTTAGAAATACTCTACATGTAAGGCAAAGGCAACTGGAACACACCATAATTAACTTCTGACACAGCCTTGCTAATGGATCATCAGTAACACACCTCTCAGGAACAGGTTAACACCAAGACAGAGAGCGGAGCACTACATCCATTTTAAAATACGTAATATACAGCTCTCTGACAAGGTCTGTATACTTGAGACTAAAATTACCAAATACAGCAAATACAATAATACAGCAAAATCAAATTTTTCAACTAGTTATAGCTAAAAGACTAATCTCATCAAAAGCAGAAATCAAGTCAATGCTTACATGAAAAAGTAGTCTCACAATTCACACAATATGGCAAACTTGAAACTTGTTTATGGTTGTTTAAAGGAAAATAGATATCAAAAAAACAATTATACTTTGATTATTTTCTATAACTGTACGCATAAAAGGAATTAAATTTCAAGAGATCCAAATAGGTATGACTTTGGAAAACAGTGACACAGGAATAAAAATACAATTAAATAAAACTACAATGAAGCTATATTAGCACAAAATCAAACTTAAAAATCTGAGGAAATGTAAATTCAAGCCCTGATAATTTAAAGGTTATGTTGAAGAACAAAATTGTAACCAAATATTTTTTCTTGTATCAATTCAAACTTAAGTCTTTTCTGTGCCTGTAATCATTTAGTGTTTTATATTGAAAATGGTTAGAAAAAGAACGTATGCTAGAGATTAAGTAAAACATACCACATATTTACATGAAATGCTTTCTCTAACATCAGGTTCCCAAGGTATGATTCCTAGTCACAGTAAAACAAGTTGATAGTAAAATCTGTGTGTCCTGTCTGCCTTGCTCAAAGAGGATAAAGAGGTCTTACACCATTGACCTCTAATTAAAAAATGAAAAACTGTATTAAGTTTTGAAAAAGTAATTTTGTTGCATGAACATTAATTCAGTATCATACAGTCAACAGCTCAAATTAATGAACTTGTTACATACTTTCAAGATTTTTCTGTATTTCAAAAGAGAAAAAAAAAACCAAAAAAAACTGACCTTCCCACCAGAGTGGGGGGGTTTGGCCTGGAATACTACAAATGAAAATTTGCACAAGAACTTCTTACAAAATCTTCCATCTTACAGTAACAGAAGCCTCAGGAGAAACAAAACAAAGCAAAATAAAAACCAACTCAACTGAAAGGAACAACATCAAATTGAAGAACATGGAGATTACACTCAGCTGCAGAAAGGCACAGTATTTTTTAGTCCAAACATTTTCAATTTCAGTGAAGACCTGGCAGTGCTACTGCTAACACCACCGGGGACAGAAGAAAAATGTTTTATCAGGATATTTGCACTTACTATGGATGCAGATGCACCACCTGAAGCAGTGGCACTCAAAAATAATGCAGATGGCTCTGAGCCAGTAATATAATTCAGTCATTCTCAGCAGGACTAATTACCCCAGGCAAAGAGTCATGCGAGCAAAGCCATGTAATTTCTATTAATCAAATCAGTTCACTTACCCCTACAGAACAATGCACTGTGCTACACAGACTGTGCTGTATTATTTTGGAGGACACTAGGTCTTGCACAAGTAAATTGTAAGGCATCTAAGTCCCTAAGCAAAAGCACCATGAAAGTAACTTTTCCCTTCAGACTGATGCATGTTGATTCTTATGAGAAAATGTGCACTGCAGTATTAGTATCAACAAATCTGTCTGCTCTGTGTACTAGCCGCAAAAGATTACACTGACATGATCATAACCAAGTCCATCCTCACTTTAATAGCAGTCAACAGAAGAGCTGGCTTGGTAATCATGCACTGTAAATCACTGCTTGGAAGAGAAAAAAAAAATTAGGTTCCTCAGTGAACAGGATATAGGAAGAAGGTGGCAGTGAAAGAGACCTGCTATAGCATCGATAGCGGTGTTCAGATAGTTTACCATCAAAAGTTCAGTAATATTTGTGTACAGATACATACCACATATTTAATGTTACTTCAAAAACTTCAGCAGTTAAAATGAGACAGCTTTAATAAAACAGTATTTTACCTGACGAACAAATATTACAGTCAGCCAACCTGCAATCACTTCAGAATAAGCCTCTGTGTTTTAGTCAGATTACTTATGCTATTTTAATACTCAACTACTAAGGCACACTGTGGAAACAATAGGTAAAGGTAATCCCACATTACAATAGATATGGCTAACTGGTACAAAACAAACCAGTATGAACACTTACTACTAAAATGAATTATTTAAGTTTCCAACAAATTAGACCTGTTGTGTCCTGAATACTGACTAGTAGTGCTTAGTAATTTGATAAACACAAAACAACATTCATCACTGCTTTCAAATTTTAAAAAACTTACAGGAGTAAATTAACATCTTTCTTAAAAACAGTCAGGCAGTTTGCCTTCTGACATTTACATTCTGGTATCACCTTCCTTTTTCCTACTCACTGCATTCTCCTAGACAATATTGACATAATAGCTTTTGAGGGTCATTTTTGGCAGCACTCAAGTAACGTGATGAACTGCATGAAGTTTACGTGAATGTCAGTCAGAAGAGAAGTAATTGTGTCAGAGGGATGAGCTGAAGGTCTTTGAGGATATTTATCTACTATTTCATCTGAAGGAGTAATAAGAAGAGGCTGAACTAAAGTGATGGCATGAATTTTCCAGTCACACCGTCCTAATAATATTCCAGAAGGTACGTGAGCACAGTACCTGACGAACTTGTGAAGCACATTTTACATCTAGCATTTCAATTGGAAAAAGCAACACCACCAAAACAAAAACCAAACAAAAAAAACGATATACAAACAAAAAACCCAAACACCACCAGCACCAAAAAAATATAAACGTCCCTGTAGTACATCTTCTGTTAAGAGAGTTGGGGGTGAGGGAAGCATCTCCCAGAGAAACAAAGGATTGGTTACTCAGTCCATCTACTTCAAGAGTTAACCATCTCTATCTACGCATATCTGCTCACTGAAGGGGGCTTGAACTAGATGGGCTCTAAAGCTACTCCAACCCAAGAATGACATTATGATTTTATTCCTGGTGCATGCTTTGTCTAAACTGTTCTTTAAAAGGCTTCAAATACTGGCTTCACAGATCCCCTGAAATTACCATTACTGGCAAAACCTTTACTAACATTTAAAATAAAAATTTTCTTTGCTTCATTTCAGCCCCATCACTTACTGTTTCAATCACAGCAGATATGTAGAGCCATTTACTCCCTTCCCATTTGAAAAAGTTTTATTTATCTGCCTCTCAGACCCCTCTTTTCCAAACCAGAGCCACACACTTTCAGTTCCTCCACCCACTGACCATCTCCAAGCCCTTCATCTCTGCAGAACTGTTACCCATACAGTAATTTCTCCTATTCCTGCTGTTAACTAAAACTACTTATTGCTAGGACTTAGCACTTGCCTGGAAGAGAAATTAGATCAGTTCATCTAAGACGTATCTCCAATTCACTGAGAACATTCTTCATTCTAATCCTGTTTCCTAACATACTTTCCATTCTTCTCTTGATTAGTGCTTGCAAATTTAATAATCCTATATACCACACTGCATCACTAAAATCATTAATGAAAACACTAGCCATCTGTAGAACACATTTCAACAAAACCCCATTTCATATATTGCTGGGCAACAGTGAACAACTGATGAAGACTTTTGGGGTACAGCTTTCTGTAAACTCCTGCATTAATTGCACAACATTTTCATCTGGATGTTATTGCTATTCCTGCTAGTGTGACATGGTGTCAAGAGCCCTATTTAAATCAAACTACAAGACAGTCATTGATCTCTCTAGTCCCAAGGTCTGTTATGCTGCTAACAAAGAATATACAGTTGGTCAAACAGGATTTGTTCTTGATAAATCTGTGCTCTACTATTTAATAGCACTTTCATATTATAGATTCAAAAAAATAGTTCATTTCTTCTAGAGTTTCTTTGCTTAAGGAAGTCAAGTTCATTCGAATAGTCTAAACAAAATAGGTGGCAGTAAGTTCTATTTTCCATAAAGCAAGTTCTCCATTAGATTCTGGAATCTAATCTCTCCCCCCAGGAATTCCCAAAGATAACCACTAAGAATAATGAGACTACTCTGAAAAGCAGCTGAGATGCATTAGGATGAGCATACATATTGTTTGTATTTGTATTTTTAAATATTATGAATCTTTATATACATACATACACTATATATATGCAGGCAAAGGAACATGCTCTCCTTTCCATGGAATAGGTCCATGTTTTAACAGCAACAGAGAACAAGAAGGGGGGAAAAAATACGACTTTTTATATTTAAAATATTTGGAAATATTTTGCTCTAATTAATGTCATTTTCAAACATGGGGAAAACAGACCATGTTGTCTCCCTCCATTAAGCATTATTTTGTATTACTGTATGACACAAACTGGGTGATGAGCTGCAATACTATAGATAACATCACAGCCTTTACAACAGTGTCCCTTTTCAGTGGAAACTCCAAGATATTAGATGTAGTAGCAATACCAGAAAAGCCCACTGAAACAGGCAAACCTGAATACTGGACAAGACAAGTTCCCACCAGTGCAAACCACATTGAGACAGGCAGATGAGGTTCTTTTCCTCCTTCCACTGCCTCTAATTTCTATTCTAGAAGACACATCAGCTCTATCCAGGCTTTCTCTTTTTTAAATCATGTATGACCCATATAGTTTACCCCAGAAATGTGCTAAGTCCAGTTTATTTGTAGCCTCCACAAGACAGTTTTTCAGGCCCAAGACCACTGTCACTTTTGTGCACATCACTAGTTCCACAGTGCATTTCAGAAGACCAGGCTACCACCACCCACCCACATTATGCCAGCTACGGAGAGGCCTTTCAGGCACAGCCAGATAGCTTCTTTCAAGTCACATTTCACCCAGTATTGTGCATATCCTAACTAATTTCAGTTTTCTCCAGCCCAGCTATGCTTCTTCACAAGATAGATTTCTTTCAATTTCCCTTAAATCTTCTATGGCCATGGTAAGCCTGAGTAACTGCTGTATGTAAGCTCTGCTACCTCTTTATGAAGAACTGTGCTGGTTTGAGCTGGGGTAGAGTTGATTTTCTTCATAGTAGCTGGTATGGGCTGCTTTTTTAGAGTTGTGCTGGAAATAGTGTTCATAACACTGAGATATTTCTGTTACTGATGAGCAGTGGTTACACAGAGTCAAGGCCTCTTCTGCCTCTCAGCCAGCAGGGAGGCTGAGGGTGCACAAGGAGTCAGGAAGGGACACAGCCAAGACAGCTGATCCCAACTGACTCAAGGGATAGTCCAGACCATACGGCATCATACTCAGCATATAAAGCTGGGGGAAGAAGAAGGGGTAGAGGGCCGTTCGGAGTGATGGCATTCGTGTTCCTCTGTGATGGAGCCCTGCTTTCCTGGGGACGGCTGAACACCTGCCTGCCCATGGGAAGTTGTGAATTAATTCCTTGCATTGCTTTCCTTGTGTGCACAGCTTTTGCTTTATCCACTAAACTGTCTTTATCTCTAGCCACGAGTTTTCTCTCTTTACCCTTCAGATTCTCTCCCTCATCCCACCAGGGATGAAAGAGCAAAAGGCTGCATAGGGTTTGGTTGATGGGTGGTGTTAAACTGTGACAGGAACACAGTACATGTGCAGGGTTTTCTCCATTTTAGCTAGACTTAGTAACTGACAATATTTTCCCATTTCTCTAGATTTACTGAGCTTTAAAATAAGGTCTTATCTTTCCCCATTCTCTCTTAAGTTACATGAAAGGCAGTATTGTCCTGGAGCAACTTCTATATTGCAGACATCCAAAACCGTATTTTAATAGACCCCTTCTCCTTCATTTCATGGCTGCATAGCTTAGTAACAGACTAAGTCTGAGTTTACAAAAGAACAAAATTATGGCTGGTGTGGGAGCCTGCCTACAAATACATGCTCACAAGGCCATTCAAACAAACAGGTTAACTTGCTGTGACATAAATTATAATACAAGCATATATAGAGAAAAGGAGTTTATTATCATTAAAAGAAATTTAGGTATTTATATGAATAATGATGACATCATTTCTAGGTATTCAACAAGGAAAAGATAGAAACCCTTTGTTGTCCGGAACTACCTCCGTAACTGACAGATGGAATTAACAACTTGTCCATGCTTATGCTGGCCATTTCCTGCACAACTCAGAATTTTTTCATCTTCATCTCGTAAGTTACTGGCTGCTGTTTAAGACAGTAATTTCTGTATACCCACATGGAAGACAGCAGATATTTAAATGCTTGCAGAATTTCTTCTGTGAAAGTAACTGTATATAGTGTACCATTTTCTTGTCACATTCTATTGTTTAATCTTGCTTAGGAATGTTTCTTTTCCACTTTATAACATATTTGTATTTAAATATCACCAAGAAGCACAGTCAGGGCATATAATTCACTGCATTAGGCACTGTGTGACATCTCAATACTGTTCCTTGTTTTACCTATCCATACGCTGAAATGGATTGTATAATACAAAGAATCATCACTAGAGAAGCAGTTAATAGCTTATCCAATGTAGAATCACAACCCTGTTTCTACTTTGCTAGAGAACCTGAAGTATGTTGGGAGGTAGAACAGTTGCAGAAGTCCGGGTTTTAATTTTATATATACACACGCACACACACACACACATCATATTTAATATCTAAAATTGCACCGGAAATTAAGTTTTCCTTTTTACTGTGCCAAAGTGTAAAGTTAATTTCAAAGAACATGAAACTCCAACACAGAAGAATTTTAGATCTACTTTAGCTTTAAGTAGAGATCTCAGTCAAAATATTGACAAATGTTTTCAGAGAAACTTCCTAACATCATCCACTGAAGCTGGAGATCGGCAGACTACTAGCAACTTAGAGAGTCCAATGAAAAAAACCTCAGTAAAAGCTAATTGTTTCTTGTAGTTCCTCTGATTGACCCACACTTCTATATAATTCAAAGACTTTATATTTTTACCATAGCTTTTCCCATCACTATGAAATAAAGTTCAAAACACAACTAAGTAAATGTTGTAAGTGAACTAACATAAATTTGCTGCAGAAATATATATTGAATACATGTACCTAAACAGGAACATGTACATTTATGTTCCCAAAACAGGAGGTAATAAACAATGGGAAGATCTTTTTCTTTGAATGAGATGAAAGAGATGTTCAGAAATATCTGGCTAAAAACACAAATTAACATTCATCTTGGCCATGAAACCTAATTTAAAAGCAAGTCTCCATGACACAGAGGTTCCTACCCAATACCAGGCTCTCACACCACTCAGGTCTACCACCTGTTCACTACCATCAGAGGTTGCAGTGCTTCCCAAGCCCTCCCAAAGCTTTCATATCTCACCACAGGATTACCAATGTCCAGTGTCTGCTCCCCACACTTCCCACCCTCCTGACACTACCAAGCACTGCATCATATTTCACTCCTTTCTAAAGCACAGCTTTTCTACAACATCACCCCAAGCCACCACAGCCTCACCATTCTGCCCACCACCACCACCACCACCACCCTCCCACACATCCCAATGCTTTCCAGGTCCAGAAGCACAGCAAAGCACTTCCCCAGCCACACCCCAAAACCCAGCCTCCCTGCAATACACCACCTTCCTGCTGACAAAAGACTTTACCTGGCCATAAACCATCCAGAATTAAGGATTACATTAAGGACCATAAGCCCTCATGGACCACAGGATGAAACTCAAAAGAGCTCCCTAAAGGGACATGTTTCCCTTCATCTTTAACAATAATTACTCATACTTTGTTAAGCTTCAGTAAAAAAAGATCAAGTATGTGAACACAAGAAATTCAAAAGACCGTGGCACTTTAACAAAAGAAAGTGCAAATTCTTTTTCAAAACAGTGAAATAAAGAAATTAAAAAGAGGACAGAGAGTAGTAAAAGGCATTTTCTTTCAAAGAAAGAAATTCTAAAAACTACACAAGATACACATCCCAGATTTTACCATTAAATTGTACTAATTTTTTTTAATAATATCTAGAACTCAAATTAATCCCAGAAGATTTGTGATTCAGGTAGTTAAAAGACAGTATTACTTCATATGTCCTGAATATGTAATGGGAGACCAAAATGGAAAGAAAATTTTTAAAAAAATCAGAAAATGCATACTATCTTAGAATGCTACAATTGATGCTTAAGTGTTTCAGTCAAACTGATATACTAAATAAATATATAAACTTTCCATTTGCAACACAGCATCTGCCAATTACAAAACTAAGTCATTGCCTAATAATCTTTTGATTACACAGTATAAAAAGAGCAGTACTGACAAATATGCACAATAAACCTCAGGATGATCTGAACGTTTTACAGTTCAGCCCTCCCACAACTTATTTCTGGAAACTGAAATTTGAATACCATTAAATCGAAGGAGAAAGAGCTGGCAAGACACAATATACACCACCAACAACTACCTCTAAGACTAACGGGATGCTCCTCACTGCATCCTGAGGCACACTGTGGAACTTCCAAGCTAGCCCACCAAGTACAGAAAACAATTTAGCAATGTAACATGATTCATAAGAACTATCTCATCATTCTTCCTACAAGTCAAAAAAATACAGGGTAAATTAGTCATAGTCACTACTGCAGCAGGATGCTTCCACTATCTGAATTAGGTTAGGTATCTGTATATCATATCACCTATGGCTTTCATAAAGGTCACAGGGCCAATAACTTCCCTTAGGATGTAAACTGTAATTCAAACTACGCGTTATGATAGTGCAATGTCTTCCAAAAGCCAAACACATACCTGCTGCCTCTGAAGGCATTTTATACAAACATAAACCAAAACGAAATTGCTTCACAAAGAAATTGCTGCCCAAAAGAACACAAGTTATGACAGAATTTTCATGATATTAATTACCTGTATCTAGAGAAGTCACATGGAAAAATGGAAAGCATTAACAAATTCTGTTCATGCCATTTCTCAATTTAAGTCAGGAAGTAGACAGCAAGAACGATAGTAAAAAGTTTTGGGTGTCTCTTTGTTTCTTTAAGTCAAACACCAGTGTGAATCATGTGAGTGCAAGCTAAAAACGCCTCTAAAAGTAACTAAGAAGGACTCACCAAGTTCATTGAGACTCTGAGCAGCTTTTGTTATCTCTCTGCTTCCTCCCTGCAGTTGTCCTTGAAGTCTCTTACTGAGATAGAGGATGCGTATGATCCTACGCAGCAAGTCACAGGCAGCCTGCAGGGAAATTGTAGCATTAGGGGATACTATCAGTATATTAAGATCACATTATGCTGGGCCACTAATGTGGAAATAGGAAATACGTATGTGAATAAAACCAAAAGACTTTTGAACACTGAAACCCCTTTTTTCAGAATTTTTTAACACGATTTTATGTTATACAGACCAATACTTTCTAAAGCTGGTAATTACATTTATGGCGCTACTGAGATTATGCTGTCATTAGCTGTGCAAAAAACAAAGGAAACTCAGAACCCCATGACAGAGGCAGGTTCTATTTCTAACTAGAAGTGAGCTGTATTTTACATTGTGCACCTCTCCTCATTATTTCCCCCCTCTTACAGCTTTAGTAAAATTAAGAAATTGGCCTTGCCAATCAAAAATTGATGCATAATAAGCAAAATGGCAGCATGTACTTCACAGGACAATAAAACTTAATTGCTAGATTGTTACTACAGATATTGACTCTGATGGTAGGAATAGACACAAAAACTAATTCTCAGCAAAACTTTCATAAGGCGAGTCACTTTCATTCAGCCAACTGTCAGTTCACATTCTTTCATATGCTTATTAAATACATGGCATTCTTGGTTAAAAATGGAGGATGGATGTACTACATAAATTTTTAGAAAAAATATTTGTGTATATTTTCATCCGCATCAAATTAGGAAAAAAGGCATTGCTGACATCTGGATCAAACACCGTAATTTCATAATTGGTCACTCAACTAAAACCTTGAAACAGCTTTTCTCCTACGCAGTAAATAACAGAGACAGAGAAACTGTAAGAGTTACATCAAGCCTAGAGTTCCTCTAGGGCTGGACTGGGTCAGTGGGGTTAGGAGGTACATGCTACGGGAACAGCGACATTCTGGAGTGGGTAACATCTAAACTAGAATTCAGAAATGTCACTCAGATTTCAGTACAGTCATAGGTTCAGTCCAACATCTGCAATCATATTAACATGAATGGTGAGAAATTTGGAACTAGTAAGACATAGTTGTTCTGAGGTATTTTCCCTGGTACTGAAGGCAAAGTCTTCTGAATTTTTAACCTTATGGATATCAAAATTAATTTAAAATTACTCCAAAAAAATATTTAGCATCCAAAATACTTTGAACCTTTTCTCATACTGAAGTTAATTTCTTGAAAACTAATGTTAAAGTGCAACAAGAAAACATACAAAAGTGAACCATTTCAACCAGTATTCACAGCAGACCAGACAACTTGGTAGTCTTTTCCCCATGCTAGCATAAACCAGTGAAAACACAAATATTTACAGTTTAATTTTATTAAACATCCAGACAGAACAAAAAGGAAAAATGAGAAAAAGCCCCCTGAGGCAAATCAGTGAAAAGCCCAATTACCCTCACTGCCTTGGGCTATCTACCAGAGTCTGAAGTGCAAGTTTCCTAAGCATTCTAATACAACTTAACCACACGATTTCTATTACCATTAGTGAGAACTAAGTGGGGCTTATCCTGCTTTGAGAGATTAATGTATTAATTTTTATTAATTCATTTCTTTAATTAGAAAAATCTTAATCCAAATATCACTTTCATATCTGTGAACTAAATTTCTGCAAGATGAATCAAAAATAGCTTTTTATATAGTGCACTGCACTTCACCAAATAAGAGCCCATAGTATTACTACTTTGCTTCCAAATTTAATGACTTTCTAATCCAATTGTGTACCTCTGGCTAATGTTTTCTCCTAGGAATTCAACTTCAGTTATTTTCTGAGCATCTTTTACTTTACATGTTGTTGCTCATAATGTTCTGTCCCAAGAAACAGTCTTTTTAAACAACTATTAGCCTAAGAGATGGAAAAAGTTACATTTAGATACAGGAGGAAAAAAAAAAAAGGTTTTAGCTTCTGATCCTGTGAATTAGCAGGAGGAGGACAATCCAACCACACTGAAGATGCACTCAACTTCACAGTAATTGCTACTGCAATCTGCCTTTGACAAAGATCCAGTTTCACCCAAGTATTTTCATTTATGTGAGCTGTTCAACTTAATAAAACTTCCAGTCACAGTAAAAGAATCCAATATATAAGGACTGTGCCATGGAAATAAAGAATTTTATCTAACAGGGGAGTTGTTCACAGATGCCAGATGCTCTAACCTGACCACCTGCATAACAGAAGCCTGAATTAATTCAGGAAACATTCCTTCCTGAGTTGATAACAGTATGCTTTTCTAAAGGAGATGCTTTCAACCAAGAAGGAATGAATTCCACTGTTCAAGCAAGAATTTATTTGGAAAAGGCCAGTGGCCCCCAGTTAGTCCCAGTGCTCTAAGTAAAATTAAAAATAAAACCCAACTTTTTTGGGGATTACATGTTAGCTATCTCCTGAAACTTAAAACAATGTATCAACAATAACAGACATTATTGCTACAATTTAAGATATCAAAAAGACTCATACTTGAGTAAATTCAAGTTAATTTTAAGAAATTATTGAAAGAAGAATTATAAAGGGAGGGACACTTGAATACATGGCAGTGTATAGCCCATATGTGCAAGGTAATTGAATGTCTATATTTTGTTGTTTATGAAGCCTGAAGAAAGAAGAGACAGTCCACCATCTTTAGTCTACCTTTACTATTTATTTGCAGTAGCATCAGTATAAAATTTGTTACTGGCAAGTGTTTTGAAGAGAGAATAACTTTAAAATACAGAATTATTATTCTTTTTTAAATGTTTCAGTCATTTGGCTGTTTTAAGTATTTTTAAACACCAAGATATCTGAAACTAAGAGACTATGTAGAAACACTTGGTTAAACAGAGCTGCACAGAAAATAACCCTCTGAAGGACAAACTCTCTGTCTACACATTTCAGCTGTTAACTACTCCCATTTAGCTTGTGATCGACTACGGAAAAAGTCAGAAGAGAACAGTATGATTTAAAGCAGGAAGTGAGCTTTGTGAGTCTGCTGCTCCCTTGGGATCTCGTGAAGCTCTAAGAGAAGAGCAAGACATAATACACAGAATCACACATCAGAGATTTGGAATTCAGGACTAGATTTGAAGTTTTACAATGAGCTTCCAGTGAGAATGTTTTACTATATTAAAAACAATTAAGGATGGCAAAATCTAGCTTTATGCAAGTCAAATATTCCTTCAGCTTGTGAGTAGTCCCACAGCAATCAATGACAAGGCACTAAAATAACACCATCACAAGTACAAGAGGCCCTGAAAAACCACACAACTCCGCAAACACACCTGCCAACCCTACAGATTTTGGCAGAAGGCAACTTCTTTTACTTATCTTTTTTCACCTATTCTACCAATTGTACATCAGCTGATGATATTCTTAAGTTTGAAAATGTCCCAAGCCACAAGCCTCGCATTTGGGAGCAATCTCACGTCCTAAGCCCTGCCATTGCCAGGAAGCGAACTGTTTGCTGTGCTGTTCCCCTTCCATCCCCAACAACGGAGTCAGCCAGGTGAAGGACACCACAGCAGTGTATCTTGGGGAGGCAGCTGAGATCTCCTGTTGATTCAGCTCTCCCAAAGTGCAGCTTCATTTCATAATTCAGGTGTCCTGACCCCCAACTCCTCCCAGAAATGCAGTGCAACATAAAGCACTCACTATGTATCTATCAACACAAGGAAGGGACAGCAGCCCTCATGTTGAGGATGGACACTCAGTGGAAGAGAAGGTGGAATCATCACTCCTCTTTATACACTGAGGTACCCACTCAAGTGAATTTAGATGCTAGGAAGGATGGACTGGCAGGCTCCCACTCCACTCTGCACCTCCTTTTTCTGACTTACAGCAAGAAAAGCCAGATATTACAAATTCCCTGGCACAGCCTGAGTAATGCTGACCCTGGATGGATGTTGCTTTCACACCACAGGAAAACCCATGTAAACCTGCTACAGCCAAGAGAAGCAAAGAGCCCTCAAAAAACATTCCCTAAGTTGAGGGACTCATTTTTCTCAGACACTCTTCTGCAGTTTGACTTTGTGTAAAGGTAGGTCAGACAACATTTTCCACATATGCAACACACATCAGAGAACAACAAAAAATCTGCACCTACATAGAAGTCATGGAACTTTTGCCCAGTGGCAAAAACAGTAACAGCTGGAACTGAAAACAGCAGAAGTGGCCAACCAAACTGGCTGAACAGAACATTAAGAGCTTCCTAATGAACTTCACTGCTACTGAAAACAACGTAGAAAACAGTAGTTCTGCCAAGAGACTAGTGCAGCTGCTCTACCAGCCCCCAGACTAGAAACTGCATGAGTCTGCAGCTTCATCTACACTCCAACAGCAGTCATTTGCAGATGGCAATCTACTTGAGTGTATATCCATAGCTCAAAATTCAGGTAAGTTCCTAGTTCTGCAAAGCTGAGGTAAACTTGCAAAGACAAACAGTTCAAGCAGTAACTCATTAAACACTTGTGGGGTTGGAGTTGTGTTGCTTTTCAAACCATAAACGTAACAGAACACAGACACACAACTCCTGAAGATCTATGGAATAGTTTTCAACTATTGTATAATTATCAATGGAAGTGTTTGACACTTATCTCTCCATCACTGTGATACACTCTCTCCCACTGCTATCCTCTAACAGAGATCTACATTCTTCTGTAAACTCCACTTATATTTAAAAGACAGGGACAACTATGCACCTGGGCTTACAAAACTCCAGAATCACAAATGGCTCCTTCAGTTGCATCTTTATTATTTTACAATAATTAACTCCCAAGCTCTTTACTAAACTGCAGACAAGCATGCATTAACTTAGGGGCAAAAAGCATATTCTACACAATAGCACCGTAACATTAAATACCAAAATTACACAAGCAGTAATGAGAATTTAATTAATCCGTACTCGGATAACCTTTCCCTCTTCCCTCTATCTGTCACTTAGATAGTGCAAAGGCCATTTTCCTACTTTGCAATACAAAACACTTCTCAGTAGCTCATGAAGAGACACACAAGTACTGATTGTCACTGAGAAATACTAATAATGAACTACAGGCTGCTGGAGTAGAGAAATACCACCCACATATGACAATTGTGAGATAACACAGATTCAAAAAGGTTTTTTTAAAATACATTTTAAACGCAACTTACTTGAAGTTTTGCTAGCTGAGCTGTGCGAGACACTATTTTGTTGTAGGGGTCAACAATTTTGACTTTAATTCTAAAAATAAGAGGAGAAATTTATTTATAGCAGTATTAATAAATAGCATTATAGAATATAAGAATTTATACTTTCTAATTGCATGAGGAATGGCATCACCAACATCATACCTATCAACAGTACTTTGTAGAGCAGCAATTCTAGTTTGCATCATTTGGAGGACACCTGCAAAATAAAGCAGATTTTTTACGTGGAACACCCATCAATTATAGAAAGAGTTTTTCTTCAAATCACAGTAACTACTGCAGATTACTTTAGCATTAAAAAAAAAAAAATCAAAGCAGTTTCCCCCTTTGCAAAAAAGCATTCATGCATTCATACAGACTAAAATTGATACAATGCAGCATATTCAGAAATAAACTGAGCAGGTAATAGGTCACTTATTTAATGTTATGAAAAATTTAGTGGTAGAGAACAAAAAACAGAAATACACAGAAGAAATATCACTCTGAAATCCATCACTTGTGAAGCTTCAAATAACATTTAGAGGATGTTACTTTCTAAAAGAATGATGATCAGGACTGCAGTTCAAAGGCATATAACCTCGTACAAACACCTGAACATCATATACAAAAATGGCACGACCTATTTAACACTACTTATTTAACATAGTGACTAGACATTTCAGAGAAACCAATGGACAAAGAGGACTGAAAAGATAGAAAATTCTCCTTTCAGGTTTTCTTCCTGTGCGTAAGATAATAAGATATTGTCACTGTGAGGTCATCTCATCTAGTTTACAAACAGAGCAAACTACCCTAATCATGTTTGTTCCAGATTAGTTTGGCAAAGCAACACAAGGAAAGCCAACAAGCAAGCTTGTTTTTTCTTGTTAAATTGCAAACAAAGTAGTCAAGGATAGCAGTCATTTTTGCAATACAGAATCAGCCTGCTGAAAGTTTAATTAAGTTACACAAACCCAGGCCTATGAAATTATTTTTGTTCCAGTTGTTAACATTCTCAAACTTACTACAGTTTTGTAAAGCCCTGTTTACAAGCATGTCATCATTCAATTAGATAAAACTGCAGCATGATACAGAAAGATGGAAGACAAACAAAACTACTGCTAATAGTTACATTTAGGTTGTCCCGCACTGTGACTGTTTCACTTATTTTGAATAAATATGTCAATTTTCATCTTCTCCATATTTCAGAATTATTAACTTGGCTTCACAACAGATTCATGGGTTTTCTGGCATTCATACATGGAATGGCCGGCATGCAATTCTCACACATCAGAGAATGAAGATATGAGATACAGTGAAAAGTGAGCAAAATAGGCTGCATTTTCTATTCTGCATTGCAAGAATTGGGGAAAAGCCAGTGGCTGCATTTATGGCTGTGATATTGCTGTTAAGCATACAGCAGGCCTCTTCCCAGAGGGCAGAATAAGGAGGGGTGAAAAGGCAATCTCCCCTCTCCATCTGCTGTGGAAGATACAGGATGATACCATTTAGCCTATCTAAAGATAACAGGTAGCTCAAGATATTTATTGAACTACCTATACACAGAAAAGAGTATGTATTCAAGATCAGTGTACCATTAAAAAAGGGGACAGGCCTGAAAAAGAAAGAACTCTCCAAGTTGGGTGTATCGATTTGAAACATTTAATGAGATTCACTTTCACATATCCAAATGACTATGCATGCTGTGAATTAGCTCTGTGATCTTCACTAGCTAACTTTCTTGATAAACATACCAAGAGTTATGCATTTCTAACTTCATAATTAAAAATCTGTTGGCACCCATCTATTCTTTTTCTTCTTAACCTTGACTCAGTATTTCCTCTAAGAGCACAACCCTAAATAAATGCAAAAATTTCAACAAATTTGAGGTGAATTGGATTTTACTTTTACTTTGAGTTAGTAGTGTAAAACATGCATTATTTACCACACCTGCTTTACGGAAAGGTTTTCTAACTGAGTAGTTGCTTTTAAGTACATCATTCTTTCCTCAGAGTAATTTTAGGAAGGAATGCCTTCAAAAACAACCATAATTTCAGAAAACACAATTCCACTGAGCACAAATTGCTGAAGATTGTGACTGGGAGGTATTAATCAATCACAAGACTGACTACAGATGCCTAACTACTTCTTATTTGGAGAATGAACATGTATTTCAATCTTCTACGTTTGATTCTCCAACTGTTTAACAAGTTACTCAAGAGCTACCATCACTAGATTAAATAGCTATTTCTTTAATTTTACAGCTATATACAAATGCTGACAATCAAATACTGTATCCAAGAAGTTCCAAAGACTAAGGATATACTATAACTGTCAGTAACCATGAAGTCTGGTTATGCCAAAACCTGAAAGCAGATAAAGGAACAAAGATAAATTACTTAGGAAGTTACAGAATGGAAGGGAAACAGGGGATATGCTTGGAGCTGATAGTATATGAAATTTAGCATTTTATAGAGGTGTGTGCCTGCACACAAAAAAATGCAAAACTAAACAAAACCATATAAAGTTCCCAGGAAGTGACAAAGAGCAGAATGGCAGGTTTAATACGCACAATAATGTTTAATGAGAACAATATACTGCAACCATTTTCTATATGGATTCAATGGTTCCTAGGTTAAAATCCAGGTCTCAAACAGTGGACTAAAACAAGCGTATGTATTGAAATTAGTAGCCCCTTACTAGGAAAAAATATCCCAACACATTTTAGATTATTTATTAAAGCCTCTTTGGTTAAGATGTGCAAACTATACAATACATACATATGCAACATAAAGTTGGTGCTTACAGCAACAGGTATCTGCTAATGTTGCAACAAAATTGGGCTTATTCAGAAAAACATATTAAAAGGCAAAAAAAGGCTTGATAGCTAAAGTTCTCAAGAACTGATTATCACTACATTTTCCTGTGAAGCAGTTACTCCAGATAAGTATCAGCCAAATCTCCTCCCTGGAGCTCCATCTACTGACATCAAAAGAAAACCTGCCACATGTTACTCCTCAGAAGTCAGATCTGTAGCCTTAACATGAGGGACCAAAGTTGGCAGTGAATGATGTTCCCTGCACAGATTCTAAAAGCACTTCCTTCACAGTAAGAATAGCAAGCATAATATAATAGCATTTACCTTCAAGGGATTCAATTCCAGTTGCTTGGGCCAACAGATCTTCATGTCTTGCAACAACCTTAAAAAACAGAATATAGTCATCAAGTGAAAAACAGGAATGTGCACCTAAAAGGAGTATTACATACATCATTATCATTCCTACATTAGGCATTTAAGTATCACCACTCCTACATTAGGCAGACTGAAGAAAAAGCAGGTACATCTTAAAGACAAACGGGTTTTCAGAACACAGAGGGTTTAATTCATAAAAGCAGCAAGCTCAGAATAAGAGGGTCAGTAACTGCAGTATTGCTGACAATTAAAGCCAGCAGAGTAATCACATTTCAACACATCTTCAAACATAATAATTGTAAATGTGAACTTATTAATCACACAACAATAAAGTATATTCACTATTTTTTCCCTGACATTTAGAAACTAGTTTCCAAAGAACTTATCAAAAGGGGCAGGGAGGAGGCAGGTTTTGAAACTACATGCAAACTCATTGCAAGTTCCACTACGGATTTGTGGTTTCTGCACAGAAGAAGTCTTCTACTAGCCAAACCCAAAAGTCTTTCTGAAGGTGTGTTAATATAGGTTATATTTCCCTAGCTAAAGGTAGTCTTGGGGCTTAGGCTACTCTCCCGCACAGGATGGAAGTGTGCAAGTTCTCCCTGTCTCCTCACAATGTAGTCCCAAAACATGGGCCCAGTGTTTCTGATAGCTGACATAATCATTTGGGAAGAGTCAGGGCACATTCTTACAAAGAAGAGTAGAACAGACAGAGGATGCAGAGGTATATATCTCAGGATACAGAGATAGACAGCAGAAGCTAAAATAGTATTACAGCTTCCTGATAGGAGTATTAAGTTTGGGTTTAACTGAGTTATCAGATTCACTACTACTTTAGCTGCAAGCTGAACCTTTAGTTACTGCTTGCAGAGGACACTGGGCAATTTCAAAACTTACAGGATCTAAGATTACTAAGTTTTTGATTATTTTATATCAATCACCCCAGAATAACAGGTATGCTTTAAACTTACTTGTAAATGCAGCTCTTTATCCAACTGACTAATACCTTGGGCAAGTTTTGCCAGTTGCTCAGCTATCACAGCCTGATGGATAGACTGGGAAGTGTAAGCTTTCACATCAAAGTCCTCTCTGAAGAAGTCAGCATAACATTCTGGAAAAAGATTTAGATTTTATAGTCATGCTTCAGCATAGTTAAATATTCATAGACCTAGAATGCAGTTATCTCACCTTCAATTCCTTCAGATTAACAGTGCATGTTGCCTTACATCACATAGTACAAACATCAGAAGACACCACAATCAAGGGAAACAGGTTTCAAGCCTCTAAGTGGGGTCGGGGTTTGTTGGGGTATTTTGTAAATCATGATAAAGACTGCTGTTCCTTTATTCCCCGCAAGCCGGAGCGGAATACACTAGTAAATACACAGAGACACACACACAGACACACACAGACAGACACAGACAGACACAGACAGACACAGACAGACACAGACACACAGACACACACAGACACACACAGACACACACAGACACACACAGACAGACACACACACACACAGACAGACACACACACACACACACACACCCCGCCCCTCACGGCCGCGCCTCCCGCAGCGGCCCAAACTTTCCCGCGGGTTCCCCCCGCCCCCCCCGCTCTCCCGCCGGCGGGGGCTGTGCCCGGCGCTGCCCCCCGAGCCCGCGGCTCACCGTCCGCCCTCAGCTCGGCCAGGGCCGGTGCCGGAGCCGGTGCCGGTGCCGGTGCCGCCCCCGCCGCCTCCTCCATGCCCCTCTCCACGCTGGCGGTGCCGGAGCCGGCGCGTCACTGGCGGCGCGCGGCGATGATGGCGGCGGTGACGGCGAAGGCGCGCGCCGGGGCGGGCGGGCGGCCCCGGGTGGGATCGCCGCGGGGGCCGCGCCTCACACGCCGCTGGGCTTCCCGGGCGCCGAAAGGGGGGACAGCTATACATGATCGCTGACACCGCAGGAGCTGCAGAATGCCGGCCGGAAGATCCCATGGATCTGTTTCGTTCCGGGCAAGTTGTGAAAATATGTGCGCCCATGGTGCGCTATTCAAAGTGAGTAATGGTCGTGTCAGCTGCTGGCAGTGTGTGTTCTCTGAGGGAGTTCATCTTGGCTGGAAAAACAGGAGTGATTACCTTTTTTCGCCTTTAATTATTTAAGACAGAGGTAGAGTTGGAACATGTTTTACCTTGTGATGGTACTTGGACGTCCCCACGGCACTGCATGTCACAACAGCATTTTACAATAGCTAGTCAGAAAAGTGCCTTTACAATTTACCTCTTTAATTTTCATGTGTCTGCAGGTTGGCTTTCAGAACCTTGGTCAGGAGGTACGGTTGTGATTTGTGTTACACACCAATGATAGTGGCGGCTGATTTTGTGAGATCTGCAAAAGCTAGAGACAGCGAATTCACAACAAACAAAGGTATTGTTTTAATAAACCATTGCCTTGTCAGAATGTTTGATGTGGTGATGAGCCCAACTGGCCAAGTGAGTGAAGTCTGTCACACAACTTGACATCTGTTAACAGTTTTGGTGTTCTGTGTCTTACTGATTGTAAAACCATAGAAAAATTGTAGGTGAGAGCAAGCACAATCCAGTCATAGTGGGTGAAATAAAATAGTGGGAAACCTTGTCTCCACCTGAAATAAACGCCTCTAAACTGATATAGATCTGTGGTGGGTTGACCACACACAGCTGCCCAGCAGCCTTGCACCCAACACAGCTAGCTGCTCACTCATTCCTCCTCCATCCTCCCAGCAGTACATCCTTCCCAGGGAACAGGAAGAGCAAACACAAGGAAAATTCATGGGTCAAGATAAAGACAGCTTAACATGTGAAGGAAAGAAAGAGGAAAAAACCCAACTGATGCAAAAGCAATCTCTTCTTTACTAGCAGACCCATGCCCAGCCAGTCTCCAAGCAATGGCCACACTGGAACACAAATTCCATGACACTGTGCAAGTAATTTTGCAGCAATCACCAAAACACTTGTGAATTATCAACGTTGGGTTTTGTCACAAAATCCAAACTGCAGCACCACACATGCTGCCATAAACAAACTTTAAATAAATTCGAAGATTAACTCCATCCCAGCCAGACCAGGTACAAGATGACAATTCCTAGCAATTGTTTTGGCTGTGTTTCAGTTACAAACATTTAACTCATTACCGGGAGAAAATTTCTGGTCTCTGGCAAAATCAGTAGTGTTGCTAAAGGTGACAAAATTAATAGACCAGGCATTGATACCTTGGAATCAAGGATTTATAAAAGAAGCAGGGTTTCATATCAGCTGGAGTGGAAGGTGGAAGGCAATGTTGGTGGACATTGAGATACTGACAGCAAGAAGGCATAAAGAGACCAGAAAGTTAAAGCATGGCTGGGGTCAATGTGGAGAAGCAAAGGCTTCAGGCATAGTAATGAAACATAACCAGACCACATACAAAAATAAGGAATATAAGGAGTTGTGCAGTGTTGTGGCTGTAAAGCGAAGAGAAAGTGGTATGAAATACGTGGGAAGAGGTGACAAGAATGATAGAGATCTGCTGGCATGAAGTGACTGCAGTAGAACAGGGTAACAAGGAACGCACAAGCATTAAGCTTCAACGGGAAGAATGAAGAGCACTGTTAATGTGCTAGTAAGATCACCATGTAGGAACTATGAAATGTGATGATCTAATTTATTCAGACCACAGAATCTGTGGTTTCATAAGTGTAAGGGAAGTACATTTCACCATTTGAAATGCACTGACTACTATGGTGCATTATTCAAATAGAGCAGTTATAGAGAAAAGTCACATTGGGAAATGCAGGTAGACACTCTTGTTAATAGAATTCTGCTTCAAAAAAGCATGCGTAATTCGTTGTGTGTAAAAATGTATGAGTAAAAACATAACTGACAATATCTATGGCTCAAAGCTCCACTAATGTATCCCCTTTGAATTTATTTACACTTCTGATCTACTCAAAGTCCAGTGGTGTTGAAGTTCCACAGATCAGAAATATAGTATATTCTGAGGGGTGCAGGGAGAGGGAAATGAAGTTCTTTATGCTAAAACTTTGCTGCCTAATAACAAGGGGTACAAAATTAAATGTTTTAGTGTTGCAAACATCATCTTTTCCCTACTCACTTCTTTCATGGTGGCCTTAATTTTTTAGGCCTCTAAAACATTCTGCCTCGTGCTTTGCCCAGATTATAATATTTACATTATTAGCATTTATACTTTTTTTGTGGCTTTATGTTTAATTTGCTGGCTGTTTGGGGATTTTGTCTTCTAAATTGTGCCGTATGTTTGCAACTTCTGTTTTCCATTTCCTTCCTGCATTGATGTTTCTTTGTTGTGTATTTCTCAGATAGAGACAGATATTCTTTGTGTCTCCTGCTAAAAAATTTCATGTGGCTAGACTCAGTATTTTTATTCCTTAATGCTTAACGAAAAAAATCTAGGAGCATGGCATTATTCTAAAATATTAGCTATAACAATGTAAATCTCTTCAGCTAGAGCAGTGTATTACATGGACACTGTTTTGAAAATGGGATTTTGTTTGCTTGCTGGATTTTTAGGTAACTTCTGGAAGTACCTCAGCTTGATTGAGGCACTGGCTCTTTCTGACTGGCATTTCTGACTTAAGCTACATTCCCTCAGGAACTATTTCTTTTCTTCTAAAAGATAAAAATCTTCAGAAGCACTTGTGGTCTCCTCAGTGATAGAAGTGCACTTGTTTTGTGCATTTGTTGGATCATCTTTCCATCAGTGCTCAGATATCCCTCTTCTTAACTGCAGCAATTGTTTATATGGAAAGTGAGTGCTAAGACTGCTTGAGATATTTTTAGATGCCTTTAATGTAATGCAGTAGCCGTAAAAGAGGAGAGCATGTTCCAAATGACCATCTGGCTCTCTGCAGGGGCTTAGTAAATCACAAGTAGTTCAGCAGACCCAAGCTGAGGAGCACTGACACCCCGGGTTCTCACTTGAGACAAAGCTGCTAAAGCTGCCTCTGCCCGTGTGTTCATTCCAACCCTGCCTATCACAATGGGGATAAAAAACAGCCATGCTGGCACAGAAGAGCAAAAAGATGGGCTGGGATGAGGAAGGACAAAGCTTGTGGGTGGTTCAGCTCCTCTCTGAAGGTCTGGCTCTGTCAGCAAGTTTCCCACCTGACAAGAGAGACCGCCAAACGGGCAGCATGCAGACAAGAAGGGGCAGGACAGGAGGGGAAGCATGAAGGGTACGGAAATGTAGAGAATACTTAGCTTCATAGATGGTCTTTGTGGCAGATAAGCAACTGACTGGTTTCAGTCAGAAAAAATGTATGTTGAGCCAGCAACTGGGTAGCACAGATATATTTGAATTCCCACCTCTTTTAATAGATCCTCATCTAGTAATCCCTGGTAAGCTACCATTCAAAATTTAGAATTTGTTCTTTTTATTTTCTGGGAATTTTTAAATTTCTAAATATCTTCTCACTGGAGCAGGTGATCATCCATTGATTGTTCAGTTCGCTGCTAAAGAAGCGCAGATTTTGTGTGATGCTGCTCGTATCATCTGTCCTTTTGCAGATGGAATAGACCTAAACTGTGGCTGTCCTCAGAGGTAAAGTTTTGAAAAAGATGGGTAAATATGATTAAATAATTTGACACTAAAGAATACTGGTCCTCATTTTCATAGTAATTTCTGTCTTGACCTAAAAATAGACTTCAAGAGAGAAACAGCTTTTTAACCTGTCAGAGATGTCTATGTGGCAAGACACTGTTCTGAGTGTTCCGAGATGCCTGTCACCATGGTGAGACTGGGAAAAGCAGATGTATTTGCCAACTCGCCTTTTTTCATTTCTGAGATATTGAGTGCTGGCTCAGAAGTGAAGTGTCCATCCCTTCTCAACAGCTGTTAAATACGCCTTACCAAAAAGAGCATGCTGCAAATAATTTGGAGAGTGTTTTGAGAAATGATTTGGCAATTCCCAAAACAATGAGGCAAGTCCCTGATGTCTCAAATTTCTGCAAGTGAAGTGAAGGATAGTGTCTAAAATAAAATTATGCAGGTTAGATTATTCAGGAAGTGCTGGAAAGAATTTCTTCCATCTTTTACTAGATTTATAAGTATAGTGAATTAGTGATCTACTGCTCATTTAAATTGATAAAGATTGTGTCTTAACAGTGAAACAGACTAGTAATACACAAATGAAGATTCTTGCTAACTGGTTCAATTGAGAACCATCTATTACATGTTTGTCAGGCAGTCTTTTTCTAAATGAAGACGTGAAAAATAAGATAGGAAAGTAAAAGATTATATTAGGGTGCAAATACTTAATTTGTTTATTCTAGTTAGGTTGTCTTGACTTAAAATTATAGTATTTGAGAAAACTCTTTTCTATAGAGATCTGAGAGTCGGGAATGGAAGTGTATTTTTTTTTTCCTAAGCTAACTACAGTTAAGTATGCCAGACTGGAAGTTCCTTTCAGGCCAAAAATACATGCTTACATTTGAATTCCTTGTTTCTTCTGCTTATTGGTTTCAAAACAACAAAAGGTTGTGCACTTCATCTGCCTTTACAAGAAAAACTGTTTAAGAAAAAAACTGCTGCTCTGAACTGGAAGCAAAGGTTAGCTCCTGCCAATCAAAATACTGTTTTGCAGTTGAGAGAGAACAGAGCATCACTGAAATAATATCCTCACTCGCACTTCAACAATCTTCCTTTTCAATCCGAAGTCATTTTCTGTTTAGAAGAAATCCATGACTCAATGGAAGGGGAAGCATCAAACTTTTTATTTTATATATTATCTAAACCATTGTTGATTAAATTTTAATTTATCTTCCTTGTGAGTCCATTTTGCAGACAGGAAATTTAACTGAAAAAGATTAGTAACTTGTCCAAAGTTCTAACAGCACAGTGGAGACAGAACCAGGATCTTCTTGCTGGTATCAAACTGCAAACAAATAATTTGATCTACAGCCAGTGCTATCTCTGTTTGCTCAACCATGCATTCTGAAGGTCATAAGGAAAAAAATTGGTGTGTTTGACTGAAATTGATCTGCATTTTTTCAAACGTAGAGTACAACTCTTCTTGTTCTTTTAAAGATGGGCCATGGCAGAAGGTTATGGTGCCTGCTTAATAAATAAACCAGATCTCGTTAAAGATATGGTGAGACATGTACGAAATCAGATCGACAACCCGACATTTTCAGTATCTATTAAAATAAGGTAGGTCTAATTTAAGTGCTGTTTGTGGTATATGGAAGAATAATTTTTAGGTTTTTTAAAGAAACAATCCAGTATAATAGCTATAATATTCTGTTAATGCAGTATTACACATTATAGTAATTTCGTTACCTGTGAATATCTGGGGCAAGTAATCCCAAATTTAAATAGGAGAACCAGCACAGCCTTAGACAGGAGAACCAGCACTTTACCCAGATAATATACTGTATGCTAGAGTTTTCTTGTAATCCGAACAACATGAAAGTACAAGTTAAAAGATAAAGGGTTCCATAAAAGAAAAGCAATGCATAGTCTGTATCATCACAAAGATTTACTTTGTGAGCTCTTGGAGGCCTGAGCCGCAGTTGCTGTTGGCTATAAAGGGATGGATAACAAAACTGGGAACTAGTCCCACAACTGCTGTAAGGAATACATTCTGCTTCACTTCATCAGTTTCTAAACTTCTGTAGACTTATTTTGCATTGCTTTATATGCAGCCTGGAGAAGAGAAGGCTCCAGGGAGATCTTAGAGCACCTTCCAGTACCTAAAGGGGGCTACAGGAGAGCTGGAGAGGGACTTTGTACAAGAACATGTAGTGACAGGACAAGGGGGAATGGCATCAAACTGAAAGAGGGCAGGTTTAGATTAGATATTAGGAAGAAATTCTTTACTGTGAGAGTGTGAGGCACTGGAACAGGTTTCCCAGAGAAGCTGTGGGTGTCCCATCCCTCGAAGTGTTCAAGGCCAGGTTGGACAGGGCTCTGAGCAATCTGGTCTAGTGGAAGACGTCCCTGACCAAGGCAGTGGGGTTGGAACTAGATGGTCTTTAAGTCCCTTCCAACCCAAACCATTCTATGATTCTATAACCGTTCCATGATTCACTATTTAACCACATATCCTGTGCAGCTTTTGCATATTTTTCAGTTAAGTTTCAACTCCGTTTACAGTCCTTCAGGAAAGGGGACCTATTATAATTTGGCCTTTTTTTTAAAGAATACGCAAAATTGTAGTGTTTTTTTAGAATTTTTTGATACCCTTGCTCTATCTCTATAAAATTTACTATGTATATTACAGAGATGTGATATAATTGGGAAATGCTAAATTACATAGCAGTTTCCATAAATTAAACTCACATTTTTTAAAAAAAGACAGTAAACACTGTCTTCCAACACTAATAGTCTTTATACTGCTATTCATACAAATCTCTGGTAACTTCTCCTTATGGAGGAGGGCTTTTTATGTATTCCAGGTAACTTACTGCTTTTCTTGGAATTTTAGGATCCATGAGGACTTAAAAAGAACAGTTGACCTGTGTCAAAAAGCTGAAGCAGCTGGAGTTTCATGGATTACAGTACATGGGAGAAGCATAGAGGAAAGGCATCAGCCTGTACATTATGATGCAATTAAAACAATTAAACAAAGCATGTCTATACCTATTGTGGCTAATGGAGACATCAAAACTTTAAAAGATGCTGAAAATGTTCATCATTTGACAGAAGCAGATGGTAAGATTAAACATACTCTATTTTCTAAGTAAACTTACGAATCAGATTTCAAAGTATTTATTTTGGCTGTAAGTAGGACATGATTTCAGTGATTTTCACTCTTTGAGGAGACAAATGAAAGAGGATGTTTTAGATGCCTTACAAACTCATAAACAGAATCACTTGTAATCATCACTGCTATTGAAAGCCACAAATAACAATTTCCGAGACAAATTACAAAAGCTCTTCGCTTAATTATTCTATCTCATCACTCAGTAGTGGAGTTCAGGGGGACCTTCAGACAATCATTCTGTCTCTTTATGGAACAAATCATCTTTTAAAGAACTGTAAAGCTCCACTTGGAAATCTCCACTTCCTGAACATGGGAGCAGATTTCTTGCAGTAAGAATACAGCGGAAAAAGAAATACTGTTAAGCCAGATACTTAACAGTTAAGATGGTTAGCTTCAGGGACAGAGGGAGGCATTGCACTCTCATGTCAGTGATAAGATTTGTGGATTTTTTGCAGGATTGCCCTGCAGTTATTTAGTCACGATGGATTCCTGCAACTGTGGTTTCAAGACAATACAGAAATTTGGTGTATGTTTCGAAGAGGTGATCTGTATTTACATACTTTGCATCTTTCAGCTAGAGAGCAACAGGACAGGGAACAGTAGCAGTAGGAGAAGTTCACTGTTGCTGTTTATTAGCAACGACAAAAATGAGTTAACAAAACTGCAGTGCTGCTTCCCAAAAAAAAACAAAGCAGGAAGGAAATGCATAACATAAAAGAATGCTCTCAGTGTCCAGCAGACGTTCTTCAATAGCAAAAATATAAAGCATTAAGTTTTTTTATGTCATGTACAACGGCAAAAGAAATTTTTCATTTTTGATCATCCTATTTTTTAAGAAAAGACTAAGTGATTATATGTTGACAGTGCAAGAAAACAACCCCATAATCACAGAAAAATTGCAATAGAAATTACCTGACAATGTGGGATTACAGTTGGCTTGTTCAGAAAGATTTACTAGAGATCAAGAATCCTGAAATTTACTTAATTGAGCCATTGAGCTCTTACTGGAATAAGGATTCTAGGTCAGCGAATAGACTTGAGTTGCACAAAAAAATAACTTAATTTAGCATATTGATGTCTTTCCATGGTAATTTTATGTTATAAGGGCAGGCTTGTGTGTGTGTAGCAAATAAAATACTATGCAAGTGCAATTTCAAAAGTAGGGAAGAAAAGGCCCTGTGTCCTGTGTTTTGTGTCAGAATTTCTGGACTGTGGAATGTGTTGATAGGTGTTGTAGATTCTCTTGAGCTCTGCCTTTTTAAATGGATTTCTCTGATACAGCTGTAATACTAATCCCCGTTGCGCTCCAATTACTTGTCTGTAAGATTTAGGTGGTTGTCCTTAAGGGATGCTATACAAAATCTACAGGAAGATTTAACTAGGCAAAATTTAAACTAGAATGTAACTTACTGCTTTAATTTCCAATTTGAAGGTATAATGGTGGCTAGAGGACTCTTGGCAAACCCAGCTATGTTTGCAGGATATGAAGAGACACCTTTTAAATGCATCCAGGACTGGGTTGACATTGCTCTTGAGCACGGGACTCCTTTTACGTGTTTCCACCACCACTTAATGTACATGATGGAACGGATAACTTCAAAACAAGAAAAAAAAGTTTTTAATGTTTTATCAAGTACATCAGCAGTACTAGATTACCTGAATGACCATTATGGTGTGTGATAAATGAAAGTATTTTGGTTCTGTGTGAACTTGTATTTTGCAATTGTTGATATGTTGTTAAGGTTTTAACTGGGTTCCTACTTTTTAGTGACATTTATCTATTGTATAAGTATTTTCAACACAGCATAACATCATTGGGATGATACTTTATATTTTTAGTCTTTTTATGTCTGTATTTTTCCCTCTAGAAAATATTCCAGATTCCACAAATGTGGAGTTCTATTTACAGTGCACTACTACAATGAGGGTGGATTATTATAAGGCTCCCATAATTTAATTTTTCACCAGACAATTGCTTACAGCAATATTATTGCTAAACTAGGGCCTTTCTTACATGAAACCTCCTAAAATCAGGAGGACTGCTTACAAATAATGCCAGTAATTTCAGACCAAAAGGAATACAAAGGGAGCAATTAGAGAAGATTTTGCTTTAACTGACATAAGCTTTATTTTAAATTTGAGTAGATTTGCAGGCTTAAAGACTGTGAGGCCTTGAAGCCCAGCACACTATCCTCTTTTAAATTAGATGTTCTTTGTACTTTTGTTTTAGAGTAAAACGTTCTGAACTTACTTACACCTTAGAAAAATTACGTACTTCACATAGCAGAAATATGGAATAGATAAACAATGATGAAAAGAAGGAAAAAGTAAAATGAAGAGATAGTTTAAACTAAGTACAAACTTAGCTGAGTCTACAATACACGACTAGAAAGTTCATTCTAACTAAATTCAGTTTTGTTTATCGACTGTGTTATAAATGTCTACAAGATTAAATCCCTATCATCTACCACAGCAGAACTTTTTAGGTCAAAGGAAAACTGACAGATTCTCTCAGTAAGGCTCTTGAAGTCCTTTCTGCCCACTGGCAGGTTGCTTATCAAAGCGTGACAGCCACTTGGCTTTGAATCGTTGTATAGGAGTGAAATAGTGAAAACTAGAACAGGATGATAACATTACACACCAGCTGCATTTGTTCTGCAAGGGAAATTTCACAAAACTGCAGTACAATTATTTGTAATCAAATAATTTGTTTTCTTTATATGTTTACACAGAAATTCATACCAAAAATTGCCTAGTTTTCTGACTGTGATTGTTCTATAAATATACTTGTGAATAGTTCCAAATTTTCTAAATAAATTACTTGTTTTTGTATACAATTGATTTTGGTTTTTTTATTATGCAACAATCTAGAGGAGGGGAAGGTTGCTTTTGATGCTACTCCCCAAATATTTTGATAGTTTAAATATCTTAAATTCTCACATTTTTTAATGCAATGGCATAAAATATTTAATCATTTTGCATAATGAATATGTCTGATTTAGACATACGAATAAAAGTTTGAAAGGTGTGACCCGAATCAAAAAGTCCTAGTTCACTATTTAAGACAGTGAAGTTACGAAACTCTTCTGATATGATCACCTTCCTGATGTGTTAACAAATGGAAGACTACAGACAAGCCTTGCTATCCTAGGCTAATTGAGACAATCTCTGCAACTTTTTTGTTGTGATAGTATCTCCATTCCTTGAGACAACTATTTTTTCACCTTTCTGGATTATGATGTTTTCTTGATATTAGAAGAGCACAACTTTGTATAGCATTCCAGCTAAACACCCGCAATATCTTCTGCAGGTAATACTTCTAATGCCTCACTTTTCCTCATATTCATTATGTAAATTATGAGCTTCCAGTTTTACAGCAAAAGTTCATACTTCCCAACTGCATGACTTTGTATTTTGTACTGCCAAATTTCCAGTCTCAGGTTCATCCAATTATTGTGCAACTCAGTTCTCCTCAGATCTGAAAATGCCTCCAGCCCTCTGCCACAAAATTAAGAAGTAAAACTCTACAACTGAATTGAAGAGGATTTGTGAAAGTATTAACTAAACCCTCTGTTAGTATTTTCTTAAGGTTTTATGATGTTGGCTACCAACTGTTACATGCTGCAAACTGTCCCAGTAGGCACAAGGAGCAGAGAAGAAAAATGTATTTTAATCAGCACAAATTAAAGGCTTGCTTTTATTTTTCTCCTCTAGTAATGGCAAAACTGAATTTTAGAGAACTTGAAATACCCTGACCTATTTAGGAACTGAATACTTGATGATTTTGAAGGCAGCAGTTGTGCCTGTGTGAGATCAATCACAGACATTTCTGCCTGAAGTACAAGACCTAGGTTGCTGTTAATATTAGTTATAATTAAGGAGTGCGTGATCTGGCCTTTTATGCATCATAAAAGTCAATGGATGTTTATCATCCCTTTTTGAGGGTGAAAGGAATTGTCCACCTTCCCTTGTGAATGTTGTGTGCATCCAAACACACTTCATTGTGTTACCATAGAATAAACTGCAAAATTGAAGTCTTAAGCCGTACTCTGAACAAAAATACTGTTCAAATACACGTAAATTGCTAAAGATGGGAGATAGTTACTTAATTCCCAATGTTGTTTTAGAATACGGCTACATTTCTCACAATACCTTAAAGACTGAGGAGAAAAAAAAACTCCAGGCCAGTTTAGTAGGAGATAAGATAAGGAGAGCAGAAGCTTTAATGAACCTTCAGGCTCCAGGAACACATATCCACATATCCCCCCCCTTCTGACCCTGGTTCCAATATTTTATAATAATGTCCATCCAATCCCGTTCTGCCATCCCCCCCAGTCCTGCCCCATTCTACCCCCCGGCATACCCCTTCAGGAATTGAGTCTGGGGGGGTTTGGGACCCCTCTTTCATCATCTTTGTCTTCCTCACAGCACGTCAGGTCCTTGGAGACCTTCCAAAGTTTCAGATTTGGAGGCCCTGATATCAAATGGGATGTTGGTTAGCTAAAAAAGCTAATGCCACCTGTGTTGTCTTTGAAAAATTGTTGCCAAATACCCAGTGCTTTTTGTAGTAGCTCTTGTTGCCTGTTTTTTCCATGTCTATTTCAATAAAAGCATTTCCAGCATTAGGAAATAAAAAGGGAAGAAATGTAGTAATCAATAGACACTTTAAAGTATGGAAAGATTCTTGTCATAAATGGAATGTTGATGCCAATGCAGAAAATGAAACCTTTACTGTGATACGAATATATGTTACAGGTGGATTCTGTATTGTTACCATCCCCGTATTCCCCCTTCCCCAAAAACCCCTGTTGTAAAGCCCTTCCCCATTGGCCCTTGTTAAACACTAGCCCATTGGTCCTAACTTGGGTCCCCTTTCATAGTAAAATGACCCCTCCCTTTAAAGCTCTGTAGCAGCAGAAATAAACCTTTGTCTCCCCCCTCTCCGTGAGTTATGTGCTGCCGCCTTGTCCCTGGGGAATCACATGTTGGGGGGAAGGGCAGAGAGCGTTCCCCCCTGGTAATGAACGCAGCGCCCCTGCTGGGGGGAATCCATTCCACCGCTGTACTTCTGTCTATGTTGTTATCTTCTGGTGCAGGCTTCTTGGTGTTTTTCTGCAATTCTACCATGAAATGAAGACTAAACAGCTACTGGAATTTTGAGGGATTGATATAGGATGGGGTTGGTATATGTAAACATTAACTACTGAGGTTATTTTACTGGTACATTAAATTTACAATAACTTCTAAAATCTATAAAAACTAAAAATCAAAAAACCCTGAGGCATCAGTCATTATAAACCATATAAACATGAAAACGTCTAAACGCCAGTTAAAAACCACATTCCTTCCCTGTATATGTTACTTGTAACATCACCATGTGCTCAGTCTTAGGATTTTTTTAATTTTTAAAAGTTACTCTGCAAGTAACCTAAGATACAAAGCACTGTTTCCTGTTTTAGGTCCTTTGCCTCCTGTAACTGATGCCACTCTTTGTTAAGCCACCCTGCATAACCAAGCCATATTCTAATAATACCTGTACTTTCTTGCAACCTTTACCCTGCTGCAATAACATGAGCTCCCCCAGGCAGCCTATGCAATCCCATTTTCCCTATTGCCTATAAATTTCTTGGGGCACTTCTCTCTCTTGGGTTGTTGGTTGGGCAAAAGCAGTATGTGATGATGAAACAGCTATCATACAAGCCAAAGTAGAATAGTACAACTTTAAACTTTGCCATTGTTTCAGCAGTGAATTAGTCGGATTTCAGTCCTCTAATCAAACGCTAATACACAGGCATTTCCTATTTCTGCTTCTGAATACTTTGTCACCTTATTGGTGGGAGAGGAAGGTATTCCTTATAAATGTAATGTTTTAAGGTTTGCAAGTTTTTTCCCTAAAGCAACCAGGCATTATATATATTGTAGGGTATCATATTCATCACCCTGTGGGTTTTTTTATCTTTCCCTGTGGGAGAGGTGGAGGCGGGGCCTGGAGCAGTTTGGGTGGACACTCGGCGTTTCAGCCAAGGTCAAACCACCCCAGACAGGCAGCGTTAGATTAACAACGCAGACTTCTACAGTTTAAGCGAGAATTCCTTCCAGGAGCGACAGAGTGCACTCAACAGGAGAAGGGAGGTCTCACAGATGTTTGCAGGGGGCTTCTCTCTGTTCCTCAGATCCCATTCCAGTTTGGTGGGGAACACACATCAGCTGCAGTGGAAGTGCAGGGCAGTCACTGCAGAGTGAGTCTTTCTGAGATCTTATGAAGCCCCTGAAGTGAAAAAGACTCCAAATCTGGCAGTGGGGATGAGCCAATATGGTCCTATCAGTATGAGGCTGGGCAGCTCGGAAATGGAAACTGTTCTGGAATTAAAGGAGAGAAAGTCTGTATTAACGTTTTAACAGCTTCAGTGAAGTATAATGGCTGCAGGCCAATAGCTAAAACGTAATAACTAGGATATTCTAAGAGGTTATGTTTTGTCTATGCTGCTGATCAAATATGTTTGTGAAAACATGTTAGAAATACTACTTACAACCCAGCCTGTTCCCAACTGCATAGATTGGATTGAAATGGCTGGTTATATCGCTGTCCAATATTTGTTATGCATAAACAATTATTTAGGATGTAACCTTTCATCCAGACATTGCTTGGCAGACGGTAGGAAAATGTTAACACACTGGCTCCATCCCCAGGCTTGCAGACTTGGGAAATTTTAAGTAAACAATTTCAGATTGTGAGCAGCGCAAACAGCTCTGCTCAAAACTGCTTATGCTAGAACTTCCTACCCCGCGTCAGTTCCAATGGATTAGAGTAACAAAGCACTACTATTCACTGCATTTAATTTGTCTCCTTCTGATGGAAATTAATTGGGAAATAATTCCCCCAAACAGGTAGTTGTGTCGAGAATGCCGGTGGACAATCACCACCACCAATCCCAGGTGGACAAGGTAACCTCTTCCTCTGGCAGCACCTCAGCATCTGTTAGGATCAACAGGAAAAAGTGACCAGGGGATCATAAAGTGATCAGGGCAAAGAGGGAGGGTTGCACGGGTCGTAAAAGAGTTGGTCAAGAAGTGGGAAAATGGGTTCCAAGGTATGGAAATAATACCGTGGAGGCCTTGGTGCGCCGATAAACAAACACTGCACAGGGCAGTAGGACATAATACGGGTTTCTGAAGGACTCTGCTTTACTCGTGAGATGTCCCTCACGGCGCAGCCGACCCACAACCCCCTCACACACGGCCCCGCCCGCCCCCCCCCCCCCCCCCCC
>JAWWEU010000040.1:13549206-13619867 GCA_035583155.1 Acropternis orthonyx
CCCGCGGGAGGGCTCGGCCCGGACCGCCGCCATCAGCTCCGCCGGGCAGGTTCGCGAGCCGGCCGGGATGGGGAACGGGGAACGGGGAGGGGGACGGGGCGGCCCCGAGGACCCGGGCCGTGCGGGGCGGGGGGGCGGCGGGAGGGACCCCCGGCCCGGCCCGGCCCCGGGGGCGGTGCGGGTGGACAGGTCGGGGCCGCCCGCCTGAGCCGCCCCTGCCCCGCAGGCCGCCGGGACCATGACTTTCCAGTGGACAGCAGTGGCCGGGTTCCTGTACGGCGAAATCGCGGTGATTCTCGTGCTGTGCCTGCCGTTCATCTCCCCGCTGAGGTAGGGAGGGCTCGTGCTTCTCACCGCTTCGTGTTTATCTTACCGCTCCGTTTTTATGTATAAACACGGAGCTTTGCTGCGTGTTAAATTAGTTGTGAACGAAGCTGACGGAATGCTGCTTGGGACAGGAGCTGGGAGAATCGCAAGGCTCCTTGAGGAGCTTTATGTTTCCTGCGCAGTGCTGATTCATCCGAGCAAGCGCTCGGCGTGCCCAGAGCAGCCCCTGCTCTGCCTCAGCAGCTGGGGCGGCTTCTCCCGGCACCCTGAAAGGGAATAAATGAGAGGAGGACTTGGCCAAATCCGTGAGAGAAGCGACTTCATGTTTTGGTGTACACTAGGCATTGTGAGTGCTGGATAGATAAGAGACGTCAGGCACTCCAAGCAGGCTGCGCGGGTGAGGGCTGCAGGGAATTTGTGAGGCTGATTTTAAAACCTGCGCTGGAGTTTGATGCAAAAAGTTCGGGACTACTGAAATAAAGGCCTCTATGAGCTTATACATAGATGAACAAAATTATATTAGTTCTGGAATACAACACAAACATTAAGAAGATAGTAAATTCTTGTAAAATAAATGCACGTACTAAGGGAAAAAAATTCTTCCTCTCTGCAAAGGCCTGCCTTACAGCATTATCTTGTTTCCTGTAAGTATAGCTTCAGTTTTGGTAATGTTAATTTCTTTACAGGAAATAAAGCTAGCCTTTTTAAAAAGAGGCAAGAGAAGCAGACTTAAAATTTCTTTTCAGAATATTGGGAATTCTTTTTTTTAAAAAAAGCCAGAAACCACAGAAAACCTACCAACCCCCCCAAAAAGAAGTATGATAAAACCTACCAACCCGCCCAAAAAACAAGTAGGATGAAACCTTAAAGTTTTCGGGAAAAAAATTAAAAAAACGCTGCTGTCTCAGTGTTTTGTTAAAATTGTTGCATGTTTTCTTTCTGCATCTTTAGATGTATTTGGAATGAAGAATGCAGCTTGTACTGTAATATCTTACAGAATAAAACCTGCTGTGTGGAGAGTCTGAATTTAACTGCTTAAATGTGCAGGAGAGTCTTGAAAATTACTGCCTTCTCCAAAACTGATACCAAATGCAGAAGCTGAAACTGTTCTAAAAGTCTAATTTTAAACTTCCCATTTTTACAAGTTGGCTTGTGGGGAGTTCAGCATTTCAGCACAGATTATTGAGTTCTCATAATTTCTTTTTTCTAATCGAAAGTGCAGCTGTAAGAGGGAAGAAGTATTATGGCAGTCATAATGATCAGGTTATTAATGATTTATGTGAGGAAACTTGCTGCAAGAATTTCTGCAGGCTGATGACACAAGCAGAGTACTTTGGCAATATTGAAATTATTTCACTTGTGACACAAACAGGGCTTGAACCCAGTGTGGCTAAAAGCCTTTTCATTATTTTAAAAGGATAGATTTTTGTGCTTTGGAGCATTCATCTATTCCTCTGAACAGTGATTTCTGAAAGAGTGAAATAGCTTTATCCCTTATATGGCTCGTGCCAGTTATCTTCTTAACAAAACTTGCAGGGTTAAAGCCTAGATTTAGCTGCTGTTGGCAGTACCAGAGGGCAGCAGCTCTGCCTTACTCATCCTGGTGGCCTGAGAGCTAGTTCTGTCAGAGCAGTAAAGCGTGCATGGTTACTGACAGGCGTGAAACTGCTGTTCTTTTAAAGTTTGATTTATTCACTTCTCCGTCCTCAAACAGATTCTTTGTCACTTTTGTGCCTGCGCTTTTTTTTTTTCCCCCCCCCCGATAATTTTTTCAAATTTGCTAACAAGCTTACCAGTTCCGGGGAACAAGTAAATTGACAGTGTAAAAATGCAAGTACGCAAAAAGACAGATCTGTACTACTAAGTGTAGCACATCTACAGTGGTGGCCAATGCTATAGTTTGGAAGGATATTTGTGTGACTTTTGTCACCAAAAGGAAATGGAGCGTTACTAAATGTCGATGTCAATACTTGTTGAGGAAAAATGAGTGTGAAAATAGAACACAAGAAGATTTAGCAGTGAAGAGGTCTAGTTTATAGCCTGATTATAACTTGGCAGTGTAGCTGATCTAAGGTCATACCTCAGAGAATCACTTCTTAAGGTCAGTATGGAGCTTGGAGAATTGCATGTTTGAAGGGTTAGCAAGTTGGCTTTTTTGAGTTGTAGCTTGAAGTAAGTTTTTGTTTGATATTGACTGTGGCTGTCTGCTATAAAGAACTCAGATTATACTAAAACACTAAAACGAGCTTTTTGCATGCACAGTGTTAAAAGATTTTAATCCTTTCTGGTGGAGAACCAGAAAGAACCATAGGAGATGATGCTACAGTCTAATTTAAGTTAAATTTGTAGTAGGTTGGAAACTGCTTTGTTAGAGGGCAAATTTTAACAGTCTCTGGGAAATGTAAATAGTCTTAGCAAAAGTTGGAAATCTTACCTCATATAATCAGACACTGAGTAGCATGTCAGTGTTACATCCCTAAGGGCGTGACTAGGTATTTTTTCATTTGTGCAGATTCTAACCTGCAGCAAAGGACAAGTGCTCTGTTATTACTTGTTGCAATTCATTTGAGCACTCAGATGTTCTTCATTTGTGCTAGAACTGTGAATTCTTAGAGCCCTCCATGCAGTAATACCAAATAGACAATTGACTGTTTTGAAAAATAATAATTGTCTTCACCACCATTGGGCCTCTGAAGTTCGGTAGCCAGCAAATTTATGCTAGGGAAAGGGATTTTAGTCTTTGACAGAATATAAACCTAAGACTTATCTTTTTGGTGTCATTACAAGTTAGAATGCTGTAACAGTCCCTGTACCTCATAATTACGCAGACTCATCAGTGTAAAAGATAAGTGTTCTGAAGAAGGGTGGTAGAGATGATCCTAATTTGTGGAAGCTTTTAATTTTATTTGGCAACAAGGGGTATAAGTGGATAGAAATAGAAATGATGGGATGGATTTTACAGTCTTTACCCCATCCCTGAGTTTGTTGTAGGCAGGACTGAACACAAAATAATTATAGACAAAGTAAAAGCTGAAATAAAACATGTCTATGGAGTACCTGCTATCGTGTAAAAAGTTTGCAAGTTGAACCAACTGTCTTTGCCTATATTGACAACAAATAAAAAACCAGACAAGCAAATTGGATTGTTGGCAAAGTTAGTGTACACTTAAATTATATTGCAATTAAAGCAGCTGTTTAGAGACCTTACACAAGTCTCTTATCAATAACAAGACTCTATTCTGTGAGGTTGTTATGCTCTTCTTTTAGTGCTTAATTATTTTTGAATAACGCAATACTATTTTACAGATGGCAGAAGATTTTTATGATTCCTCTGTGGAGCAAAATGGCAGTATTTTGGAACAAGATGTTCCTTACAATAATAGTTTTACTGATCATCTTGTTTCTTGGTAAGTGTTAAATAATTTCTTAAGAAATGGGGAAGAAATCTGGTACATGGAGTTCATGTCAGTAAATTAATTGAAAGGATTGAAGCCTAATGTAAATCAGTTAATTTATTGAAAAGTTATACAAGGGAGTCAAAAGAGGAGAGGGATTATACTGCATCCATATTGGGAATCCAAATGCAACAGTAATATAGTGGTGAATGAGAAGTAAAGATGGGGCTGGGCTGCTGCTTAGTTTCACTTTCTCATGCAGGTGAATGAACTTGTTCCACATAGGAATTTGGCTGAGTTGTGCATTATGCAGTAGATGGCACTCTTTCCCTTGGTTGCTGCTGAAATAGAAGACCAGAATAATGTATCAAAACATTGGGCTATTTGACTACTTCTGCTCAGCACAGATACAAAACAGCTGTTGGCTACCTTTGTTATGAATAGATCCCAAGGTCTATGAAGTAGGAGTAAAGCTTTAATGAAACTGAAGCTTGAATGGTGACCATATGCCTGACTGATTTAATTTAATGTCTGTCTTGACTGCTTTGTATGGTAAGCATCTCTTGTATTGCAGTAGTTAAAATAGTTCTCCTGTGTTTCAAGGATACTAATAGCTCTCCATTAGAAGTGTTTCTAGCACCTTAGAATGAACATGCTATTTAATTCCAAACTGCTTGAAATAGAAAGAAAAAATGTGTCATTTTATTTTCTGCTGAGGGAAATACACAGATGCAGTACATGTATAACTATGTTGGGCTAGACTGCAATGCTATATTCTTAATATTGAAAAAGTACCAGAAATATAAATAAACTTTAATAATTATTATCTAAGATTACATTTAGTATTATCCTTAGAAGTAGATCTTCAGTAAATGGCTTAAGATTAAAAACCGATGGATTTCATTTACTGTCTTGAACTCCTGTCAAACTTTGACCAAAGTTTGCTTTTGAGTTGATGATAGTCATTGATTTTGCAGAAAGATAGGAGTTGGGCTAAAGTAAAGCTGTGATGAGATCCTTGCCCTATAGCATAAAGTGATAGGTAATTGCATGACTACACTCTTCCTATAGCACAAGGACATGCATTTTTTTACTCCTAGTTTTTGATGCATTGTTTGAAGTTTTTTTTCCTTCTGAATAACTTAGGCATATGAAAGAGATAGTTATACATGATGATATTCACATGTGTTTTTCTTTGGAATTGATTTTGTCTGCTTAGACAAATGCGGCAACAGTTTAATAATATGTGGCCAAAATGTCCTGCAGGAACTGATGATGTCATGAAATGTGCGTATTTACTGATGTGCAGGAGGAGATTTAAGTTGCTGTATTGGTCATAGGGATGTATGATGACCTTAAGTTTACATATTGTAATCTGAACTCTTAACTGGGTTAGGTTTTGGGTTTATGTGGATGTTAGTCCTAATTAATTACTTTGTCCTTTGAAAAGTGTTTGCAGTGCATTGGCCCTTTTGCAGAACTGTCAGGAGTATATGATGGATGAAAATAAGCTGAAAGATGTATGAAAGACAGATGAAAGAAAGCTGAGGTGTAGCTTGCCTCCTCCATTCTGTTTATGGTGTAATTACAGTTAGTAGTTACTACTGATGTTACTGTGGTACTACAGTCTTTCGATTTGGATGGATGTTGCAGAAATAATTTTCTCCCTTTGTGATTCAAGCATGAAGTATTGACACTTATGCAATGCATAAGGTAATGGCATTTATGTCATTACTAAAACATATGCTTATCTAACAAACTGTATGAAATACTTGAGAAAATAATTCTTCTTTTCCCTTCTCTTCCTGTTTGTCACTGTTTGTCCACCGGGGGATTTTAACTGAGTTGTCAGCAGTGACATTTTGACACTGTATGGTCTTTCGTAACATTTGTAGAGTGTGTTGCTTTGGCCTGATCCCTGGGGACTGGGTGCAAATGTTGGAAATGGCTGTTCAAGCACGTTTTGGACAATGGTTTGCTATATTTCTGGAAATGTGCTATAGTGCTTCAGGGATTTATCAAGACCAGTCTTTAAAATGTATGGACAGCATAAGCAATATTCCTGTCTGCTGAGCAGAACGTCCAAATGCATATTTCTGGTACCTAAGTCTGGTTTAGCATACATGCACACCCACAGATGTGATTAAGAACAGACTGTTTTTGTTTGCAGATGCTGTTAGAGAAGTCAGGAAATACTCATCTGTTCATCTGAATGAAAAGGCTGCAAATGTCAACAGCAGTGCCTTTGATCATATTCAGATGAAACTCTTTCGATCGCAAAGAAACCTCTATCTCTCAGGTTTTTCCTTATTTCTTTGGCTGTAAGTATAACATTTTAATAATGTCTACATAATATGTTTATTACAGGAACTATGGCACAAAGTAATCATAAAGTAAAGATCAGAAGGAAAATTTCAAGAGATTAAAGAATTAAGTGTGACCAGGTTGGATACAAGGCAAGTAAGATCAGGGAAAATAATGCCTCATAAATATTTGGAGGTTGGAGGGATCTGAGCAACACATGGAAAGAAACATTTTAAATCCTGGAGAAAACATGTATTTTGCAGAAGTTTCTTCAAAGAATACTCATTTACTCCCTTAAAATTACACCCTTAGTTGTGAACATGGAAAACTAAAAAAAAAAAAACCCTTCAAAAACTAAAATGCTGTTAAAATAGTGTTAATATCTTGCAAACTGGTGTTATTGCATCCTGCTGTGTTAAGAAGTAGAACTTGAGCCTAACTTCAACCACTTCATCTCAAAGTTAAGAACTGTAGGATAATATTCTGGCTTTCAAGGAAAGTTTCAAATATATTTCAGATCAAGCACTTTGTGGTAATTACCTACTATGGTGTTATGGTCTTAAGCCTGGTATCCCTTTCAGTATGTTTAAATACAGCTAATAAAACAGGATAAAGGAAAGGACAGTTCTGTACTGCCCAGCAGTAGCAGCCAAGACTACCTGTGAATCAGTAGCCACAACAACCTGCAGATCTTAACAGTGGGCAGGGAGCACATAAGCTCATTGGACACAGATAATGTAAATGAATGGAAACAGACATGTTGGTCAAAGGATTTCCTATTTGTACATTTTTGTGGTGACTGGACAAAGAATGCTGGTCCTGTTACGAGTTCCTTCAGTGAGCTGCTTGACGTTGCCTAGATATGCAGGAGGAACACAGAACAAGAAAATCAGAGACTTCTGACAGACTTCTTCGCCTTAGAGTGAGGTATGGCCATTTTAGCAGATCATTGAGGAGCACTGAGCTTAAAGAAGAGGCAAGGTAAAAGTAATACAAAACTTGAGCAGGAAAATGTTAGAAAAAACAAAGGTGGTTCCTAGCCTTGCACAGCAGTGATAGGAATGAATCGTGTTCTTTGTCTTCCTTTAGAAAGGTTGAGTAAATATGCCCAAATATGTTTTTGATCTCTGCTCCATGAGGAATAGCTGGATTATGTCCTACACAAGAGTTGGAAGCTGGTCCCCCAGGATCCTACTCCCACTCAGCTTTCAAGGAAGAAAACTTCTCAAGTGGCCCCAGTAGATTTTATTGTGCATAAAAGTTCTGCTGTTGAAGAGGTTTGCTTGAAGTGTTTTTTGGGCTATTGGCCTTTCACCAAAATTTAGAAGAAATGAGTGCTCCTACAGTAGTGGCTAGATGAAAGGGCTTTTCATAATAGAGCTATTTTGCTTATCCATTAAACAGGCAAAATGTCTGTCAGAGAAGGTGGGGAAAGTGTTCCTTGGGTTGTCTTATCCTGCACTGCTACTACCATCACCCAGGCAAGTTCAGACCACATCTACGTGTGAATGGGTACTTGGATGCCCCTAGTTCATCCTTTTCATCAGTTTTTGTTCTTAGCACATCAGCCAGTAGAAGATTCCAGGATAGCGGTAGATGGAGATTCACAAAATGGAGAAGGTTGGGAGCTTGTCACATCTGACAAGACAAGAAAAGCTCTTCATCTGTGGTTCAGCAATTGTGGAACGTTGGGTACAGATGAGGAAAGTGACCTCCTATCACTGGAGGTATTGGGTCCAGCTGAGCCCTCATCTGCAAACTGCACAGAAAAGAGAAGGGTCATAGTCACCAGGGACTGTCCCCTGGATAGCACAGAGACACCCATCTGCCAGTGTTACATGATGTCGTGGGAGATGTGGAGAGCCTACCAAGGCTTCTCTGGCCCTCTGTTACCCCATGCAGAACCAGAGGGGGATGAGAAGGGCTGAAAATTAAAGGAAAGCTCAAGAAAACATGAGCCCACTGCTCACTGAGGCAGGGGACCACATGACAAAGTATTTGGAAAAGAGTGAGGCATTGAGTATCTCATTACCAAATTTAGATGGTGTTGTTTCTTACTGAGAAGTTCTGTTTGGTCTCTCAGTCCTCTGTGCCTTCTAGGAGAGTCAGTGGGGAAGGTAACATCACCCCCTCTAGCAGGTGCAGCTAGAGAGTACATAATTAGAGTGGGCACATACAAATCTGTATCATCCTAGGATGGCATGTGTCTTTGCCATGATGACCCATGGGGACGTCTTAGGAGAGGATGATGGAGCTTGGCTTTTAACCAGAAAAGAAGAGTCTTTGAAGGGAAAGATCTGATTGGTTTCTAAGTCTGTCTGGTAGTAACTTGTAGAAAAGATGGAGTGAGCTCATCGCAGTGGATCCACATGGGAATGATAAGAGGTAACAGGCCAGGAACCTGAGATGTTCTGACTTATAGAAAAGTACTGCTACTATCAAGAGTGATTAAACACTGGAACAAGGCCCCTGAAAAATGGTGGAATCACCCATCATTGGAGATGGTGAGAACTCAGTTGGACAAGCGTCAGAGCATCTGCTCAACCTGTCCCTACTTTGGGCAGGGTGACCTCTGGAAGCCCCTTTCAACCTACATGAATCTGTGATTCTGTTTTACTTTGTTTTAATGAGTCCTCTATAAATCAATAAGAAATAGTAAAACATGCTAAGTCTTGGAAAAGTGGTGACATGGGGACCTTAACTTTTTTATTAACCCCAAAAAAAGTATGAAAATGAGCTTTCAATGTAAAATATGGGGGGGTGAAGGGAGGCTTACCTTGAAAAGATGGACTAATATTCTTCCAGTTACGAAAAAGCCAATTACTTAGATTTTCAAATTTCTTTGAAGAACAGCTGCATAGTTATATTACAGGAATTAATTTAATTCAGTGTTGCTTTGGCTTGGTTCAGCAACATACTGCTTTGAAAGACCCCAAGATGAATAATGAAAGTAGTGATGCAAAGAGGCAATCACTAGATCAAATTAAGGGAGATAATTGCAAGACTTAGATTTGAGGTGCCATATGAGTGCTCTTGATTTAACTGTATTGTCAGAGTACTTTGAAGATTAATATGCTCATACTGCTAATTTTATTCTTGTAAGGCCTTTTAGAAAGATTTTTTTTTTTTTTGGCACTGTACTCCTTTACCATAATATATCTTGAAGTTGGAGATCCATCCTGTTTAAAACACTGGGTCATGTAAGAGTAATTCAGCCTTTAAGCAAGCAGGTCTGTGACCCTTTAGAGGCTGTGGATATTAAGGAGGAGGGAGGGTCTGCATCAAGTAAAAATCAGAATGTTTTTCTTTTACTGTTGTCACCAATGAACCCAGATGTTTCCCTTTAGGTGTTAAACAGTTCTTGTCTGGCTTTGTTTTTCCATCTAAAAAGGGGTTGTTTCAGTTTTCTGGCTTTTTTGATTTGGTTTAGTTTTTGCCTTTTTTTTTTTGGTTGGTTGGTTGGTTTTTTAAAATTTGTGCTGTGAATTACAGTTCTGTTCACTGTGTTTCTTCACTAGTGTATTGAGACGTACCATTACCCTTCTTACTCAGTTGGCAAAAGAGATGACATCTCATGCAGCTCTGGAAACTCAAGTAAATGATGCTACTGAAGCAGCCAAAAAATACATGGCCGAGAACGAAAGGCTGCAGGAGGTATCTTTGAGCTTCTTTAGTTATTTTCTTGTTCAGCAAGTAGATAGTACAAAATGCTCTGGGGATGATTTGCTAATGAATAATATTTGTTCATCTTTTTCCCTCTGGTGGAAAAAGGAAGAACAATGTTCTTAAAATATGTAATTCAGAATACTGAATACATATTTCAGTAGCATTTTACTAACAGAGGAAACTTCAGTACTCCAAATAAATGAAGTTCTGTCTTTCCAGTACAGATTTCATCAAAGTACTAAGATATTCTTAAAATATCTCTCTGAATTTAATCATAACAAAGTAGAATGAGACACCGCTTTTATTTATTTTTATCTTGAACAATTGGCTGTTTAGGTCAGGCTATAGCAGTCCAGGATGAAAAAGCCTGCAAAGTCTACAGTACAGCTGTTCTCATGATGGCTGTTTCTTCTTAATAGGATTTTCTCCAGTCTTGAAACATATTTTCTAACTCATGAAAATGATCTTTTGTAGTTCCTGTATTTTGTATTCTTGTATATTTTAGTGGTGGGTCAGCCAATTTCCTAATACTTTCCTTGCTTAGTAGGACACTGCCATAGTATTAATGAGTGCAAAAATTTCTCGCTTAAAAGAACCACCAGTGGATCAAAGAGATGTTATTTTTATGAGAAGAATGGAGAAAATTAAGCTATCATTTTTCTGTTGTGGTTCAATAGACAATTATATGCAGGAAGGGAAGTAATCAAATATAATCAAGATAAATATATTAAATCTTTTCTTGATTATTTTGACTTCTCTTTGAAGAGACTGAACCATAAGCTAGAGTGCAGATATCTGGTGTATGAAGACTTTTAGAGCATTCCTCAATCTGGCATGTTGTCAAAACAAAATTCACTGCAGGTGTGTACAGGTTTCCTTCCAGGTTGTCTGCCACAGTGTCTGTGGTTACCAGCACTGTAATTTTTTCATAATAAATCTTCAGACAAAAAGAACAACCAACTCTGGACAAAAAGTACTAGAAGGGATGTAAAAATACCCAGTTGTTTGAGAGTGTTGTAAAACAAGGATCATTAGAGTGTGTTAGGTGTTTTCCCAAGTATGAAATGATTCCAAAATTTTGGGATTTGGTGTTTTGTCAAAATGATCCAGGCTCCCTCCCTCAGCCATGGGATTTGTCTCTTTGCTGCGTACTGGTACATTTTTTTTCTTCTCTGTCCTGTTGGGATTTGGCCAAAAGTCCTCTTTTTTGTTCTGTTTTCACATTCCCTTAGCAACACATTCTCATAGCCACTTGTAAGCAATAGCCAGAAACTGGAAACTGTATTCCTGTCTGTTTCTATTTGTGTGTTTGATTGCATGGTTTGCAAAAGCACTGGTAGCCACAGGTACAGGCAACATGCTGTGGCTGGATCTCCATTGTGACAGACATGCAAAGTGTTCAGAATTGGAGTATTTTAACCTTATAGACACACTGTGGCTTAGGTTTCTCTCATCCGGTGGCTTGCATTTGTGTTTATTTACAAGCATGCTTCATTCTACCATCAGAAAGGAGAGAGCAATTGCATAGAGGGCACTGGCTGCAAGTATAAATACTGTAAGTTTACTCTGGTGTGCAAGGTCTGCCCTGTCTCCTGTTCAGAGGTTCCATGGAGTACAGGACTTAAGTTTACAGAAGTAATTATTTGCGTATTTATAGAAAGAGGTGAGCACAAATTAAAGGAGATAGTTGCCTAAGCTTTTCTTACCAGCAGTCCAGTGTAATCCTCACTCTGATTAAATAGCTTCTGGAAAAATTTCTTTATCTCTTTTCTGTGGATTGTTTACCAGTCTTTATAAACTCTTCTTTTTCTTCATCTTTATAAATGGTTCGTTTTCTTTATCTTTATAAACAGTTCTTCTTCCCAAAGTAGTCTTTTCCCTTTGCTCCCACCTTTGCCTGGTAACCTCTCATATTACAAGTTTACGTAACAGCTGTTGATCTCAGTTGTTTCACTTCTTTTTTTCCATTAAGCACTGAGCACTTTTTTGCCCTTTTCATAACAGAGATGATGTGTGGCTGGGCAGTAGAGGCTTCATGAGCAAAGGGTCTAATTATGGGGTCTAATCTTGTGTTTTAATAGCATGCATAAGTACAGTAGTGCCAATATTTTTAGAGTACAGATAATATATTGCTCTTGTGTCTGGTGCTTTGTTTTTTTTGCTTGAATTTCCCTGAAAGTTGAATCTGGATATTGAGGTATTCTGGAGACTGAAGAAGTACCTTCAAATCTACAAGGAGAGGAATCACAATAAATCATTAGAACCAGTTGCACATAAACATGGCAGCATTCTGTCACTGACAGTCCCCATGTGTATCTTCTGAAAAATTCATTTCTAACCTAAATGAAAGTTATATACTCAATGCAGACACACAAAGTATTCTTCCATAGGAGATAAAGCCATTCTATGACAAGTATGCCATTACTATCAACCTAAAACATTGAGTTGTTTTTGTGGGTTTTTTTTAATTCAGGGGGATTTTTTTCTAGAATGACTGAGTATTTACCAATACCAGGTTGACATTTGATACAACCTATTGCTTTGCAAGATCAAATTTGACATTCTTTGGGTGTTTTGCATTCATGTCAAATTAATGACAATAAAATTAATTGTAGCAACTGTCATTTCTAACAGGCCTTGAGTGGAAAAGGAAGTGGTAAAAAGAAAGAGTCAACAGAAGCAACTCAGGAAAAGTTGAAGGAGGAAGTTGAACATTTGAAAGAAGAACTACAGAAGACATCAACTGGTGAGTATTAGTTAGGACTTCTTTGCAACTAAGAAAAAGATGATTTCACCACTGAATGTCAAAAATATAACTAACTTCATCCGTTTCCAAAACACTTGGCATGGGGTTTCTTTACATTTTGACTAGGAACTGGCAAAACATACCACTGCCATCCCTCTATTTTAGTCAAGGTTTCCATTATGAAATGTGTACAGTTTAATTAGAACACCTTAGCTAAATTGTAATTATTAACAAATTGAACTGATATATTTAAGTGGTGTTGACTTGTCTTCATCAGTGACATAACCAGGATATGGAATCAATTGCAAGTTGCTTATAGGCATCAGTTTGATGATTCATGTCATGCCACTCTCCCTGTATAAAAAGGGGAAGTATGTGGTAGAGGGTTTTTACTATATTGTAAAGTTTCTGTTAGCAGAAAAGTCCTTGACTAGTATTCTAAATTTGTGTGTGTTCTGCAGCACAGGTGTTAAGGTGTTAGCTTTTTTCATTATTTTTTTTTTTGTCTACAAGGAAACATACCTTGCAATTTGTAACATAATACTTTTGTTAGCAGCTTCCTTGTTTAAGGTTTAGGTTGTCAAAACTGCTTTATAGGCAACCCAGACTGAGATAGAAGCAGATTTTTCCTGTTTGGTTCTGTCTTACTGGGATCCGTCAAGGTGTGTTGATGCTTGTGAACACCTGCTCACCTGAGATCAGTGTTTTTAAGATAACACTGCCTGTGATCTTGTAAACATTAATCAGATGTTCAGAATGTAACAAAATACAGATTTTCATGGTACCAGATAGCATGTTGTCATCAAAACACAGCCTTGCTTTCATATTGCAGTGCACTGCTACAAAGCTGTAAAAATAACAGCAAATATTTCATGTATCCTTTTTCATTGTCCTTTTTCACTGGGAATTCAAACAAGAACTGTACAACAGCTGTTTTCAGCTGGGCTTGAAGCAACAACAGTCTTTAAATAGAGAGTCTCATTAATTCACATTCTCAGGCAGGTTTGATGGTGAGTTTTCCATCTCCTGCTGTTTTCTTGAAGGAAGGGGGAAAAACTGACTTTGAAGTGACAGGATCAATGAAAAATTTAAATTCATATGTTTTATTGAAACTAACTGGTGGTATGTAACACTAATATAATGTAAGCTTTTCAGTCAGGAATGCTAGAGAAAGCTAAGGAATAAATAGATTTACCTCATGCTGCTTCAGCTGCATTCTCCCTGTGAGCTGTTGTCCATCCAAAAGATGTATAAATTAAGGCATGCTAGAATCTTTTGTTAGGGCAAGAGTCGGGGAGAGAGTCTTTCTTAGTAATGAATAGGAAAATATTTACAGCCCTTCCCCTGATGCCATGCCCCTCAGTGCCAAAAACCCCGTGGGAGGTATGGGAATTACCACCAGCAGCTAGGTGGTGTTAAGGTATGTCTGTTTTACTTGCAAGTTTTCTTGTATGTTGTTTTGAGCCAACTGATAGCCAGAAGGCTTAAATTACTTACAGTAACCACATCTGCAGACATAGGTTTCTATGGAGTCGTAGAGAAAGTGAATCAAATTTACTGTTTTCTTTGGAAATTCCTGCACCTGAGCAGGTGAATGTTGAGTTTCATGCTCACTAAGTGTGAGCAATGCATTACACAAAATGAAAGCTGAGAATGAGAAGCTTGTTTTACCTCTTTTAGACTGCTTGTTTCATGCTACTGAGCTCACATGACTAAAGTAACCTTTCCTATGTGTCCACAAAGTCCAATCCATGAAATTGTGGGGAGCAGTGAAGAGTGTCAAGAGTGTCATCCAGTAATGAAACAAGGCAAAACTCATACACAAATGTAAACTTTACTGGATTTGATTTTGGAGGTTTTCCTTTTGTCTGTTTATTTTTCAGCTATAGTATCAGTAAGAGTCCTAAATTTGGATTTTTTTCTTGTTTGGTTGGAGTTTTGCGTTTGGGTGGGGTTTTTGCTGCTTGGAAGAAAAAACAAGTATAATTTTTTTCACAGGGCAATTTCAAATATCCATTATTCTGGTCTGGGACATTTGTTAAGCTACTGATGCATGGTAATACATTAGTTTATAGTGGGCCACATGTTGAAAGGTGAGTTAACTCAATAGAGTGGTACCCAGAAGGAGTCCTAAATGTAAGGCTGCTTCACATTTTAGAACATGGTTTAGTATCAAGTCAAAGGTCTCCCCTTTGACTTCAGGGGAGATCCAAATTTTCTGTAAGGTTTTGAGCCAGCATTTACAACTGGCAGAGAAAATACTGTATGTCTCCTCTTTCTGAAATTCTGACTGAAATTATAGTGTAGACAGAGATTATCGCAGTCTTTCAAAAGATGAATCTCTTGTTCTTCAGTTTTTACAGGAAACACAGTCAATTTTTTTCCAGTTAACTGTAAGTGAAACCCTAAGTTAAGACAGCATTTTTCCACCTTCTGTGCTTTGAAAATACAATATGAAAACTGAGTGGTGAAATTACAAAAATCTGAGGAAAGGTTGGAAGTGAATGACAAAGACTTCAGCCAAATTTGTTTTCTTTTCAGACTTGACTTTCCTATTCCTCTTGATGCCTTTTTTTGCTTTATTTCAGAAATGAAGGAAAGAGAGCTAGTTCCTCACTACTTTATTGCAGACCCACATATTGTTGTCAGGGCTTTATAAGCACCCAGCAGTGGAGTTAGCACTTTCAGAGCCTAAATCCATTTTTAGCATACCTAGACATGTAATAACATGACTGTTCAGAAACCTTTGAGATGGTAATGTATTGATAAACTTGTATATGATGGAAAATGTCTCACTGATACCTAGAAGTAAATATACATACTCATAGGAGCACACAGTACAGATGTTAGAATGTTTCTCCTGCTACACATTAGACATATTTTTAGCAAAACGTTGATTCAAATAATTAAAGGCTCTCAGTGTGGCTGCTGGTCTTGTACCTATAGGAATTTTCTGGGGAAAGAAGAGTTGCTAGGATATTGTTTCATTTTGATGGTTTTGAAAGTATCCAAAAAGCTCCACAAAACAAATCATCTGCAATTGAACATGAGGTTAGAGCTGAGAGAAGTTTCATAAAGCAGCTATACTTGCAGTCCTTGTGCTGGGGGCAGCAACAGGGCTATTGGTGTATTAGCTTTGTTTTCTTGCTCACAGATCCTACACTGTGGAAATGCTGATGTGTGAAATGTCAGTTTCAAAATCCAAAGACCATTTATTTTTCTGTTCCATTAGGATTACACTTTGTGAAATATGTACTGGCTCACCAAAGTAATTTAAATGATTTGAAGTTTAGTTCAACTTTTTCTGAAAATACTCACTATTTATATATTGTTGTCATAGGCATACAGTGTGGCAGGAGGAAATTTTGATGAAACTTCTGTGCATCCTTTGAGGTTTGTTTTGTGTACAGAGTGTGTCACAAGTGTTTGTCATTTCATGGTTGCATAGTGTTGTAGGAGACAGGGAGAGAGCAGTAACTAATATGGAGGGCTGATTTTGAAATAGCTTTTAATTGTTGATTGTTCTAGAAGGCATGTATGTGCAGATGTACAGCTCTCACTTAAATGTGAAGATTATTAGGGGTTAGATAATTAAACAATACAGACATTGGGAATACATTTCATAAAACTGTGGCTGCAAGGGAAACTTCATCTGGACCTTTGTGTTGCCAGGCAGGCTAGTGCCACGTATGAAAACTACATTTATGTTAAGCTCTACTGATGCACTCCAGGCTTTAAAACCAAACAAGTGAAAAGGCCACCGGTTCATGTTATTTAGCCAATGGCAGAGGGAGGTTTAGAAACAAAGGGTCTTACGTAACCTTACCTTTTACCTGTGAGATCATAACTTTGGTGAGAGCCATTGCACAATGTCACATGCAGCAGGAGTTGATTGGAAGGGATGGCACTGCATACACAAGCATGGTTTTGTTATTCAAGGCTGTTTATGCCATGAGAAGATTCTCTTAATGTCCCTTTTGTAGCAAAATTTCATTTGAGGTTGCGAAAGGTACACAAATTTGTGTGTGATTTTTTTTGGCCCTGCCTTCTCATTTTAAACTATCTGACCATTATATCTTACGAAGAGAATTCAGAATTAATATGGAATTACTTGACTGGAGTTGTGTTCCCAGCCTTACAGCATATTTGTTGGCAAATCTTTCATGCCATCAGTGCCTAAATTCTTAAATGTGAATAGGTCTTTCTCAACTTGAAAACTCTTTAAAAGAGAGGGCTCTAACCATTTGGGTTGTAGGCTTGTATTGTGAGAATGTTAATGTAAGTTCCAGATCGTTTCCTTAGTAGCAAGCACTGTAAGTCAAGTGATTTAGTCAGACCAGGACTAGCACCTGCACAAGGAAATGGCCAAAGAATCATCAGTTGGTTTTCTTGCTGTTTGGTTTTGTGTTAGTGTTTGGTTCTCCATCCTTGTTGAATGAGAAGATCATAGAAATGCTACAGCTCTTGTACGGTGGTAACCTCCTTTGGAGCAGTTTTATTCCTCATCCTACTTCGAATTCAGAGCAATCTGAACTAAACTATCTGTACTGGAATAGGATACAGAGAATGTGGTGGGAAAAGGACAAATTCTCTACTTCTCCCAGACTGTGCATGTTGCATTAGTTTATGGACCTCCAGTCACACATGTGACACAAGTGTAAAGGGATAAAGTTTTCCATGAATGTCTTCCATTGAAACACTGCCCTAAGAATACTTGGTTGATTTTTATTTGAAGGGAAGGGGAAGGAATGAAAAAGGATAGCCTACCTCTCACTGTACTGAGGCTGGATTCCAATTTTGGAACTTACTATTTCACTCTCATTAGCTGCATTAATGTAGAAGCAGCATCCTCACCTCCCACCTGCTCATGCATTTTCTTGGTAGGAGCAGTCAGCTGTTGGGATTTTCTTGCTGCCAGTGCAGCTGTTCTGTCTTCTGTGAGACAAAGCAACAGGCCAGATGAAAGGCAGAAATAATAACTGACTGTGTTGTGCACACAAAGGATCTTCTGTTTTCTTCTGAATCCGCGTTCACATGATTCAGTCCATATGACAAACAATATACATGTGTGATCGACTCAGCTGCACTGCTGTGTTTGTGCAGTGGCAGGAGAGGTGAGCAGTGATCTATGGACAGGCTGCATTGCTTGGCAAGAAGGCACTGAGGAATTCACGCTGTCAAAGATGTGATGCTCCTTTTAATTGTGTGGCCCCAAGAGGAATGAGTCTGGGTTTAGTGGTTTGTTATGTTTTTGGTTTTTTGTCCATAGCCAACGCAGGTGGAAAGGACAGTCTGTTCCTTGCTGCTTCTTCCTTTAGGGTTAGGTGAGGTATTCCTGTCATCCATCTGTTTTGGTCAAAACATTAAAACAATGCAGTAGCTTGTTTGCTTTCTTGATTTGTAGATGCTTTTAGATATTTTGTTCATATTTTAAAGTAGATTTTAGTTGCAACTAAACTACTGTGCTGCTGCTTATAAATAACTAAATAGTATTAGATCAGTAACATTGACTTACTACTTCAGAAAAAAGTTTTTTATTGTAACTATGTACAAGAACATTCGATCAAAAGCAAAATTTATCTTTCTAATTAGTAGATTTCTGAAGAAGTGAAATGGCATGTGCATATGCTTTTTTGTCTACGACTTAAAATTCAGAAGTTTATCAAATTGTCACAAATTTATTTTATTGATTTCCAGATTTTACTATTGAATATTTTAAACAGTAGCAAGATCAGAGAAAGAGTAAATGCAATGGGGTTTGACTTGTCAGATAGGTGGAAATCATAGTTCTTCCAAATACCAAAGCCTTTGGAAGTTTTGTGTTGATGCTGTCAAGAATGCCTTAAGGGATGAAGAATAACTGTGAGAGTGTGGAAATGAAAGAAAGGATGTAAAGAGAAGGGATGGATTTTTTATCATGTGGGATCAATAGATGGAAGTGTTACTAACATCAGTAAATCAAAATTTCAGACTAGGCTAGATAAAAGTCTTATTACTGGAAAACCACTTGCAGGCTTCTGAAACGAGAATTATTTTTCACGTATACATTCAAATTAATTAAAAATAGCAGAAATGGGGAAAGAGTTTTCCTTTTTGCATATAGGAGAGTGCTCAAATCTTGTTTCCGATGTTTCAGGAACTAGCACCTAAAGAGAAATCTGGTTCGGACCAGACTGCTTGTAGCTCAATGCTTAACAAAAAACACATCTAGCACCTCATCTTGGGAATAGGCTCTTAGAGGTGCTGTATTTTGGAACAAGGAAATTTGCAAATGTTCTTTTTTAATTTGTACTTTCAGATTTGGTTGTTTGGGTTTTTTTTAAGTGGCTGTGTGAGCCAGCCTTATTAGGTCATTAACGGCATTTCTTTGTTTTAGCATGAATAAGTCAAGTTTTAGAGTATACCTGTGCTCTACAGCAGAGAAATACAATGATGCCTGAGATAGCTATAGCAGAGGAATATGAAAATGTCTAAATGACCTTACTTGACCTTATATAAGAGTTTAGGAGTAATGGCTTTATGACACTTTGTGCTGATTTACCCTGCATGGTGCTGCTCGGTATTGCACCATAGGCATGCTCTCAGTTTGTTGTGTTGACATTGAATAGAGTAATAATTACTTTTTGTCACATTAAAAACCTGTTCACAGTTGTCTGTCCTCCCACCACCATTTCTGCCTTCTCATCCATAAACTGATGCTTCTAATCAATTAAATCATGCATCGTAAAATACAGAACAGGGTGAAAAGAAGGGATCTGTGACTCTCTCTCTCTCTCTCTCTCTCTCTCTCTCCCCCACACACACATTTTGTAGGTGGTCTCAGTTGGTTTGTGAAAATCTTGCCCAGTGTTCAAATTTCCTTTTTTATTGTAAGAGGGCTGACTGTTTAGATTTTGGAGCTGTGGAGTTTTCTTTTTCTAGAACTGTCTCCTGTAATGTTACAGAACACTGTAGTGATCACTAACTTGTCACCTCTTTCAACAGTTTATTGGTCTTGCCCTTTCCTTACAAACCCTTCCTGTTCTTGTGCTGATCTTCCTGAACACAGGTCATCCTCTTTCCCTGTCCTGAACATCTCTTCCTGTGTACTTCTGTGGTGCTGTGTTTTAAATTTGAGCATTTTTAGAGGAAGGAATGTCTACTGCATTGGAGCCCTAATAGCCATCTAGGGCTCTGAGGAACTGCAGGAATGCAAGTAATGATTAAAACACCAATTCTGATATTTTACAGCTTTCCACAAAGCAAAAAATGAAGTGGCTGCTGTTAAAAAGCAGTCGGACAGCATTAGAAGAGAATATGATCATCTGATGAAAGAATATGAACGGCTTCAGGTAGGTGGCTCTGGATTGCTGTAAAGCACTGTGTTTTGAAATTTTATCAGGAAAATTCTGCTTGTTTGGTGTTTATTGTGCAGGAGAATTTACCACAATTTGTAGTGCAGCATAAGGTTACAATGGACAGCACTCCTTAAACTTCATCAAAATAGCAGAATTTTGCTTTACAAGAACAGCAAAGTTACTAGCATTTTCTTTCTTGCACTTTCAATGACAAAGCTCAGGTCATTGTTAGATTCAATTTTGTTGTCACTTGGGAAATAAGATTCAGATAGTTTTGCACGTGATGATCAAATTGAAATGTAAGAAAATGATAGGAGTAGTGTGTGTGTAGTGGGGGGAGTGCATACATAATTTATAAAAGTAATTTTATTTTGTTTGCTCTTTAAACACGCTTTCGCAATACTGGATTATAAATGCTACAATACTAAGAACAAAAAAGCAAAAAAATCCAACAAACAGCCAAGGCTAAAAACAGGCTACTATAAAATTCAAACTGAAGTACAAAATAATTTTTAAAAAACCAAAACACATAAGCAAAAGGTTCAGTTAGCTGTTAGATTGTTTGCATATGTGCATGGTTATAATACCCATAAAATACACAGTAATTATTCCTGATAGAACTGGGAGCCCCCTCTGTTCTTTAAGCTGTCTGATATATTCATATGCTCCATGCCTAACATCTGTCTCAACCAAAATTTAATAAAAATGAAAGTTACCCTTTTTACAAGTAGCGGTCTTGGCAGAAAAGAAATGACTGATGTTAAAATTACAGTGACATGTTTTTCAAGAAGAGTTGTTTGGTCCTGTATTAGTAAAATTAAAAAAAAAAAACCCAAATCTGAGTTGGTTACAATCTTTTTTGCTGTATTCTGTGAAACCATTTACTGATTCCCAGCCTTACCCCGAGGTTGGGAGGTTGCTCAACTGATCTCTGTTCAAATCAAGACCACCATGCATGGCCTGTCCTTGTTGTGCTTCCCTGTGTAATGAGCCATAGTAGTCCTGCTGCATTTCTAACAGGTTTGTGGTCTAGAACACACATCCTCGCCGTTTTGTGTGTTTACCTCTGAATGGAAAGAACAGAAGGTGCTGAGCACCCAGAAGATGCAGCTCCAGAAGATAAATTGGTTGATAGAGAACGTGTTTTCTGATGAGTTTGCTGCACAGTTCAGATGCAACATGAATGGGAGCAGAACCAGGGCTGCCCAGCCATGACTGTGCTGGGAGCAGAAGCACAAAGTGTTTATGTGGGGTAGTATTGATGGGGACTTTGAAAGGTGTATGGTGAACAAATCAGGTGTGGCTGCAAGGGGGGAAAATGCAGCATTTGGAGTCAATGGTTTCTGATCTTGCCAAACTTAAATTATTTTTTATCTGTCTCTTTCCAGCAAAGTTTAAATACAGCAGAAGATAAGAAAGACCTGTAAGTGCAGCTAAGACGGATGACGCTCATGTACAATTGCCTCAATGAGAAAAGCCTTGTGCTGTTTATGTTCCTGATGCATATCTGAAACAGAACTTGATTTCTCTGAAAAGCACATGCATTGCAGGTCACTATTCAGATTCCTCTAACATATCTTCGTTGCCAAAATGTTGCAAATAAAATGTTAGGTGGCTTACTGGATTTACCATGGAGTTTGTCACTGCTCTCGTGAGGAGAAATGTAAAAATCCACCTGAAGCAACTTGACTTGTTTTCCAAGCATTTGCCTCCCTTAAGGGTAACAGATCATGCAGCATTTGCTTATAGCATTTGAGTGAAGTTGTATGTCACATATCATAAAAACACAAATATCTAAACCTCCTTTGCAATACCTGCTAGTAGTCTTTAAAAATTCAGTTACCAGTGGGTTGAAGAACCTTTTCATCAGCCATTCCACTTCAGTGGAAAATTGAATGACAATCAATCTAAGGAAAATAAAGAAAAGAAAAACCACATTTCTAAACCCATCTCACTAGCTTTTGACTTTCACTTAGTCACATGGATTTGAGTGTAATTTGACAAACAATATTTTGCATGCCTCTGGTTTATTTTTCGTTAATATATTGGTTTATTTCAGTTTTTGGGTTGGCTGGTATTAGCAGTCTCTTTTTACACTGTTTACATCTGTTTACTCTGTAGGTAACACCTAACTTCTTTTGCCTTGCTAAGTAAAAAATCTTTTTAAATGTAGATAGTTTGGTTTGTTTTGTTTTGTTTTCATGGATACGGTACCTCAAATAAATGTGCACTGTTTTGCATAAGACCTTTTTGGTATTCAGAAAGTTGTTTTGAGTTTCTTACTTGCTAGTTGGTTCCAGTTTATATTTGAAAGTTGGATATGTTTGTTATATTAAAGGGATTGTTTAACTTCATGAGTTCCTGGGTTTATTCTTAACAAATCTCATCATACTTAACAGGTATATACACTAGGGGAAAAATATGCTTCTAGCTTGGTGATGTTTAACTCCCTCTTGAAAGTATAATATCCCTTCATAGGGGTAGTTTTGAATGCTCTGGGAATAGGATTTGTTTAGCTTGGAATTTAAACATAGCTTATCAAGTAGTATAAAGCATAATAACACATCATATTAAATAAGAATGCATATGTTTTTAAAATATAATTTTATCTTTGCCAAAGTAGTACAGAATGTGTTCTCGGAGATTCTGTGACACTGGAGATTTTTTATTAATGTAAAAAACTTTCAGGAAGTTACAGGTTTTCATACCTGCATACACACATGTTTTGGTGATGTAGTTGAATGCATCTTTGGTTTTTTTCCCCACCCCTTTCTGAAATATTTAAACTTTTGGTGGAATGTTATCTCAGTCAAATCCAAAGGCTACTGTTGGAAGCCTTGGAGGTGTAACAACAAGTGCTGATTTTAATAACAGACCAAAAACTCATATCTGTTTCTTACTTTAAGACACTGAGCAAAAGTGAGTATTACTTGCTTATAATTTACTGTTATCTACTCATTAAATTTCAGACATTTCTTCCTGTAGTACAAGTAAATAATTGGGTAGAAAATTAGCAGCTTACAGTGAAAGATGTCATGCACTGTGCTCTTCATCCTTAAAAATTTATCTGAGGAAAAAAATAACATGGAATATAAAATGGCTAGTTGTGAATGCACTGATAGTACTAATACTTCTTGAGAAATAAGTCTGGGTGCTTTACACAGCTTTCTGCTGTAGATCATGACTGAAGTGTGAAGGAGTGTGGAGTGGCATGCACTGCTCCCTCAGAAGCTCAGAGGAGGCTGGCTGATTGAGATGTGCAACAGGGGTTCAACACATGGTACGTACACACTGCCCTCTGCAATACATCAGTCACCTCAGCCTCGCAGTTCCCTTCTGGCTGCTTGGCAGATGTGGATACCTTACTGAGGAGACAACAGCTTAACACAAAAAGCCTTGTATATTGGGCCATAAAGAATGTTCCCTTAATTAGAGATTGCTTAAAACACGCACTTTCTTTTTTGCCTCCAGTCAGTTCTTCTATCATGTCCGTTACCTGTATTGTTGGTCTGGTTTCCCTGTCACAGAGTAGGGTATGACTGTCGTAATTCTTGTACTTGTCTGTTGTGGATGGTCACACACATATGACTGAGTTGCATTATCACATGCCCAGCTCTATGGAGTCCCAGATTTGTTCACAGAAACATAATCTTTTGTTCCTCAGATTAAAATTATTTGGTATCTGCTCTGTAGAATTCTATTCTTGGAAAAAAACACGGTGGTTGCTTTTCTAAAAATTAGAAGTCTAAGTGGCATGTCTGGAAATTCTAGTACATGATAAATCCTTGCAAATATTTTTGCATTTGCATTGTTTTACAATACTTTATATACTTTCAGAGCCTGTGGGAGTCTGGGTTAATCAACTTTAAGTACAGTTCTCTCAATAGTCATGTTTTAAGTTATGCCTGATACACAGGGAGAGAGTGAATCAAATTTTCATGCTTTTGACTCCTGATCTTTCAGGCGGTTGGATCAGATTTTGGTCACTGCCTGTTGTGTAGGGAAGAGCTGGGAAAAAGCTAAATCTTCACTGGTACTGATGGAATCTAAATTACTTTTGTACTCATGTTGGACAATTGATTTATTCTGGGTATATCTCCAGAAGTAAGAATTTAGAGCTCTTTAAATAATGTCAAAGTAATTGTTTGGTTATTTTGGAGCCTTTTTCCCCCTCTTTACAAAAACAGGAATGTGCATTTTCTATACTTGGGTGGGGAAGCATAGGAGAGTATTCTGAAAATATTTGCACAGGTTTAGCTGAGAGTAGCTTTCAAAAACAGTTGAGGGATGGGGAATCCATCTTTTTTTCATAAATGCCTTTTTCTGATGAGTCAAGAAAGCAGTGAGGTCATGGTGGGTGCATGAGAACTGACCTGAATATTAATAGACCTAACTGCATGCCTTGGTGTTTCCTTAAATGAAAGCACCTGTAGTGAGGCAGGGTTTTTTTTCCCTTTTTCTATTTTTGCAACAAACATCTGATAGTATATCTTCTTTAATAACATAAATTGTGCATAGTCTTTTCTGAAAATGTACCCTTGTATTAACACTCCCTGTGTTTGCTGCCACAGTAGTCCCTGGCTACGTAGCCTCATTGAAAAGACACTCTGCTTTCCTAGCTTCTTGTAAAGAGCGAAAGCTCAGCTTTTCTCTCAGCATTGAAATAACATTTCTTTTTCCAAATGTGAAGCTGCTGTAGAAGCATTGCATGACTGCCTCAGTTCTTGAGTGTTCCTTGAAATTCTGAATTTACTTTCTGGGACAGAAAGCCTCATTTTGCCCTGCCTTTGGACAGTGCTTATCCCACCAGCAGCTGTAATCAGGGTCCTGGTGCAACCTGACACACGTAATTTTACAGATAATTTGGAAAATCAGCACTCAGTTATGTCCTGCCAGTCTTCCAATACTCTGTTCTGACTATTGCTGTGTGCATTAATTGTGGGACATCTGAATACACGGTTCTAGAACTGTTCAGGAATAATGTGGAGTATTTTATTTTCTATCATAAAATGTCATACTTGTGTTTTGCTCATGAGGTAATGTGCAAATAGGGACAGGCATTGCAGGGTGTATTTGTGAGGGTGTATTCCCTCTGGTTTTGTGTCCACTCTGAAATGTAATTGCAGTCTAAAAGAAATTTCTATTACTACCTACCTGAAAGGGCAAGTCTGTCCTAAAAGGATGTTACTATTCCATCTCCAGCTTTGGGAGAGCTGAGTGGAACAGGGAGCAAGTCATACAGTCCAGGACTATATATGCTAAAGGATTCCCTGCTGGACTCGACCAAGGTGGTCTCAGTCTGCATGAACCACATCTGGGATGTTCAGATTCCCAAAAATGTATGGGTGCCCCAGGGCTTAGTGAGGGGCAACCTACCCTCTCTGCTTAGTGGCTGGGGGGAGTTAGGCACTGGCACTAGCATGTCTTTTGGAAGTGAGGAGGTAGCAAACCCAGTTCCTAGGGAAAATGAAAATGGGAAGTGTCTCACAAAACTCACTTCTCTGAAAACTGGACACCAATTACTGCTGTGATAAAAGCATGTCTGCAAGACTCAGTTTAAATAGTTGTAACTTGAACCCTTTCTCCTACAGCCTGAGATCAGACTGTCCGTGTAGTCTGATTGGTTTGCTCTTCTCTTTGAAAACAGCCAGAAGAGGCAGTAGCTTTGGTGATAATTGTGTTTGGTGAGGTAGTGTAATAACTTCTCACCTAGGTGGTGAGACTATATTCTACATCTTGCTTAGCCTGAGGTTTAAATCCATATTCCTGTAACTGTGGAAGAAGAAACTAAATTGGGTGGGAAGATGCTAAACTACTCCTTTCAAGTTGAAGACATGGTACGGAAAAGAGACAATGTGAGAGGAAGGAAGAGAGGAACTGTTATTCTTGGCCAATAAGGACAAAATCTTAGGCTTTGATTCTTCTCCAGACATGACTTAGGCATTAGAGGTAAGGTCTTGGGAACAGAGCATACGGTGAAGCAGGGGACTTGGAAACAGGCTAAATATCTATCCTAGGTTGTTTATCTCATACCAAGTACAAAATGTACGAATTCAGAAATAGTAGCAAATAATAAGGTGAATAAAAGGAATCTGAAGACTGATGCAGATGTCAAGCTAACAAAAATGGGGGGTGGGGGGGGGTGGGGAACAACCCCCCAAAAATCCCCCCAGACCCCCAAGGAAACAGAAAAACTGAAGTTGAAAAATGAAGGAGAAGCCTTCTAGCTTGAGGAATGAGTGTTCCAGAGGAAGAGAATGCATCCTGAGTGGAGTCAGCAACATCACAGTTTAGAAACATGTTGTGTCTGATTTGACACAGATCCATTCTGCATTTGCATTTTTAAACCTCTCCCGCAAATAATTGTCTTTTCAAATTCTGGTAGATGCATTGTGGTACACAGAGGGACGCTTTTTCTTGAAACCTCTTGTCTTCAAACTTGCACGCTTCTCTCCTGCCAATATGCATGGTCCTGCAGAGTTATGATCTGTACATCACCTGCAGATGCTCCTGCAGCATCTCATCACCTGAGGTACTGAAGCTTGGAGTTCTGTTCGGGCAGATACATGCTGCAGGAAACAAACTTGCAAGGAGTGGGAGTTACAGTCAATTCACATTCTTCTGACTGTAGTCTTCCTGTGTTAATTACTTGTTCAGTACCACTTTTCTTCTTGATATCAACCAGTTCTCTTCTAAAATCCTAGTTATATGGGTAATAAGGTAATTGTAATTTTGTGGGTGTTCTAGGAGAAAACAGTAGGTAATACACAACCAGTCCTGAAAATTGAGTTTATTTGTAAAGTGTAGGGCATCTGCATTGGGTTCCTGCAAGTGTTTTTGCTGTTATTCTTTGCTTTAATGATTAACCTAGAAGCCATTATTGTCTTTGCATTAATTTTAGAACTAAGATGATACCACAACAGCTTTTCAAAGTTAGATTTCAAAGCTGCTTTTTATGATGTTCCATTTTTATCCGGAGTGGATTCTAACCTAGTAGATTAATCAGTTTTGATGCCAGCTCTGCTTTCTGTATGTGCTTTAGTACATGTCTGTTTCCCAATGTTAATTCCATTTCCCAGTAGTGTTATCTGCTAATGAAAAACTCTGAATGCTTTCCCACTTTGGATTGAGTAACATTCACATAAGGCCACTTTCCTTAAAACACAAATTTGTACCTCTAAACATCAACTCTCAGCTTTTACTCACTCCAGTGCCATGCCTACAGGTTTCTACAAAATGCTGGGACTCGTTTTGGGAAGTTGGCAGCTCCGCTGCCGGATACAACACTGCTCAGATCAGAACAGCTCAGCCGTACCAGCCGTTCCTTACAATGCAGCACAGAGGAAGCCAGTGGCAGAATTAGGAAACCTGAACTGTTTTAACCCTGCAGAACATGCGTTCAGCAAATAGCTTCTTTACAGTTACAGTTTAGTAATGTTGCCTTATCTGGAGTTCAGGCTGTACTAAACTGCTTTGAAACCAAGGCTGTCAAGAATATTCATGCCTGAGTAGCTCATTGAAGAAATATTTTACTTGGTGCAGTACCCTCAGTGTGTGCCCTCAGCACTCCTTGGTGTCAGCTGAAACACTGGCACTGATTCTGATTTCAAAAAGTCTCCCAGATGAGCAGGAGTCATACTTCGCTTCACTCCTGCAAGATCTTTGCTAGATTGCCTTCCATACATAACATGGAAGAGCTGCAACATAGCCAGCAGTATTTGTCATGCAGGACTGACTTTTCCAGCCCCAGCCCTATCTCTGATCCTCAATTACAGCAGGGCTGCCAAGGAGTTCATTCTCTACGAGCCCTCCTTGGGCAAACCAGAAGCAGCTGCAGCCCCGGGCACCTTCTGTTATTCCAAGCGTGACACAAAGAGCCCGCAGGCTCCGAACCACTTCTCCTCCCCACCGAGGCGGCCGGGGGAGCTCAGGGGAGGGTCGGAGAGCAGATGCTGCTTATTAGGAGTTTGTACCTATGCACGGAGCCGACCCTCAAACCTGGGTCATGGGGTGCAGGGGGGCTTTGGGAACTTGGAGGAGGGTTCCGTGCGGAGCGGCCGGTCCTGTCTCATGCCCTGGGGCTCGGCTTAACAGCGAGCACTCTGTGCGGCCGCGGGCGGGCAGCTGGTCAAGGGAGAGGCGAGGGGAGAGGCCACCCATCCCACCCCATCCCCTGCCGGCGGGGCCCGTGTGCGTGCGGCCAGCCCCGCTCCGGGGAGAGCCGGCCCGACCGGGGGGAGGGAGGGAGGGAAGGGAGGGCGGCCGGAGGCGTCGCCCGGGCCGGCCCGGAGCGGGTCTCGCTGTTTGCCCGTAAATAAAGCGGCGGGCCGGGGCTGGCCGTATAAACGCGGGCGCGGCGGGGCCGGGCGGCCCTGCCCCGGGCTCGGGACGCGGTTCAGGACGCGGACAGCGCTGGCCAGGCGGGGCCATGGCCGCGGGCGAGCTCAGCCCCTACGCAGTGGCGCGGCCCATCTACAGCGAGCCGGGCTTCCAGCAGCAGCACCAGCGGCGCCCGCCGCTGCCGCCCACGCTCCGGGAGCGGGCACAGGCGGCGTGCAGGTGGGTCCGGGATGGGATGAGGGCACCGGGACGGGATGGGGGCTCCGGTGGGGGGGGCTCTGTCCCGGCGCCCCAAACTCCGCCTGCCCAGGGGAGAAGCGGCCCAAACATCGCCTGAGTGTCGGCACACCCATCACGGCTCCTCGGCACATCCAAGTCGCCCCCCCAGTGCTTCCTGCAGGGACCGGGCTTCTGGCACCGGCACATGCCTCGTCTCTGTCTGGAAGACACGACAGTGTCAGCGTCTTGAATTGAAATGTGCCTCAGCTCAGCTCTGTGTCAGCCCGGGGTTCCTGGGGCTCTCCGGCTGCAGCCCCGCGGGGTGTGTTCATCACTTGTCTTCTCGCAGATGTTCGAGGAAAAGGGCCTTTCAGATCGCCAAGTCCTTCCTGCCCATCCTGGAGTGGCTGCCCAACTACCGGGTGAAGGAGTGGCTGATCAGCGACATCATCTCGGGGCTCAGCACCGGCCTCGTCGCCACCCTGCAAGGTAAAGCCGGGCTCGCCCCGGGACCTTCCCGTACGGGAGCCGGCTCAGCACGGGGGCGTTATGCAAGATGGAATTACAAATCTGAGGCTTGTTATTTAATACTAGATATTAGGTATTATTTTGCAATAAATAATGTATGGTTTTAATTTATTCCTTTTCCTCAGCTTGGCTAGAAGATTTAAATTTCCTTTGATGTGCTATCACGATGTTTTTAACTTTTCTTCTGAGCATTTTACTCAGAGTATCCATTTTGATATTTAAAATTTTGATTACATTGTGATAAATCAGATAGGTTGTGTGGTCTTATTTCTCTTTCTCAGTTACCCAATTCTATAGTTCTCCTGCAACTGTCTACAGAAACCTAGTTATCACCTTAAAATAATGCAACCTTGATCCTTACTCCTCTTTAAAATTCATCTCACAAAGTTGTTCGGGTATCTACAGAAGATAGCCCTAAAGGAGGTGGTGGCATATTCACATTTAAAAAAAGAAATTGTTTGATACTTATGGCACATGGCTTGCAGTATTAAGTTTTCCTTACTTCCTCATTACATTTATTAGTAAAGCATTCAGTAGATGAACAAATAGGAAAGTGGCAGAAATAAGCAGAAATTAATTAAAATAAGCTATGAGGACTTAATGAGGACTCAAAGGACAGAACTATTCTGCCTGAGGCAGCATCCATCAAAGACCAGACTAGCTATAACCCTGACACATTAATTTCTCTCATCTCAATGGAGTTCTTACACTATTGTCACAGTTTTTCAGGACTGGGGCAGGCAAAGCTAGAGTTGTGTCAACCCCAGGCTTCACCTCCATGGAAATTGTTTGCAGAAGGGCAAAGACTTACATTGGAAACAAAGAAAGAAGTTTATGCATTCCCAATTAGCCACAAGTATTCCCTCTTGTCGGTTCCCTTGGAGCGTGCTAGGAAGGCACTCACTGGCAGGAAAAAAAAGCATTACAAACTTCTACTTCAGGCAGCGGGTGACCTGAGAAATAAAGAGATTCTTTCCCGAAGAAATTCCCTTTGCTGAAGGTAGTGGCACAGTTGCAGGATTCCCCTGCCTTTTTAAAATTAACTAGGCTAGATGGTCTTTACATATGAATTGTAACAGTTATTATGCTCTTACTGTAACCTCCTCATTTATTTTTTTTCAGTGGCCTGATATTCTGTCAATTAGAATCCATTTGTAAAACCAATTTCTGAAATGTACTGTCTGGTCTCCCACCTATGTATTTTTAAAAAAAAAAATTGAAAAAAGGGGAAAAAAACAAATTAGTGCAAATATAAACTTTAGCTGTTATTTTTAAAAATATAATTCTGAAGTTTCAAACATGCATTATAGGGAAAATTGGACAATACATTTGCCAAAAAAAGAGACTTCTGGGATCTTGAGGTCCCTGAAGTCCCTAACTCCCAATAACTGTGTGTGTTGCTTGCAGTCCTCCCACCAGTCACAGCAGTAGGACCGGGACTTCAGCTGCTTGAACTCTTACAGGTTTTTGCAGTATCTTTGAAGGAGACTGTACTCTGCAGTGGGAGCTAGCTAGTGGGATATGATACTGAAGGCAACTTTTTTGTTTTTATTGTTTGCTGGATTTGACTGCTTGCATAGGTATACAGAGGAAGAACCAAAACTCTCATATTTGTGTGACTTACTTTTGGTAGTTCAGTTTATAAGCTGGTACTGGAAAAAGAAGTAGCCTGATTTTCACAGGGACTGAACACACTGAAGCATATTTGTAGTGCAGTAATTCGGAGTCTGTGCTTGAAATCTCTGTCTATAACTATAACACTTCACATATCCCTGTTCTCTCAAGAGGCAGACCTTTCACTCTTGCAACAATATTCCCCACTTAAACTTCCCATCTGAGCCTGTGTGTTGTGCTACCTATGCAAAATAGGAACATCTTTCAGTGCTTATTCATCCAGTTGCCAGGGTGGGATATACAGTCATTTACCATCATTGATACTCACATATGTGCCTGCAACGAATTTACAGACAAAACACATTCTAAATTGCATCTGGGTGACAGCAGTAAATCTTTCTGAAAGTCTATTGGAGACAAGGCAGTAGTTTGCTGGGAGATTTTAAACCTGATATTTTGATGATCTGTCATTTCAGGTTTGGCATATGCTTTGCTGGTTGCAGTCCCTGTTGGATATGGTCTCTATTCTGCCTTTTTTCCCATCCTGACATACTTTTTCCTGGGAACATCAAGGCACATCTCAGTTGGTAACTGCATGTGTTCAAGTTACAGTGAATTATCTATTAGAAAATGTTAATCCTTACTGTGGACATTCATATTTTATACAATATAACTACTTTCTGAACCAAATCGGCTTTGCTGAATATTAATATTGGTGAACGTGGGGAAATTAAGGCTTATTTCTTCTCTATACAGGCAACTGTGCATAATAGCTAACTTCAGTTGTGCCCCTGCTTTTTGCTTGAATTTGTGCTGAAGTTTAAATCTTGTCTTTGGCTACACTCTATGCAAGAAATGACAAGATCAAGGCCTCAGTAGGCAGTACGAATGACAGACATATTGTCTGTCAGCTAAAGCTCAAGATGGCTAAAACAGAGCTCTTTTAGTCTTCTCTACAAGCCTTACTTGCTGCACCCTTTTTGATTACTGTGGACAGTATCTTCTTCTTGCCTGTCGCAGAGACCCAGAACCTGTGTGTCCACTCCAGCCTCGCTCTAAGTCCTCACATCAAGGCTATGGGTAAACCTTGTTGATTCTTTCTGAGTACTTTCTTTAAAATAGGTTTGTTTCCTGTCAGTTCTCACATTTAAAAGTTTTGTTACAGCTAAATCACTTAAGTTCCTTTTTCTTCATTCTAACAAAATCTAGTGTTTCCTTGTTCATTTCTACTAAGATTATTTCCACCCCCCCAGAGCTTTGGCATGGTATTATGCTTTTTCATCAGCTTTCTTCTCTGCTGCATCAAATGCTTCTGTATGTTTTCTCAACTTTCTTAGCCTCTTTCTACCCTACCTATCAGCTCACATTTGCTATCCAGGTCTGAGTTGGTACATCTCCTTATGGTATCAATCCTACTTTCTAGATTATCAAACACTCCTTTTTTATGCTATTCTCAATACTCTCATTCATTAAGTGTCCTCTAAGGTATCTGTAAAATTAACTTATCCTTCTTTAAGACATTTCATGACATTTTCCTTTTCTGCAAAATTTTAGTAAATAACTGCAACAAATATGATTACTTTTAGATTGTGTGTTACTGACACACTGATAATTCTCTCTGTATCTTGCCCAGTGTATAGTTTCAGTCATCTTTAGCCAATGTAAAAGCACACTACTGCCAAAAGATTGGGTCCTACCCCTTGGAGCATGTTGCTGCCACCACCATGGTGTTGGGATCCCTGACTCTATAGCTATGTGGCACTCTGGATCAGCTGAAAACTAACCATGACAAAAAAACCAAAACCAAACAACAGAAAAACCCAACCCAACTCAAACCATCCAACCAACCAAACAAAAAAAAACAACAAGCAAACAAACAAAACCCAAAACTCAAAGAAATAAATGTTGCTTTCACCTGGATTGGTGATCTCTTTTGTCTCATTGTGGTCCTGACACAAGGGAGATGGTCAGAACATGTTGAACATGTTGCCCCTTTTGGCCTTGGTACAGCCCTAAACTGGCTTAAGCAAAGCATGAAACTGCACCTGTACCTGTATGTACAACATAAGTTATTTAAGAAAAGAATTGTATCTTTGTGTCATGTATGCAGTGCCTGCAGCTCTTGGCCCCCTAATACTACTAATGTAGCTCAGTGAAAATATTGCGTGGTTTGATTATTTTTTTGATTTAGAGGTTATTGCCTAATCTGATAAATGCTTCTTTTCAATGTATATTAAACTTCAATGTGTTTTGTTTGTCATTACAGGTCCATTCCCTGTAGTCAGTTTGATGGTGGGATCCGTTGTGTTAAGCATGGCCCCTGATGAGAATTTTCTCATAGAAAGCATTAATGCTACAGGGACTAATGGTACTGGAACACTGATAGACACTGAATCCAGAGATGCACAGAGAGTGCTGATTGCTAGCACTCTCACATTCCTGGTTGGAATTTTACAGGTAAAATAGTTGACTTGAAGACACAAGGTTGACTGTGCTTTAATTTTAATGGGAAAACATATGGCAGGAAAATACCTACTAGGGCAGCCAGACATTTTCCTGTAGTAAAACACAAAAATGGAGGAAAGTTATCTCAAATTTCAAAGAGCTTTTGGGGGACTGTTCTTCATGTCCTGGGCAGAGTCTGTGACAGCCTGACTGGGAGCACAGAGAACAGAATAGCCCTGCGATTGCAGACCAGAAGACCTGCGTGAAAGGAAGTGTTAATGGTGCATATCCTGGAGATTCCTTTCACACATTTCTTCAGGTCTCCTTTAGTTCCTTGGGTGGGTGATATTAAGCTACACTAGGCTGAAACGGAGGAATGTAGTCCTAAGACTCTGCATCAACAAAGAGAAAAGACAAAGCTAAGAAATCTCCAAATAAAAGTGTACCTTTTTGTTGTTTAGCAAGCTGTTATTCTTCATGATTTTTCCAGGTAATATTTGGAGTCCTCCAGATTGGTTTCATTGTGAGGTACCTTGCAGATCCACTAGTTGGAGGATTCACAACCGCAGCTGCTTTTCAAGTGCTTGTGTCACAATTGAAAATAGTTCTGAATGTTTCAACTAAAAATTATAATGGTGTCCTTTCCATAATATATGTAAGTATGCCCTTCTATTCTGTTTTGGTTTCATGACAGATTTTTTTATATAATTGCTTGCCTTCTGCTTCCATTTCACACAGGAATGGTTCATATATATGGTGGTAAGTATAGGACATTCATTTAGTTCCCACTCTCATGAAGATCTGCAGCTGTTCATTTAGAGCTGTGTGGCTCTAAGCAGCTGCTTTCAGGGTTTCCCAGACAGAAAGTCTAATTGCCATCTTTTTCAGGCAGAGCAGTTTTTCACATAAAGCTTAAATGCAATTATCCAGCAAAACAGTTCTTCACTTCTGGAGACTACTTTTTGTCCCGCTCCTTGCTTTTCTGGCTTACTGTGAAGGATGTTTCATCATTTCTTCACATTGTCAGGTCATCTCTCAAAGCTGGCTAGTCCCCAGCAGGTCATTCTGGTACAGGGCATTGTTCTCCATTCCACAGAGTAGCCATGCTTGTGAATACCTAAAGCAGGATGTGTACTCCCACCCTTTGTCCAGGTACCTGCTGGTTACCAAATGTGAGGCTAAGTGCTGCTCTCACAACCCCATTTGTTGATCTTACAGAAAATGATCAAATGGAGAACCTGTCTTGGTTGGATTACAGAAACACTCAATTCCTAGAGGTCTCAGGTTATAGGATATTATCCTTTCCCAAGAAAATGATTGAGTTTGTCATTGACTGCAGTGTGAAACTATTCAAGTTCATAGTATTTTACATCTTCTACAGCACTTCATATTAGAATAGCAGATTTCTAGAAGAAGCTGTTTTAGGGGGAAAAAATGTATTTAGAGGTTTTACATGCCAGTTCTGGCAACCAGACTGGCAAAAATACACCAGGCATCTAGATTAGCAATAACAGGATGAATATAACTACAAGCAGCAAGGTAAAATTTAGGAAAAAAAAGACCTGGTGGACTATTTGGGGGAAAAAAGTATTATGTTATAGGCCTTTTCATAATTAATGAAAATTCTTTCCCTCAGAATAAGGAAAATTAGATGAGATCAAGTACTGCCTAATAGACCTTAGAGCAGACCTGGCAGGGTGATGGACTTGTTAATCCAGCAGTAATCCAGCGGGTTTTCCCATCTCCTTTTTTGTTTAATGAATGGGTGGTACATTTAGTAGAACACATTTCTTAAAAAGAACTATATGGTTCTTCCAGCTCCTTCAAGCCTGAGTGGAGTGCTGACTTTTTAGGCTAAAGTTCAGAGCTTCCGTGTTCTTACAGGTGACCCAAGTCAATGTGTTTGCAGATGCGTGTAGAGCAAAGAAATTGTGATTTCTGGTCTGCTCAACCAGTGACTGGCTGTGTCAGCTTCAACAAGTTTTGGACGTGCTTCAAAAGTGGTGTTTAACAAACTGCAACATTAAGTATCCAAAATTAGGAGAATCCACAACCCAAAGTTAGGAAGTTACTGTTCCCCTGTGAAGTGGGGCAGTCCAAGAGAGGGTCAGTAAGAATGGGGTCTGTGGTAAACAGTACAACAGGCAAGAAATGGGTTCAGTCAACCAAAGGAGGGCATCGTATCCAGTGTTTCAGGAAGGCTTCTTCTTTAGCTTAGAAAACATAGCTGAATAAGCACTTAGATGTTTTATTTCAAAACCAGAGTCTTTTCAGAAGGGTGCTGCTGCTGGAAACCTTCCCTTGTCTTTAAACCAACAGATCTTCTACCAGATCATTCCATTACAGCTGCTTCACTATGCATGGGATAATTACATTTTCTTGGAGATAGCAGAAAAGTCAGAACTACCCTGGTGCTTAGGAGGAGGACAGAGGAGTATTTGTGGCTTTTCTGTAATCATCCCTTCTTGTTTGCTCTGCACACTTACTTGGAATAAACAATAGGACCAAGCAAGGGCATAGCAAGGGTAGAGAAGGGAGCTGCCTATTGCAGCCTGGCTCTGTGAGTGCGCCAGTCTGGGGCTGAACACTGCTGGGAGGGTTAATGCACTGTGAGGTGAGGCTTAGTGAGGTTTAGCTTTTCTGAAGTGTAGGATTCTTCACAGCCTGGTAGGACCTGTGTGTTCATACTCATTCTCTGTATGTCAGCAATGGAAATAGGAAACATGTAATCCCCAGACCACATGCACTGGGGCACATACTGAACCAGAGTTTTGCCCATGGGTACCTCTCTTTTGACTAGAAAAATGAGGATCTCCCTTGCTATTCATCAAAGTGCAGAAGCTATAGATCTTCGCTTCCATGTTCCAATACAGGTAGAAGTAAAACACTAGTAGAGTGTTAGCTCTTCTTACTTAGTATTAACTGCCTAAAAATCAGGAAGCAGAAGCCCCCTATGTGGACAATTCTTGCAGTTATGCTTTTTCCATTAGATTCCCCATTAAATCCATTTACTGATTGTGTAGCACCTTGACAGTACATTATCCTCAGGCTTTTCCAGGCCTGAGCAAAGAAGTTACTTGGCCTTCTCCAAAACCCCATGCATCTGGATTATCTCATGGTTATTCTCACATCCTTCAAGTGGACGTGGGCATGTTTTATGTTGTAATTTTTTATTTTTCAGACTCTTGTTGAAACATTTGAAAAAATTGGTACCACCAACATTGCAGATCTTATTGCTGGACTCCTCACCATTTTTGTCTGCATGATAGTTAAAGAACTAAATGATCGGTTCAAACACAAGATACCAATACCTATACCAATAGAAGTTATTGTGGTAAGCAAAGGGGCATAACAAAAGCTGAAAACAGATAAAATAGATGGGTCTAGCTACAGGAAGGCAAGAAATCTTTTTAAGTATTAAAACTCTTGTTTTATTTTATTGCAGACAATAGTAGCCACTGGCATTTCATATGCTGCCGACTTGGAAAAAAAATACAATGCAGGCATTGTTAAGAGCATTCCAAGAGGGTGAGTGTCTTCATTTTCTGTGAAATAGGTATTATTTTAATTGGCTAAAAGTGACAGTGCTAAGAGAAAAGGCATAAAAGAAATACTGAGAGCTGTAACCTGAGTTTAGAACTCAGATCTGGAGATGCCCTGAGTTTTACTTCTGCCTCTGTCAATTATGCCAGCTAAATTTGTTGCCCAGCTTTCCTTTTTTCTGTAAAATGGTCTTAGGAATGTCTGTCTGATTCATTAAATTCATCTGAGAATTAATTGCTTGATGCTCATGAAGTGACTATGTGACTATGGAAAATGTTTTTAAAAAATTAAGGAATGTTAATAAAGAAATTCTGCATAGATCTAATTTTTGTAGACCCGAATTATCCCACTGTGGTTCATATTCATGCCGCTGCTGTTATCCCAATCAGTCCTGTCACTTCCGTAATCATAGGAGCAAGGATACACTGGTAGAGGCTTTCACTTGAAAGATTCAGAGCACTTCACAGTAGTAACCTTCACATTCCATTTGGTATTCGGGGCTTGATTAATTAAAATTTGTGGAAACACAGTGGGGGATGAAATGCTTTTGAGATCTTCTGAAGAAATATGTTAACAATAGTATGGAGTGTCATTAACATATTTATATAATTCATCGTACTATTCAATACATCCTTTATTCAATGCTTCAAAAAATGTAGTTTTTCACTTTGCTATCATAAGGCCAAATCTCAGTCATGCTGAGAACAATGGAAGCTTTGTTGCTGACTAATAGCATCAGGATTTGGGCTATGGTGAGCTAGATAAGCATGTTCTGTATGTCAATGGGCTGTTTCCACCTTTTTATTAACTTGAAAGATTACACTTCATATTATAAGCAACCTGTATGCCTCCACTTCAAACTCCTTGACAATTCTAGTAAGAACAGAATTTGATCAAAGTTGGTAACACTAATATATTTTCTAAATGCTAGATTTTTGCCTCCTGAACCTCCAAATGTCAGCCTGTTTTCCCAGATGATAGCAGCCTCCTTTTCCATTGCTATTGTTGCTTATGCTATTGCCGTGTCTGTGGGGAAAGTATATGCAACCAAGTATGACTATGCTATTGATGGAAACCAGGTATGTATAACCAAAATAGTTTATAAACATAGTGAATGTAAGTTCTGTTTCATGCTGACTTATATGGCCAAGTGAAGGAAACACAGTTTTTCAGATGAGTGCTGAAGTCTGACAGGAGAAATTCTTTCAACTACTGGGAAAAAAAAAAAGTAGCTGGAATGGGCACACAGAGATGAGCCAGATGTGCTCTATCTTCAGTATGGGCTTTTCATACTAATTCATTCCTTGTGTATTGCTTCAGTAACTGCACTAGCTCTGAAAGGGTTAGCACTGTATAGGGGAATTTTCTGGTGATGTCAAGTTGACATGGCCAGTTTTAGCAACCTACTTTCCGTTTCCTCTTGTAAGGTGTATTTTGGTGTGTTACTGGGGCAGGGAAGGGCAATGTCAAGCTAAGAAACTGCTCCAGACAGCCTTATTTAGGCTTAGTCTATATGCAGGATTTGTATCAGTTGAACTTTTCAGTTAATAAATTACTGTACTTCTCAGCATGACACCAGTTACATCACTATAAATATACTTGTAACCTAATAGATTAGTCCTGCAGCTTCACAAAAGTTAATGCCTACCAGCCTATGAACGTCCTTGAGTAATTGTCTGCACTAAGTGGCTGAACTGCTTTAAGCATTGGTTTCTAAGGACACATAGCTAGAATGTGACACGAGCTGTGCAGTCACCAGCTCTTACAGGATTCCTGCACTTGTTCAATGTCTTCACAAGGGGTTTTGTGGCTTGCCCTGGGATGTGGAAGAAAAATGTCATAAAGTTTCCTTGTCCTGCATCTATGCTAATTTTGAATTTTACCCTTTGAGCATATTAGAAAATGGACTCACTACATAAATAGATAAGCTGAGTACTCTGTTTAATGAGTCCTTTATTTTAGTACTAATGGATTATATAAAGTTTGATTTTGGAAACACTGTTTTGCAGTATGTAAGAAAACTATGCTCCTGTTCGTCAGTTTACAATCCACAAAGTTCATATCTGGTAACACTTTGTCTTAAAGTTGCCCAAAAATAAATCTGATGGAGTAATACATGATCCTGGAAGTGCTGTTTATGCTGTTCTTTTCGTGAATATGCTGTTCTGCCACCACTGGTGTGCTTCAACAATACTGATTAAATATTGTAGTAGAAGAATTAGTCTATTAAAGCAAAGTGCCTTCCTTTCAATGCTATGCTATGAATTTTACATGTAGCCACGGTTAACAGCAGCTCTGACTGATGGGCAAATAGTTTACTTGATCTGGAGAAATTAAAATAACATCATAAAAGCAGGTAGTAAAATAATTTTGAAGGACGGTTCTGTATTATTATCTGCCAGTGCTTATATTGTCTTTACAGATTCATAGATTATTAAGACGTAAGACTAGGAACTATACTTCCAACATTTTCTTGCACATCACAGCTGTTACACAGGAATAGGCATGAATCATGTAAGTCTGTTCTGTTAAAGAACATGACTTCAAAATCCTGCTCTTTTAGTTGGAGCTTAATGAAAAACTTGCAGGAAATTTAATTTTGGTGAAAAGAAGGGCCACAGTCAAACTAAAAAAAGTTTGAAGTGAGTGAAAAGCTCCTGTGCCTGTGTCAGCTTGGTGAAAACAACGTTTCTGTCAATTATATGGCATTGGTTGCAGATAGCTCCCAGATTCCTTATTTCCCAGCAGAGGAATGGCTCAGATGCCAAGACATAAAGCTCCCATGGTCCTTGTCAGTTAAGCAGAACGATGAGCATCAATAGGTGCCAGCATCTGTGACCCTGGGGCAAATACATGAGAATTCTGCCTGGGACTTAGTGTGAGTTCATTGAGATGTTTAGAGTGAAAAACTTCTGGCTCAACAAACTAGAAGTTTTCAGTGACATTGTGTTTTATTGCAAAGTTCATTACTAGTTCTACTAATAATAGAATGCTTTGCATTAGTTAAAGGCTTGTCTAAACTCAGCCTCTTGTACTGATAAAAATAACTTGTTTAGCTGATGATACCTGGGAGTTAAATTTATACTAGTACTGTTTCTTGATGCAAATACACAAGTGTAATTCTTAGAAATGTTAGGTTTCATAACATTGATGGAAATAAGCTTTATACACCTTCATACTCAGACAAGTATGTCACATGAGGGGGAGTATACCAACCTTTTTTTATCAGTTTCCAAACAGAGGTAACTGCACTGGCACAAAAGGAATTTGTGTAAACATTTAACAGCTATTACTAATTCATACTCTTCTCAGTATTATGCTACCTACTTTATCAACTACTGCAGAAGCTATTGTCATTCTCCATTGCAAAGCTATCTTCAGGCATTTGTATTTACAGCATCATCCAATTATCTTTCAGGAATTTATTGCCTTTGGGTTCAGCAACATTTTTTCAGGTGCCTTTTCTTGTTTTGTTGCAACTACTGCTCTTTCACGGACCGCAGTCCAAGAAAGTACTGGTGGAAAGACTCAGGTAATGACCTCTTCTTACTAGTACTGTGCACAGGTAAATTTAATTTTGGATGGTGCACAGATTTCACAGTGGGAAGGAAATAGTCCTATCGTGAGTGTGTTGCTAGCACATGGAAAGCTAGCAGCTCGTGCTCTGGTAGTGAATAATTTTTGTAGCTCTGCCAGAAGAGGGCAATCAAGTTTTACATAGCATGAGTTACCTTAGGGGTCAGAAATCCTTCAAGTCTACTTCCCCGGAATTTCATTCCCAGTTAAAGGACTGAGTTTGTCACAACAGGATTTCAGAATGAGGAAGGAAATGATCTCCCAGCTGGCTGTGCTGTATTGAAGCTCCCATGGGCTGGCCTGAGCAGCCCTGCCATTTGCCATTCGCTGTCAGCTCATGTGCCATCTTTCTCCTGTGGAGTAAGCTCCTTTGTTTAACAGTACCACACTTTTGCATTTTTTAACAATAGAAAACTACAGGTTATCCAGCAGCCCCTCTTCCAGCTGACACAGACTGCTCTGTTCATCTGTCTGTGTAACGTAACCCCTCCAACTACCTTGTGTGCAGTTGCTTAGACTACCTGCTTAATTGAATTCCCTCTGTGTTAGCTGAAGTGTGTATAATGATTGCTCACATATGCCTAAACACAATGACATTTTGGAGGGTCTCCTTGTTCCTAAATAAATTAATGTGCAACTACTTGTACCTCTTTCTTTGTAATCCTAGAAACATATGATAGTGCCTTAATAAGTTCACTTCCTATAAACACTGTTCTTTGCAGGTTGCTGGTATAATCTCAGCTGGGATTGTTTTGATTTCTATTGTTGCCCTGGGGAAATTGCTGGAGCCCTTACAAAAGGTACTGTACTCTTCCTCTGCAGCACAGCCCCATCAGGATGGGCAAGATAAATATCCCTTTTTAAACTGCAGTGACTGATTCCAGCCAAGGCTGTGGTTTATAGTGTATAATGTTGAGCACTGCACCTTAATCTGCATCTTTGCTTCTGAATACCACTTTTTCATAATTTTTCTTCACAGTCTGTGTTGGCAGCTGTAGTCATAGCTAATTTGAAAGGGATGTTCATGCAAGTGTTTGATGTTCCCCGTCTGTGGAGGCAGAATAAAGTGGATGCTGTAAGTAACCTAATTTTTTCTTTTGTCCTGAATGTTTTTGTCTGGTTTAGGTTTGGGGTTTTTTTGCCTTTTAATGACATCCAAGTTTCTCTTAACTACCACATAAACAGGATTTTGTAGAGTTAACATCAGAAAACTTTTATGTGTGTCCTCTAAATGCAAGTGCTATGAGGTCAGTTAGAGTTTTCATCGTATTCTGCTAATCTTCTTTATTCCCTATACCCCACAGTTAGGGTGCCAATCAGGGTATTCATGTGCAGTGATGACTCCTTCATATCAATTACCATAGTTTACAGCAATCTTGTGTTGATATGGCTTGGAAAGCAGAATAAGGATGGCCTGTGCCCACCTTTGCCATTCTGATTTTATCTTTTACACAGTATAAATGAATGAGTCAGAAAAGCTGACCTTTCCTTAATTCATGTATATATATTGTTACCACATTAGCATCCCATTTGCCTGGATAATCTCAGGTAGTCCTCAGAAAACATGTTTTCTTGTTGTGGCAAGACTAATCCAAGCTAGACTGTGGATTCATTTGGCATGCTAAGGGATCTATGAACAGACTTTTCTTATGAACCACTATAGCCATATCTGAAGGTACTTGCTCACATCTCCCACTGTGTTTTCCATGGAATAAACCTTCACTTTGGCTGTTAGGGCAGGAAGAGTTTGCATGAAAGACATTTTCTCTGTGCAGTCCTTACTGTGCTTAGATTTTACAGTTAGTGTTATTGGGCAGTACCCACTTTAGACAGATCTGAAATATTTTAGTCAATCATTTCCTAGTTTATAGGCAAAAGATCCCACTGACTTCAGTGAGAAGTGCACGCACTCAGCTTTTTGAAAGACTGGGTCTACTGCATGTTCTGCCTGGGCAGTGATGTAGGAGAGAACTGAGGAGTGCACTTCAGCTGTTCTGCCTGAATAGTCAGTGGAGACTTTAGAGAGTGCCACCTGTTAATATGAAATACCTCTCTTTGCAACAGTTCTGATTATTAGGTATCGCTGAGGAATCCCCTTCCCTCCCTGTATGTCTGCAGGTGGGCCATCTTACAGTGTTTTATATCTTGGAAAAATAAATGCTTTCCAGTTTCTAGAGAAAGATTAACAAAGATTGCCACCACCAGAAAGAAGTAAATTCAATGCTTAACTGCATCTCGTTTAATTTCATCAAAGTAATTGAATTCTTGAAAAATGTTATGTTAAAGAAACCCCTTATTTCCTAAAAAGCTAATTATGCCTAAGAAGATAGTAACAGATAGAAGCATCTTGGGAGGAAGGGAAAGACTTTGTATGGAAGTCAGCTAATTGCCAGTGTCCTACAGTCATCTCCAAAGCTAAATTCTTCTGCTACTCATATTGTCTGGTCTAGTGATTCTTTAGTGTGACCAGGACTCTTATGTTATAATTAAGAGACTTCACATTTGTTATTTCCTTTCCAGATGATCTGGGTTTTTACATGTATAGCATCCATCATCCTGGGACTTGATTTGGGATTACTTGCTGGTCTTTTGTTTGGATTGCTGACAGTTGTGCTGAGAGTTCAGTTGTAAGTAACACAAGATCAGAAATAATTCTTAAGTGTTATATTATGAAAAAGGAATACAATGTGCTGAAAATCAAGATGATTTGTGGCAGAAAATCTGCTTGGATTTACAAAAATGTTGAAATGAAAAAAATCTGTTTTAGAAAAAAACACTCTTTGTGTGCTATCATTTAATTAAACTGATAAAAGGGAAGCTGCATTATTTTATCAGTATTTATTCCATATCATGTTGGCCACTCTGGTGGTACTTAGCCATATGTTATCTATGCACCCACATGGCTGAGTTCTGGAAAGGAATAGGAACATTCCAGAGCAAATATAAACAAGATGTACAGCTTCTGTAATTAACTGATCATTATAGTAATTCTTAGCAGGTAATAGTACTACAGTATGTTGCACGTGCCAATAGCCTTTTCACTTATTGCTTATGCAAGACTGTATGCCTTTAAAAGAAGTGCCAGAAAAAGCATGAGAGTAAGAAAAAATACTGTGCTTGTGGCTGATTTGTGGCTGCTTAAAGAACATGTGGTAGTGGAATGGTGAGAAAAGGTGGATTTGAAGAACTTTATTTGGCCATCTTGTTACTTTTCATTGATCTTTCATCTGCAAATACAACATAACTCCTTTCCTTTTAGCCTGGATTCCACAGAATATGGTTGCTAACATTACCAAGGGATAGTTGCAGTGTCAGCAAATGCACAAAAGTAAAGCCTTGCAGAAGTTGTTACACAGTAGTAGATTGTAAAAAATGGAATTTGAAGGGCCTCAAAAAAACATTCCCAAATTCAATTCAGACATATGTAATCAAAATATAAAAGGGAGATGAGGCTTTACAAACTTCAAAACAATTTGCTTCCACTGTTAAATTTATATCTGGAGACTGCAAAATATTTTGGTTTTGATATTGACTGAAAGAAAAATTTAAAAGATTAGACAAAAAGATTCACATAATCTGAAAAGAATGTAAATGTATTGTTTCGGTTGATTTGAATTGAAAGAAAAAAGTGATCAAGTGTTTTCAGAGTAAAAGGATTGGTTTTGTTTGGGTTTTTTTGAAATGCAAACCAAACTAATCTGCTTTTGAAGTATTTTTCTGGTTTTGGAAACAAATTGATCAGGTTATTCACTCAGCAATAAATCAAAATGGTGCAGCAAGTAGGCTGAGACTAAAGTACCTTGTCTTTAAAAAGGCCCATTCATTACAGTGACACAAAACAGATCCAACACTTGTGCAAAGAGTCTGTTGGTTTGGCATTAGAAAGCAAACTACAAAAGGCTAAGACAGTTTGTATGCAGCAGTCCCTTCAGTTCTGTGAGTGCCCATGTGTGACATTTAACTTCAGTATCTTTTCTTTTTGTTTCTGTTAGTCCTTCATGGGGAGGCTTTGGAAACATTCCTGGCACAGATATCTACAAGAAGGTCAAGGACTACAAAAATGTAAGCAATTGCTGAGTTGTTCCTTCAGTCTACAAGTCAGTGTAAGAAAAAGTTATGCCTCACATATTGTGGGCTTGAATTTGAAAGTGGAGTCCTTTAAGATACCAAATTTCAGCATTAAATTCGTCATCTTGATCCAGAGGGTTGGTCCGTATCAATGCTGGGGCTGTAAGCTTCTGAAAACTGAATCTGCTAAATTATCAGCAAATATTTGTGATTTTTGTCAATTAGATATGTAGTTAAACTGTTGAAACAGTTAAACTGCTTCTTCTTAGTCAAAATATGGTTGTTGCTGCTTAATCTTATATTCTTTGGCAACAGGTTATAGAACCAGAAGGTGTGAAGATTCTCAAGTTTTCAAGTCCAATTTTTTATGCTAACATTGATGGACTGAAAAGCAGCCTCAAATCCACAGTGAGTGATACGTGATGGGTTTGGAAGCTTCTTAACTGTCCTTGACGTTTCCTCAGAATGATACCTATGTTAAGTAAAAGAATTTTGGTCCTTTTTCTGTAGGTGGGATTTGATGCAGTCAAGGTATATAATAAGAGACTCAAAGCACTGAGGAAAATACAAAAGCTAATCAAGAAGGGAAAATTAAAAGCTACTAAGGTAAGCCCTTTTTTTTTCTTTTGATTTTTGCTCAAAAGATTACTGTTGGAGATTAATACTTTAGATTTGATTTTTAATTTCTATGTACTCATCTTTAAAATAAAGATGAAAAGTGGAGCAGGGAGTACTGATCACAAGTATCTGTCTTGTTCATTCCTGAAACAGAAGGTATCACAGGGAAGTATTTTTTGTAGCTTCAAAACTTTCTTCCTGATTAAATTCTATATTCCACTTATATTATCTGCACATTAGAATGGCATCATCAGTGAACCTGGTATTAATAACGAAGCTTTTGAGACTGATGAGGAACCTGAAGATAACCAAGATCTTCAAGTTCCCACCAAAGAAGTAGAGATCCAGGTGGACTGGAATTCAGAACTCCCAGTTAAAGTAAACATCCCCAAGGTGCCCATCCACAGTCTCATTTTTGATTTTGGAGCAGTAACCTTCTTGGATATTGTAGCTGTGAGATCAATAAAAACGGTAAGGGTGTTTTTTTCTGATGTTCCATGAAAACGAAACTAGTCAATCATATATAAATCAAGAGCTGTTACCTGAAGTTAATTTTAACTGCAGAATGTGGTCCCTTATATGCATATGTTATGAAATCCTTTAGTTATATATTTTCTTTCCACATGCCTCCTGCTTTAATCTGGGCACAGGATGATGCTCACTCAACACAGAGGTAGTAAAAATTTCATGTTATCATCCCTATTCACTACTTATCCACTGATTTATTCATTAATTCATTCGTGTTACTTAAATTATGAAGGAGGGAAGAATGATTAATTTCTTTATAGTATTTTCTGTTGCTAGTATCAAGGCCTTCATGAACATTCATTAATTCTTCTTCATACATCACACTACATAGTAAGGAGATAATATTCCTGGTTTAAGGAAAGGGAAATGAGGTGCAAAGATTAAGGCCAAGTATTTCCATTAGTCTTTGGTGCCCAGTTACAAGTGTGTAGGACCAGACTGTTTAGTCTTTAATATTTTATGATATTTTGTATGTTTAGATTGCTGCTTTCACTAACTTAATTTTGCTTAGCCTGTCTATAAACCAGATCTTTACCAAGACTCCAGTTTATCAATTAAGAGAAGGGAAGGGAATGGAATTGGTAATCACCTCTGAAAACACTGTTTTAAGAGAATTGCCTGCCACCAGGGAGCCAGGGGTAGATTCCAGTCTCCCACCTTTTACCTCAGTGAAAGACAAGAGTGGTGTGTGCTCTGCTTTAGCCTTCTGCCTAGTTTCAATTAATTTCTGGCTCCTGAGACAAGAGATATGGGGTCCACAGACATGACTCTTTCCATATGTAGCTTCTGCAGCCAAGAACAGGTCCATCTGGTGCACTGAATGAGGGAAAAAAATCTGTGTAAAAAAATCTGAATGTTCCAGCAAATTATAGTATCATCTCACACGTACATGGGGGAAATAAAACTTGCTCGGGCCCATGTGCACTCATTTGGAGATGATTATTCATATTATGAGAACAGAGTGAGAACCCTAATTGGCAGCAATGTCAATTGTATGTAAAATGGATAGTTCCATTTACATAGTCAAAGATAGGCCACTTCAGCAACCAGGTACTTAACTACTGGATCATCAATAAATAGAATGCACAATTCAGAGTGAAGACACTCAGAAAAAAAATGAAGTGTGTGTGCCTAAACATTACTTACATAGACATATATACATTTACGTACATTCTCCTTACAGATTTTATTTATTTATTTATTTATGTGCTTGCTGGAAACTTTCTTTTTTTTCTAGATAATCAAAGAGTTTGAGAGAATTGATGTCAGAGTATACTTCGCTTCATATCAAGGTAAATACCCAAATATTTCTACTATCACTCATGCAAAGAAAAAAGTGAAGATGAGAAAGGATTGCTAGATGTGTCTGTGGGAGCATTTGCACTAATAGATATGTGAATTAACACACTGAAAAGCATTGTGGGCTCTTGTGGGACACAAAGAATGGTGGGGTTTAAAGGAAATGTGGAAAGTAAAAGTCAAGATGAAACTGTGATTGATGGATTTATTTGGCTGTAGGTTTAATTTCTGATTGTTGTGACCATTTTGACATTTATTTTTCAAATTACTTCAGATTATATAAGCCTATTTTGACTTTGTTTTACTCAGACAACCTTATATCTCAGCTGGAACGGAGTGCCTTCTTTGATGACACTGTCAGAAAAGACATGTTCTTCTTGACTGTCCATGATGCTGTGCTCTACATAAGGAATCAAATGACATACAGTGACAACCAAGATCCCATATTTGAGAAGGTAATGATGTCCTGTAATACATTTCCCTTCCTTCTGTCATCTAGCAATTTCCGTTACAGCATGGCACATTTCAAAACTAGACATAGAACTGTAGTACGAAAAAAAAAAGTGAGAGTGTAGTAAACTGGGCAGCTTCTGTAGTACATGAATATTTTTCTAGATGAAAGGAAGACTGTCGACTCCAGGAGCTTGTTTGTGAAAAGAACATGAGAAACAGGGCATATGAAGAACATTTTATCCTATGACATGTTTTCTAGTTTCTGACAACTGGCAGCTTAAGAACTTCCTCAGCTGGAGGTTGCATTTGGAACATTTTATCCAATTGTCACAGATGGAGTGTCCTTCAATGTGTCTGTCATACTCCTTTTGGAACTTCATACAGTTTAGCTTTGCACTGTCCTGGTGGAGATAGGTTCTCTAATTTTAAATTTTTTATATGACAAATATTTCCTGTTTGGTTTAAGCCTGCTGAACTTCTGGATTATTAGCTGCAATGAATAATCATTCCCTGTTCTCTTTCCCAATACTATTCATAATTTCATAGACCTCTGGTCAAAGCTATGATCTCATTCTACTTGGCGTGGATATGTACCGAAGCTGTTCCAAACTAGTGTTCATTCTTACTACCCTTCTCTGTGCATTTTCTAGTTGTATTCTCTGTTTTTTTAGATAACCAGAACACTCTAGCATGTAAGGATGTGTGCCATATTAGGAAGACGGTCTTATAACGTCCTCCTTTCTTTTCACCACAACTCCTTCCCTAGCAGTTGCACTTACAGTATTATGCATAAATAGCAATTACAAATATTACTGATAAGTAACTAGGACAGGACCTTATTTTTTTATAATTTTTGCATACTATTGTTTTATAATAGAGATCAACATTTTGACAAGGCAGTTTCTACAGTCTATACAGCAGTTTAGAGATAGACTTTGTTTTTATTATTTTTACAAAGCCATAACTAGACATGTGAGCAGAGGCAAGACCAAAAGCTCTGCAATTTTTAAGTTCCTCTCAGCTGAACTCAATGAACATCTTTGTCAAGAAACAGGAAACAACAGACTCATGGAAGTTGTGGAAGTTATCTTAAGGTACTTCAGAATAAAAAAATCAATTTCAAAATCAAATTATAGACAACATGTAACTCATCATGTTTCTCAACTTCTTTCCAAGATTTCACTCATGCAGGAGTCTAAAGAACCCTTAGAGTTCACAGACACGAGCCGGCCTGATGATGAACTTGATGTTCAGGAAGAGGTATGCACTTTAGAACTGAATGTGTCTATCCCTTTTCCTGTAGCACTGAGTCACACTGTGAGAGTATGGCTCTCAACAGTTACCTTCTCCATAAATAAATACTCTCTCTGGATACCTGGAGGCCAGAGCTGAGTGGAGCACGCAAAGTTTTTCTGGAGATGATAGTAGGTTATATCTACATAAGCATCTCCTCCTCTCTGCCACTTTAGGACTACTTTTGCCTTACACCTATGAACAGATTTAAACACAAGTCAGGTGCCTAAAAGAAGACTTGGTAAGGCTTGAGGCACCAAGAGTCCAAAATTATGGTCAACTTCTCCCTCTCATTCCTCCTTTTAACACAGCAGACAGCTTCTTGCACAATCTGCTCATTTTACAGAAGGTGCTTTTTCTGTACTTTCACTGAGTTTTTAGTTAACACATACACAAACATGTTATTTTTCCAGGTGATATGTACTCAGAACTAACCACAGCCTGTTTCTCTCTACCTTTTAAAAACCATCTCTCTAGGCTATGCGCAGACTTGCTTCATGAAGACGGACTGCTGGCACTGTCCTCCCTGTGAACTCACAGCAATATTTACGCACCGGTTCTATATGAGCATTTTCTGCAATGAAACCAATCTTTGCACTTGAAGAAAACCCTGATTGTTTGTCTGAATGATAAAGATCTCTGTAACTCTCCAAATTTTAGCTACCATTGTCCTGGAAATATTCTGGACCTCAATTCAGCAAGCACTTTCCAATATGATATATTTTAATAAAAACAAAAATCAGAAGACTATTATGAAAGATGTACTCAGTTTTGGGACTAGTCAGGCAGAGGATGCGCTAAACTTTTATTACTGGATACAGGATGAAAAGCTGCTTTGTTGTCTGCCCAGGAGAATCGAAGAAACTAAAATCTTTGGATGGCAAGCCTTTTGTTCAGTATTAGTACAATGCCTAGCGAAAGGACAGGAGTTCTAGCTGGCCAAGGCTTTGAATTCTAGAATATTAGTGTGAGAATATGTGCTGACAAATCCTGAAAAATGTATCACAATCATTTTTTCCAAGTAATTCCTTAAATTGCTGCAGGTTGTTAGATCACTGAAACAGGTTACAGGTGAAACAGTCACATCACAAGAAAACAGCACTGAACTACTGTAAAACTTTAAAACAGAGTAAGTTTCAAAAGACCCTCAGATATGGGCTTGTCAGTTCTTTATTAATCCCATTGGGGCAAATCATGCACTATTACTTATGATTGTCCCTAAAATGAAGTACACACAGATTATTTTGGCTTGGTTACGTAACCTTCATCAAGAAGCAGATTGTGACATAAATTAAGGAAAACCTTATTGCCCAAGTACTTAATGGCATCTGTAGAATAGGCTGCTACTGAGTGCAAGTAAGTAAGTCAGAATGTGACCTAGTATAGAGGTTTATGGGTTTTTTAAATGGAATATAGGAGTATTTTTTGTTTAAGGAATAGTTATATTTTTTATATAGCAGATTTTTTTTCTTTTGATATTCTACATCAAACTGCTGCTGTTCTTTTACATTTTGAAGTCCATAATGCACAAGTGCAATAATTGACAAAAGAGAAAGGATTTGACCTGCAAAACTTTAATTCATACTTTAGGACTATATAAAATAGATATGCAGGAAATTAATGTTCTTAATTTTCATTAAGAACTGTATTTTGATGGAAAACAGACTGCTACCTTAATTTTTTTAGCACTACAATTTTTTAATGGAAAAAAACCCCTGCATGATGAGGAAACTGAGAAAAACAAAAGTGTAAGAAATGTCCAGGTATAAAATGCCTTTCAGTTTAGCAATGTGTACTAATGAACTTCAGGATCTTCACATATTAAGCTCTCCTTATTTGATTATGTCAGAGAAATTTTTGTATATCACACTGCACAGAGAAGATTTCTGCTGCAGGTTAATGTTAGTGGAAAATCTCAGGCATAAAGCAAAGCACTAAATAAATTATTCTGTCCTAAGGACCTGAGTGAGTTCTATCAAAATCAGTGAAAGAAAAAATCCCATAAACTTCAGTCAGTTGGGCAGTATCTTATACAGTAAGTAACAGCACCAGACTGACATCTTTATTCTGTAATTAAGCCAAAAAATTCAGCCTTTGTGACAGTCAGCGAAGTTTCTCATTTCAAATGCAATACAGGCTTGAAATTTTGGCGATGCTGGTGTTGCAGTCCCACCCAGCAAAGCGCAGGATTGTATTCACAATGGACATAGGCCACTGGTATGTTGGATGGGCATCTCCACTAGCTGAGAACGAGACAAATCAGACCAATCTGCACCTCTTCAGATGGTACTAATAATTTCTATTTACACTAATGCTTCGGCCCAGATTGTGATTTGACAATTCACACTTTTAGCACTACCTGTCCTCCTCCTCTCCCATTCTCCAGCCTCACGCGGGAGGGTGGCACTTCTGCCCACCTTACTGACCTTTTTGGCCATGGTCCCAGCTTCTGTGAACCTGCCTACAAGGAGCTGTTGCCAGTGCACAAGGCCAGTAACAGAAGGACAAGGCCAGTGACATGTTTCTCAGAAGCTGTACTGATTTTCTAAAAAGGGTGTTCATTTTATGTAAAAAGTAAAATTTTCTACTTGGGACTGGTAAGTGAGCTTTCAGCTAATTGTTATGCAGGACACATACTATGGAAAAGATGGTTAAAAAATGGTAACAGGGTTGTTTTTTTTTTCTCAAGGGAACATCTGCACTGTGAAGTTTGAGTATAGATTCTTACTTGACAGACATGTGGGCTTGCATGATTTTTTGAACTTTCTCTAGTTCTTGTCCATACAGGTATTTAAAAAGCAATTAAATATTCAACAGTCTTCCAGTTCCTTTCCAAATATGACACTTCAGCTGTGATTGTGATAAAGTATGATGAAATACACTTATCCTTGGCCTGCATAGTTCTTCCAGGCATGGTTGTATCTGTTCTTAATTTAACTGGCACAAAATACTAAACTTTTTCTGAAAAACAGCATTTCACACAAGGCCTACAGTGGCATAGAAGGGCAAGAGGTAATATGCTGAATGTGTTCAAATGCCTTTCTCAGTGGGTCAGGGGTATATGCTTAATTTTCTATGTATCCATCAAAATGGATACTAAAATAATGGATTTTGCAACGCAGCTAAAATTTTCTACAGTTTTGTACAAATTCAAACATCCATAATGCAACTAGATGTGCTTATCTTTTTCCAGTTGGATGAAGAAGTGGTATTCTTACATGCATTTTGTGTATTACTGTTGTGTCTTTGCATGTCAGGTATCAAATTTGAAGATGTATTTTAAGGGTTTTTTTTACCCTTTAAAAAAGCTGCATTTGAAAAGTAATTGTTTCCATTAACTAGAAAATAAAGTTGTGCATACTGAAAACATGCTCCTTGCATCTGCATGTTTGGGGGTTTCTTGTTTGGTTTTGGGGTTTTTTGAGTCTTCTTGCGAATTCTTACTATGGGGAGATGAAGTACATTATTGAAGGGATCGGTGTCATGCTTCCCTTAGGTTTGTGTTTTGAGGAACAAATACAAAAGGAAAAACCTGTTCCCTCTGCCTTGTGGGGTTAAGACAAGAAACGTTAGACTTAAATGGCAGCTTTTAAATGTTAAGGCTGTAAAGATAATGAGAGACATTGTAGGGACACGAAATCCCATTCCAGGAGCATTTTAGTGAGACAATCACCAATCTGAACTGCGTGGAGTTACCCGAGCTATAGGGTTGTGGAAGAACTGCTTGAGGCCATATTCTACTCATAACCTACGATTTAGTTGTATTTTTTCCTTTCCTCAGTGCTACGGAAGCAATCTATAAAGGCAGTATCGCACTGAGTTACACAGGGATCACAAAATGCTAAGCTTATGGAAATTACACAAAGTACTCTCCTGAACTAGTGAGCTCTGCTGCTGTGAAGCTTTAGAGCGCTCCGGAGGTTCACCGCTCTATCATTCCTACCTCCCGGCTGTCAGGAGACGCGTTTCCCCCTGAAACTTCAGGCTGGCCATGAGCAGCCCGGGGCGGGGTGCGGTGTCCGACCCGCCCGCTGTGTTTGCGGCCGCGCTGCACACACCGAGCCCGGCCTTTCCCTCAGCCTTTCCCTCACCTTTCCCTCAGCCGCTCCGAGCCCGGCCTGTCCCTCAGCCTTTCCCCCAGCCGCTCCGAGCCCGGCCTGTCCCTCAGCCTTTCCCTCAGCCGCTCCGAGCCCCGGCCGTCCCTCAGCATTTGCCTCAGCCTCTCCGAGCCCGGCCTACCCCTCAGCCTTTCCCCCAGCTTCTCCGAGCCGGGCCCGCCCCTCAGCCCCGGGGCCGTTTCCGGCCGCGCCCTTCCGCTCCCAGAGCGCCGCGCGCCGCATCATGGACCACAATGGTGAGCGGGGCCGGCCGGGGGCCCGCCCGAGCCCGAGCCCGAGCCCGGCCCGCCTGAGCCCGGCCCGCCCGCACCGGCCCCGCTGTCGGTCCGGGGGCCGGTTTCGCGGGGCTGGCGGGGCCGAGGCGCGGCGGGGCCCGGCGGTGGCGGATCCGCGCGGCGGGGCCTGCTCGCGTCCCGGGGCCGGGCCCGCAGGCGGGGGAGCGCCCTCAGTGTGTCCGCGGCGCTGGCGGGGCCGGTGCCGGCGGTGGGTGTGCCGGCGGTGGGTGTGCCCGCGGTGCCCGCGGCCCGAGAGGGGCCGTGCTGCCTGCTCTGGCTCGGCTCCGTAGCCGCGCTCCCCCGCCGGCGAGCGCGCTGGCGGGGGGCGATGCGCGGGTGGGTGGACGTCGGCTTTGGAGGTCTTTTTCCCTTTCCCTTAGCAAGGGTCACATTATAAATCTGTATGTGTAAGGTATCTGACCTATATTTGTGGGTTTTAATAAAGCTTGAAGTGCAAAAATGAAAGCTAAATTGATGAAAGTGACGTTTGAGGAGGCTGCGTCACCTCTAATTAGACCTTCTCTAAGCAGTCTTAACAACTTTGGTATGTTTGTTGTATTTCTTTTTTTCGAATATAATCGTGCTAGCTATGCTCCCGCGGACTGGAATTTATTATCCCTCCGTGAAACACGAATAACTAAAAACTTGCTGGTTCGGATTAATTGAGCAGCTAACTCACGGAAATATTCCTGACTTGCAAGGGTATATGCAAGAAAAGTGTCAGAACTTAATTGTTTCCTTTTGGCAGTTCAATGGACTAAATAATACACAGGTTTGAGATTTTTAAAAGTTTTAGTTGTCCCTGTTTGCTAATGGCCTGAGGTTCTGCAGGGCCTTTTTTTCTGGTTTATGGTGTTGTGGTTTTGTGTATTCTGGTAGAAAACAGAACTTCCCAAGTCGTGGAAAACAGACAGCTTTACTTCTGATGTCGTGGTCTGACAATTCCCAAGGGAAGCCCCTTCTCAGAGTTGAGTATGTTCGGGTTCATCCGGACAGCTTAAACAAGTGATAACTGACCAGAAGTAAAAACAAGCTTTGTTGCTTTTGCCTTTTTTACATGTTGCCTTTTAGAGTCAAACATGTCAACCGCAGTGCTCACAGGAATTTGATCTGTCAGAGGAAATCGAGGGCTTTTGATTCTGAGGTAAAGTGACTGTCCCAGTGAAAGTCCCAGTTTGAAACGGGCGTTTCCCAGCTTTGGCAGTGGCTGCTGAATAACCTTGAGCAATCCCTTTCTCCTTATTTTTCCTTCTACTTGTTGTGTTGTGTGGGGTGGTTATAGGCTTTAAGGGACAGCACTGTGCAGAGATCACTAATGGGCCCTAATTGCAGTGTCCAGGCTGTGCTGCAATCCTTGGGGCCCCAGCAGTTACCCCAGGGAACGGCAGGGCTGTAACACCTTGTGGCTCACCCCTTGCAGGCTGAGTGTGCCCCGCTTTGAAACACCTGCCAGAATGGCATTGTCAGTTAAAATCCAAGCGAGCTGGGAAGATTTGCGAAGGACATGACTGTATTTTTGTATGAATGACTTGCTATGCAGTGGTTTCAGGTAAACTCACTGGAGGTTGAGGGAGTTATAGGTGCTTTGTTAGTGTTCCAGGTTGCAGTATCCACTCTGGATTACCTCTTGGAGCTAGTTCCTACTGATGCACGTGTCAGGCTCTTGCTTGCTTTTCCTGTGCCCTGGTACTCAGATTTAAATCTGGTTGAAGAAAATTCTGCAAATAGTGGGGAACAATTTTCAATTTAGAAGGATACAACTACGTACTCCTAAGTACCAATATTTTTGTGAAACCTCATCTTAAACTTCTAAGTGATATGTCAAGATGTGGAGTTAATATAGAAACTAGTTTCCTTCCTACTTTAATAAACAAATCACATCGATTGTAAAAATTTTCTCATAAATTCTGTGTTGTCAAGGTTGTAGAAAGAATTGACTCTTCAGTGCTATTCACACTGTGAGAGGAGCTATACAAGTAGGTTTTTTCCTGTTGTGGAGAAATGACAGGCTAGCTAGCTTATTTCAATACCTTTATTTTTAGAACTAGATTTCCTAAAATCACAGCTGTTCCCAGTAGTTTTGTAACTTGACTTCAGGAAGAAATTGTATGTGAAGATACTTATTTTCTGTGTTGTATGACTCTTAAACAAGCTTTAAAAATTACTTTTGTTGCAACTTTCTGTTAATATTTAGCCTCTTTAGAAACTATCAGATAACTTAAAATTTTCATATTTTTTTAATTTTCTTTCATAGACAATGATTTGCAAGGAACAAATAGTTCAGGAACGTTGGGTGGTCTTGATGTCCGTAGAAGAATCCCTATAAAGCTTATTTCAAAACAGACTAGTAAAACCAAACCTGCACCTCGAACTCCAAGAAATACGAACAGGATGCCTTCGAAGACACAAGCTGGTGATGAAGGTAAATTAATATAAATTCCCTGTACTAGGGAATTGAATTATTCTGCAGCATTGTTCAAGACTTTATACAGTCTTGGAGATTTAAAGGCCAGAGTTCTGTCCAAGTGTTTCAAATTTCCAGGTACTGCTGCACTGTAGGGCTTAAATAGTGCCCATTTCTAAAGCAGACTGTCTAACTAATTTGCCTCTTGTGTTTCTGTAGAATGGTCTCAGCAGACTGGAAGTTCTGTGGCATTATTTGATGATTTCAGTATAAATGACCCATGCTCTTAATAGCAGCTGGTGTCATTTAGAAAAGTGTTGTGGTTGGCTCGTTTCTTTCTTCTCTTCCTCCTTTCCACAGAAGAATTTGATTATAACAAAGAGGAGCGATACGAATGCAAAGGAGGTGAAATGTTTGGCAATCAAAGGAGATTTCCTGGACCCATCTTTTGGGACTATAAGGTAAAGTCATGGATGGGAAGTCATGATCTTTGCCTGTGTATCATGCCAAGCTGTAGGTAGTCCTGGTAGATACTTTGTTTATTAAAAGTATTTTCCATTATTTTTCACTGGTTAAAAATATATCCTCTGCTTTCTCCTGTTTGTGTTCTTGCTTCCTTCTCAGCTAGTTGAGAAATAGTGGCTATGTTGATGATAATTCAAATGAGAAGCTTTAGTGATGTTGGGGTTTGTTTTCCCATCTCCTCCTTTATCCTATCAGATAAACCTGCTGGGGGAAAAAGATGACACACCAGTCCATTTCTGTGATAAGTGTGGATTGCCCATCAAAATGTATGGACGCATGGTAAGTGAAATTACCACTGAAAGATGCAGCCATGGTTTCTCTTCAGGTAAAATTAGGTTTTACTGCGTCTGTGTGAATCTTCTTGAGGTTACTGATTTCAGCAGGCATCTGAGTAAACACCAGAATAGTATCAGGATGGAACCAGGGGCCTTCATTGCTGAAGTATTTTTGTTCCGTCTGACTGATTTTGCTTTACTCCCTGACATAATAAAGTAAGCTTGAAAATGTTAAACAAAAAATCAGAACACTGTCACCAACAAAAAACCTTCAAGTTCCGTGGGTTTTGACCTTACGCTGCTTAGGTTCAAAAATAAGCTTTTTATTTTAATTGAAGTTTGAAAACACTGTTCACTTCTATGTCCATTTAAAAATCCCTGAGATGAAATTAGATTTCCAAGTGTGATGTAACAGGCTTCAGGATCTGACTTAATGACAGTTAATGCTTTTAAAACCTTCCTTCCTTGCCAGCAAGACAAGTGTAATCAGATTACATATGCAGCTTCTGTGAATGTTCAGTGTTGGCATTAGTGCAAGACTCAAACTTTTCCTGATGTTTTTGCCAGCACTTAAAAAAACCAACCAACACTACCCAAAAAAAACTATCTAACATAAACTGTTCTAGAAGGTTTCTGTGCAAATGTGTTGCAAACTGTTACCACCTCTATGGTTGTTCACCTCATAGAGAACTTAATTACTTTTATTATTATAGACTGTGTGCTGGAGGGAGGAACTGTATTCTGCAAAATGACATATATATTTATATACAATGTCTTAACAGAGCGATTTTTTGTCTCTAGATACCTTGCAAGCATGTTTTCTGCTATGACTGTGCTATACTACATGAGAAAAAGGGAGACAAGATGTGTCCAGGGTAAGTTATCTCAAGATTTGTTATTAAAGGCAATGTAGGAAAGTAACTTAAATATCTTATTTCAGATACTGTATTAAAATGGCTCTTATTTATGTACATTTAGAAGAGGTAGTAGAGTACTCTCTTCTCTCTAGTTCATATCCCATATTTGGGATTGTAAGAGTATTTCGGTAGTAAGCTGTTACTGCTCTAATTTGAAAAGGAATAAACAGCAGTTTAATTTACTTAGTGAAAGTGACCCTTGTTAAGTCTTAATGCACAGAAAGAATTTGTGTGAGAGAGATGTTACTTACAAAATTCTACCTCATGAAATTTTTATGTTCTTTCTTAGTTATGTTTAGAGACTTAAAAACCAGGTAAACTTCAAAATCAGTGAAAAGTGGGAGAACATCTAATTATGGTAAACTGGTTGACTTTTAAAAAGAAAAAAATGCATATTGAGCTGTCTGTGATGACAATAAACCAATATTCTCTTTTGGTATAGCTGTAATGAACCTGTGCAGCGAATCGAGCAGTGTGTACGAGGGTCTCTCTTCATGTGTAGCATTGTTCAAGGCTGCAAGAGAACTTACCTGTCACAGAGGGACTTACAAGCTCACATCAACCACCGTCATATGAGAGCGGGAAAGCCTGTCACTCGTCCTCCCATTGAACCTGTGCATCCTCCTATTGCCCCACCACCTGCTGAAATTCCCGAGCGTTTCATAATGCCCCCTGAGAAACATCACATGAGCCACATTCCACCAAAGCAGCACATCATGATGCCACCACCTCCTTTACAGCATGTGCCACACGAGCATTATAACCAGCCCCATGAAGACATCCGTGCTCCTCCTGCAGAGATGTCCATGGCTCCACCACCACCTCGCCCCGTCAGCCAGGACACCTTCCGCATTTCAACGAGGAAACACAGCAACTTAATAACTGTCCCTATTCAGGACGACTCGAATTCAGGTGCTCGAGAACCACCTCCACCAGCCCCGGCACCTGCTCACCATCATCCTGAGTACCAGGGCCAGCCAGTGGTATCGCACCCTCATCATATTCTGCCTCCACAGCAGCACTACGCGCCGCCCCCGCCACCGCCCCCGCCAATCAGCCACCCTCTGCAGCACCCTCCCCAGGCTGCAGGCACTCCTCACATGGTGTATAGCCAAGCTCCTCCGCCACCAATGACCTCTGCTCCTCCTCCAATAACCCCGCCGCCCGGACATATCATTGCCCAGATGCCGCCATACATGAACCATCCTCCTCCGGGACCTCCCCCTCCTCAGCATGGAGGCCCACCCGTAAATGTCAGTGCACCCCCTCCCCATCACTATAATCCTAACTCTTTGCCACAGTTCAGTGAGGATCAAGGAACTCTTAGTCCCCCTTTCACACAACCTGGGGGAATGAGTCCAGGGATATGGCCAGCTCCCAGGGGGCCGCCTCCACCTCCGAGGATGCAAGGGCCTCCTGCTCAGGCCCCCCTTCCTGGACCACACCACCCTGATCAGGCCAGATACAGACCCTATTACCAATGATGCAAGCAATTATATGCATAGAGAGTGCTATGAAGAGGATAAAACTATATACAGCAGCCTTTTAATTAATTGTTTTGGGGTTATTTTGTTGTGGTTTTTTAAAAATACTGTCATTTTGACTGTAAGACATTTTGAGGTTTGAATCTTAAATGACTTTTAAGCCTTGGCCGTAGAACTCTGACTTCAAGTAATCTGTAGTGCTAAAATAAGTGGCTTAGTAGACCACAGTTGCATTTTAACAGAACTTCTGTTGCTAGTGTGGCTAAATTGTCCTAAGATGATCACTTGTAATATTATTTCCTGGAGAAAATGAACACGTGTTGTACCATTCTGAATATTGTTTTTGTTAAATCCAGTGTTTTTGTTAACCTGTGTACAATAATTAAATTGAATTATGGTTGTAAACACTGTGAGTTTTTATATGAAGTTAACACACACATAGTTCTGAGACACAATTTCCACACCAATACTTTCCGGATGGGCAGCATAGTCAAATGTTAAGGGAACTTTACTATTTCTACTACTACCATTTACCATTACTCATAATGAATTCAGGCTATAATGAATTCATGGCACTAGAAATCAGACATGCAGAATTCTGCATTTACTGCATTTCAGCTTTGCTTATTTTTTTCCTTTAAATTTATGCCGCAAGATTAATGTATCCAAGATACAGCTTTGGGCGTGACATGAAACCATGTGTTGTGGGGTTTTTATTTGTTTTTGTTCGGGCTTTTGGAGTTTGTTTTAAAGCTAGTTTTGATTCAGAATATTCTGTTTACATGTAAACACTGGAGCTGAATTCAAACTATTGTATTTACCTGTGGCTGTGTGTGGAAGTGACTGTGAATTGGCTTGCCATGTCTGTGAGAAGCAGCTTATTTTAGGTAGCGAGGTGATGTTTGCCTCTGTCACTTTTATATAATGTATCCAGTAGGAAAACTTCCCATTTGGATAATCTGGAAGAAGTGGTCTGAAATCCCGCATGTGAAATCTTCTATGCTTGTAAAGGCAAAAATGGCTCTGCCAGCATTATTTTCTTTCAGAAACTAACAACAAACACAGGAGGAACTTTTAAGAACTCCCTTCTGTCACCATTAACTGGGAGGAGGGAGACAGGCACGTTTTTGTTACAGCAGATAACTTCATCTGGAGGAAATCTGCATGTCTGATAATATTCTTTGACTCTGCAAAGTCAGACTCAGGCCTGACACAGCTGTGCTAAGGAGACTTGCTGCTGGTTCTGTGTTCAGGACACTTGTGGGATCCCGAGGGCTCCACAGGCAGGTAGGTGTATGTACAGAGTGGTGCATGCACTGACCAGTGTGCTCCTTTTGGGAACGTCAGATGTTCTGAAATGAGCTCCTGCCTGCCCATTGCACGTGGTGAGGATGTAAGGCACCTCTTTCCATCACACTGGTTTTCAGTAAGTCAGGTTGTATACTTCTGTTATATATTAGTCTGTTCTGAAGCAGGTGCAGAGTTCAAACAATACTTTTGTGGCCAAAGCTGTTCTTGAAGTTACTGATAAGTGCTTTTCTGGAAATGCTGAGACAGTTTGATTGATTAAGGGAAAACAGCAGCTGCTCTCTCAAAAAGCACAAAAGTTGAATGTATGTCACTGTAGACAATGTGCGAGATTTTTTTTCTCTATATTTGAGGCAAAGGTGACGTATGTCATGTGGACAATGATGTATCACCCAAAAAATCAGTGGGCTCCCTCCCACCTATTGTTTAGTGACCATGGGCCAAAAATCTTTGTGATAGAGAACTTAATTGAAAACTCATCCCATACAGGCAGGACTTGGACTTGGGTCAAATTTCTGTATTTTGCTTATAAGAGGAAGACCTAAATATGTTTTTTAAATTATTAAGTCTTATGCATACCTATGTAAACAAGGGCACTGTTGGTATTTTCATATTTACAAAGTTTAAAAATGCCTTCATTGGTTGAAACCTTGTGTTAACTGTCTTTTTAAATTTTTTATACATTTGAGGTGTGTTTTGGGGTTGTTTTTTTCTTGGTTAGTTGCTTGGGATTTTTTTGCAGAATACTTGGTCATTTTAGTGTGAAGTTCCAAAATTCATATGTTGTATTTAATTGTATAATTGACAGTCTTAGAAATTGTGAGATGTACTTGTGATTTCTTTGGATTCCTTCTTAAGTCATACTGTAAAGACAAACATTTGCATTGAATTAATTATGTTTATTTTGAATAAATATCCCTCTCTGGGGCAGTGGTCTCCCACCCAAGGCATTGCCAAGCAGATCTTTATGAAGAGAACTCTTACAGCCTTTGAATTTGTCAGCCATTTTACATTCTTGTAACAATGTCACATAAGGGAACAAACAGGAGTTTGATGATGGCTTGTGTCCCCAGTGGAATGCAAGAAAGGGCACCAGCAGATGGCCTGGAAATATCCATGCTTTAGATGCTTGTCTCCTGATGCTTTATCCTTGATTCCATCTGTAACTTTGCTGAAAGGACTGCCTGCAGCCATGCATACTTAGAGTAAGCAGACTAATTGTGTGAACATACACGTTCTGTTTGTGGTGATTTTCTTTTTAATACCATTAACATAAAGATTGGTTACCTAGATGTTAGAAGTGATATTTTTTCATGCCTTTTAAAAAAGAATAATTAAAAATGTTAATTATTTTTTAAAAGTACAGTCCAAGAGAATTAGAAAACCTTACTGGATGGAGTTTCCCCTTTTCACTTCCTGCTCTCAAAGGAGTGTCAAATTATATTTACTAAAAACTGAAGTGGAAGTAATTCCACTGTTTATTCCACATTAGAATTTGCACATGTAGCAAGGAGGGAAAACTGTCTCCTGTGTTACTTGAAGTCAGGTGTTCTGGAAAGCACGTTTGTGGATATGCTTTTCCTATGGATCAACTGAGCACACCCCTCTGTTCTTAAACTGTTTTCTGCTCGTCAAAACTTGTGTCTGATTTTGTGATGTTTCTGCATGTATTGCTGGGCTGCTGACAAAAGCAGGCACAGGTTCATATAGAAGATCTCTCAAGCTTGGAAAACTAGAGGAGCACAGTGGATTGCAGCTGCCACTTAATACTGAATGTATGGGAAATAAGTTTGAACTTTTCATATATATGACACAGGGTCCAACACCAGAGAAATGGGCAAGGTTTGGATTTGTTTTCATCCTGGTTACATTTCAGAAGTAATTATCAGTACCATACAAGTTGTATTTTCCCTGGTTTTTAATTTATGGTGTTAAAAACAATTCTTAGCAATTCATAAATCCTCTTGATATAGTAATTGTGCTTTCACAATTGTGAGGTTTTTCACTGTGTTCACATATTTTATATTCATGCTAGTGATTCACTCTGATGAGTTTGTAAACTGAACTGGCTCCATTTGTTAGGGCAGTGTGAATGAGAATAATGAAGTTCAAAGCTTCTTTAAGTCTTGACTTAGCCTTAAGACAGCAACTTTAGAGACTTCCTGCTCTGAATTGGATCTCCTTATTCTCTTAAGTGTGGGGCACTAATTTGTTGTTGGCGGGTTTTTTCATGGTTGCAAGAGATTAAAGTATTACAACATACATCCAGAAAGGTGTGGGTGGAATAGCAGCAGGAAACTGGTAAATTAGTTCAGTCATTATGAAACTTCAGTAAGCAGTTTTGATAACAGAGTGCAAGTGATTCTTGAGTGCCAGTAGGACTCATTGTAATGAGGAAGAGTGATAATGTCCAGGAGATTTCCTCAGTTTTATTTGTGAAAGCCAATCCTTCAACACAGCTCCAAGACAATTTATGATTAATTACTTCCTATATTAAATAAAATCATGTAAGTACTGATGATTGTTCTTGCACTTGTTCTCTGCCATTTCTGCATCAGGTAAACTTTCAGGCATTTTGCTTAGGAAGCAGAAGGGAGAAGATGTATTTAGACTGAGAAAATGAACTACATTCAGAACAACGATGAGGAACAGAGAACTGTAAGTAACATTTCGGTAAAGAAGATACTTCTTTGTTAATAGAAACTCAGAAATTGAAAAAAGATACAGGTTTGCATGTTATAATCCTCTCTCCATTGGGCCAAGAACTTGGATAAACACTTTTAATTTTTTGTATCTGTATTTCACACAGGCAATTTCTTCTGCAAGACAAAGTGAAAACCAGGCTTAAGAGTAGGCTTGAGCATCACAGGCTCTGTGGCTTCTCTGTTTTCCATCCCTCTTGCTGACTATAAAATGCCCATTATTTAGTTACGAAGCATCTGCACTGTGCTGAGGAGAGACAGGCTCGGGATATGTGATGATGAATTACCATGATGCCTGTCAGCTTTCCAAAAAGAAAGCAGATATGAAATTTGCCTTTTAGCTTAATTCTTGAGTCAAGTATTAGGAAGTGGTATATATAGTAGTGCTCTAACAGAGCAGCAGCCATCCAGATGGAGGACATTTAGAAACCTAAAGACCCAGGCTTCTGAAGGTCCCTGTCTCAAGAATAAAGCAGTAAATCTGCATCTCCATGATGTCTCACAACAGGAGGTCTGTGCTATCATCTGCATGAGGGCAAACTGTCCAGGGGAAGGTTAGTATGAGCATAACAGAGAATTGAATGCAGAAATAACCAGGATCTGGAGCAGAAATTGCTTAAAGCATCAGAAATACAGTGCTGCTGGTGTCAACATTGAAAAATAAGGAGTGAAGTGATTTAAGAGGATGGCAAGTATCTAGTAGGGACATGTGACATGGGAGTGCAAGGCTCTCTGGTCAAGGCTGTGTAAGTATCATGTCCATGTAATAAATGGTGAATAGTTTCAAAAGGGGGATTTATCCTCTGGGGCCCTGTGGTGTGTCAGAAGAGTCATTAGTGTGGGACTAAATTGTTCTGAGAAGGGCAGTTTAGAAAATAACATTTTTTCTTAAACTTGTCAACAAATCCCATATGGTTTTGAAGTGCAACATGTAGTATTCCACCATGTATATTGCTGACTTGCTTTTGATAGGGATATTGGCCTGGATCTGTAGAGGTGCATGTGAGCACAGGACTGGAAAGAACAGTCTGAGTCAGACAGTTCAGATTAAACTGATATGATGTGGTGTCATGATTTTCATAAATACATTCAAGCCTCATCTTAAAAGTAGCTTAGTGTTTTGCTCCTCTTGTTCTAACTGGAAAGGATGTTGCAGAATCATCTCACCCTTGTAAAAATGAGGAACCATCTTCTAATATCTTGCTAATATTTAAGTTTGACCAGTTTAATTTTTTCCCTCACAGGACAGTATTATTTTTTATCTTGCATAGCTTTTCTTCTCTTTTAGGTTAAATAAATCCCTGTATCTGTTTCTCTTTTTGCCAGTGTTTTCATACAGACTGTCCATTCCACAAAGATCCTCATAGCAATTTTTACTCATTAATTGCAGTTTGACATCATCTTTTTTGAACTGGAGAGCTCAGTCCTGAAGTTCAGAGTATTTAGAGTGAAATCTCCCCTGTGCATTGCACAGTAGCATTATTAACTTTCTTGTTCTGCTGGAAAATCTGTTCTGATAACATCTATGTTTTTTGGAAGACTGCATTAGAAAAGCAATTTGGCAATGTCCCGATTATACCTGTTTTCAGGTACTGCTGTTTCCATTGTCTGGCACAAGACACATACTTGACAGTAAGTCTGCTGTGTCCTGCTCAGAACAGTGGGATTGTTCAACTGCCCACCTTCTGCCTGGTGTCTGCAGAGAGCTGCCTGTGGGAGGGCCACATCTCCCACACTGTGCTGGGCACATGACCACTCACCACAGTTTGTTATTCATTGCAAGTGCATGAGTGTGTTTTCTTAAAGCTGAACTTCTCTGCCTCAGTCTTCAAGCTCACCTCATTTTTTCTGTATTCAAAACCTCCTCACTTTAATATTGACTTCCAGTTGGTGTCATTAGTGTCATGTAACTCCAGATTTAAAAACAAAAACAAAAACAAAAAACCAAAACAACAAACACAAAACCAAAAAAAGAGATGAAAGTATTTAAGATTAGTGCTCCCGCCATTTTGGTGTTTCCCTTTCAAAGCTCCTTGCTGTCACCTCCTCCTTAGCATAATCTACATTCACCTTTTGGTGCCTTTAGTGATACTGTCTTCTCCAATGACATTAAAAATGGCCCTGTGTGGCAGGGCATGGATGGTTCAGAGATGTGATGTTTATGTCATTTTCCTTTGGGAGGTTATTTTTCTAAGCAAAGGCACCAGTTGAACGTGGCATATATATAGGTACCTTTTATAAAAACAAGTACCATTTCTTCACACTTATTTCTGTGTGGTTTTACTCAATTTTTTTTCTTAAGACCTGCATACTGTGGAGATAAAAACTGTGCTTCTGGTTTATCCAGAACACTTTCTCCTTCCCTCCAGCCCTTCTTCACATCAAGTCCAAATGCACAGTTCTGGTCACCCCAGCTTGACTGAAAGTTAAAACTGGCTTAAAAAACTAAAAACTTATGTGATTTTGGACTGGTGTTTCTTTAAGACTCCAGGGATGGTCCCATTTCCCTCTAGGCTGAAGATTTTTATACCTCCAGCACTTGTTATGCAAAATTAGAAGTTCTGTCACTTTGGGGGTTGGGTTTTTTACTCTGGAAGTTGTGATGTAGTTTATCCTCAAACCTTAGACTTCCAGCAGGGGTTCATTGATGGCAGTCCTACAGACTGGGTTGTGCAGAGTATCAGAGTAACTCTTGAAGCTGAAGTCCTCTGTGCATCTGTCCACAGACCCTGGCAACCCAGCCTGGCAGCTCCTCACCCACAGCTCCTCCGAGCCCCGCTCTGGGGCCGGTGACTCTGTCCACACGCCGTGCCTCACTGACCATGAGCTGCCCTGGCAGGGTATTGACAAATGCAGCCAGAAATACAGAGTTGCCAAGGCCATTACTTATGGATGTTCACTATAAATGCATCCTCTTGTCTGCACTTAACACCGGCCCAATCCAAATCAGTGAATCATGTTTGGATCTGAACATCCTGTGTCTTTCCTGGTCAGTCTTCATGTTTCAGAGTAGACACATCCATCACTATGCACACTGTGCACACTGTGCTCATGGTACTGAGCTGAGAACAAGTTCAATAATTCAGTCTACTAAATATCTTACAAACCATCAAGAAAACTTTATACAAGTTATATACAAGTTGAAGATAAAATATCACTCCTAACTACTAGTCTGTGTTATAAAATACAAGATTTCAAATATTAATATATTCTTTAGTAACTGTACAGGTTGTCTACAAACTATGCTATGAAATTAGAAAATCTATGTGATTTCAGCCTCCATATATTTACATAAATACATTTATATATATACAGAGACACATAAAGACTAACAAGCCCATTCCAAAACTTGGAACATAACCATATGTAGTAAATCCTTCTTAAGGTATTTAAAAGTATCCTTCTGTCTTCATAATCACCATGGCATCCACATTCATCTTCTTCGATGTTGTGTTGCTGGAGGATATTATATTTTGCAAATTAAATCTAAAATTTTGTTTCTGTTGGAATCTGTAGGAAATAAAAGGAAATAAATTTTACCTTTTGAAAGGAATAGTCAGGGTAAGTTTCCTCTGGTGAATGATGTATAAGAATCTGCTTCTCTAAAGCATTTGAGTGGGAAGACTGTGACTTGGTATTTTCTCCTTCTGGGGTTGCTCTGTGATGAATACTGCCCTTCTCTTGAAGTCTGTGATGAAAGGCTGCATATATTCCTTTCTTATCCCTGTCTCCACACTCCCCTTCTGCCTGAGAAATTTTGATCAACTGGACTAATGTTGACTTCTGTGCCACAAGGGCATTCTACCAGTGAGCTTGTCACAGGGGAGCTGTGTTGGACAGTTCAGGAGACCAGGTGAGACAGCCTGGTGAGATGGTCTTTGCCTGCTTTCCCTCTGCAGCCTCTGTGCACACAGCACAGCTTGTGAGCCGAGCCCTGTGCCTCACTGCCAGAAGGCTTTGCCTTAAGTCAGATCCCATCAATAAGCTGTCTGGATGCTTTCTGCCCTGGGCTGACACAAGAGGTCAGGGATGAAGACGCTTTAGTTGTCTGACCTAGAAGTTCCCCTGAGCAGCTTTTTGGGCTGTGTTTTCTATGCCTGCAGTGCCATAGACAGAGCCTTACTGTGCACTCCCGGCTGCGCAGTCCATTCCTGGGGATGATGGCACAGTCCTTGCTTCTACTGTTCTCCTGCAATGAAAACAAGAAGCTGTGGGTTAGGAAAAGGATTACTTGTTTTTTTCTGTTTTCCCTTTTTCACCTTTAATTGCTTTTTAAATCTCTAGAAGTTGGCCTAATGTCTGAGAAGTTGATCTAGAAGGAAGGAAGCTCTCACTTGTCAGCTCTTTATGACTCCAGCCAGGTCTCTGGGTCAGGGCAGAAGGGCTGGGCCAGTTCAGCAAAGTGGAATTAGACAGTTTCCAGGTGAGCAGCATTCTGGGTCTGGTACATTTAAACAGATTTAAGGTATATAGGATTCTTTATTGCTCTTGATTTAAGAACACTCCCAGAAAGGCCATCACCAAATTTGGCTGTACTAATTTATCTGCACTACTTTAGCACTCCTTTTGAAGTTAGACAGGGCTGGAAAGCCTACATGCAGCTTAAATTCTGTCTTGCAGGAGCCACTGCAGCAAAAGGAGCAGTCTCTGCTGGATGGGGGATGACAGGACTGCTGGTGGATGGGCTGGGATTTCACCCACACTGTGCTCCTCCCAAGGAGGTGACTTCAGGAAAAGTCTGTGACCAGGTCAGTCACCAGTGGGAATTATTCACTCTTTTCACTAGTGGTTTGCCAGGCACATGGAGCGGGGGCCACTCTTGCTCTCCAAATTTATTGGAGACCAGCTGAGTTTTAGTCATTAACTTTTTGAGCATAGAGAATGTAGCACAAATGGCTAGCCATGCAGGGCACTGCTGAGTGCTTGGCACTACTGGAGAGACTAAAATAATGAAAGATGAAGACTGTAGTGTTACCTCAGTGTGCTTTAATTTTGGGGAACTGGCTAAGTCGTTCTTCAGCAAAATGTGTAAAACCGCATCATGAATGGTGAGGAAAAACATGGATGGCTTAATCTCCTCATCAAAAAATGCACTTCTCTCCAGTTTGTCCAGGAGACCCTCTGTGAGGGAACAAAATCAAAGCACAGAGTGATTTGCAGGCCTTAAAAGAAAGAAATAGTGCATCCTGAGCATGCCCCCCTGAATGAACATGGGAATTGCTAGTATAATGCACTGTTTTATTTATTAGAGCTGATGGTTTCCTTCTTATGGATGTGGAGAGGATGGAACATAAATACCCATCAGTAGTGCTCTGCTCAATGCCAGGCAGGAGGGAATTTGAGCCCCTTTTCTTATTTAATGCCCAACCCAGGGTGCCCAATTGCAGATCTCGCAGCCCAGAGCTGCAGTGGCCACAGGTAAATCGAGCCTTCATGCCCAGTCCCAGCCTTTTGGGGACAGCACGGGAGGAGTGACACCTCCAATCAGCTGGGTCTGTTTGCTACTCAAGACTAGAAGGCAAAGCTGGGGTGACCCTCCACAGCCACACTCAGTGGTCAGCAGGGGAGGCAGTGGGATGAGGCAAAAGGCAAGTACTCACCGTGTGACCCAGCAATGTAAACCTCGATGTTGAGCCGGACAAATTCTTTCAAAGTCTGTCAAACCAGAAGGAGGCACCATTTAGATACTGCTGTTTTTGCAGTATGATCACAACCATTATGGTGGTTGGCCACAGCAAATACACAACGCACTTTAAAGTATTTAAGATCTACAATGGTTAGTGGCTTTGAACTCAAACTCTGCTGCACCTACAGTCTCTTCATGTGGCTGCAGACAGGAGTGGCCAATCCTTTTGAAAAGGGGCAGTAATTGAAAATGTTTAGCTCCCAGGGAGAAAGGTGATCTTTCACAAGTTTATGACTTTTTTGTACGTACATGACACATGATGAAACTTTAAAAAAAAAAAAAGACTTCAGAACCTTCTGGGGAAATTTTTAGAACTGGGAACTTGACCAGCACTACAGTTCCCACTGACAGGGTGGGTCTTTAGTTCCTGTGGAAATAGTTTTACACACCTCAAGTGGCTCTAGACAGTTAACTGTAGCTGCTGCTGTTTGAAAATGTTGTGTCTTTTGCTTTGCTCGTGATCATCCGGGGAAGCAAGAGCAGGAGCAGAAATTGAACTCCAGTGTTCCAACTCCCAGTTGGGTGTTGAAAGACATATTTCATATATACATTTCTGTAAAGCTTCACAAAATGTTAACAGGTGAAAAAAGGGTGCCACAGACAACACTTTAATTCCAAGACTATTTATATTGATTATTTAAACCATTTCCTAAACATTTTCTGTGGAAAATGTAGGTTCGAATTCACATAAACTCAAAGGTTGCCACACGGGCCCACTCCTCAAGCCTGTCCAGGTCCCTCTGGGCACCATCCCTTCCCTCATGAGTATCCCTCAAAAGTAACTGCATTCATAAGTTTTTCTTTCATATGATAACTGCTTGTCTGGTGAATTATGATTACCTTTCGGAGGACTGTCATGGCAGAAAAGTCGAGGAACGACACTGATGAGAAATCCAGAATGATGCTGTGGATGTTGACCTGGGGCACGGAGATGCCATGGGGGAGGTCAGTGCCCCAGTTGATCTGAATGGGCAGGTCTGTCATGTTGGTGGGCTGGTCCAGCTCCTCTATTTTGTTGTTGTCTAATTCTTCATCTGACTCATATGTATGGTTAGCCATGCAAATCAAGCCTTTCTATGTTGACAGAGAAAAGTGTCATAATTACTACTCCTTTTTTAAGACCCAGCCAGGGTAGTGGTGCTTCTTACGCAAGGGTGAGAGTAGTGGCAATGCAAAACTGATGTTCCCACATGAAGGAGCAGGACCCACCTGTACCTTGCACTAGAAAAGGGTCTGTCTCTCCCTTGCCTGGAGAAGTCTGGAAATCATTTAATGATGGCTTTCTATTGTCCCCTGAAGTCAATTGTCAGATATGCTTTAATTCAGCAATTTTGGGACAAATCAATAAAAAGCATGCAGGATTTGGGCTGGGAGAAAACCAGCTTTATCCTACCATTAATGCAGCATGATCTTCACCTCTGTGGGATCTGAACCTGCCATTTGATGCCAAACAAAGCTCTAGTGGACACATGCAAGCTCTGTTCATGATAAATATGTAGGTTTCTAACTATGAAAGCCATTTAAAATCTTATTTTTTAAATGTGTTTCGAACATGAAGTGGAAACTTGGGGAGTAGCATATCTAACTAGGACAGGAGGCCATGAGATAGTTCTCTGCCATGTAAAGCCAGAAAGTTGGTTGCTTAACTCCCCCTCCCTGGGTGGAGTTGCCTTACATACAGACGTCACTTGCAGCTCTCCTTTCTTCAGCATCTTCCTAATCTTCCTCAGAGCTTTATTGCGTTTCCTCAGGACTCTCAGTGGGTTGAAGCCAACCTGCAAGAACAACACTTCGAATAATTAAAAAAAGAAGCACTGCATTATAGCAGTGACAATGCTGTGGCACAGGCCAGTAACTCCAGCAGGCTGGCACAGTGCTGGCGGGTCCTCCTCTCTTCATTATGAGGTGGAGACCCAGGGGAGCAAGACTAGAGAGCTCACAGGTTGTATCTGCTCTGTGCCACCTGACCACAGTGTGGGTCATTCACACACTGTTCTTCCTGAAGAAGAAAACCAAATTTGATCACCTTGGCTGCGTGTGTCTCTTAAACCTCTTAGCTGGTTTTAACAAAATTAGATGGCAGGTAAATTAGGCTAATAAGGGTTATGAAAACACTAGATTCCTGCAAGTCTTCTGCATCATCCATCCAGTGGGTAGAGGAGAGAGGTGCTAGAAGTATCCGTATTTGTAAAGAGAGTGGTGTGAGCATGTGGTCTCACAGGAAAAAAAGCCCTTTAGGCTCTTCTGAGGTGAAAGCCAAGCACATGGAGAACAACACATGTCAGACTCTTGTTTTTCTCTGACAGTTTCAGTCCCTCACATGAAGAATTAATTTCTCATTACCAGTGCTTAGGGTAGTCACTGCTTGTCAGCTCCCCACTAAGAACAGCAGGAAGGGAAGGTTATGGGTGCAAGTTGGGTTCGGTCTGGTGTTGGGGGGCCTTGCTGGCATGGTGAAGGCTCAGGGGTCATGGATCTCTGTGCTGGTTTTGGAAAGACTGGCTGCCTTCACCAGTTTATTATGAAAGACATTAAGATCTCTTTGATACAGTGATTTCTGACTGTTGTGGTTATGTTCTTTGTGGCAAGATGAGTAAACTAGCCTTTATTGGGTGTAAATAATATAAATACTAGTAAAATAAAATAATTCCCCTTTATATTATCTATG
>JAWWEU010000040.1:13619912-13668207 GCA_035583155.1 Acropternis orthonyx
ATATATATATATATATATATAAGTATATATATGGTATAAACATTATTATGGTATAAGTTCAGCATGAGTCAGGCCGTTCTCACCTTTGAACTGTGGACCAACTGCATGTATAGCAATTATTGGGAAATTGTATTCACTTTAAAGTGCTGTGCAACTTGTATGTTCAGAATGACAGCCCCAGACACTTACAGCAGTGATGAGTTTCTCTCTGAAGAATTCAATATTAGCGAAGAAGATTGGAGAAGAGCACCTGAAAATCTTCACTCCCTCTGGCTCATAGATCTGTACAACGAAGCAGAAGTGTCAGTAACAATGCCTGTTACAGAAACACAAGTGCAGCAGATGATGGAAAAAACAAGACACTTCTTACATCAGTGTAATCCTTCCTGTTTCTGTAGATGTTACTTCTCCCAATATTAGCCAAAACAGTGCAGCTTGGACTGTGAACAAAAATACACACACAATTATTAGTATTCTATATCAAAACTTGAAGGATGGGAGGGATCAAATAAAACAGCCTCAGCTGCAGTGGCAGACTGAAGCAGATCCCCATATCCAAGGGTTTATGTCTGTAAATTACTTTTCCACATGTGGTTGCTGGACAGATTGAGGCACAGGGCTGTTGGCCTTCTCTATACAGAGGGAGTTAATTTATAACACGAGGCCCTGAGATATCATCACATCCAACAAGTACTCACATCTGGGAGCGGATCACCACTGTCAGCAGCTGGAATGCCACAGCTGCTGCTAGTCCAATGTCCAGGCCAAGAAAGACGGCAGCTAAGAATGTCACCACCCATATAATCTGTAATGACAAGGTGGAAGGCAATGGCTATGAGCATGTTGAGAAGCTGGGTTGTGAGCTCAGGGTGGGAGCAGCAACAGATCTCAGATCTGGTCCAGCATGTCCATCTGCCAATGGTGAGGCCTCTTTTCTTGTAAAACAGGGCCAGAGTCACCAACACGTGGGAGTGTTTCTAGGGATGACTTTACTTGTGATGGTGATGTTTGTGAGGCTCAACTTACACAGTCATACTTGTCCTTTCTCCATAGGATGCCTACTTCCTTGAACTGCATGAGCATTCCTTTCAAGTTGCCAAGAGCCAAAGATGCAAGGACTGACTGTTAAAAAGACCAAAACACATGCTGAATGATTAAGCAAGCAGAGAAAATGTTGAACATTAGGAATTAAGGTCATACTAATAGGGCTAAAGTGCAGCTGAAAGGCCAGGGAGCTGCTCTTGGTGCATCACAGCTGCTGGAACCCCTCCCAGCCATGGTGCAGTGCAGGTGTCTGGCTTGAGGCTGCAAGTCCCACTTATTTTGGCTCCTGAAAGCTGCTGCTGGGGTGTTTGGTGTTTGAATGCTTGTGTTCTCTTTGAGGGAACAGGTGTAGTGGTCCTCTCTGGCATAATACGGGAAGAAGAGCCAAGCTTTTCAAACCCCTGCTTCACTCCCACTGAAGTCTATGAACACTCACAGTGACTTCTAAAGCAGCCCTCTCTTTGGCAAGCAGGAATAAGCAGTAAGTGAAACCAGTGAATACCTTCTGTAATGGTGCCAGGAGAAACCCAATGGCCAAGATCACAACCAAGACGATGACAGATGAGATAATACCAGCAATCTGCATGAGAGAACAATTCCTCCATAAGTGCCTGCAGGCATTATGATCAGCTAGGAAAAAAGAGCTGTGTTTCACTAGACACCATCATAATTTGTTGTCTTTTATACCTGTGTTTTGCCTCCTGTGCTCTCCTGCACACCTGATCTCGACAGAGCAGTGCTGGAGGCAAATCCTTTGAATGATCCACCAACTATATTACCCAGACCAAAAGCAATTAGTTCCTGAAATGAAAACAAAAAAGATCATTCTTAAAAGCTGGTTCATGACAGTTATTCACAAGGTAAAGCATTCCTAAAATCACTTATTTCCCATTGACAAATGCACTCTATTGATCTCTGTGTTATTTGCCTACCTGGTTGCCATCTATTGGGTAGTCATGCTTGATGGAATATACTTTAGCCACAGAGAAGGCTACTGCAAACCCAACGATTGCAATGGAAATGCCATCACCAATGCAGTTCTGGAGGATGCCCACATCAGGTGCAACAGGTGCTTGAAACCTGAAAGACAAAATACTCCACTCATTAAGAATATCCTAAGGAGACAAGCTGATAGCCAAGAGAGCAAGGCAGTGGTCAAGCAGAGCACTTTGGAGAGATGTGACACAGAGCTGTGGGTCTGAACCCTATAAAACTTTGGGGAATCCTTAATCAGGGTTGGGATTCTGTCTATCTGCAGACAGCTCAGTTTGTGTTTCAGCATGTTCTCATTTATTTGGCCAGTTTCAGTCACAGCTTATTTTATCTGATATGCACACACAGTTCTTCCTTCTAGTTACACATGGATACAGGATCTGATACTGTGCTGAGGGCCTTGCACGGGCAATTTGCAAATGGAAAGATTTCACTTAATTACAACAGTAAAAACATCCCTGTGTGGTTCATTGAGGGTCTTTAGAAAGTAAAGCAAATATTTACAGTATCAGGTAATATTGACTAGTCTCTCAGGCTATCTATCTTCTAGAAACTTTAGCTTTACCATTTTCTGCTGGTTTGATCAGGGTCTTTTGCTAGGGAGAATGCTAGGTCTGCTAGGGAGAATTCTCCTCTGGGCTTTTTTTTCCCCTCCTTTTTTTTTTTTTTTTTTTTTTTTGTGTCAATGAATGGAAATCTGAAGAAAGGAGACTCTTGAGCAGAAATAGCTGTTCCTCTGCAAACTTCATCTACTAACACCCCTGAGGCTACAGGGAGAATTGCTGTCCTAGTAAATGTCTTCCTCTCTCTTTTTAAGTTAACACATGTCTAGTAATTCCTTATGCCAAAATTCTGGCATAGCCAGAGGTACTTTATATGTGGATATATACTCTAGAAGTGGATATATACTCTTTATGTGGATATACTCCTGGAGGAGTAGACATTGAGGCCTCTGGAGGATAATGGTGCCCAAGGAAATGCTGGTGGCCAGTCATAGGACCAGGCAGGAAGACTGTGCAGCATTCTGGTGGCTTCCCAGGGCTGGTGGTGGCTGCTGAACTGTGCAAGTACTTTGAGGGAAACCAAGGGGTTCAGGAGTCAGTAGCCCAATAAAAGGGACAAATATCAACTCCTGCTCAACACCTGCCTTAGAAAGTGAAGGACACAATTAATTCAGGTCTCAGTGTATTCCTTGATGAGTAGGAGATGTGCTCTAGTGAGTAACTTTTAGGTATTGGAAGTGTGTCATATTATTGAGAGAAAAATGTTTATTTACCTACTGAAAGAAGATGAAGCAGACAATTTTAATCAGAAACATAGCTGAACTGATTTAACACTGCCAAACTAGAGAGAATATTTTGTTCCATTGGTGAATTGTAAGCAAATCACTTACCCTTCCTCTAGTTTTCCAACAACAGCTACATTAAATTTTTCTTCAAAGTTAACAAAATGGGAAACCAGTGCTGCTAAGACTGTCTGAAAAATAATAAACCGCACCTTCATTAGACACATTCAAGCAAGAGCGTGAAGAATCTACTAAACACCATTACCTTCCCTCTCCCACACACCCTCCAGCCTCTTCACTAGTGGCAGAATTATGCCCCAAGTCTGTACATCCCTTTGCTGTTCAGATGTCATTCCTCAATGATCTTACAGGTCTGAGTTTATGTTCATAAATCACACAGATTATTACAGAATATCTTGCTAACAACAGCGATCCTCCCACCCTGTAAAGCAGGTATGTTCTAACAAGGTGCTGCAATGACTGTGAGAAAACAAGTGCCAATTGAGTCTATAGGACATTCTCCAGGATTTTAGGAGCTTCACTGACCCCTCTGCTGCTTGAAGTGGGCAAAATCTTCTGCTGCTGGAGGGCAAAATAATTTTTTGCTTGGCCATGGATGGCAGGGACTTCAGTGGGTGCTTGCAAGTGTGGGGCAGAGGTGCCCCAGCTGTGAGACTGCAGCTGGCTGGTGTCAGAGCCAATCTTGCCCAAGTGAAAAATACATAGTTTATAACACCACAGATAAAGAACAGTTAAGTAGAGGTAAAACATCTCACAATAGCTCCCAGACAGTGTCAATTTTTCCTTATTGGTAAAATGATATTGCATCATCTAATGGATAACAGGAGAAGAAATGGTTAAAACTCTGCTTCCCATGTCGTAACATTGAGCAATTGCAAAATCAAAAGGAAGTGACTTACCACAAGGAGTTCGATCGGGATGGGAGCTGGTAACTTTTCTTTGTATCGATTGTTCATTTCCTTCACCACGAACACGATAAGCAAGACAAGCAGGGAAGTGACAAGGTCAGCGATGTTTGTGTTTGTAATCTGGCTGAAAATGCTCTCCAGAGTCTGCAGAATCAGGAAGAAATATGTGGTGCTTTAGAAACAGCAGGGCCCTGGCACAGCAGAACTACCCCTTCCAGAGGAGCCTCTGTCTGAATTGCTCTAAGGATGGTGATGGTTGGGATTTATTCCCTGTGGCATGATGTGGACTGCAAGCACCCGTGAATGTCCGTGCATCATCCAAATGAAGAAAGCATCCACAAAAGACCCTTTCCACTGACTTGTGACCCTCCCCTCCTGACTTTCCCCTGATGGAGGATTGGAGCAACACACATGTGTGTGATAGGAAATGCAAGCAATTGCATTGCAGAGCAGATGTCTCCTTTCCTGCCTTCCTGTCCTTCTCTTTCCTCCTTTCTCATCCCAGATCCCTCACAGAGTCATATGCAAATTAAATATGTATAATATCAGTCCAATAAAAATGAATAATTAAGTGCTTAAGGCAGAGTTGAGTGATTAATTGAAATATGCTGACACACAAACAGTAAATATTATCTTATGAGCCCAATGGGGTGTAACTTGGTGCTTGGTAATAAATTTAAAGATTGGTCAAATACTAATACGTTTCTCTTATTTTTCTCTTATGTTTCCCCCTGCTTGGTTGTTTTTATGCTGCGTTCTGTTATTACTGTCTTGTGATACACAGTCAGAAATACATCACAGGTACACCAATAATATTAGCAAATAATGAACATTTAGCACTTACATAGATGATGCCAAATGGTTTATTAAATCCAGGGACAGGTAGCTGAAACATGAATTTCAGCTGAGATACCACAACATGGATAGCTGCGGCAGTCGTGAAACCACTGATTAATGATTGTGATAGATAAATAACAATGAATCCAAACTGGAAAATTCCCAGAAGCAACTGAAACGGAAAATAAGCTTACATCAGTGGGATTCATTCATGTTTTAAGCCATTTCTGCAATAAAGAGAGCCATATTTAATGGAAGCAAAGATTTCACCCTACCCCATCCATTCAGAGATTGAGGAAAATACTGTCACCAGACTTGCAACAAAAGTTAAGATTTAACAACAGGGGGTATAACTCTAGTAAGAGTAATTGCTGGAGCAGCTAAAACCCATTCTTTTTATTTTATAGCTAAAATAAACCTCCTTAGCTTTAGAGGTTTTTGTACCTATATTTTCATATGGTACCAGTATTTCACAAATGACAAATATATTTTTAGGAAGAGGAGAACTGTAGGAATTCTTTATTAGGAAGTAAGGATTAATTTTTTTTTTTAAAGACAAATATAAGTATTTTACTGCCATGAGACAGAGCTTTTATTCCTCTTGGTGTATCTGCATCATTCCCTTTACTTTCACAGCTACCTTTTTCCTATCCAGCACATTGTTTTTGGCTGTAAATGTAGGTTGCAGCTGTGTGGGCTGTAGGCTCAGGTCTCTGCAAAACCAAGGAACAGTTGTCTCCTAATCAGTGAGCCGAGGTCAGTTACATAGGAAGGGGAAAAGATTTATTTTGGTGACTACAACACAAACCAAAGAGGAAGGTCAGCCCACCACCCCTCTATTCATATAGGTGCATATAGACATGTGTGGACACACACAAACACACACACACACACACACACACATACACACATTTACCAACCTGAAAAACCCCAGAAAGGAAGGTTACAGATGCAGCCACCATCACCCTCTCTTCACTGATTGCTGTGATATTTGTGGAATTGCCATTTCCAGTGCTGTCACCGGGGACCAGCCTGGTGACGACTCCTCCCACCATCAGGCTCAGGACAGGGAAGGGACCTGAGCAGCACAAGGCTCGTTAGGAGATCTGAAGGGGCAGCACCTACTTCTTCATCAGTGAGGAGGGTAAGTGGCGTGCCTGAACTTACCCACTGAGATATGTCTGGATGTGCCGAAGATAAAATAGACCAGCACAGGGAAAAATGCCGCATAGAGTCCATAACCGGGCGGGACATTCACCAGCAAAGCGAACGCGAGACCTGGAAGGACAGAGGCCCGGGGAAGGTGACGTGTGTGTGGCCGGCTGCAGCCAGCAGTGCCTTGGCCCCTGGCCTAGCAGGGCACACATTTCCCAAAGGTACCTTGCAGCACAGCCACGAGCCCCGTGTTGATGCCAGAGACAATGTCACTGAGGATCCACTCCCTGAAGCGGTATGCTGGCAGCCAGGAGATGATGGGAAACAAATTCAAAGCAGCTTTTTTGACCCTTCGTGGGGAGCAGCTGTACAAGGCACAAGAGGACAGAATTCTCAGTGAACAGCTTGGCCGAGTTGCAGCCCATTTTCAGAGTGGAAACAAAGGGAAAATTATTCAGGTTCTGGCTGCCAGAGGTTAGAATCTCACTCAGATACAGCCCCAGTCAACCTGCACTGTCAGTTCTGTTTCAAGGTGGAGCCGGTGGCCTTCAGAGGTCCTTTCCAACCAAAATTCTCATAGAACCATAGAATAGTTTGGGTTGGAAGGGACCTTTGAACGTCATCAAGTCCAACCCCCTCAAATTAAGCAGGGGTGCCATCCACTAGGTCAGGTTGCTCAGAGACTCATCCAACCTGACCTTGAACATTTCCAGGGATGGGGCATCCACCACCTCTCTGGGCAACCTGTACCAGTGCCTCACCCACCCTCACAATTAAAAATTTCTTCCTTATATCCAGTCCAAATCTACCCTCTTTTAGTTTAAAACCACCACCCCTCGTCCTGCCACAACAGGCCTTGGTAAAAAGCCTGTGCACATCTTTCTTACAATCCCCCTTTAAGTAGTGAAAGGCTGCAATAAGGTCACTCCAGAGCCTGTCTGCCAAGTGCCCAGAAAAAGAGAAGCTGCCTTAGATACAACTGTAGGAAGACTTTTAAGGGTAATAGCAGCTAAAATTAATTAGAAAAATCTGACATTGAATTTAGTTAATGAATTTTCATTTGCTATGTTGGAATCTGAGATGGATTCTGTCAGGATGGAGTTCATGCTGTCCAAGAGCAGTTTAGGCTGTTTCTTAGATCCATATTTAAAGAAAGAAAAATCTCCTTACCGAAAATAGAGTTTTACGTGATCCCAAAAGGTTTTATGGTATCTGTGCAATTTCTCATGCTCTTCATTGAAGGCATTCTCTGAGTACACAGGTCTGGCTATAACATAGTGATTGCCCACAGGTTCAACCATTTCTCCTGAACTGTCAGGCAAGGATGGCAACTTGCTCTGCTTCTCTCTGGCCTAGGCGCTTAAAAGCCTGAAATGAAGAACAGGGTTAGTTCCTTATGTACTGTGGGGTGGGTAGCCGTAGCATAGTTGAGTGAACTCCAAACTGAGCGTTACCACCTTTGAAGATCAAAAGAGGGGTGGTTGAGACACCTGCTTCACTCTGCCAAGGTGATCTCCTGCCCTGCTCCTCCTCCTGCTTCAGAGCAGTGTTTCACTGGAGCGTGAAGTATTTCTTTCTAAAGATGCAGCCAAAAAGTGGGGATGGTTTTTGAGTTAATTTATCTCTGAGTTAGCCATCTACAACCAAGAACTTCCTCCCTCAATGGAGATTAATTTCCTAAAGAACAAACAAACAGATCCCAAGCAGTTTCCCTTGTGACAGTGGTAGGAAGGCTGGGAGCTCACTGAAACCCACTGACACATGAGGGGAAAGGCAGAACAAAGGCAGGGCTCAGCCATCCCCTCCTGGATTCAGAGACAGGACAAAATCTTTCAGCCTGAATCTGTGTGACAAGGAGATCAGGCTCGGTAGTAAAAAAGCACAGTGTTGCTGCTTGTTAAGTTATTTGTAATATTGATTTCCACAGGTGGTCTGGACTGCTTCTCCTCTGCTTCATGTTCAGAAACAGTTGTTCCAGTATCTTACCTAAGTACTATTTTCTGCCTTATCCCAACCCATATTTGCATGTTTGTGATGAATAGAAACTGTCCTCAGTCACTCCAGATATGGCCCCTGGAGCCTGCATTATATGTGAGAAGATTCAAGATTCATTTCAGTTGATACCAGTGGGTACTCATAGCAATTAATTGATGCCATCACTGTGCTTCCCACTGTGGTGTTACAATCCTGTCTATGCCTCACATTCTTCCCACATCAAATTCACCTAAACAGATGTACTGTCCAAAAATATTTCTCTCTACTGAAGCCACCATTGAATATTTGGTACAATACCACTCCTAGACAGAAGCTGTGGAACTTGCTCTGTGTAGCCATTTTTTGGACTAGATGATCATTGTAGGACCCTTCCAACTGAAACTAATCTGTTCTATCCTGTTCTATTTTCTTTTGACTCAGAGATGAAGATGTACTGCGGGAAGCAAAAAGTCTTTCATGATACTGAGAGTAGAGGATTTTTCTTTTTAACTCTCCCCTAGTGCAGATGCTCCTTGGTACCTTGGTGCCTGCTGGTGGTCTCATGACAGATGCCCAACTAACTGCCTTGCCCAGGTCTATCACCTGACTCTTACTGAAATACCCTACATGTATTTCTGATTCAGACAGGTGTGTACTCAATATTTGGAGATACCACAGGACAGATTCTAATGTAGCACAAAGCTGTTTGCATAGTTATGAACAGAGAAAAAGCTTTTAATCTATGACAATTTTGGCATTAAAATGTAAATCCCATCCTGAAACTTTGCTACAGCTCAGAGCCTATTATTGACTGAATTTAAGTTATTTCATTTTAGTTTCCTTGTGGTTCAATCTGGGGAAATTCATAGATATGTGTAGAAGTCCAAATAGTGTCAGATGTACCTCTTAGATATGCTGGGTTTGTTGACATACTATTTTTTTCAAACAAATATTGACTTTGGCAATGGGTTAAACATTTTTACTGTCTGTTTTAACATAGAAAATTAGATTGTAATACTTTCCAAAACCTGCCAGGTTTTTGTCTGTTATTCTAACAGACCACTGCTCAAAATCTAAGTTCATTCAAGACACTGATCCAAAGTCAGTTGAAATCATAATCTGATCCTGTAATTACACACCACTGTCCCTCCCTCTGTTATGATCAGAGCTTCAGACCTGAGGCTGATAAAATTTCAGTAAAAATATTGATTAATTAGGTCATTCTCTGATAAATCTTGGTTACTTAGATTAGCAGGAAGAAGTTTTATCTATTAAAGATTTTTAAATTGCTCTGTTTCCTAGTCTGTGTATCTGCCTTTTAGAGTTCATGTCACTAAGAGGAATATTGGAAAGTCGTGTTGACTAGTTTTGTGCATTACACTGTAGGGCACGAGATGTACTATTTGTACCCTTTGAAATGCTCATAAGCCATAAAAACAGAGGAAGTTATGTGGGTGACTCTTTCATTTCAGGCTTTCCTCAGTCCTGCAGCTGCTGTAGTTTTTGTGAATACTTCAGTTGCCCCTCTGCCCCTCGCCCAGCCATTCTTCTTTCCCCAGGCCAGATTTACTGCCCCACTCTCAGGGAACATATGATATGCTTCTCTACAACTCTGCGAGTCTCCTTTGCTTTATTAGTGCTGGTCTTATTGAAGGTGTGCTTTGCACGCTTTTTTCCCCCTCCTGATTGGAACTCCAATTTACGGGTTCCCTTCCAGGTGAGCTTTGGGTTGATGGCTTAGAGCTGCAGGAGGAGACTGGGAGCCTCACCCCAGGGGTCTTGTCAAGCTGAACCATGCAAACATGAGTCCGTGTTAAAGACTGCAGTGCTACGTAGCATTACTCAAGTTAAGTTTAACCAAGCCAGGCTGAGTACCTGGAGTGGGGTTGAAGGTGCCTTCAACCTGTCTCCTGGCAGGCAAATGAGAGCATATGGAGCAGCACCTTGCTGCAGTTAGATGACCATTGCTGCTCGTCACCCCCACTAGCTGAGCTTTTCTTGTCTCATGCCCTCTTCCACGGGCTCTGTTGGCAGCTGTCAGCTTCCATGGCTGCAGACAGTATTGCCTTCCTCTTGCTTGCTCTCATTTCCTTCCCATATATATTTAGAAAGATAGGATGCTGGCAGCATAGGGAGGGTTTTTTCATCTGTTGGCAAAGTTACTTATTTTAGGTGATTTAAAGAAAATAAGGACATTGTGAAAAGTGCCAGCATGGTGAAGGAAAGCATCCTCCACAAATTCCCTAAAAGAGAAGTCTGTACTCCAGTAACCCACACTGTCAGTCCAAATGTGTGTCATTTTATTGAAGGGATTAACAAAGGGATTCTTTTTTCTATTTATTAATTTATCCTAAATATTGACTAAGAACTACACAAAAATGTGGTAACTTTAATGGAATAATTAAATTTTAACATGCTCCATCCCACTTTTAAATTTGTGTATACCCACTCACAAATTCTACTTCTCTGCAATATAAACATTTGAAAAATACAAAGAAATTCCACAAGGGAAACTTTTACATTTTATAAGAACTACAGCACATGACTAGAAGCATTTCATTTATAAGCACTACTTCACATATCCCATACCTAGAATGACAAGTTAAAATTGTACCTGGTATGTCTTCCAGGAAGCTGTTCAGAAGAAACCACACCAAGATTTTACGGATAAAGATATCCTTGATATTTTCAGAGGCAGTGCAGGTATCTCATGTTCTTCACTTCAGAACCTCCCTAAATACTGGCAGCACTTTAATAACTAACTTCAGTTAACTTTTACAAGAAAAGGAAGATTTCACTGTGGCCTTGACCATTGAGCTTATCCTCAGGAGGGATGATAAGAGTAATTTCTTGAAGTTCTCTGTGATATTGCTTAACCGTGTTTGGTGAACTGTTTCTGATTGGTCTGCAGAAACTCATATGGGAAAACAGGGATGAATAAGAAGGACTGTCTGTTGCTGTGCTGTGCATCTGCCAGGTTTCTGTTGAGCTGAGGTGGGAAGTAGTGGCCAGAGCTCAGCCATGGCACCCTTCATTTCTGAAGAAGATGAGGGAGGTGGCTGCTGGACATGCCAGCTCTGAGCAAAGTGTGCCTCCCTCAGTCTTCCTCTGAAACATCTTTAATAGTCCCCAAATTGTCTTTCCAGAAGCAATTTCTGAATTCTCAGATCATTACCAATAATGATTTGCAGCAATTTTCTAAGGCCAGCTGTGACTTGGTAGAGCTGACAGCTGTGGCATCCCATGACACACAGTGGAAGGTGCAGACCATGTGTGTGGCCAAGAGCTGGGGCATGAATGTGATGTGGGTGAGTTGGACCGTCCCTCCGCTGTCCACAGAGGAACTGGGGGGATCATCTTCCCTAGGGCAAAGTGAGCCTTTGTAAACATTTTCCTGCAATACCTAAAATACCTAAGGAGACACCTGAAATAGCATTTTGAGGCCTCAGATGCAACTTCAGTCGCAGGTGCCTGTGTTCAGGAGAGCAGTAAACCTTCAGTACTGAGATGCTGAGGACATCGTAACATCAAAGTTCCCTGATGAAAACTGTCCTTACAACCCTTTCCTCTGGTCACGCTGCCGCACTGCACCTAGAAGTGCTCCAGTTGTTGTTATCCATGTTATCAGGAAGACTGTGATCTGACAGGCTCCTCAGGTCTGCCCTGGAAGCCAGGGCTTGACTTAGCCTTTGATGATTTGAAGTCACAGACCCTGACTTCGAAAAAGTTTTTTTCATCTGGTGAAAGGGCAGGCACTGTTTGTGCTCTGGAGGGTCAGTCACACACATGGGTCTAGGAGGAGGAGAGGCAGGAGGAGCCTGGGATTCTGCTCTCAGATGGCTTGCCTATATTTCAATCAATTATTAGACTAAGAAATAAAGAAGTGAGCGGTACTCCAATATCCAGCCTCACAAGGTGAGAGCTCCGTTAGACCATGCAATCAGGATTTCTTTCTTGTGCTTTAGCCCATAGGAGTTCCAAAAGTCTTTATAGCCTTCAGATGCTTTTGAAAGATGAAGCTACACTTCTAACCAAGACCATAAGCTCCTCCTGTCAATAAAGATCACAGGTCAGTTTCTAAATTGTTGAGAGTTCCTTCTCTGTTACAGCAGGCCCCTGGTTTTGGTAACTGCTGTTAGGCTTAAGGGATTTACTGCAGTTTGTAAAATGGACACAAAATAACAAACATTTAAAAATATATAGAACCATAAACCATAAAAAACCATAAAACAATTAAACTGCTTTTGGCCTCCCTCCTCCAAGCGGTGTGATCATAGAAGTTCTTTAAAACGTTTAATTCTATGTATTCAGAATATGTCACAAGAAGCTGCAACATAGAACAGTAGAGCAGCTTTTTAAGGACTAGGTTTAAAGCAGGAGGGAACCTTGGTTCTAATGAAGTCAATAGAGTCTTGTCTTTGGCTTCGTCGTGTCCACCTGTAAGTGCTTTACTCTTGGATTATTTCCACTGATTCACTGAAGCGATAAGGCTCTATGTGGAGTGACGAAGGGAATAAACACTCCAGCCTTTCTGTTTGCAGCAATAATTTTAAGAACATGATTTCCCCCTGATGGTGCAGAAGAGGTTTCTTGCACAAGGGTCATAAGGAAGGCAGGTTGCCCCTGTCCCACGCTGCAGATGTTCAGCTGTGCAAACCCTTGATGTCTTTATACCAGCTATTCAAACATCAGCTAAACTCTAACCAGCTGGTAAAGCAGCACCTTTTCTGACAAGGCAGAGCAGTACAGGAGGAAATTAAAGTTTCTGATTGCTCTGTCTCTCTGGCAGCTTCACAAACATAGAGAGTTCAGAGATATAAATCAGTCACAGCCTGATCCTTTGCCAAGTCTCAAGCACTCTCTGCTTTCCTTGGTTTTCATGGAAGCTGAAAACCACCCACAGCTCTTGAAAGCCACTTGGTGAGCTGAGCTCTGAAAGGCTTCACGTGTGCTGCCTCTCACCCCAGTCATGGTGAAGAGGGAAAAACAAGTGACTGGAGAGAAATAAAGCAGTGTGTAAATGGAGTGGCTTACAACTGCACAAAGAAGCAATTTTTCACAGAAAAAGACAAAAACAGTTCTGCCAGAGATACATTTTATTTGCCTTGTGAAGAGCTCCACATCTTTCTTTAGTGTGAAATAAACACCAGTATTGATACTGGGAGATTAGCTGGCTGAGAATGTGAATAACAGCATCAGCCCATCCGGATTTCTAGTGTTTCCCAATGTTTTCCTTCACCATGGGCTATACAAAGCTCCTGTTCTCCATAGCTTTCTGGCAACATCGTGTCTTCTGCTGCTCACCCTGCTGCCAGGTTCTGCCCAAAACCTTGAAGCAAAAGATTGCTCACAATACCACCTGCTATGATGCTAGAAGTGCAAAACACGCCAAACTCAAGTCCTTCTAATCCTTTCAAAAATAGGCAGCTCATTGTGTAAAAGATATATATTTTGCTCAGCACTAAGTGTGGCACACAGTTTGGGGATGCACCTCTGATAGGTGCCAGTTCCTTCTTTCCTGTTTTGGACAAAGGACAGGAATCACAGACTGTGAATGGCATCCTTGGGAAGATTTGAAGTCACCACTGGGGACATCCAAGAGAAAAAAAGAAAACTGGTTGACCCTGAGAGGCCTTCATGGAAAGCAGAGGTGTCCCTTGTACTCACAGACTCAGGACACTGACGCCAGGAGGGAAGCATAATGTCATTTCACTTCCAGCTTCTTATACTCTCTAGTACCTTGTGGGTTTTTTACAGCAAGTTTCTCTTTCTAGCACCCTGAGCTCAATTCAAATCAGTCATGTTACTGAGTCAAATTCAGTGGTGATGCATAAAATGGGGGTGAGGATGGGTAAGTAAGTTTAGTTAAGACGCAAGTTTCAGACAATCAACATAAGATTGAAAAGGGCAATGAGGTTGGGTTGGAAGGAATCAGTTCCATTAACATTCATATTTATGGATTCCTCAGATTTATTGAGACTTGCAGAAAAAGGGGATCTGAATTTTGCTTAGTGACTCAGGAAGAGCTGACACCCTTCTAGGGTATAGGTCACTGAAAGTTCTCACTTCTTTTTACAGAGCACACAATAAGCAGGAGCTGAGAATTTCCAGTGAAAGGATTGGTGTCATATTCACATCCCTCTCACTTTTTATTCACACTTCTTTTATTACACTTAGGTTATTTAATTCCCTTTTTTTTAATGGACTTTAGAGTTATTGTGCCCTGAAAGCCAGCAATCATGGCCTGGATGATGGGTGTTTATAGGATAGCACTACCCCATAAAGAAGAGCACAAACATAAAATCCTGCACATTGCCTTTCAGAACAGGAAGAGTTTTGACATCCTTCTCTGCCAACATTAAAAATTGTGTTTCATTGTTCAAGACAAAGGTGTCATATTTTTATCCAATGTTAATTTTACTTTCCCTCAAGAATTTTCCATATTTTGCTTAAGGCATAAGTAGTTACTTTGTTTTCATTTAAAGCCACATGTCTCTTTTCATTTTATGGAGCAAATTAATTTCTTAAGCAATCTCTCATCTCAGAGACAACCAACTAGATGAGGCTTGTTGACTCAGCATTTACCTGCACTTTTACAGTTGCTGAATCTAGCAATACATTATTTGAGGCAGGACCAGGATGGGAGTCACAGTGCTGGGAGGATGCACAATCACAGAGCCCTGAGGAGCTTCTCCTGCTGGAGATGGGTGAGTCAGAGAATCTGTGGTGTCACAGCTGGACGTGTTCTGTCCTTTGGTACAGATACTGCTGTATGTGCATGAAGTTGTTTAATACAGGCAGTAATGAGTGTTCACATATCTGAAAGTAAAGCAGAGAGATAGATAGTCTTTTTTGTGCCTCCACCCTGAGGTGCTGCCTACTAGCTCCAAGGACACCTGTCCAAGAGATGCTTGTGGGACCCCCATTTGCAAGAGGTTTTCCGCCATATGAGAGCATAAAAGCATCCTATGATCCACCAGGCTAAAAGAGAAGCATTGCAGGGTGTCCTGTCTACCTCAGGCTTGCACACAGTGTCTGTGTATATTCCTTCTCTAGGCAAACCCCAGCTCTGGGAAGCCAGGGTGCTGGATGCCTGCAGCTTTCACTACTGCCCTTTCCTGCTGAAATTGTGCAGGTCTGTGGTGTGACTAACATGGTAATGTGGTGCCAGCCCCGGGGAAAGCTGTGGTGTCCCCACTGGGTTTCCTTAGACATCTTTCCCTTCTGGCAAGCAGGAGCAGATGGCAGAGGGAGGACTAGTTTATTCCTCTCTTGGTGGGAGCTGGTTGGCTGAGGCCCGGGACCTGTGGCATGTGTTGAATGGGGCCTGACACTACAGTCTCTGTCCAGCACTGCTCAGCCAGAAAAGCCCCGTTTTCCTGTTCCTCAGCACTGCTGGACAATTTGGCCACAAGTCCTTCCCCACACCATACCTTTGTCCAGTTTGTGCTTCCACAGGGGACAGTCAGGAGTGATCTTCGACGACCACAACAGCAGTTACCTGAAATTCAATTAATCCCAAAACAGTTCTATTAAACAGGAACAAAGTCAAACTGTCATGAAAGCGAAACCAAAACCAAACTAATTATCAATGCCCAAAGCACTGCCTGGCAGAATATGCCAAGGAACTTCTAAGAATGGGTGCCAGCATCCTTTGTTCCTAAGGAAGCCCTGGCCACTGTTCCCTATTTCCTGCTTGAAGTTCAGCTGAGCACACTTCTACTTGCTTATCTACTTTGAAACAACCTGAAAATTAACTGTTAAAATAACCTAAACAAACAATGTATTTCTGTATAGCTGGTGAAACATTTGAATGTATTCAAACATTAAGTCAGAGCAGGTTCCTTGTAACCATTTATGTTTGTGTTCTAGGTCTCCCTGTGTGATGTATCTTTGCAGATAGCAGTGCAATAAAATACTCCACTATCTCCAGATACTTTAGACTGTGCCATTCCTTAAACTGTCTGAATTATTTCTGGAGTTTCCCTCAGGTAACAGTGACATGGAAAAATGTATTTCCCAATATTTCACCAGGCCTCTTATCAGTTCTTGCGTTCATATCGGCGTCAGCTTGTTTTGCAAGATTGTGCAAAATGAAGTGATCTGGCGTTTTGCTCATGGAGTAACACTGCTGTGTTCATCTAGCTGAGGGATTCACCTGACTGCAGGCTCCACAGCCTGACAGCTCTGGGGTCTACAGTCCCCCACATCATAGCTGAGTGTTGGTTCCAGTGCCATCCAGGTGTGTTCAGCCCCTTTGAAATCACATCTGGATTTCGGAATTTTAACCTTAACTCACTTTTATTACCAGCCTGCTCTTCCCCTAGAATTGCACAAACAAAATAGTCAGAGGATATGGAGTATTTTCCCCTTGGAGTCTACATCAGGATAGTTTCAGATTATTTAAGGAGCCTTACTTTTCTGAATATTTTGGTAATTCTTAAGAGAGGGAATTTCAGTTCCTACGTTACAATGATTTGTCACGGATATTCTTTGAAACTTTTGTTATTTTTCAACTTACTATTAACATACTTTACTTCTTCCATTTGTGGGATCATAAACCTTTCCAAACAGATCTCCCAAGTATACATTGAAATCCAGCATAGAAAAGTCTGCTTTTCTTAGTTGTGTCACAGAGATCCTTAGAAGTAAAGCAGTGGGTTCAAAGACCACATGCTGAAGATCAGTGTTTAGATTAATTTTTAGATTAGTGCTAGCAAACTTTTCACGTCTTTACATTTTTTTTCTCTATATCATACAGATACCACATACTTTAGTAAACATTAAAATATATTGAACAGTAAATGAAATGTTAAATATCTTTTAAAAATACCATTATAATAAATGCGAGTAGGGAAAATTACAGGTAATACTCAAGAGTTGAGTTCAGTTGCAAGCAGAAATTAAACATAATTCTGTTAATCCCTCTCATCCTTAATCTACAAATGAGATCTCTCTCATGCTATTGAAAAGCAGCATCATACCCTCTGTTGCATTCCCACCCTGAATCTCCTTTCTATCTGCTTGTTTGCAGACTGACACAGGAAAATGATGAAATCTTTATGTAGATCAGCAGGTGGCCTGACCTGGCATGCTGTCTGCTCAGAAGGCAAGAGTAGGGAAGTGTTTATATATAATATAATCCCAGCTGTAGCACTCCTTATTAGCACTGCTTATTTGAGGAAGTTTGCAAAAATGACTACTGAGAGATGCAGAGAAAAACAAATCAAACCAAACCAACCAGCCAACCAAAACCCCAAAACCCCAACAAAGCAAATAACCACAAAAGGAGCATTTGAAAGAATTTTCATTGATCACTTGTTGAAGCAAAAAGCAGCAGCAATGTCTGTATTTCTGTGCTCACAGAACCAGCTCTAGGTCTTCTGGGCTCATCCACAGCAACTCTCAGTCAGTCCAGCCCTGACTTCTAGTCTTTAACTTGCCCCACACAATGGTTGTAGGTGATACTTTGGCCTCTGCTTGTACAAGAAGAAGCCTTGGTGTTCATGATGCTTAGCTTTGACTTGCACACAACCTATGATTTCAGCCTATTCATTATTTTAGCTGTTTATTTCAGTAAATGGAGAGGCTTGTTTGCTCCCTGTGCCAAACCTAAAGGAAAACTAGCCACCCAGGGCTGTAATCAGGCCCATAGCTGTCTCTGGAACCCCAAAGGGCCACTACTGCAGCTCCTATCTGCAACATTATTGATAAAAAGAGTTGCACTTCCTCCAGCTGGTGTTAAAATATGCAAAGCCACAAATGCCAAAGCCATTTTGCAACTAGCAGGCAGTAACAGCAAAGGGAGAACCCTCCAGTCCTGGGGTGTTGGCACGTTCTTGGATCTGGGGAACAGATCCTGGCATGGCACCCACTGCCAGGGCTGGTGCTCCCCTCCATTCTTCAACAGGCTGCTTCAGGTTGTAATCAAGACAGATCAAACAAGCTAAAAATACTGTGACTAATCAGTTTAGGATAAAGGCCACCTCAGAAAAGATAGCTACTCCAGGAAATGAGCTTCTTTCTCAATAGCTGGCATCATTCCCAGTGAATCACCAACAGACCACGAAGCACTGGGCTACAGGAGTGAAAAAAAAATTGTCCTTTGGGTAAAAATAGAGAATCTCTCCCATGCTCAGCTTCATGCAAAAACGCCTAAAAATAAGGCATTAAGTCAGTTTGAAAGGCAGCACTGGGATTGGGGAAAACACCTGTAATCATGGACACAAGTCCCTTGGAAACAAGCATTTGTGGGATCAGAGCAAGGGGAAGGAGAGCTGTCCACTCTTACCAGCCAGTTATCAAAGTCTATGAAGACGGTAATTTAGAGCAAAAAAAGGAGGATAAAATAAAAGCAGGATTTCCAGAATGGCTTTTCCTAGAAGGGCGAGAAGGCAAACACTCCTCAGGATGGGGCCAGCAGCACTTGGGGGTCTCCATAAGCAAAACCATGTGGTTATCCAGGCAGGCAAAACCAGATGCTGCTGGGTAGAAATCTGTAGCTGAAGCTCTGGGGAGGTGAAAGAAAGAACAAACAAGTAAGCAATCCTTATCAGACAACTTCACATCTCAAAAATGCCTTCCCTGCCTCTTTCCCAAGATGTTTGCGTCCAAAATATGGTCACACAGTCCATGTGCTTGGAGTGAGTATGTTTGGGTAATGCAGTCTGGTTGTCAGTGGAAATGAAATGCTTGCTCTTTGTAATGCCATAAATCCTTGTGTTCCTGGGGCTTAGAGCTCAATCTTGAAAAATTGTTACAAAATATGAGAGTTTAAGAAAATTCCTCACAGTCATATCCCTTACAAAGGCATTAACTACAACTAACTTTTAAAGTTTTATCATTATAAATACTGTAGTGCCCTTTCATATGATAGTGGCTTTCATGAAAAATGCATCCAAATGATAATATTCTTTTTATTATCTGCCTTTATGATCAAAAGTTATTTTTTACCTACTGGCTGCACTTGCATTATGTAACATTTTTCAAGGTCTTCTGGAAAGACTTATTTATGATTCAGGGTGGGCCTAGAATAAACCCCGTGTATCTAAGTACATCTGATAAGTGTGAGTCGGTTGCAGTCTAATGTAATTATCATTACAAGCCCCGATTAAATATCCTCTGCCCTGGAAAAGCAACCCCACAAACGTGTATTCCTTCATTTTCTTAAATCATTTTGTTTTTCTGTTTATTTACTCAGCTGTGTTCTCAGAGCCTGACTTAAACAGCACCGAGGAGTTAGATTGCAGCTTGTTTTGGATCTGCAGGATTCACCATCAGGACAAGGAGGGCAGGGACTGTTGCCTGAGTCATGGATGCAAGGTATGGTGCAGCACTGCTGTTCCCACAGCTGCCAGCTCCTACTTAGAAAGCACAATAATAAATGCTACATGCAAAATCTTGCTGACACTCATGATATTCTAAAGTGCTGTGTTGCTGCAGTTTGGATTGCAAAGGCTGGGTCCTGACAGGGTTTGGGCAGCCTGTCCTGCTGCTGATGTTGACAGACCTGCAAAGCATCTTGCCTCATTTCTTGAGTGTGAAGTGAGGCTTTGCCAAAAGGATTTCCAGCTCCACAAGAATCCTTCTGCCTCCCTTGTGCACTTTTCAGAGGTTCCTGAAGTTTCCAGAAAAGTTTTCTCCCACCTGAATCTAAGTATCAGTTAATTCTAAGCAAGTGGGGTTTGTTTCAATGACTAAACCACAACTCTCTATAGAGAGACATACCAACAACTGATGGAAATTAACAGGATGAAGCAAAGGAGAAACTCAGGGCACTTTCAGGAGAGTACAGGTAGATTGCTGAGCTGCAGATGGGTGAGATGGCAGAAGTAAGCAGGAGAAACAGCTTGCTGGGGAGGCTGATAGGAAGCAAGGAAATACAAATTAATCTATGGAGGGACTTGGCTGTGTCCTCCTGAGCGGTTTCGGTGCCTGCAGCCAGGCACATGTGCGGGAGGTGAGTACAAGAGCCCCGACATCAGCCCCTGCGGGGTCCCGCAACACCTTCATGTGCAGGAAGGTCATGGGGGGCCATGGTCAGAGAGGACAGCCTGGCCACTTTCCTTGCACCCAAAGCTGAGGTCTCACCCCTGCATAGAGGACTGTCAGTATGCTCTTGTGGAAGGGTGACCCTCCTGCAAGGCACCTTTGGAGGGCTCAGCAAGCAGTCCCACCAAGGAGGAGAATCACAGAGATGTTCCCACAGAAAGACCAGAGCACTCCTTCTGGGCCATAAGGCAACAATTGATAAGGAGACATGAGCTAAAAAATCAATAAATTCTTCAGAACAGCAGACATGTCTTCTCTTGCTAACTGCCTACACACTGGAAAATGAAACTTTGTTGTGTATACATGGGGCCATTGAAAGGTGAGATTTTTCCAAGCTGGTGTAACCCAACTGCAGAACATTATGCTCAGCCTTGACTGTCTTGTGCACCGCAGAGCATTTTGTTAATATTTAAACTTGGGCCTTTTGACTCTTCGCTGTCCCAGAAGTCGTGGCAGGGGTTTGTGATTCAGGCAGGTTGTGTAAGCAAGACCCTGGTGTGTCCAAGCTGCCGAGTGGCAGTGCTCACACACGCTCCTCCTGACCAGGAGCTCGTAAGGCACCTGGGCTGAAGTGACAGCGGATGAACCGGGCTCATCCCAGGGAGCTGCTGCCAGTACAGCAGCCTGGTGAAGCTGCCACAGGAGGGCTGACCTTCACAGCCTACCCAGGAGACAGAGGGGAGCCGTGCCAGGAGGGAGTGCTGGTGTGCAAAGGGGAGCCCTGCCCATGCTGTACCATGGCTGGAACCTGTCTGGTTTTTCTCCCACGATGAGTGAGGGAGCACTGGGAGTAGTGTTGGGATCCAGAGACTCAGCAGGGGTTGAAGAGGAAAGCAAACTTTGATGGAGCACAAAGATTGTACATGACTGTGGAAGTCCATCCATGACATCCTGTGACCTCACATGCCCTGTGCTTCCAGAAGGCAAAGAAACCTTGGATAGTTTTAATATTCTGAAGGCAGGATGGATTGGATAAGAGTACCATGTTTGTGGCAGAGGAAGGAGGTGCAAGCAAAATGTGTACAAAGAATAAATGACACGTGCAGAATAGGGGCTGTCTCTTTAAGGCACCAACAAATTCATGCCTAAATTTTCAGCAGGAGAGACTGAGGATGACTACCCCAGGCACTCTGATTGATGCAGCTATAAAAATCTGCTTTTCTTAAGAATCAATATATAGAACTCTCTCCTCATTTCCTAGACACATACCTATCTATGACAGCCTGTACCTGTCTTTATGTACACGTGTACAAAAATTAATACTAACAATAATTCCAATACAACCATTAAACAAAATAAACAAAAATGCAAGTACAACCATTAGACTGGCCTGATCATACAGGCAAATGGTTTTGGGCTCTTGCAACCACTATAAACCATTCTTTTTATTTAAATTGATATTTTATGCTATTACTATTTATATATATAGGTATATAAAGTATTTTGCCCTGACAGTCTAAGAATACAACATATGAAATGCCATTAAGCTCCTTTATTCCTGGTTAGCATTTGAAAACTGATCCAAAATAAAATTTTTACTCAAGCACTATTTATTAACATAAATCTATGCTTATAACCTTTACAGTCTGTCTGAAGACAACACATTTGTAAATATCTAATCACTCCAATTTTTTGAAGATAATACTTCAATTAGAGGAACAGTACCTTGATTAGAAAAATAATTAATGCTTGTTTAAGTGTCATTTTTATTACCATGGCCTCATTCTATGGTTAAACATTACCTGAGGTATTTCACTATTAATGTACTAATGGTATAAGAGCACTGTCACTTTTTAAGGCTTTCTATGCAAGATTCTTGAGTTGCTTTATGACTGTTAGTGTGACTTTATAAAAACTTTCCTTAGTAGATGAACAACTTTACTTAAAATAAACTTAGGCATGTAAAATTTATTCAGTGCCATATCAAAGGTTGTTCTATTGATAAATATTTTGGAAACTTCCTTTGCAAAGATATCATGTCCTGGGATAGCCCAGAGAGCCCAGTGCAGCACCTGTTAAAGCCAGGCACTGGCTCATGGCAAGGGATGTTCTTCATTGTTCTGGAATTAAAATGACCTTGACTGGGAGAAATTTTCTGAAAGCCCAACCAAACTTCAAATTATTTCAAGGGGGGAAATGCCATCCTTATGTTCTGTCTTACTTGTACTTTGAGTCCTTGACAGGTCCTTGAGACTATTTCAGGTCTTAAAATCCCTGGATTGAAAAACCCTGCCCTAGAAATCTGCTCCCGCTCTTAGGCAGGGAAGCAAGCTGTGAAAAGAATGGGGATATTGCTGGCAGAACTATTGCTCTTGTGTCATGATAAGAATGGGGCTGGACTACTGACATGATTTTCCATCTTCCTTGCTATACACCAGCTCAAAACCACCACCATGTCCTTCAGGAGTCTGCACAGATTTGTTCCATGACTGATTAGCTCGCACAGGACAGACAGCCATGTCCTTGCGTGGTTGTACCTCACCTGTGTGACCTGGGCGTTCAGGCCCTATTGTTTGTGTGCTGCCATTCACAAGGATGCCTTGTCAGACGTCTTCTTTAATTGTTTCCCAACAATGTCTCTTTAATCCATTTTAGTTATCAACTAGGCCACCAGGAAGAATACCTGAACTGCAAGAACTGTTGTTGACATTGTTTGGGAGGTCTGTGAGGGGCATTCCAGGTATCTGTTGTTAGCCTGTTAGACATTAACGTGACTGTGCTCCACAAATATGTTAAGAATGCAACTATACAAAAGGCTCATGTACCTCTGTGCAAAGGACGCTCCAAGGAGGAGTTCCTGATCTTCCTGGCTCTCACTATTAGAAACAAAAAAATGTAAATGAAACTAGAGAGCATCAAATTCAAAACCCATAAGGGGAATCCTTTTTTTGAAAGTGTCCAGCTCAAGGTGATGTTCCTGCCACACAGTGTCATTGAGGCCAGTAGTCCAGCTGGAATGTAGCAAGCAAGCATTGACTGCCCCACTTCGCAGCTGCACTGCTCTCTGCTGTGTTGCAGGTCTTTGCAATAAGCTCCCATGCACAAAACCTGCTTCAGGATGAGCTCTGGGATGGTTTCAGTCTAAATGGTTCAGGTGTTTCTAAGAGTATAACTAAGGAAGAGCGCCTTCCTTTCCTGCCAGCTTTTACCTGTGAAATGTTTAAAGTGCAGTGATTTGACTTCTATCCTTGGTGTGTAATGGGGGGCACCACTATAGGGAAGTTTGAAAAAGTTAGAGGGCTTCAGGACCAGAAGAAGAATCTCCAACATCTGTCTGCTTTGGGTTGTGACAGAGCACTGTAGATTCTGACTCAGTGCAATAAGGCAATGTCTGTATTTTTTTTATTAAGCTGACAGTGGGCTTCTAGATCAGCTCGGTCAGATGAGCTGAGAAGATCTAAACTGAGATTGCCTCAGTTGGTTAGAGCATGGTGCTAATAGTGCCAAGGTCATGGGTTTGATCCCCTTGCAGGCCATTCACTTGAGACCTGGACTCGATGATCCTTGTGGATCCCATCCAGCTCAGAATATTCTGTGAGTCTGTGACCTAACAGGGAGGTCCTGCTTCCCCCCTCCAACACCATGACACCTCTGATGTGCATTGCTCATCTGATCTTTGCCTTGCAGCAAAGGTGCTGAAGTGTAGCTTGACTCAGGAACAGATGCAAAAGGAACCGTAACAAGAAGAGGGGAAAGATGAGTGGAAATTTGGCAAATACCAGTGAAGACAGAGTCTTTACCGTAAGTGTGAAGTGAGTCTGCTGTGTGGTTTTCCAAGGAACCTACTAGAGCTCCCCTTGGCATAGTGAGATTACAGTTTTACAGCATAAATAAGGATGGAGAGCAATAGCAAAGCAAAAGATCTGAAATTAATCTCTACTGCTAGGCTTCCTCCAACAGCACTGTAAGTGGGCTTTGCGGTGTCAACACAGCACACAGTTTATAACCCCAATCCTTCCCCAGCCCTGGTGCCTTTTGGAGTTTTCAAGTTCTGTCAGCTTCCACTGGAGGGAGAGAAGTAATTTTAGAGTGAAACATGGTAAATAAACTTCAGCCATGGGTGTGGGCAACCTGGAGTTAAGCTACAGCACAGGTATTCCAGATTTAGTTCTAAATGCACCAAGAGGCAAGTCACCTTAGATGACTGCTGCTGCAAGAGAAATGGTTGTAGTAATACCTCTGGTAAGCCATGAAAACATCCCTCTAGAACAAACCAATAGAGAAAGTAGATTGATTTTTAACCCATGTTTTAGGGTGTTGCTGAATTAATGTCTGAATATGGACAATTTAATAAGGGCATTGGAGGGAGCAAAAATCTCTGAAACAGACTCCTTAATCCTGCAGAAGGGCTAGATCCAGAGTCCTCACAGGGATTGACAATGTGCTTTAGGCTACTGCTCAGTGACATTGGGGTACTGAAACATCTGGTGACTCAGTAGGGCAGTGAGGACAAATCTGTCCAGCAGTTGGCATTGGAGCATTACTTTTCTGGGTACTGTTTCTTTGGTTCTAGTTGAAACCAGCCTCAAAGATCCTCAAAAATCCATATAAATCCTCTTCCAAAGAAGCTGAGCCTTGCTGAGCTTAGCCAGGCACTCCTATCACCTGAAGCTATGTTTAGGAGTATATCAGCACTTCACTCTCACTCACATAGACATACCTGAACTGGATTAAACTGGTTAATTTAGAATGCTGATAACAGAAAACACTCCAGTCTGACTTGTGCCTGGTTGCATATAAACTGCTCCAGATCCTCTTTTCTTTTCTGCTAGGTTTATGTATCCAATATTTTTTGTAATTTTTTATTTTGGTTTTACTGGCTCCCTGGCTCACTTCTGACTCAGCTTTAGCCTTTCTCCAGGGCTGAAAAGTTGCCTGCAAGCCCATGAACTTCAATACAAGGAGTCAAGAAGTCACAGGGTTAGCACAGAAATGTGGATTTCAGGTCCTCAGCACTAATTGGTTTGCTGTACAAATCAATTCCTGTTTGTAACATGCTGTGGTTTAAACCCAGCCAGCAGCCACTCGATGACTCCTTCATCCAGCGGGATGTCAGAAGGGTAAAAGTGTGAAAATTTGTGGGTTGAGATAGACAGATTAGTAGGTAAAGAAAAAGCTGCACATGCAAGCAAAGCAGAACAAGGAATTCATTTACCACCTCTCATGGGCAGGCAGGTGTTCAGCCAACACCAGGAGAGCAGGATCCATCACACATAACAGTTACTGGGGAAGACAAATGTCATCACTTCAAATATCCCACTTTTCTCCTTCTTTCCCCAGCTTTTATTGCCAAGCACAACCCTGTATGGTATGGGGGATTCCTTTGGTCAGTTGGGGTCAGCTGCCCCAGCTCCGTCCCCTCCCAACTCCTTGTGCACCCTCAGCCTCATTGCTGGTGAGAAACAGAAAAGGCCTTGGCACTGTGCAACCACAGCTCAGAAAAACAGAAAACATCCTTGTGTTATCAGCACTGTTTCAAGCACAAATACAAAACATAGCTCCACATAAGCTACTATGAAGAAATTTAACTTTATTCCATCCAAAACCACTACAATATACTACATGTCAAAGTAGAGGTAACTCTTGCCTCTGTGCTTGTTCACTTCATGATGCAAATGATGCTGGTTTGATTTGGTTTAACACTCATTTTTCCCTGTATGTTTCTTTGCCTATCCTTCTTTTCTTATGTACAAGTAGTTTCAGGCAATATTTGGCTTGATGCTGTTATACTACCTGCAAAATCATATTTCTTTATTGCTGAAACACCAACCCTTAGTGTAAAGACTGGTCATATTTATTATAGATTGTCTGAACATTATTTAACCTCTTCTTTCTCTATCCTATATATCCTAACAAAAATGTATATATAAAATTTTTACTTATAGATTGCAGGTAAAGCCCCCTAGGTTGGCAGGACTTGATGAAATTCATCCTGGACTCAAAGAAGCAACCTCTGGCTGTCTTTAGAGACCTGGAGAAGGGCAGGACTCAGCTGAGTGTGAAAGGATGTATTTTATTTCTAACTGAAGGAGGAAGAAGAACCAAGAAAATATGAGATTACTTCAACACTTCTATAAATTTTAGCACCTTGAAGACAATAAAGAGATAAGCAAGGATGAACAGACATTTTACAAGAACAAATTGTACCCAACTGATAGAATGTTCTTTTTTATAGAGTAACCAGCCCAGGGTAGATCCAAAGTAGATGTGAAATTTCTAATGATCATGATACTAGAGCAGAGAAATATGTAGCAAACAGAATTCTAAAATCTCCTTGGAACTCCTAGAGAGCAGTTTAGATATCCTTGGGGATGGCTGGGCAGATGCCCAGAACGAGGGTACGGCATCTGCGCCCCAGCTTGTGCCTGTTGCCTCTATCCCTGTGTTTTCTTTCATTGAGGAGCAAATACTGGACACAGACCTTTAGACGTAGTCCCACAATCACTAAATGGAGAGAAGTAATCCCCTCTTGACCTGCTGGCTCATGCAGCTGTTGTCCTTCATTGCTGCCAGGGCACACTGATGGCTCATAGTCAGCTTGGTGTCCACCAGACCCATTCCTCCAGAGCAGGATCACTTTTTTGCCAGCTGAAACTCAGCCCACACTGTGGTCTGGGGTTAGCGACTCCCAGGAGCACAACTTTGCTATAATGTACTGTATTAACAGACTGGCACAAAATATCACAAGGAAACAGTAATGTCAATATAACTATCTATATCAATTATAGTTTTTAGAGGGCAAACTGCAGATTAGCACGGTGCATGCACTTTGATTTTCATGATGTCAGTTGATTCGCTGTGCTAGATCAGGACATTCTCCCGTCCAGGTGCTGTACAGTGCTTACAATCTCAACGCTGCAGAGAACTAGGATGCAGGAATTACACTGTGCTTATCACCCCGTTATCACTGAGAAACCTCAGAGCTGCACAATATCATAGTGCTTCAGAGAGAACTTTGACTTTCATAAAGTCAAGATGACCTAACAATGAAAATTTATTACTTCAAAGATTTTCTGTAGGAACAAAGAAAATATCACTGGCTTCTGTTGCAAAATTTCCTGCTAGTCACAACTTCCCCTCCTTGCTCAGGAGGTTTAAAGGCCAGATCCTGGATCAGAAGAACAGAGCATCCTCTGAGTAGATGTGTGCCATTTCCTTGATGTAACACGTATCTTTTGAAAGGTAGCTGTGAATAAATTGCCTGTTTGACAGAGTTTTTGGAATACAAGAAAATTAAATACCACACAGTCACTGCATTTTTAATGGCCTTGTTTGAGAACAAAAGGGAGATTTTAATCAACATGAAAACTTGTGTGCAAATTCCACCTCAGTTTAGATTTGCATGTTTTCCAGCAACAATAGAACAAATTGATTTTGCAAGTGTTCAAGAAATACAGAATATTTGCAATTTTGGTGTTTGATTTTTATTGCAAAACTGAAAATGTAACTTCAGTTATAGGCGTTGTACAAACCTGCAGTGAATCTTTTTTTTTTGCGTGACCTACCATAAGTAACACAGACTTTTCCCCATGAACAAACTAGGCTTTCATATACTGCATTGGCTTCATCCATAATCTCCTTTCTAATTAGGTCACAGATTTTCAGAAGTGTAATGTGCAGGGAACAGAATTTTACAAGGTACACCAAGTTACTGATATGCAAAGCCACTCACTGCTATCGCAAAATAATTGATATCCAAGAAGGAAGTCAGACGGAAGGAAGCTGGAGGCAGAGACGTCAGACATAGACCTCCCACTGTCTTTCTGCAGCACAGACTTTATAAAGTTAAGCAAATTAGTGACTAAAGGGAGATTCATTCTTGTCTCCCTTGAGGAGTTGTGTCCCAGGGATGCTGAGAGCAGGACCCAACTGAACAGCCTAAAATGCCCAACTAGCACCCAAGTTCTCCACATCTTAGGATGCCCTTCTTCGTAAATGGGGTGACCTTTTCTCTCATCAGCTCTGACTGTATCAAGGTTAGATGTTTAGCATAGGTCACCTGGGTCCCCTCTCTGCTCAGCATATGGCAGCACTACAGTCGGCCATTGGAGGGAAATCCTTGACACCCACCTTGGGACAGGATGAATAACCCTCTCAACCTTGCCAGTCTTTCTGCACCTCCCACAGGAGCCCAGAAGACTAGCTTTGTATTAGGCCTGCTGAACCATATGTCTGACCTCGACAGCTGCAGCGAGGTGAGACAAGTCCTGCATTGATTGTTCACTTTCCCTGTATAATAAAAGCAGAGACAGGAATCCTTGAAGGCCCCAAGGAAGATTGTCTTGGCCTTGGTGCATGCATATAGGACAGGCAGGCTAGGCAGATAGGATCTCTTGGGTGCTTATTTTCAAAGACATCTGCTGACCACTAAGGGAATTTAGATATTTGCTTTAGGAGGATGGCTTCTCTAGGTGCCTAACATTTAAATGCAAAGAAGTGTCACTCCCTCAGGTGAGGCAGCTGGATTCCATCTGACTCAGAAGCCACTGCCAGGGGCATGATGTTGGGTGTTTAACCATGATATGTGGCACAGTCTTAGGTCTGTAATGGTTCAGCTTGGACTAGAGCCTTCTTCTGCATTCACTATGTGGTATGAGAGAACCCAAATGGATCCTGCCACTAACACTGGCATTGGTGCCTTTTGTTGGGTCTGAGACTCCTTTTTGTCTTCCCTTTTGCTTAAAAATGCTTCAGCCTCTCCAACCCCTACTTGCCTACATGCACTTCTTCAGAGCTCCAACTAGCAGAGGAATGTCCTGAACGCTTAACTCTTCTGCTAGCATCTGGGAGCCACAGATCTTTTCAGAATACCTGTAGAACAAAGTACATACCAGGTCTCCTGATATGCTTTGTCCTGCCTTTTCAATGAATCTGAGGTATGCTGCTATTTTGCATATGGCCCAGTTTCACTTTCCATCATCCTTCCTCTTTATTTCACATTGCTCACATAGGGGTACAGAACCTCAAAGAGAGGTCATGAAATTGCTGTACCTTTCTCTGCACTTCTCACCTTGCTTTACTGCTTGAGTGATAGGAAGCTTTTCTAAGCAGAGCAGTAAGCTGAGCAGTCTGGAAAGCAACACAGTACCCTGCTTTGGCAGGGCATGCAAGGAAGCAAAACAAAATGCCACCCCTGTCTCTTGGATATACTCTGTCCTGCCATGGTGCCCACTCTCACCAAAGAGAGGAGTTTACCAAAAGGATTTACCAAAGATAGCAGGAATAATCTGCAAATGTGTTTTGTTAATTATGGCTTTTCTAAGGTACAAGCCACTGGTGGCCACCATCCAAGCCTCAGATGGAGTGTGGTAGATATTTCAGTTCTGTTTTCTCAAGTCAGACTCAGTGTAATAGTCTGTCTAGATCCATAATACTCGTGTACAAATAAATGTGTGCATAGGTATATATGTAAAAATTAAATTTGCAATGCTAGAAAATATTCAGCATTTCAAAGAAATAGAGTGCTCTACTTCTCTCTAAGATCCTTGCAGCTCCATTAGTCTATGCAGCCATGTTGCCCTCTGCTGACTCCAGCCTGTGCCAGCAGCTTTCCCCTGGCTCCAAGCCAGAGCTGAGTTTTCCTCAGGGCGGATAACCATCAGACTTTGTGATGCGGTTTTTTCCCTGACACTGAATCATAGAATGGTTGAGGTTGGAAAGGACCTCTGGAGGTATCTGATCCAACCTTCTGCTCAAGCAGGCTGGCCTAGAGCCGGTGTCTCAGCACTGCGTCTGGATGGTTTCTGAGTACGTCCAAGGTGGGAACCTCCACAACCTCTCTGGGCAACCTCTTCCAGTACTCGGTCACACTCACAGTAAAATAAGTGTTTCCTGATGTTTGGAGGGAGCCTCCTGTGTTTCAGTTTGTGCCCATCGTCTCTGGTCCTGTCCCTGGGCACCACCGAGAAGAGCCGGGCTCCATCCTCTCTGCACCCTCCCTTCAGGTATCTCTATACACTGATGAGATCCCCCTGAGCCTTCTCTTCTCCCGCCTGAACAGTCCCAGCTCGCTCAGCCTTTCCTCACAGGAGCGATGCTCCAGCCCATGTCCATGGCTCTTTGCTAGACTCTCTCCAGTATGTCTGTGTCACTCCTGTACTGGAGAGGTCAGAACTGGGCTCAATACCTCAGCTGTGTCTCCTCAGTGCTGAGCAGAGGGGAAGGATAACCTCCCTCCTACTGGCAATACCCCTCCTCATGCAACTGGGATCCTGGATCCTGCAGCTGCAAGGGGACATTTCGTGAGTACTCATGAATGCAATAAAAAGCTGTAATGTACCCAGGTACTGTAACCTCAGTGTTCATGAAAGGAGCGGTCCAACCAAAGAAAGGTTAGAGTCGTGCCAGGAGCAAGAGAACAAAAAGTACTCAGGTGTCCATGGTTTACAAGCACCACAGTCCTACAGGCAAATCACTTGTCTTTATGACCTTTATTACTCAGAGATGTAAAATCTCAAAAAAGTGTTTCACAATCTCCAGACTTCATCGGAGTTCCCAGGAAGGTTCAGAACACTGGTCCCAGCAACCATGGCCACAAAGGACATGCAGGGCAAGCCTGTTCAGAGGTGACTGTCAGGGCTGAAGTGAACGGGATGGAACGATCTAGCCCTGTGTTCCCCTTGTGTCACTTTGCCTTCCCGCTTCCTCCGTTCACTGAGACACACTTTGATGCTTCCTGCATTCCCCCACATCTCCTACACCCTCTTGCTACTCCTGGGTGCTGAAGCAATCACCACACAGGCAGCCTCCCCTTCAGTAGCCACAGTAATCAGCAGCATTTTCTCTAAATTCATCAGACCTCACAGTGCAGCACAAACCCCCAGCTGAGCCCTTCACTGGAACACAGGGAGTGCAGAGATGCTGTATCTCTGCAGATATTCCCCCATAGGGCTTTCCAGCAGCTGTGCTGAGGCCTCAGCTTCCCATTTGGAAGGAGACTGGGATGGGCAGCCATGTTCTCTGCCCTGTCCTGTTCTTGCACTGGCTGCCCAGATATTGCTCTCTCAGCCAGACATGACATACCTGAAGCCTGTCCTTCAGAGGCTCCAGTCATTTCCTTCTTGCACAATATGGTCTTGTTCACTGCCAGCAATAACAACGTGCTCATGGCATTCAGATTTATGTCTGAAAAAACTCACCATTTCCTTAGAAATACTCATGCACTCTCAGTACAGAGGGGAGAGTTCCAGTCTTTAATTCTCATGGAGAATTAAAACATGTTGGCTGAGTACTTTCAGTAAGCTACAGCTGCAGCATTTTGGGGTTTTATTCCCTTTGGTTAGTGAGGGTGGGAGGAAACAATGGGGACTTGATATTTGCAAGCACTGAGGACTCTGGGATGGTTTCTCATTAGCCAGCCTAAGAGTTAGGGGTTTAAATGTGAAAATATTGGGCACAAACAGCGTCCAGTGTTGCTGGAGGGGAAATTAGAGAAGTCCTTATGTAGAAAGACAGAAGAGGAATTCCGTCCACTGAAAATGGCCTTTCATTTTCCCTGGCTGCGTTGGAAATAGCAGAACACTGCCACCTGATGGAAATACTGACTTTATGCAAGAAATTAGAAAGCACATCCAGAAAACTTGAGAACTCTCATTCACAGAAGATATTTTCAATTTCATGCAAGATGGGCAATCAGTATTATGATCTATGTTGCATATTACTTACTTAAATCCACATTTAGGAGTTTTTAGCATAAATTGAACAGAATATTTTGTATATTCTAAACTAGGTGGAATTCAGTATAGAAGGAAAATGGTCTTGGCCCATTGCTTTCTTCCCACAGGCAACAAAGGATTTAAGTTTTCAAATACTGATGTGCTGAAGTGCAAATAACAGAGGATTGCAGGGTATGCAATCTATTATTCTAGAAGAAAACACAATCTATTTTCTAGAAGAAAATATATGTTCTGGGAAAATACAAATAGCATTAAATTAAACCATGTTAATTATAAAAATGTCTCAATATTCTAGTTCATTTTTTTCCTGATTAAATAAATAGAGAACAATTATTTCAAGTCACTTGAAAGTCTACCTAAAATTAAATATCTTAGATTTAAAACCTTTTAATGCTTCAAAAGTTGAATTTATACGCATTTCGCTGTCAGTTATTTGCAAGATGTTCCTTCTGAAGCGTGTGTCCTGGGGGGCATCAGGCACAGCATCGCCAGCCGGGGGCTGTCCCGCTCTGCTCTGCACTGGGGCGGCCTCAGCTGCGATACTGTGGGCAGTTTTGGGCACTGCAATATAAGAAAGATATTAAGCGATTAAAAAATGTCCAAGGGAAGGCTGTGAAGATGGTGAAGGGCCCTGAGGGGAAGCCGTGTGAGGAGCGGCTGAAGGCACCTGGAGCCTGAGGGGAGACCCCGCTGCAGCCACAACTTACTCGTGAGGGGGAGGGGAGGGGCAGGTGCTGATCTCTGCTCTGTGGGGACCAGGGACAGAACTTGCGGACATGACCTGAAGCTGAGTCAGGAGAGGTTTAGGCTGGATGTCAGTGTAAGCTTTCTCCTCACGGAGGGTCTCCGAGCACTGGCACAGACTCCGCAGGGCGGCCGTGCATGGACACATCCCCACCCCCTGGCAACTCCCCCCCGCCCCCTGAGAGGCCCGGCCGGCGCCGCCCCTCCCGCCCGGCACTGCGCCTGCGCCCGCGCGTCCGCGGAGTCCTTGAGGGCCGGGCGGCGGCACCGCAGACATGCAGCGCTGGGGCCGCGTCTCCTGCGCGCTCGCTCGGGTACGGCACGGGCGGGGAGGGGCGGGACGCGGACCGGACCGGACCGGACCGGACCCGACCCGACCGGACCGGACCTGGGCAGCTCGGCCTGGGCCCTCCTCGGCCCCTGGGCCCCGCCGGCAGCAGGCGTGAGGGCGGGCGGGGCCCGGGCGGGCGCGGGGCCTCGGCCGCGCTCCCCTCCCCGCTGTACTGTCGCCTCCCCTCGCGGCCCGGCCGGTCCCTGCTGCCCTGGGGCTGTCGGTGCCGGTCCCGATGCCGGTGCCCAGCCCGCAGGAGGCAACGGCCGAGGCGCTGCCAGCCCGGCGATCCCCGGCCCGTGGGCTGCCGCACTGGGGGCTTCGCTCCCGGAGACATCCCCTGCTCCAGTGACAGGGTGATCCGCCCGTGAGGAGCATGGAGCAGCTGCTCGGTGCTGTCCCGCCGCCTTTTTGTAAAGGATAAAAAGCCTTGCCCTCTCGAACCTCCTCGGGGATGTTGCCTGTTCATAGGGAAGTGACCGAAGGGAATGGTTACGGCGCAAGGCTCTTACACGCTCGTGGATGTCTAATTTATGTAATTAAGTGGTTTGAGAACCCCGTGTGAAGTGTTGGAAGTTTGTGTGGTTGGAGGCGAGGCTGGCCTGAGAGCAGGCGTGATGGGAGCGTGAGGTGGCAGAGCAGCTTCTGCCTCCTGTTCCAGTCAGAGCCCGCTGTGTCTGCCTCAGTCACGCTGGTCTGCTTTGGTACCTGGTGACAGTGGCTGTGTTCGACTGTGTGTGGATGAGTGCTTATTTTTCCTCAAGGCTAGACGTCAGCTTTTAAAACTTAAGTTTGTTTCCCTTTCTAGAGAAGCCATTTTGATCGAGTTCATCATGGTCTTCAGGGAATTTCTGCAGTGTCACAAAGATCCTATGCTGATCAAGGTGATTGTGAAAACTTTTTTTTTGGACAAAACCGACCCAACCCCCCAAACTTGGAAGTCAGTCTTCGATGTCACAGTGTGGAGATTTAGATGAAAATAGTTGTTTGTTTATTTAGTTTCAAGGTAAACCTGTAAATAGAAGTTGAACTTTACCATGGCTGTTCTTATGTTATATATTTGATATTCCAGAGGAGATTGTGGTTACAAGATATGAACTCCGTACAAAGTTTGTAGCTTCTGTTGCTTTATAATTGGTAGAGGTTGCATAGATACCTATTGCAGCCATATATTCCCCTTTATAAACCACTGATTTTGTGGCATTCAGTTACCATTTATCTTTTGCACTAAACATCAATAGAAGCTATGTTGGAAAAATGTGTAATAAACTATCGTGACATCTTGAGTTAAGTTCTTAAAGGATTTGTAGCAAGAGGGATGGGGAATTCAGTTTATTCATGTAATTTTGTATTATTTTCTGTGTGAAATGTAAGACTGGTTGTTTTTTCTGTGGAAGGAATACCTCCACACCGTTTTTCCCTTTGTCCAGAAAGTTGCTTTCAGGTATGAGAGATAACAGTATTATCTGAATCTAGTTAATGAATTTGCATAATTTTTAATAGCTATTTTGCTTTTAAAAAAAAAACAAAAACATTTTCAAAAGTGAGTTATTTTAGAGATTAAGCCCCATTGTTTTTGCAGTAAAATTTTAATTGCTGAAATGAAAGCAACTCAAATGTTCTCTGTTTCAGTTGATGCCGATGTCACGGTTATCGGCTCCGGTCCTGGAGGGTATGTTGCTGCTATCAAAGCAGCTCAGCTTGGGTTTAAGGTAAGATGAGACCTCACTCAGCAGAATAGTCATCCAGATGGACTTGAAAGGTGTTTGTGTGATTCTGAAATTCTTCTGTCACATCTTGGGCCACCAGATGCTGTTGACATCAGTCATTAATCTTTCATTACATTGTGTACCCAGATTATACAAAATTTGAAATGGAGATGTGATGACATTACTGTCTGTAGCCCTGCTACTGACAGATCTGCTCAGGACACAGGTTGCTTTTGTTTGGAAGTCATAATTGAGGTGGGCTTGTACTCCTGTGAAAGAGAAACTGGGAAAACAATGCAATGACTGACAAAAAGAACACTGGAAGACTGAAGAACAGACTGAGGGAACTCAAAAGGGGGAAAAAGCCTTTTATTTGACTGATAGGCTTTTTGAATGTGAGTAAAGGAATTCCATTGCCATGTAAGCTTTTAGAAGCAAAACTTTTTATGTTCATCTCTGCTTTTTGTCTTTGAATGCCTTTTGGAAGAGGCAGGTTGTGTCTGATATGTACTAATGATGTGTCATTATTTTTAACCTTAACGAAATTATGGAGTGTGACTTCAGCATATTTTTTTGCCTTCATTCCTTAGTATGAGACCAACTGACTCTTGGCACTGCATTGTTTTTCTCTTAATTATTTGGAAATCTCAGAAGGCAGTGCTAGCAGTCTTGAACATTTTTCTGAGTTATGAAAAATAAACTTCATGACCAAAATGGTGAGCTGGTTTGACAGGAGCTAGTAAGGATGATGAATGGAGTTCAAGTGAAGCACTGGAACAGACAGCATGTAGTCTTCATCTTTAAATGTTTTCTGAACTTGGCTGCCCAAGGCTCTGAGCCCCCTGATACATCATAGAATCACAGAATGGTTTGGGTTGGAAGAGACCTTAAAAGTCATCTAATTCCAACCCCTCTGCTGTGGCAGGGACATCTTCCACTAGACTGTGTTACTCAGAGCCCATCCATCCCAGCCTTGAACACTTCCAGGGATGGGGCATGCACTGCTTCTCTGGGCAAGCTGTGCCAGTGCCTCACCTCTCTCACAATAATGAATTTCTTCCTGATAGGTAATCTAAATCTACCTTACCTACTTAAGGCTGTTCCGTCACTAAATTTGTGAAAAGTCCCTCTCCAGCCTTCTTGTAAGCCCCCTTTAGGTCCTGGAAGGCTGCCTTAAGGTCTCCCTGGAGTCTCCTTTTCTTAGCCTGCCTTCCTAGGGGAGGTGTTCCAGCCCTGCGATGCACTTAGTGGCCTCTTCTGGACTCACTCCAACAGGTCCACATCTGTCTTGTGAGTGGGCCCCAGAGCTGGACAGCTCTCCAAGGGGGGTCTCTTGAGAGCAGTGTGGGAGAATCACATCCCTCAGTGTCTTTGGTGTTGGCTATGTTTAGAGTAGGAGGTTTGACTTGAAGGCCTCCAAAGGAGGTCCCTTCAAACTGAACTGATCTGTTGTCCCTCACTGATCATTACTCTCACAACTGGGTATCTTTGGGTATCTTTCAGCTTTCTTATGGTTAACTGAACCAAAATATAAATATTTGAGATTCCAGTAAGTTATACATCTACCTGTGACCTAGTGCAGATAACTGAGTTGTCTTTATCTGCATTTGTGAATTTTTTATTTTTTCTTTGTTAATGATAAATACTATTGCTTTGAGATGTATGTTGTTACTGAACTATTAGTAGCTGACAAAAAAGGTGCTCAATGCTACAGGTTTTAATTAAGGCCCTTGGCCACGTTCACATTTGATTATTCCAAAGGTATTTTTGTGGCTGGCTATATGCCAGCTTTTCTTGGAACAATGTTGTCCTTGAGTCCTTCATATCTGTGATTAACGATAGAGTACCATACACAAGAAGGTTAAAAAGTGTCCTGGATTCTGTTTTTCATCATAGCAAAAAATAGTTGTGTTACACTGCTGTACAGCTAGGCAGAAAGGGCAAAATCCTCGGACATGCTTGTATATGTCACCTGTAGCACTGAATACCATTGGACAATACTTTTGGCATCATTGAGGAATGTAAGATGCTTTACTGAGACTGGCAAAAAGATTCTATAGTTACACCATCCATGGAAGAACCTTAGTCTGTTCTACTGCACTTTAACTTTCAATTTTAGTGCTACATCTGCTAGCACAAGCATTGTCCTTGTCTCACTAACTACCACAACATCCCATGTTATTGCTGACAGTGTTCCCTGGGCATTGACTTTCCAACAGCTTTGCTTGGCTGTTGTCAGTGAAGTTGATGTAAAGCGGATTTACTGTGTAAAGGTAGGAGTAGTCTGGTGCTCTTTGATCCACAGTGCAACTTCTAAAGCCCTTGGATTGTGTTTCATGCATTCAGGTGCTTAAAACAAGAAGAGGAAAGGTAGGCAGGGGATCAGCTTGTGTCACTGTGTTCCTGTGATTGGATTTGGTGAATTCTGCTCTTGCTGTTACCTGTCCCCCCTACCTCAACACAAAAGCAGCTGTTTAAAGAAATTATGAAAGGCTTTCACCTGGATAGTTGCTTCTCAGTAGACTGGAGCCCTTAGAGTATAAACCAAGGAACAATTATTTTGAATATGTGTGCACCTTGCAAAGGAGATGCCAACTCTTTTGCTTCTGTAAAAATAATTTATTATATTCTCTCCCCTACCAAGTGATCTCTTTTTATATGAAGTTTTGGCAATTTTTGTCCTTTGCACACTTTTTTGTTGGTAAATTCATGAGAAAGAGATGGAATGTTCTCCATAACTGTTGGTATTGACCTTATTTTTGTTGGGTTTTGCTTTACTTGATTTTTTTTTTCTTTCTTTATAGTTGTTGGTGTAACTTTATAACAGTGGGTCTTACAGGACAGTCTGTTCAGAGGGGAAAGTGTTGCTTTTGGCTTGGGAGTTCTGTTCTGTTTTGTTTTCTTTAAAGAAATGATTGCATCATGGGATTTTAACCTGTGCGGGTTCACTTATCTGTTGTTTGCTTGTTTTTATGACTCTTTTGCATGATTTAATTTTTTGCTTTTAGCAGGTTTTTTTTTTTTTTCTGTAACTAAGGGAAACATTTTTCACTGAACTGAGTATTGTATTTATTTGAGCCAACTTTGTAGATTTTTGAAGTAGAACAGTACTTAAACTTGTATGAAAGTATGAATGGGGAATGTGGCTGTCTTCTGGTAGAGAATTTTGTTGCAAAGAGCTCTTTTGTGGGTTTTAAGTTAGGAAAAAATGAGGGAGGGGAAATCTAAGCTGCAAAATTAATTTAGGAATGAAATTAATGAGACGCTTGAAGAGGTAGAATTATTAGATAATTGTCTGGTCTCTGTCCTTAATTCTAAATTGTGAGATATCCTATAAGGAAATGATAGCATAGTATTGCTAAAAAAAATCCCTTTTCCCCTGTTCTTTTTCCTCAGACTGTCTGTGTAGAAAAAAATGCAACTTTAGGTGGAACCTGTTTGAATGTTGGATGTATTCCATCCAAGGTAAGTGTACACAGTTTTTTCATATCTGCGTTAAAACCAAGACATTATATGCATCACTTGGAAGAAGATAAAGGAGTTTCTCAAGATGAACATACATTATTTACAAATGGAATTTGTAAAGCAGATGAGTTTAGAATATAAATAATTAAAAGCAATTAATATTTTAACCCTTTGTGTTACTATTTCTATTCCTCAGTAGCAATGTTTTGTTTGCAAATTTTGCTTTGTGGTCCTTCACAGATGAGAGAAAGCGCATGAAAACCAGAGGTGCATATGGAGGTATCTCCTCACTCTGAGCTGTTGAGTCTCTGTTGTAGCCAGTAATGACTATGGTATCAGACAGTTACCTCTCCCTATCTACCTGAACTGTTTCAAGTAGTTGTACGTCTTGTACTATGTGAAGTTTTTGATCTCCTCATATCAGTTTCTTCAAAATAAATGTGTAGCTTTGGCTAATAAGATGTTCTTACATTAAAGGAAAGCTGAACTGTGTCACTAGATGAAGAGAAATTAAATCTAAATTAGAAGGAGAGAGGCACCCCTGAAAAATCATGAACTCTGGTTTTGTTTGGCTGCACCAAGCTTGGAAGAGACCTGTCTCTCTCTGTTGACTGTAGCAAGAGCCTAGTTGATTAGGCCTTGAAATACTCATCTAAGCTCTTTCAGTATTGTCACCAGCCTCAGAGATGGCCTGGAGGGTGGGGCTTCTGGTGTTCTTGTGGAGTAGTACAGCTGGGGAGAGAAAGGGTGAGTCCAAGGCATGCACTCTGAAAGAAAGGAGAAGCAAGAAGAAGTTAAGAAAAACAAAATTTTTGACATTGTCAATCCAGTTTTCAGTAGTTTCAGACCAAGGCCCTTGTAAGAACAGTGCTGTTGCAAGGAGTTGGCCCAATAGCACCCAGGAGGTGAAGGAAGACACTGGTAATGTCAGGTTTGTAATGGCTGTAGTAACAAACATTCTTAATGAGGTCCTTCCTAACTGTATTGCAATTTCTAATCTGTTTGCTCAAGAGGTTCCATTAGCATGAGAAGAAAAAATACAGTATAAATACTAAGGGTTTTTTTAATTATATATTAATTTTAATAAAGATTTTAATAATTCTAATGAGGTTCATAGTATTTTATTACACTGAGGCACCACTCAAAAAATTCAATCTACACAGTGTTACCTTGAAAGTTTGAAACTCTGCCAGGATCTATTTAACTAACTTCTTGAGTCCATTCTTATTTTTTGTCTGTTAAAGTTCTTACGAAAATACTATTGAACCCATGGTTAAACTTGAATGCCATCCAGAATTTGTTTGAATGGCAAAAAACTTCTTAAGAAATGGATATGTAGACTGCATACACTTAGACAAGAACAGGTTATTCAAGTATTCCTTTCTGGAAAGCCACCTAAAATAATATACTGAGCATGGATTGTTTTTTTTTTTTCCTTTCTAATTGTTGAAGTCTTAAGCTGTGGCTGTGTCTTTAATTAATGTGGATGTTAACAGATTTGGGGTTGTGACAGTTATGTGAAATGGAGAGATTAATTTTGAAGACAGTTGATAAGACTTAGTCATAAAAATGGAATAATCTTATTTTGACAGTATTAGTTTTACTCAAGCATGTGTATAGAAGGCAAATATCTCAGAATAATGTCCTTTGAATCTTTTACTCTGCCTGCTTAAGATTTCAGTCTGTGCAGACTTGCACTGTGGATCTTCTTGGGAAGATACTGGTAATTTCATCTTGGAAAAGGCTATAGTAAAAGAATCAATTTTCTTACCAAGATTCTTCCCTAACTATATTGTTATTTCTATTCAAAATAATTGTCTACACAGGCTAGAATGTTAACAGGCATTTCAGTGTAGATTTTCCTCATCCAGGTTTTCTGTATCTTCTCATTGGCAGTCAGAATTATCTTAGTTTGTTCTTTTTTTAATTCCCATGGAGTAATTGCCAGTTTCTCTGGTAGAAATGTGCAAAAAGGATAGGTGTGGATTTAACCATTTTCTATTTCTGTGTTAGATATCTATAAAATGTTCAGTAAGAGCTACTGTGTACGATTTCTGTGTTTGAAGTACTTACATGTCAGACTTTTTCTTAATAGTGAGAATGTATTGCAAATAATATCAGATTTTTTTTCTGATAGTATAATAAATAACTCATTCTTGTGAATGTGTGTCCCAATTCACATTTTTGTGTGTCTGTTTTAGGCCTTGCTGAACAACTCACATCTGTATCACTTGGCCCATGGAAAAGATTTTGCTAATAGAGGAATTGAAAGTGAGTGTGAACAACTGTCAGTGCCTGTTAATATAAATGGTTTTCATCAAGAAGCTAATTTAATCTTTCAAATCTGACTACTGTGGTTTTCTGATCAGAACTTTTTAGGCTTACAACTAATACCCTTTATCTGTCATTTGGAGGCTTAGGGACATGTGTCTGCTCCTTGAACCTTGAATCATAGATTGATAAGCTTTCTATTTGAAAAGTGTAATACTGATTTTTAACATAGCTGTTAAATGTAATCTTTAGCATTTAGTAGGGCCATTCAACACATCTTACTGTATCAGAGCTGTTAATTGTGTTGAGTTTTGCTTGTTTAAAATTAAAAGACTGCAGTGTCTGATGTAAGTGTTGGTGTTTTTTTTTTTAACCTTAGTTACAGGAATCCGTTTGAATCTGGAGAAGATGATGGAACAGAAGAGTAGTGCAGTGAAGGCCTTAACAGGTGGAATTGCTCATTTATTTAAGCAAAACAAGGTTAGTTGGGGTTATATACTGGGGTATATCTGTTTTTCTGATCTGAATTTCTTGCTTTTTACATTTTCATATTACCAGATAAATTTGAGTGATTGACTCGAAAAGGACAAAATTTGAATGCCTCTGTTCTAGGAAAGTTTTAAATGACCAGCTCCTTCATTCTCAATCTACTTAAAAGAATAGTATACAATTACTTTGGGATTTGTACCAGATAGTGATGCAAAGATATGTGTTAGCAGCATCTCTAAGCATTAGTGAGATTTGGATGAAGTGTAGCCTAACTTCATATACAAGGAATCTGACTTTACTGTGTTCTGATTACTGAAGGTTGTGCATGTATCTGGGTTTGGAAAAATAACTGGCAAAAACCAAGTGACTGCAACTAAAGAAGATGGCAGCACACAGGTTATCAATACAAAGAACATCCTTATAGCCACAGGCTCAGAAGTTGCTCCCTTCCCTGGAATTACGGTATGTATTTGAAGTGCTAATTGTGCTGGTTTTTTACCAATGTTTTACAGCCGCATAATTTAATGTGTATAATTTTTTCCATCTGATTGCACCTCACCTTTTATGTGTTTTCTATATGATGTGTAAAAGAGATTGTAAACCCCCCTTTGTGCATTTCTCTGTCATTAGATTGACGAAGATAATATCGTGTCATCTACTGGTGCATTGTCACTGAAAAAAGTTCCTGAAAAGATGGTTGTCATTGGTGCAGGAGTCATTGGTGTGGAACTGGTGAGAGGATGTTTAAACTACTTGGTCTTTAATTTATAAAGGAATAGAGTGTTATTTTTGTTGTATTTGATGGTGTTGCTGTGATTTAACAGTAGAGCGAGTTGTAATGAATCTGTTCAGACTGTATAGCCTGCTAGGTCCCTTTTCTACCAGAAAAGCTGGGATAAGTGTTTGTGGGATGAGTACTTCTGCAGCTGGTTAGATAAACAGAGAAATGAGAGAAGAACATACAGGGCCTCACATATTTATTTTTCTCTTTTTTTGGGGGGAGGATATGGGAGGATGGTGTTTAACTTTTGCTGAGGTTTGTACTTACTCTGTTGTGTAGATGAGTCAGCTATCTAATTTAAGGGAAGTTCACTTTAAGTCAGGATAAATTCTTGTGTTTAGCAGTTAATCCCAAGACATTTTTAATGTATTGTGATTGTACATATTCTATCAAACAATCAAAGGAGTGGAGATTTTGTAATTCATCTTGGTCTGAATCCTTTTGCCTCATACATCCATGGTTCAAAAAGAATTTGTATTTGCTAGTCTTTCAACTGCTTGAAACTTTGCACATCTGCTTAGTGGTTGCTTAGGCTGCTGACCACTAAGCAGAGAAAGAGTAAGCAGAGTGAAATTCTGTTTAGGATGGATGTGGGTAACTGCAGATGAATAGGGTGTATGTGAGTTTTACTGGGGAGGCTGATGGTTGTGGTTATGGTTATAAATACATACAGAAGCAGCATGGTTCCATTTTATTACATAAAATTTCCTTAATGTGGTACTGTTTTGAGTAATTTGTAGTGATATTACACCACAAGCAATTTCCTTTGGGTTTTGCTTTCAGATTCTTTGAGTTTGAAAATCTTCTATACCTATAACATAAAACATGTATGAGTTATATTTTATTAGCTAGTTCTTTAAAAGCCTGATTTGCTGAATTTAATTACTGAAGTTTTGGATATTCAAATAAGCAGTGATCAATTTTTTATATTTTTGGTTTTTTGTGAAAAGGCTGGGGAAAGTTGGGCTTTTTTCATTTTACACTGTAATGTTTGTAGAAACTGATCAGTATACTGTTATATGTTGTCCTGCTTTTAAAAAGTTTACAGTCTGTGGCATTAAAGTGTCTAAAGTTCAATTTTTCAAAACTCCCTTTACCTGTATTGTTGTGACTACAGGGATCAGTTTGGCAGCGCCTCGGTGCGGATGTGACGGCTGTTGAGTTCATGGGCCATGTTGGTGGAATGGGAATTGACATGGAGATCTCTAAAAACTTCCAACGCATTCTACAAAAGCAGGGATTTAAGTTTAAGCTGAACACCAAAGTTACTGGTGCTACCAAGAGACCAGATGGAAAAATTGATGTAGCGTAAGTGTTTAACATAAAACGAAGGGAATCCCATGTATATTCTTCCTCCCAATACATAAAACTTGTTTAATAATACAGTCTGATACTATTTTTTAAAGAGGAAAAAAAGGATTTAGAATGAAACTTCAGTAGAATTTAATTTTTGTCTTCTATTGTAACTTAGAGAGCTTGTAATTTTGGATTTATTGAGTCCTAGGTTGCTTATTTAGGAGAGGGTCCATTGACTTGATTGAAGGCGTGCTGGGATAAACCCAGTGTTGTTATAATGAGATCAGTAATAAAAACAGAACTCAAAATCATTCTTTTCATGAAAGATATTTGCTTCTGGTATAATTAGCATAAATACCATGATTGTTCATACAGTCATTTTCAAGCCATTAATTCTTGGCTACTTACTGGATGGGTTATTTTGTCCATACCTCCTCTTGTCTCAAAGTAAGTGTGGCAGAGATTTTATTGCACTTGAGCAGAGAGAAATGAAACTACCCCAAGTGTGTATGTAAATGATGAAACTTGAACCCTTTGAAGTTTTATAGATGAACAATTAATATAGAAACACATAAAGCAAATTTGTTTTGTAAAAGTCCCCAAGTATGCACGACTTCTGTTTGTGTTAATGTATTCTCTGTGCAGAAATTGTAGCTTAACAAAATGCTTAATGTTACTTAAGGAAAGTAAACTTCACTGTTTTTTCACTGGAATCTTAATACGGTGACTTGCATTTGCTGTATCACCAGAGCTTGGGATAGTCTGCCTTCCAGTGCTGTACAGGTCCAGGATTTGGGCTTCTTTACATGCCACGTTGATGCTGGTTGGATCTTTCATGTAGTCTATTTCTACATTTAGAATTTCACTTCCTACTTATCTTTACTTACCATACTTTGATTCTTGCACTCAGAACACATGAACTGAACTTGTTCTGAGTGCAGTTAAACACAAGATGCACTTGAGGCATGCAGGGCAGCTGCTGACAGGTGTTTGGTTCTTGGGCATAAAGAAAGCTTGCTCAGAATACATGGCCCTGCCACACCTCAGAATACGTGTACTTTGGGTGCCAGGTACTCAGCACCAGCTATTTTGCTGTACAGGTTGATCCTATCAGGTCATGCTAGTGAAAATATACCCTGAATTTCTCTAACAGTTGTTAAGAAATGTAGTAAGAGGTGTTGTCCCTTCCTCCCTGTTTTTCTCCTGAACTCATGCAAGGAAGAAGCATGGGGCAGGATGAATGCAAGTGCTTCAGGTGCCAGATCCAGCCAGTAGGTCACCATCTGGGTCACAGCAGTTATCAGTTAGAGAGAGACAGTGCTGCAAGTTTACACCTTAGTCTTTTTGCTCCTTATTTTTCTACAGTGTTGAAGCTGCTGCTGGTGGCAAGGCAGAAGTAATAACTTGTGATGTGCTCCTAGTTTGCATCGGAAGACGCCCTTTTACAAAAAATCTAGGTCTTGAGGATATTGGAATTGAACTTGATAAGAGAGGGAGAATCCCAGTCAATAACAGATTCCAAACCAAAATTCCAAAGTAAGACTAATTTTTTTTGTTACTTTTTTTTTAAGCAGAACACTTACATTTAAAGTTTAACCTACTGAAGCTCTTCACGTTTTTAATTGCAGAATATATATTTATTTTCTGAAGGGAAAACTGAAGATACCTCTTTCATTTCAGGAACTAAAGATTTTTACTCACCTTTGAAGTTTTATAATTTAAAAGTCACTGTGTATTTCATGTCACTAAGTACCTCTTGAAGTGTGTTCCTTCTGTGAAAACTGCTAAAATATAGTATTTTAATCTGTTTTGATTGGAGTTTTCAGTAACATGTTTCAAATAGACTGTTATATAAGGTAGCGCAGGTGTGCTAGGATGTTTTTAAACAGTGTCTTATTCTGTTTCATTGGTCTGATAGCATCTATGCTATTGGTGATGTAGTTGCTGGACCTATGCTGGCCCACAAAGCTGAGGATGAAGGCATTCTTTGTGTAGAAGGCATGGCTGGGGGAGCAGTTCACATTGACTACAACTGTGTTCCCTCTGTGATATACACTCACCCTGAAGTGGCCTGGGTTGGAAAATCAGAAGAACAGCTGAAAGAAGAGGTACTTCTTGTTTTCTTCTCAGACAAAAACTGCTTTTCCACCTTGGGTGTGGTTTCACTGTCTAGTAGTTTATCTGTCTACTTTATCCAGAATTTCTGCATCTGAATTTATTCCTTAGGGTGTATGATTCCCTTCTGCATGCCACTCTCCCAAGGCTCACAGTTCTCCTTAGTGACTTCCATTCTGTGACATTAATATTGTTCATTTGCAAATTAATCTTTTCTTTAATATACCCTTATGTCACTTTTGATGGTTGTTCTTACACATTGCTCTGGTGTGTCTCGTGTGTTTATTTTATTTCTGGATTGCTTCTGTTCGTGTACTTACCAAACTTTGTCTGGTTACATTGTTCTTGTTGTCATTAACTCAGTAACACATCTGTTTTGTAGGGTGTAGAATACAAAATTGGGAAATTTCCATTTGCTGCAAACAGTAGAGCAAAGACAAATGCTGACACAGATGGCATGGTGAAGATACTTAGTCAAAAATCAACAGACAGGATGTTGGGTGCCCACATTTTAGGCTCAGTAAGTATTGTAAATTGTGCTGTTTTGGCCTTGTAAGGGTCTTCTTATTTAGTACTGCACAGTTTCAGAGTAGTTGTTAGGAGAAGCAGTGTGTTTCTCTGAGCAGTTTTGTGTGGTGGGGTATTTTTGGTTTGTTTCTTTGGCATGGGGATTTGTGTTGGGTTTTTTGTTTATTTTCTTTTGGGGTTTTGGTTTTTGGTTTGGTTTTTTGTTGTTTTGTTGTTGGGGGGGTTGTTTGGTTATTTTTTGTTTGGTTGTTTGGGGTTTTTTTAAATGAACCCTGCCAAATACTTGAGAGAGAGCAGGAGAAATAATTGACTCGAGTTTTGGAAGCTGAGGGAGCTGAAAAGACTGTGTCTTTCTCATTGGTGTTTCCTTTTCTCCCTCTCTCTGACTTCAGATGTAAGCAAAGCTGGTGTCCTTATGCTGCAGTCACCAAAACTGGAGTCATAACTTACGGAACTCTTGAGTAAAAAACCTTAGGGATTTTCCCTGGGTGGTTTCCCCCACCCCGAGTCAGACCCCAGTTTTTCTCTGTTTCCTTTCTTAGCTTGAAACATTTTTATCATAAGATGTATGCAAAAACACTTCCATACATCTTTGTGGACAGCTTCTTTAAGAGGAACACTAAAACTGCTCTCAATAAGACATTATGCCAGTTATTTTTTCTTGCAATTCCAGTAATTCAGAAATCAACATGTCTTAAAGGAAGTACAGCTTAAGTCTACCTCACACCAGTAAATACAGTTTTTTTCGTTGGGAACGGGCTGGGGGGAAAATCTAAGTGCTAAAAATGTAACAGAAGACTTCACTATTTTTGACTCCTCAAAGAAATGTTACCTGAGTAAATACACATACATACAACAAATAAAAATGAGGGTGCAGATGTAGTAACATGCTTTTGCTTATCTAGTTACCTGTTTAAGTTTCCAGGGGAGCATGGAAGTTCTGGGGAGGTGTCAGCAGCGATGATGTACATTGTAGCTCTGAGAAGTGCTACTTTTTCTACTGTAGTGGAAAAATGCCCAGCTTTGCACAGCTCTCAGCAATGACAGAACAAATACTCTCATTAAGAATTATACTTAGTTTTAGACTAGTTTTGAGAATAGTTGTCAGAAAGATTAAGCACTTATGACTTAAACTAGAGCACAGCTGAAGTTATAATACAACTTTTCTTTTTTAGCAGAAGATGCTTATTTAGAAGCTGTCAGTGACTCAGGACAACCTGGGCAACTGCATAAGGATTTGTGCTAACTGCAAGTACTATTAAATTACAGGGTGCTGGTGAAATGGTCAATGAAGCTGCCCTTGCTATGGAATATGGAGCATCATGTGAAGATGTAGCCAGAGTTTGCCATGCCCATCCAGTAAGTCTTCTCTAAAAGTGACTGCTGAACCACAGCCATTACACAGACGTGCTCTTATTACATGTAACTGTTAATGACTTGTAATTTTCTGTGTTTGCCCTCTACAGACAGTGTCAGAAGCCTTCAGGGAAGCAAACCTAGCAGCGTCCTTTGGCAAAGCTATCAACTTTTAAAACGAAAGAGCAGATCTTTGTACCTCTGTAATATGTCTCTGAAAATGGACTGTGGGCCCTTATGGAAGGCTGAGTCTGAGGACTTTAGGACTGAAATAAGTGAATCTCTTAATTTTAAACATCAGATATTTAAACAAGTAGAGTTTGGAACAAGTGGAATTATCCAGTCTCTGTAAACTAAATGCTTAGAATTACATTTTTATTTACATGATGAATGTTGCAGAAAAGCAGTCTGACACCTCTCTCTTTCAAAACCAAACATTGTGCTGCTGCATGGGATTATCAGGTGTGCTGGTCAGAATTCTGGATAACTGTCCAGCATACCTTATGTTTTCTTATTTGAAGTAGTGATACAATAAACCAGTTGAATGCTGGCATTTGTAATGCCACCAGCACTTAAAATGCCACTGTCACTTCCGCACAAAAAAATGTGTTTTCTTCTGAAAGGATTAACTTTAGTATTTAACCTACTTCTTACATATGAGTATCACAACTTGTTTTGACCTAGTAGTGTTAGGGTGTTGGGAGAAGAGGGGCTCATATAGATCAATTAAAATTATATTGACTTTTTAAAGAGAAAATTGTGTGTGATTCTCCAGACATTGTGTTTTCATATTGAAAACTCACGGGGAAAAATCGAGTGCTGATTGATAAATGAAAGACTGAAGACAAATTCATCATACTGCAACCTAATCTTTGTTGTTTTTAAAGCTTCCACTGTCCAACTCTCTTAAACTTGATATGCTAAAACTGGGTAGTGAAGCAGCACTTCCTGTTAAGTGTTGTGACAGAAGGGTTATTCTGCACCTTCCACATGTAAGGGCTGCAGTGTCAGCTCTCCACACAATTAAGACATACTTTCCTGTTTTCTATTTTGTTCTCTGTCTCTTCTGTAGCAAGAGAGCTTAATAAATATTTGACATGGCTGGAGGATCTTCTTCAGTTTTGTTTGCTGGTTGTATCCTTTTAGTGTCTAGGTTGTTAAATGTGAAGAAACTCACACAAGATCCTTAATGTATATATGGAACATGCCCCATTCCAGTAGCTCATTTTAAGTTTTGTTTTCCAGGGTGCCACTTGGGGGGGGGGGG
>JAWWEU010000040.1:13668217-13900542 GCA_035583155.1 Acropternis orthonyx
CTTCCCCCCCCCCCCCCCCCCTTTTTTTTTTTCTGTTGTTAGGCTCTTCTGCCTTGAAGAAAACCTTAGTATTTCCTAGTGTTGTGCATGTCCTTTTTAATTGTGCCAATGGAATGAGAAGTGTACATTCAGAAAGTGGTGCACCAGCTACTTGGTTTTGTGTATAGACATCTTTCCACCTTTCTTTGTAGCTTCTTATCCAGGTATCAGTCCATTACCCACAGTGATGGAAATGTATGCCAGCCTTACCATTTTATTAAGATACCAGTTAACCAACAAAACAAGAGTGATACTCTTCTTCATTGTGGCTTATGTTTTTAATTCCTATTCTAAGTGCAGATGGGGTTAAACCGTGACAACTCACTAAGCTTATCACCATGATTCATGCATATGCTGCGTTAGTGAACTAGTGTGGATCTGCTTTGAGGTGTCAGTAGGATGCTGCTGGAGAGAAAGCAAAGGAGAGACAACAGGGAGGGAAGAAAAGCTTGATTCTTCAATAGCTCTTGACATTTCAGAATCACTTATACTTGCTACAGGTAAGTGTTAAGTATGCTTTGCAAGTTCTTCCTAGAAGCTCCGGTTTTTCAGAAACAGCTTTATGTGTGCTCCTTTCACCTCCCTGAATACTTGGAGCAGTCTTACTGCAGTTCATCCCTGAGGCTCACCAGTTAGAAATTCTTGTAACTCGTTTTGTTCATGTTAAAAGAAGTTTGGAAAGTCAGGGAACTGTTTAATCAAGAGCACTGCTAAGACTATACTGAAGACTGTAGCTTTCCAGACACTTAAAAATAAAATTCATGGCCTTAGAAGTTGTTGGTTACTTCTCTCACTGTCATTCCCATTCTAGTTAAGTGTACAAAGAGTGTTTGTAAAAGTAAGATGAGCTACTGAGCCACCAGTCTGATGGCAAAGTGTGGCAAAGTTGGCAAACTGTTTTTAGCAGCTGCTGAGTGTACTGGCAGTGAACTGGTGTATGATGCTGGTGTGGTAATCAAATTCCTGTGATGGATTCTTTTGTTGTAGCATTTTTAACCTATGGAGCTTAGGGGTAATTACTTACTTAAACATAATGCTCTTCAGTTTGCTTAGGCAGTGATGTATCTTTCCATAGGTGTCCTGGCTTTCAGTGATGTTTAGTGAAGGTTAGGCAAAGTGCCAATCAGAGTATATACGAAGATACAATCCTGGGATCAGAGGTAGCAGTCAGGATGTGCAAATGCATGTTGCAGTTTCTGGTGCTGCTTTGGGTAGCTGATGAATGTTGTAAACCCGGTCTGTGCAGTCCTGTATGGTTGTCTGAAGGTGCAGTTGCACAGCTACTTTGAGTTCAGGTGTGGTGAACTGGATGCTACCCTTGCACTGTTTGAAAAGTATTACTACTAATGTGAAGTACAGGCTGTTCTTACAGAGCTGTCTCCATACAGCTTAACTGATTCACGCTACGTACCCTGTGAACTTCTGTAGTCCCTTTTCCAGCAGGATTAATCTTCCAAGCTTAGTTTACCACATAAATTTGGTGCATTCACCCCTTCAGTTTCCACGTCACATATCAAGTGTTTCATAATCAGTGACAAGAAATTAGTAAACCAGGCATCATGCAGAGGGTAAATAATCCTTTCTGAATAGTGTGGTATAACTGGCTAACCACCCACATGGATGGTATTTCTTCTTGCACTGGTAAAAATGGTCTAAGTCAACATCCTATAGTAATAGGAGCCCTTATTTAGAATTACATAGTTCAAGCCTGATTACTGATTTATTAGATCCCTAACCAGTTTAAAAACAAGACTTGCTAAAGGATTAATTGATGTACCATTGCAGCTACTGAAAATAGGAAGGAACTTAATGAGTCATACTAGATAAATACAGTGATACAAAAGTACTGTTTATTTTCAACATCAAAAAGTTACTTGTCTTTGGCTCTGTGACATTAAAGTCAATATAAAACCTGCTCACCTTATCAGGTCTTAGTGTAATGTCAAAAAGAACTAATATAATACTTGTAAAACCCATCCTGAACACAAGCATTTCCCACTCCCATTTATAAGCAAGTGCTATAAACGGCAACTTTCTGGCTGATTGTCTGTAAGAGGGAGCGAACTGTCTCTTCCAGCTCCACCAACTGCTTGGCTTTGTCTTCCAGAACTTTTTGGTTGTTTTCGTATGTATTTTCCAAATCTGTAAGCAAAGGAAGGGGAAAACCAGCTCAGCTGGGGGTGTTTTAATGCAGTGAAATGTAAATCAACATACTTACAGATAAACTACTATTCAAATTTATTTTTATTGTGGAGGATAATCTCATTAAGGGCAGGGGGAAAAAGCAAAGGCTGGAATGGCAGCATTTTGTTTCCCTAACATTGGGATGTAAAGCAATAAGGAAGTTATTTTCCAAAGGTGGAAATCCAAAGGAATACTCTGATTCATGGTGAAAATAATTGTCCTTTGCTCTCTGGTGGCTTTTACAGAACAGTGAAATGTTCTGGCTTGTGATGATTAAGACTATTCAGCAAGTCACTATAACTGCAGGAATAGCTAAGAGAAGAATGAGTTCCTGGCCTGGCAAAACCAGAAGGAACATTTGGTTCCCTCCCTGGTAGATTGCCCCTTCCTGTTTCACTCAACTTTGTCAACAGTAAGTGTTAAATTAACCTGTAAACTGGAACTCATGTGTCCTGATTAGCTTTTGTTTTAACCGCTTTCCAGGGTGGGATGGGGGGGAGTGCTGTGTGAAGATGGGGATCCTGCTTGAACAGGTTAGTCCTCATCCTAAGCACAGTAGTTCCGTTCCTGCCCTGTAGTGGTTCTGGCAGCAGTGATGGGTGCCGTACCATAGCTTTGTGTCTCACCTGTTAAGTGTCTCAGTTTCTTTTATAGAAGTCTTGATTCAAAAGACTGTATTGTGTCCATAAAAATGAGGAAAGCAGATCAAGCCTCAGGAACAATTAATTTCCTTTTTTTCCCCCTCTTCTAAGGAACACAGTGTGAAATTGCTTCATATGCTAAGGTGCCAGCTTACCTCGTCAGAACAGCCTTACCTTTGAGCAGCTGGAGCTTGCTGTTGGCTTGAGCTAGCAAGGCTTTAGCTTCATCCTGCAACATGCCAGCTTTCCTCCTGGCGCCAGCCGACTCCTCTGTCTTCTTGGCAATGAGTTCTTCCACGGTTCTGTACTTGCCGCTCAGCTCCGTGTTGAGGACCTGTCCCAAATCCAACCACAAGATGGAGCTCATGCGAAAGCCAGTACAGCGGGAGTGACTTCCTCCCTCTATCCTTACTAATCTGGGTGCAAGGAGGGACTACTGTTAGCTCAGTTAACAACAGCAGAAACAGTCTTGGGGTATTTCTTACTTACTATTTAAGACTTTAAGAGCTGGAGTGAAGACTCCTCAGTTGCTCTTTTGCAGATCTGTGGCTGTTTTACAGCACCAGTACTGTCACTTGGCAGGGATTTCTGGGATTCAGTTCCACAGTTCTGTAACTAGCAGAAGCCGTGGCCCCTAGTGCAGCTGGAAAGCTACACATGGTAAGGAACTGGCACTGCTTCTGGTTGAATGCTTGCATTTGGGGAGGAACTCTCTTGTTACCCTTTCAATAATCAGAACGGCTGCCTAGTTTGTGCAGGTGAAAGTGCTGGAGAAGTCACAAGCCTGGTTTCTCAGCTGCTTTTCTCTGAGGGGTTAAGATTAAGGAGCCCTATAACCCAGTTCAATTCAATCATTAAGCATGTTAACAAACTGCAGCAGTACTGAAGGTTATCTTGTGTTTACTTGACAGCATCTGAAATACTACTTGGTGTTTGGATATTGTTGATTTGATGGATAATACAGCTCTGCCTCTCTGGAGACTGGTGGGCTAACTACAGACAAGAGATGGGAGCAATGAAGCTTCTTTTGACAGACTGGTCGATTGTTTTGGTTAATGAGCATTCTTTTGCTATTACAAAGGTGTTTAGCAGACACTGGGACCAATGCCGTATGGTCACAGAAAAAAAATCTTGCATCTCTGACATTTAAAAATTACTCTAGTTTTATATTAAGATAATGATTTTTCTTGTTGCTTGATTCCATATATGCCAAATTCCAGGTTATTTGTCCTGAATCTATAATTGTCATAGAACCATAAATAGTCTATACAAGTGAAAAAAAGTATTACCAGTGTTCCTCTGGCAGACAGTAAAGCTGAAGGACAGAAACATATCTATTAAAGGCTGACAGTGTGACAGGTTTCCTGCAGCTACTTTGGTACCTGAAAACTTCCCAATACTTCTCTCTTTATCTGGTTCCAAAGTAAAAAGCTGCTATCTTTGGTGAGTGCACAGATGTTGGGTTTTTTTCACCCCCAGTACCCGACCAAATAATGTATTCATTGATGTTCCTTTAGCCAAACCTGGGGTAGGAGTTTTGTTGGCTTTCCCCAGCATCTTTCCTGAGCTCTCACCTCTTTAACTTCTTCAGCATTTTTTTTGGCAGTAACAATTGTGTCTTCTATGTTGCCCACATTCTCTGAATTTGTAGCAGCCTTTTGCTTAAGGTCTTCAACACTCTTCTCCAGTTCAAACAGGCGTAAGGTAGCATTGTTCAGTGTTTCTGCAGATGCTGCATTTTCAGATGCAATCTAGCAGTAAGAAGCGTAAGAGTTACACTTCAAAAGACATTGGATATAATACTTAGCTTTCTGCTCAACTAATTAGTTCATGTTCATAGATCTGATTTAAAAAACAGCGGTTTAGTTTTGCTAAAAATGTCCAATTGCAGTTAAGAGTGAAAAAGCCTGCTTGAGAAGAGTACATAGGGGGCTGCAAAAGCATTAATGAGCATGGTTAAAAAGTATTTGATTGCATTAGACACGCAAGAGTTGCCTAATCTGCTGACAAAACTTCAGACATTTGACTCCAGCATGTGATAATGGACTTGTGAAGCTTCTAAACTGGCCAAGCTTCAAGGGTATAGATAACACTGGTCTTCTGTGGGCTTTGAGGTGAAGTTTGAAAACTCTTTATCTGACAAGATTACAGCACTTGCCACTTCAATCCAGTATTTGTTTATTTTGATCTGGTGCTGCAGTGGTGGATGACACTGAGCGTGGCTGCACCAATACATGACCACTGTGGCTTGCCTTGGCAGAGCTGCTGCGTTGGAGGGCTACAAGTCCTGCTCATTTAACTTGGATGGTGCAGGATGTGGGGTGGGAAAAGCCTTTTGGTTGGGTATTGTTTGGTTTGGGTTTTTTGTGGTTTGTTGGTGGTGGTTGGCTGGGGGTTTTTTGCGAACAAATAGTCCCCTAGCATCTGTCTTACTCACTCAAAAGTTGATGTGAAGGTAGGAATGGTTTAGATTCATTTTAAGTGCAGTCTTTGCTTTGCAGTCCCCAAGAGCCTTCCCTAGGCAGGCTTACATCAGTTTCTAATTATCAGACTTAGTGCTGTTTCTGTATTGTAAGAAATACTCATAAAAAAAACTCACTGAGGTCAGCAGGTCTTGAGTTCCTTTAATATCTTCATCAGCTTGTTTGATGGCTTTTTCAGCTGCATTTTGAGCTTTTTCAGCTTCTTCCAGTGCTGCTTTCACCATGTCTGCAGTGACTTTAACATCTGTTGCACCTTTGCTGTGGAGCAAAACTCTGTTAACGCTAAAAATGCTTTTACTTTGGAATCAGAAAAAACCCTACACTGCGAAGGAACACTTTTGCCCCTGAGTGAAGGAATGAGAATCTACATCAAGGAGAGTTAAACTGCTTTTTCCGACACAATGAGATGAAACAGGGCTGCATACCTTGCTTTTTTAGCTTCCTCCAGTAGCATTTCTGCTCTGGCAATGTCTCCAGCACTCTGCTGCAGAATGACCTCAACATCAGAAAGGCTTTCCACACGCTCGCGAATATCTTCTGTCAGGGCTTGCAGCTGCTGGGGAGTGCTTGGCATCTCCATGTTCAGCACTTCATTAGCCACTGCCTCGATGCTATCCAGGTCAGCACTGTCCTCTAGAAAATGGACACAAATGACAAGGATGTGGGTAAAAGCTTCCCTCTGTCAAGTCCAGCTGCTCCTTAAAGAAGGGAAGTCACAGGAAAACTTCCACCCCCAGACTTACAAAAAATTAAGGTGCTAAAACTGCTTCCTTAGGGTGAAAATTCCCTCCTCCTCAGGAGAGGCCCAGCAGGTGTGGAGGCCCTGCTGGCATGGCTCTCTTGGAAGCCATTTGAAGATCTTGGTGATTAGCTGCACCACAGTGGGGGGACCCGAGCCCAAGGAAACAAAGCCAACAGCTGCAGGTAAATGTGTTTGTGCTAACATCATACTCAGCCCTGTGCAAACAGGGAAGGAATGGGTATGCCATGCTGCTGCTTGCTGGCAAACAAGGCTCTCATTTAACTTTTAAATGCATTCTTACAGAGAGATAAACTCATAGTTTCTGACTTTCTTCCCCTTTAATACTACTTTGTCTTTCTAGACAGAATTTATGAACATACTTGGCTAAGTACAGAAGTCCAAGAGCCTCAACTGAAGTGCACACAAGAACATGTCACAGTTTGCTCTCACTTTTCTATTGTCTTGGTTTTCTCATGTTTCCAGATTTCATCATAGACACTAAGTTGGAGTGGGGGGGACAATGACACAACTATTGCATTAACCCTTGGAGGGTGATAGAGATCTAAAAATAGTTTTTACAAACCCAGAATCAAAATATAAGTAAAATGTAAAGTTTTTACGCATTAGGAAGTCTCTAATCTGCTTAATAAGATTTCTCAGATCTTCATTGCTTCTGTCCACTTGTTCTTTTGTAGCATTGGTTTTGAGCAAAACTGCTTGTGCATTTTGTTTTGCTTCATCAGCTCTCTGTTTCGCCTCAGAGACCTAAAGGGAGGAAAATGGAAGGCTTGATTGCATATCTTATGCTTTTAAGGCCTGTTTTAAAACAACTCTGTTGGAGTCAGAGGTAATAGTAATGAGGAATGCTTTTTCTCATAAAAGTCACAGAACACTTAGAAGCTGGCTCTGATCCATACCACCAGTGCTAGTTTAAACAGTTCAGGCTGATGTTTAGTTATCCATGAAGCTTCACTTCAGCGAGCTCCCTTGCTGAGGATCTTTACAAGCACCGCGAAGTTATGCAACCCAAAGCATTCTGGAGTGAGCCAGCACATACTTTGCTAATTAGTGTCTAAACTTGTGTTACAACTGAAAGATATTTTTTTTTCTTTTATAATATCTAACAATTGATTTGGTGTATTACCATTCTTGAGAGTTGCTCAACTTCTGCTAATGCACTGAGGATGTCCCTGTCAAAATCCATGGCCTTCTGCCAGGCGTTGTGAGCCACAGTCACCAGCCCCTCGCAGCCAGGGCCCCCACACTTCTTCTTCCCCTCCTCCGTTCGGCAGCTCAAGCCGCCGCACTCGGACTCGTCACAGGAGGCTCCCGCGGCAGTGCCACATGTCTGCAGGGACACAGGACACAAGGCAAGCAGTCACAGCCTGACCTCCATTGCTGAGCTCTGTGATGCTGCTCTACCAGAAACTTTTAGAGTTGTTTTTTTTTTATAAAAAGCAAAATTATTTCCATCGGCAATGTTGTCCTGAGAATTATCCACTACTTGGTCAGTTGTTTGGCAATGAAATAACAGAGGAAGGCAAAATTAGAAAATTCCCCATTCTTGTGAGGTTCTTTTCCCTTTCAAGCCCCCACCCCCTTTTTGCCAAATGACAGTCACTAATCAAGGTTTTGCAGCTAGAAAACCGTGGAACAACCTTGTGCCAAGTTAACTGCAGCTGTCTCCTGTGAAGTGTAAATGAGTCCCTCTTACCTGTTTGGCATGCAACCCAGCAGTAGCTAGAAAGCAGAAAGACTTTTTTTGTGTGTGTCTCATGATTACACCTCCAAGCAACTCAGTGTTTACTGCCTTGATAAACATCTACCCAAGATTTTCTGTCCTCAAGAACAGTCAGGCAGGAATGTAGGTGAAGGGAAGCTTAAACCAATAGATGTCTCTTTCTTGCCTCTAGAGAAAAATTAGAGGGCTGGGGGAGTGAGAGGCATGATTAGTTGTAAAGTAGGGGGACAATTCAGCTGTGAAGAGCTCACCCCCTAACACAGGCCTGGCCTGCCCCGGGGAATTAATAAGTAGTTCCCTACAGCCTGCCTTCACCCGGGATTCTTCAGGGATTGTTCTCTGAACGCAGCTGGTCAATTTCAAAGTGAAACTGATGGAACACCCAGCCTCTCCCAAGAAAAAGACACCCTTGATATTTACAGATGACTAGGCAGCTTCAACAGAGAAAATGCCCTTTTGACTCCAGCTCACTGTAAGTTCTGCTTTGTCTCAAGCATAAGGAGGATAAGCCCGTGGTGATGCTGAGGTGGGCACTTCACAGGAGTCAGTGCAAGCAGAAATGGTCCCTGGCTGGGCACTGCACATGCACAGTGTGTTCCCTACAGAGCTGCAGAAAGGAAGAGGGAAGCCTAGAGAAAGCAAGCACTGAACTCAGGACGGGCTTAAGAGCCCATCAGATGGCTTCCAGCCCAGCAGATCTGCTATGCTTTTCTGCACGTGGGAACTCTGTTCACTGCAAAGGGCTTCGGGTTAGGGCAGGGGTGATGCAAAGACAGGTGCTCTGTTTGGGCTGGGAAGGGTAGGAGAGAGACCAACAAGAAAGGCTGGCGCTTGAAAGCCAGCAGGTCTCAGAGCCCACTGATTGCACAGCCCAATTATAGCTCACAAAATAACCCCATGAACCAAGCAACGTGCATTTTCCATGCCCTACAGTTCCTCCCCGCCTCTCGCTTCTTCACAAACCCGATTTCACTTTTTCTGCAGGTTTTATCCTGGGGATTTTAAGCTGTGTACCTTCTCAGCCACCTCGGAGAGATCCAGGCTCTGCAGCTTGCCTGCGAGCTCATCCAGCAGGCGTGCCTGCTCCTCTTGTTTGGCCTTGAACTGGGCCTCCTTCTCATTGATTAAGTCTTCCACTTCCTGCCGCGTTTGTGCTGACAGCTCCACAGCGCTGTCGGGCTGGACAGTGGAGGCATTGACCCTCTCCTCTGCCTCCAAGGACATCTGGAAATACTTGGTGATACTATCCAAGGCTCCTGTAGGAATCAAACGGAGCTGATGAGGAATCTGTTCAGTAACCCAAAGTAACGTGTGTTACAGATGTTAGCAGATGACACGTCAGGGTTAGCGATATCTCACATCACATTAAATGAAATGCCGGCCTCTGCAGCTCTGTTCAGGACCACTGCAAGGTTTAGAGAATTGGGCCTGTTGTAGAAAAAAAGGTTGGTATTTTTGCTGGTGGACAGTGTCAAACTGGACTTGGAAGTTAAGCCTTTCTCTGACCGTAGTGACTGAATTCTGCTTGCCCTAAGAGCAAAAGGACATCCAGGAGATGCTTTTAGGTTTTTTAGGGGAACAGTCTGTTTTCTAAGGATTCACTTATCCCATTGATTCTTATTGCTTGCCCTGGGATGTCTGGTTTATGGAGTCACTGCTTGGAAACTGGGCAGAGCTTTCCCAACAAACAACTGCTTGATCAAAGATGCTGACTTATGGAACTGTTAGTCTGGGACAGCTCCAGGAGAGACCTTGAATGGGTGTGAGGGACCCTGTGGGGGTGGCCATATCCGGCACCTCAGGGCAGCTTTCCTTTGCAGAATGCAAAAAGTCAGGCACTCCCCTGTTCTACATTCCAATTGCCTCACTCTACGATATTCCATGTTCACTGGAAGAAAATCTGACTTCTGGCAAACCAGGAAATTTAAAAGAAAAATTTAAAAAATTCTTTCTTGGACGTCACATTCCAAAAAACTTGGTGACATTCTCTTTCTCCAGTAAATTTTGAGTCTTGGCACATTTCAGTGTGCCAATGGGCATGCAAGGTTTGGGTGGCTCAGAAGAACTGGGCCCTTTACAGTGTGCTCTTAGTCACAAAGACCCATCTTTTTCAACTAGAAACAGACATTTAACAGACCAACAGGAATAAGGGAGACATCCAGGCATATCTTGAAATCTGTGGTGCACTTTCTGCTGTTGTGTCTCATCTACAATGTATTAAGCAAGATACTTTAAGGTAATTCTGTGCCCCAAGAATTTGAGCCAGCTTTGCAATATGCAGAGCGAGAGAGAGAGGGTGAGGGGGCAAAAATTCCTGCTGCATCAGCAACTCTGCTAACTCACAGAAAGAAGCTGTCCTCCTAAGAACTGTTTTACCGCAAGCTAGAAGATTAACCTGGTATTTAAAACCACCCATTAATCAAATCTTTGGCCACCCCACTTTCTCCCCCTCCCTGTGACACTCACCCCGAACATCAGAGATCTTGATGAACTCTAGCTGTTCTGCAAGTTCCTTCACGACGCGGTCCAGGCTTTTGGCGTCCGTCTCCAGCGCGCTCAGGTCCGTGTCTGTGCTGTTGCTCTTCGCTGCTAAGGCTGACAGGTTTTCCTCTATGTCAGCTATCTTAACTGTAACATCTGCTGTCAGCTTTCTGTAAAACACAGGCACAGGACTCAACGGGGGAGGAGGGAGGGTTGTCAGCCTCGATGCTTCACTGCAGAGTGGTGGCTAGAGCTGTACCCAGCTTCTCCCATGGCAGGACCTGTACTCCCTCATTGGAGCTCTAAGTGATTTGTAACAACACGCCTACCTAGAATACTGTTTTGTTTCCTTTATCACACAAAACCACTTCTTAATCTACAGCACATTTATAAACTCAAAGCACCAAATTGCTCAGAAAACAGCTGCTTTGTGTAAGATTAACTGGAGGCAGATTCCAGAGGACTGGTGTAATGCTCTTGTATCATGGCAACTGCATAGGTCAGAGTTGAGTACTATGATCCATACATAATTTGTTTCCCATCCCACACAGCTACAAATGCAGTTTTGATTACTATGAGCTCGTGGGTCAGATTTGAACTTCAGGAAGCAGGCGAGGGCCAGGGGGGAGCCTTAGTCTTAACACAATGGATTCTTTTAACTTGTCTGTAAAGATCCCTCCTCACCAGACGTTTCTCTAGGGCTACGAAGGAAAACCTCCCGCCCTGAGCACTCAGCATGGCCTCAACTCCACGGAGCAGGCTTTAGCTAGTGGGATAACCCTAAAAGGAAAAGCAAGGGCATGTTCCATGTCAAGGCTGCTGCAGAACAGAAGTAGGCATAGGAAGCTATTCCCATCCATGGTGATCCCACCAAACCCAGCATTTCCTCACTCTGAAAGAATCAGGCAGTATTTAAGCTCTAAGATCAATTTACAGCTCTCTCAACAGCCCAACAGCCTGTTGTTTTCCAGGACTCCTCCTTTTTCTACACAGCCAGAGAGGAGCAAGAACAGATGCACATACACGTATGTTAAGGAACAGCAGCTCCTCAGCTGCTCTGACCTCCCTCAGTACACACAGAGCCCAAAAGCAGCAGCAACCCCCAGCTCTCCAGCTGGTGGGAGGAAGCTGCAGGGCACAAGCTACCCCTAATTGAGATATTTGTGCTTTAATCCTCACCCCTTTGCTTTGTGCAGTCCCCTTCACAATGCACAAGCAAGTTGGTGCAGTTGTAGACAGGGCTGGAAAGCATCTGTAATCCTACTTAATGTTGGACTGACCCATCTTCAAAGGCACAGACAGCCATCTTTTGTATGCTTAGCCCCACAACAAAACACAAGGCTCCTACCCTGAGAAAAATGGAAACAATCCGTGTTATAAAGCTGATGCTTCCCACCACACATGCTCAGAGTGTGGAAAGGAGCCCAAGTTTCCAACTCATCAGCTACACGTGGAAATCCAGGAATTCAATCTCTCCCTCTCTTCATTCTCTCACATAATAGCAGTGCTTGTCCTTTGCCCTGGGGCAGCGCAAGGCAAGCATGAGTGGCTCCCTGGTAATTAGCTGCCTGGTGAGCAGTGGGAGCAGGACAACCCCTACCCAGCACGTGGCAGCTGCACTGCTCCTGCCTGCCCCGGCCAGGTTTCTGGGTTTCTGCAGTGGGATGGACGCTCACAGTGGGACGGATGCTCACTGCTGGCACAGAGCACAGCCAGGAGCTCCACCAGCACCAGGACACGCTCGCACAGCGTACCTCACCCAGCAAGATGAAAGGAGCCACAGTGTCCTCAGCCCAGCATGGCAACATCACTCACTCAAGTAAATTCAAGTTCAGTGCAACTCCCACTCATTCCCATGCTAGACTTATCCGTAAAATTCCAACCACACTCACTCTGCTTCCTCGAAGAGATTCTCAATGTTCTTCAAGGGCTCGGCTGCTGGATTTTGAGCGACGATGGTTTTAATTTCACTGAGCTTCTCCTCCAGCGTGTTGAGTGTCTTCTGGTATGGGCCAGTGACTCCAGTGACTTTGAGGGTATTCGCTCTGTCCAGGAACTGCTGGGTCCTGTTAGCCAGCTCGCTGATGATCACATCCCAGAGGGCAAAGCACTGGTGGCACGGCACGCAGTTGGGGAAGAAGCCCGAGTAGCCCCGGGAGCATTTGTCGCAGCGTGGCCCTTCCACCCCTTCATTGCAGATGCACTGCCCAGTGGCACGGTCACACTGCGGGGTCTGGATGCCATGAGGGTTGCAATCGCATGCTGGAAGCAGAAAAAGGTACATGTGAAGGCTGTGGAGAGGGAAATGACAGTGATGTTGGCAGAGTGGGAAAAAAAATCAGCTGTAAATAAAGTGGTGAAATGAGTGCAGAAGTAATTGGTGTCTGGATTATAATAAAATAATTATGGATGTATCACTTGGGTACAGAGGCAGCAGGTTTGAGTGTGAAAGGGGAGAGACAGAGAAGGAACCCCAGGGCAGATCAGGATTTGGACATCTCTGAAACAGGAACAATATTCGAGCAAGGATGGACACCACTTCTTACAATGTTTGGATGTCAACTGGATAGTAACTAAAGATTCCGGTTTCACTCCTACAATGAAGAGTGAGTAGAGCAGGACTCTCCAGACAGGAAAATAAATGACAGGCAGACACATAGCAGAGGGTTTATGAGCAAAACAGGAGTCAAATGGGAAAAGCGAACTAGGAACAACCACTTACTGTCTCCTCCAGCACAGGAGTAAGGGTCAACTGAGGAACTCAGCAGATCAAAACCCAACCACCTTCCCCTGGACCTCCTACAAACAGCACACTAAATGGAGATAGTTGATTACACAGCACTCAGTAAAGCAGTGGAGCCTCCTTCCACAAGACACTGTGGGTGCTAAAAGCTGAGGTGGCTTCAAAGAAGAACAGGACAAATTTATGGAGTAATAGCCCTTGAGAGATCTTCTATGCAGAGGTACAGGGACTGGCTCAGGACATGCTCCTGCCACAGATGTTGCGAAAACATTCACAACACACATCAAGGAACCTGGCCCTGGGCTGACATTTGGGGTATACAGAAAATGAGAAAAAATCTGGCAGTGAAAAGTAGAATAGAACAAAGAACGTGGTCATGGGCAGCCCTCTCTAAGGTGCACACTGAGCCTACACGCTGTTACGTTCAAGTGGGAATGAGGATGATTTCTTTAAATATGTTTTTTAATTATTGCACACTTAAGAGCACCAACTCAAGAGTCAGCGTCCACACCTTCCTGAAATGCACTTCTTTGTCACTAACCCACCATGGAGAGAAGTTACTCAATTAACTTACTGATATACTGTCATTTCTAAAAGCACAGACACACTTTGTACACAATAATGCTATCAGGAGAAGCGTTTCCATGCAGCAGGGCTGCCACCTGAACTCTCCTCCTTAATTACACAGGAAGCAGCAGCAGCAGAGGGCACCACCAACATGCAAAGCTTTTAATAAAGAGATGGCAGCAAACAAAAAAAGGGAGGCTTTGAAAATATGCACATTATATAACTACCATCATGGCAGAGTACAACCAGAGCAGGTCAAGCACACATTCCTCAACCAGGAAAAGGACTGTGATACTTGATAAAAGCCTTCACTTACACATCCATTTACCAGGCATCCTTGAAGAAGGTTAAATTGCTCAAAAAGGCTCATAAATCGATTCACACACCCCAAGCAAATGCCCCCATGAAAAAAGGGCAAAACACAAAGCCGTTTTCAAGATTGTACATTGTTTGCTTCAATGGCAGAACACAGCGGTGGTCCTTCAGTTCAAAAATCGCACAAAGAGCCTCAGCAGCACAAATCGTTCCTCAACAAAACCACTTTCTTGTACAATGTGAATATGATAGGCAAGAGACAAAAATAACTTCTGCTGCTTGGACAATTGAGCAAAACGGTCCTTTGTTCTTTGAATTATACCCTGACACAAGAGATTGTTTTTACTTTACATTGAAAGTGCTTAAGTAGTCAACTCACCACAGAATATGCTCCCTGCAGGCAAACCGTTGAGTTCCTGTTTGAAGGTCAGTTAACCCTTCTGTCAACTAATAAGGCCCAGAGTATAATGATGAATTGTCCACATTCCTCTGTATAGAAAGAGGCTAAATGGCATGTGGTTTTTCTCAAAGATCCTGAGGTCTGATCAAGTTACATGAATACTTGCTTCTGGCAAATCAGATCACTGTATTTACTCACAGATTTAAAAAGCTTAAAGTGGAAAGAAAAAAAAAAAAAAAAAAAAAAAAAGAAAAAAAACCAACCCCATGTTGGTAATTCTACTCCTGAATACCTCATGTTCAGGAAAAGCAGATGACATGGCTTTAGTAGCATTTACATGGTAATGTGGATTCCAAAATCTCTGGAGCCAGAAAGGGAAGGGGAGGAAAGAATTTAGGTACTAACTTGTTTGCTAAGTGAAAACCCAAACTCTGCAGCTGCCTGTTGGGAGATGATAAAGAGCAAAGAAGTAATTTATTCTACATTTATTCTGTGAGATTGCAGGGCTCAACTTTGTCCTGAAGTGGTAAAAAAACAACTTTACCTGAAACGGCACCGTGACAGTGGCAAAAGTTCCACGTGAAAGTAAAGAAAAGCCTCCAAGCTGGACAGGGTTGGCAAATAACTCATGGAAGTATAATAACTGAGTTACACATCCATCATTCCTAACAGTGGGTGCACATCCCTCAAAAGAATTCCTGTGCCATTTGACTATCACTGCCAATGAACTGGGATGTGAATACAAGAGATGTTTTGATTCCTGTCACCTGCTACAAACAGAGGAACACCATGTCAAAACAATCCAGCATATCACATCCAGTATAGTGTTTGACCAGAGCATCCCATCATCACAGTGGAGTTATTGCTCCACCTCCTTTATTAATATCCAACTATAGCTGTGGCCACTATGTGAGTCAACTCCTATGGAGTCCAGTACTAAAAATGCTCTCTGTTATGGCAGTTTTGCTTCTGATGTACCCAAAAATGTTAACTCAAAGTCTCTGAAGTATTACTTGGCTCAGAAGATTTTGGCTCTAACCAGTGCACTCGTAAGTCTGATGTAACACCTGAGTAGCTACACCACATCTAATGTTAGTATATGCCTTGTTAATCTATTTTTTTCCACAAACAAGAAACACACAGGCACATTTACTGATGCAGAAGTGTTTCCAATATTACTCAGTAGCTAGTGATGGCTGTATACTCCACTTAACATAGTATATGTGGAATAAGGAAAGACAGTCCTGTAAGTTCCTTTTAAATGTCTTGTCTATGCTTATGTGACTAGAAATTGGGAGTAGTTGTTCATTTTGCACTGCAAAACCACACAAATGTTGAGTTTACTACAAGATACTTAGGTGCCTTAACCAAAGCCAGGGTGAAGGGCTGCAAGTTTATACAGTCAGGGCTTGTTTTGAAGATCATTGTTAGACAGGGTTCAAATCTGTCCCTGGGTAAGCAGAGCAGGACACTGCAGTACCTCCCATGAAAAACAGTGGAGGAAAATAAGTCTTTTGAAATTGTTGGCCAAAAATTTAGGGGTTTTCAAAGGTGCATTTACTAAGTTAAACAATAGGTTTCTGTTTTGAAATGTCATTTTGAAACTGGACATATTGTTTTCTTTAATTGAACGTTCACATCAGAGATTCTTCTATGGCATATTCGAACTTCAGTGAAATCACATTTTTGACATGAACATTTTTAGCCAATTTCTCCAGCAAGGACCTGCTGATTATCAGACTGTCAGTATAAAAGGCACTAGCTGTGTCTGTTTACAAATGCACGTGCACATATGTGCATGCACACATATAAAAATTTCACATGGATGCTCTATCACCTTGATCAATGCATTTCTCCTCCTCCTTTTTCCTGATCCTAAAGACAGAAGTAACACCCATACATGTATACTGAATGCAGTATTACAGAAACCTAAAGGGAGAAATCCCAAAGAAGCAAACGACTAAAGAGGTCTGCTTTAAACTCACAAGGATTTATGAATTGCTTTATCTTTCACCTCCTCTGACAGTTTTGCTACCTTTCCCTCCAATCTGGAATATTTAGCACTCACTTCCATTTAAACTACTGCAATTGAATCTGTGGCATATTTGCACATCACTTACTTTAAAGTAAGGTGTGTCAGAGCAGTTGGTACTACAGCAGAGATGATATAATGGATACAGTATGAAGACCAGTCTCAATGTTCAGTTCCCTACTGCAGGATGCCAGGAACAAGGAAACGTTCCACATCACCCTACACAGAACAGAAATCACTTTTGTAGACATATTTCCTTTACTGCTTGAGACTGAGGACAGCAAGCATCAGATGTTTAACTCCTCCACAGAAAAACACAGAGGTTTTGTTCAAACATGATTTCCTGGCATCATTTCCCAGTGGTAGTGAAGCACTATGATAAGAAAACCATTCAGCAATTTGTAAGGTTGAAAGTTTTGCAGAGCTAGCAAATTTCTTCTAAATAATCAGCTATTGATTCAAATTACCCTGTAAGCATATTTTTAACTCCTCAGTGTTATGATTTTCAGCAGGAATGTTAAGATAAGATCCCAGCCTAGAATTGCTGGAGTTGTGCTGCACATTAACATGCTAGCAGACCTTACCAAAAGGGCAGTTTTCTGGAAGCAATATACATGACAGTATTTTATGACCACAGGTCAATTGAAATTATGAAACTCAAAGTGAAAATTGTATTTTCTTTAGTGTAGAATGTGTCTGACTTCTTTTAGACACTTACCACAGAAGGAAAAGGAACATCTGCTAGTTTTCTCTCAGCACAATAAACATCTCCTACAAAAGCAGCCTATGTTAATAGTTTGAGAGCCAAGTGTTAAATTAAGACTACAAAGCTTATTCTTAAATGGCAAGGGAGTCAATTTCAGTGAACAGATGTTCCAGCATCAGCTAAATAACAAAGATTAAAAATTGAGAAAAAACAACATTCTGCAATGTCTGCAGTGTGCATTCGATAATTTTTTTCACCGTAGTTCAATTCTGTGGTTTTACAATAGGGCTTGATACTCATGTCCAGCACAGAAAAAATATTAGCACCAGTATGATTCTTGTGCAGGGGCTATAGCAACACCACCTAACTTCCAATCTCACACAGTACCACCTACTAACTGCACTCTGTTCTGTTTTTCAATTTATAAAAACAGTGATGATAGTAAAATTGTCATTTCATTTATACTGTATGAAACAAACTCACAGTATCTACTGTGCAAGGGCATTGTTTGAGCTGCATCTGCAGCCACACCATGTCTCAGAGGCTTCCTGGGATCCTGGAGCCTCCTGCTATTATGTGATTTGTGGGCTGAAGTCGGCACAGAGCTCAGCACGCCTAGTCCTGCACTTTGGTTGCCAGGCTTTGGAAAAGGTCCAGCAGAATGCCTGGGAGACTTGAATTTCATGAACTCTGTAATCCCAGTGTTTACTACCTTAGCAAGGATTTCTATGCACACACAGGCGTTCATGCACACAGCTCATGGGTGGAGCACCGGCCAGAGGGGAGTCCTGCAAAGTGGCTGGCAGTGCCCCCTGAGCAGGCAATGCTCACAGCACAGCTCCTGCTCACTGGAATCCTCACAGGGATCCACACAAGGCTGACACACACACTCTAGGCTTTTCCCCATCCTCTGTGCCTCTGCTGTGCTTGTTGCAGGCATCGTGCCAAATTCAGTGAGAAAATATTGCGCTTTTTCAAAGCACAGGGAATAAGCAGTCTCTGAAGATGCAGCCCTACAGGCTCTCTGCGAGTGTATAATCCCCACTGGACATCTGTGGGTGCTGGGACTGCACCCAGAACTGAGGGGTCCAGCTGCTGCCCAGACACAGGCACCCACCTCAGCTTGCCCCAGTGGTCTGCTCCCAGTGTGATCTCTGTGGACATGCAAAGAGGAGCCATCGGATGATGCCTTCTCTCCACAGCAGGGAGCACAGACCACAAATCAAAGCACCTGGATCAGGCGCAGAAACCTGCCTCCCCCGGCTTCTGCTTCATCAGCTCTGGTCTTATCAAGGTTTCTAGAAAACACATCACAGCAGCAGCTGGCAGTGGTCACTGCCATTGATGGGGATGGCAGGGAAGCGTGCCCTAGAACCTTGTTTCCAGGAGCATGTTGAGACCTGGGGTCACACTCGCAACTCACTGCTGCTGCAAGAGCTGTGGCCCCAGGCCTGCCCTAGATGGGCTAGTTTGTACATCTCCACATAGCTTTGCCCACAGGCACTTGGATTTTTTCAGTACTGTAAAGGGTGTCACAGCAATGTGAGCAGTACAGTCCCCACTTCTCATCAGGAGCTTGTGTCTCTTGGTGCCAACAACCTGAAAACCTCTTGTGAACAGATCACAGATCACTGCCCCTGGAGTAATTGATTCACCCTGTGATTTCCAACTTTGAGAAGAAACCACTTGCCCTAGACAGTGGAGGATCCCACCCTGGAGTCATTGGGACTGATGTCCACACCTCTGCATCAGCTTGGTGCCAGCAGCGAAGATGGTCTGCTCCCACTCACATGGTTCTGAGGTCTCACTGCTCCCCATCCAAACTGGTTTCTATTTTCTTCCTGAATGCAGCACAAAATGTGGCCGTATTGGCTGCCTGGGCCAGACTGAGCATGCCACTAAGGGCAGGTGGCAAACGTCATGGCCAGGAGCCCATGTGCACCCCCGCAACTGGAGCCGACATCTTTGTGACAAAGAGTCATCTCAGTTCCAGCTTCACTTTGGCGTCATGCCAGATTTCAGCTATTTTCCAGGGATACTGATCTGCAACTCCTTAAACAGCAGAGTTTTCCAGCCTGCCTGCAAACCACTTACCACTGAGAGCTGCTACCTGCCCACGCAGCAGCTGCAGTCTGCCAGCCTGAACATCACCACTCCCTCCCTGGGGCTAAGTGAGGGCTAAGAAGTTGATTGTCTCCTTGCCAAGGAAGGACAGGAGATGGGCAGGAGGCACTGACCCCACCATGCCGGGGAGACTCTGCAGCACCACTCGGCTGGATGCGTTCCATGAGCGAGCACATGCTTGGAGCCTGTCCAGAGCATCACACCACAGGCTGCCAGGGCTCAGCCCTGGGCACTGACTCTCCCCACCTGCCACAAAGACCTCCTTCCTATTGGACATAACCATGAAGGAAAATCTGCATTTTCACCTGGGTGAGTCTCCTGTATTACCTGGAGGAAGAAGGTATGATGGCCTAAAAGGAGAATGTAGATCTTGTGTGGTAAAAACAGGCTCTGAAGAATATGTTCTCTCTTTACTTAGAAACATTAAAAAGCAGGTTTTTACATGTTCGAAAGGCAGCGGAAAATCCGTGAGAGACCACAAACTGCTGGTATGCTACAAAATCTTGCTGATAAGGTATGCAGATGGACTCCATCAACAAACCCTGATGGAGACAACTGATACCAAGAGACAATCCCTGCCCTGGAGCCAGCAGGGTCAGCATGCCCCTCACCCTGTCAGAACACACACAGCCTTCCCAAAAGGCTGCCTCACCCCGCAAGAAACCCACTATGTACTCAGAAACTGGGACAATTCCCCAGTCCTTTCATGTGCTTCGCTAACCAAGTAGCTGTGACCTGCCTATCTGTCAAGATAATGGGCTCTAAGGTATCTCTATTGTAAAGGATTTATTAAAGACCACAGCAAGCACATTCCTCCCTGCAGGAAAAAATACCTTAATCTATTGCAAACCCTCCTGGCAAAGGCTCCTATTTGAACAGATCAGAGATACAAGTTTGTTCTGGTCTGGACAATGTTTGAAGTTTCTTTTCCAGCTAATGAACAGACTTGTTTATAATGAAAGGACAAAGAGCATCCAGTTTTCTAAACAAGCAACCCCATGGCACTCCGCTTTGCAACATGTAGCTATGGCTAACCCATTGCATGAACTCTGCTCACTGCTTTATTTTCATCTGAAATACAAGGAAAGTCTCCTACTAAAAAAACCCTTATTTATTCAGGCCCAGTCTCCCCAACAAGACACAAGAGGAGAAAGTGCTCTTCAGCTACATAAAACTGAAAGACAAAGGAAACTGGTTTCCAGACCAATTCTCAAACCCTAATGCTTGTGATATGTTTTCTTACCACACTGGATTACCTGACAGCATTGCAAGCTTACCCTTTATGAAGAGCTGCTTCTAAACAGAGATGTTTGTTTCTAAATAAGGGTCAGACAAGAAAAATACAGGCAAGCCCAGGGCTGGGTTCCTGACGCACATCCTGTCCTCTAAAACACCAAAACCTCAGGAGAGACCCCAACATGCCTTCCTCCCTCATTTCCAAGGCTTGGGTGGGCTGCTCCCGGCAGGGGTGTCCCAGTGCACTGGGACCACACAGACATTTCCAAAGGGAGCAGGTGGAGCAGGCATCAGGGTTGGACTCACCTCGGCACTCCACGCTTGGGTCACCCCAGAAAAGCTCCTGGCACTCCCGACAGGTCCGGCCTCCAAAGCCTGGCATGCACTGGCACTGCCCTGTGAACTGCCAAAAAACAACCCAGCAGAAGATGTGAGCACCTCAGCAGCTCGTCCCTGCACCGGGGCAGAGCCCCAGCCGCATCCCCGCGCCGCCTCACCTCGTTGCAGGCAGGGCCGTGGGAGCGCAGGGGGTCGCAGTCGCAGTGCTCGCAGCCCGAGCCGCTGGCCAGTCTCCACGTGTGGGGGGCACAGCGGTCGCAGGTCTGCCCCACCACGTTGGGCAGGCACCGGCACTGCCCCGTGGCCGCCTCGCACCGGCAGCTCTCCGAGCCCTCGCAGTCCTCCCGCACCGTGCCCAGGGAGTTGCAGACACACTCTGAGGAAAAGAGCACGGCACCTCGATGTCAGCCTGGCCTCTCCCTACCAGCCTGCCCTGAGTTCACACCTAGGTCATTCTCTGAGGGCAGACGCTCGCACATCCCAGGGCCCGTGGCCATGCGTGGCTGACCCAACACTGAATAACTCAGCACTGCCCAAGAGCCCTCCTCATGTCTCAGGCTGGCCACCTCTACAGCTTCTGTCCCAGCACAGAGAAGGTCACAGGAGCCCTTCATTCCAGCAGCAAAGCACTCCACGCTCCTTTCCTCCCTCTGCACACAACCAAAGTCCAAGTCTGCCCAGTGCCCGTCAGCCGGCTACAGTGGCAGACCTGCTTGAAGTGACCGATGGTGTGCTTTCCCATCCAGCAACCTGCCTGTCCTGCTGTGCCTGGTGCCACAGGAGAGGAGGGCCTGCCTTCCCACCACCCGCTTCGGCTCCCCACTCACTTCTGCAGTCCTGCTGCAGGGCACTCCCGTAGTAGCCCTCTCTGCAGAGGTGGCAGTTTTCACCCTCCGTGTGATACAGGCACTTCACGCACGCTCCGGTCCTCTTGTCACAGGACTCTGGGTCAGTGGTGTCGATGTTGTTGTTGCACTGGCAGGGCTGGCAGGCGCCGCCAACCTCATCGGGGCTCCCAAAGAAGCCAGACGCACATTCATCACACCGACTGCCTGTTTGAACAAGCAGGCACAGTGGGAATGACCATCACGGCTTCCAAGCACACAGCCTCGTAACTGGCAAGACTGAGGCACGGCAATGAAGGCCATTAAAGGGGGGCACTAACTGGATCATGCTCAAAGCAACAGAGGCAGCACTTGGTGCAACCACGGCAGCTTGGTGCACCATGGATAGTACCACCCAGGGCACCAAGGCATGGTGCTGCAGTCCAGCTGCCAGCACATTTGTCCCCTCAGTTCCACTGCTGTCCTGCCCCTGTGCTGACCACAGGTCATCTCTCACCACAGTGGCACCTGCAGCAACAGCCCATTGGTGCTGGTGCTGTGGTCCCATCCAACCCATAGGAACATACCCCTCCTCACTGAGAGGTTCAGCCCAGCCAGCCCCCCTCCATGCACCCACCACGTACCTATGTATCCCACGCTACAGACACACACGACTTGCAGCGTGACTGGATCCTGGTAACAGCCATTGGCAAACTGGCGTCCACTCTCGGGGCCATCGGGGCAAGGGCAGGGGCGGCAGTGGTCACCTGATCCCAGGATGGGGTCTCCGTAGTAGCCAGCCTGGCACCTACACAACAGGGTACACTGCACACAGGGCATCGCAGGCAAACACACTGCAGCCTTGCCATTACTAAGTTCGGGTTCTCCCACTACTGTCAAGAACCAAAGTGTAGAAATATCCTTATGGTCCTCCCTTGCCACTCACTCTCCTGGCAGCTCTGTCCACAGAGGCAAATTTGTCTGGCTTACACCAGCGTAAGGGCAGGAGACCCAAGGCTGGATGTCAGCCCTGTCACTGCAAGGCCTCTCAGAAGGCTTGCAATGGTTCTCTAAAGGCCTGGCATCCTGTAATGTGCGCTCAGCCACTTAGGCAGGCACTGCTGTGAGGCACAAGGCTGCATGCACAGAAGAGGGGGTCCCAGCACTACTCTGGTTCCAAGGGTCTGGGGGCTTTCCCTGTGGCTTCACACCTGCCAGAGGACCAGAGGGGAGCAGCTGCTGCACCCACCCTACTGTGGGGCAGGAGAGGGGCCAGGGGAAGGGCACAGGGAACATACCTCTCGCAGTTGTGCCCCGCGGTGTGGTCCCTGCAGCTGAGGCATTCCCCGGTGTAGGGGTTGCAGTCGTCGGCATGGCCGTTGCAGTGGCAGGGCTGGCAGCTGGGGAAGCCCCAGAAGCCGGGCAGGCAGCGGTCGCACTGCCGCCCGTACACCCCAGGGAAGCAGTGGCACTGGCCTGTCTCCACGTCGCAGAAGGCGTTGTAGGAGCCTCGGAGATGGCACTCGCATGCTGCGAGGGGAGGGAGAGAGGGGCTGCGTTTCCATGACAAGCTGTAAGATCAGGGCCCCAAGCACAGCCCAGCCCAGAGCCAAAGGTTTAACATACGTCGGCATCCGCCTGGCCCAAACCCAAAGGTGCCAGAGGCGCATCTGTCACACTGTCTGCCCACAACGTTGGGACGACACTGGCACTGTCCTCCGTTGGGGTCGCACACCGAACTCAGAGAGCCCTGGGGGTCACACTGGCATGCTGAGCGGAGAAAAGCATCGCAGAGAGTGAATACTGCGGCACAGGACATGAATCCCCTGCCTCACCCCACGTACCCACCTTCCCTGGGCAAACTGCTCTGCCTGCAAGTGCCACCCAGCTTCCAGTCTGAGTTTGCCCTACAAAGTAGATGGTTACGTACATAACGCGGTCTCGTGCAATAGCGCAGAAATGCTGAATATGATGTTCTTGCAGACATCTGTCATGGGGGTTTTTACTACACTCCTGCTGTTTTCCAGGCACCGATATCTCTGGAAGGTTTCCCAAAGGCTGTTCGTGACCACGTCTTCACCCGAGCCTCCCACTGTGAATATGTCCAGCGATTTGCAGTATGGCATGAGAACAAGCTACAAAGCAATTTTACAATGACAGAGTGTCACTATTTATAAATAGCCTCCACCAAAATTGTGAAAATTCAGCATTATCCCAGTTTCTAACATCCTTTTTTGGCTAAAAAGCCAACAGCCAGATAGAATTTGGAAAGGAAATGGCACTATTTCTCTAGTGTTGGTATCTCATAAATTCTTACCCAATCTACCAAATTCTATCCATTCAAAAGACTGGCATTGACATTGATATTTATGACATACATAAAATACACTAGATTCCCCAAAGAAACTATAGGTCTAGCTGCAGTCCTGTAAAATACTTCAAAAGCCTCTTAGTAGAAAAACAACTCCCATACTTTGAGACTGAGGAAACCTACGCTGCTTTACATTGTCCAGTTAAAATCTGACTTCAGCTGTAAGGAACAATGCTGCAAGATAATACTTTGAATTTATACAGACACATGCTAGAGGAGATGCAAACTTTCAGGCTTTTAAGAGCATGCCTGAAATAAATTCTGCTCACAGAGTCAATGAGGGTGTATGGGTTCTCCGTCTCCGTATCCACCGAGGAGTACTGGGGCAGCTCCAGGCGGATGGTGTAATTCAGCCCCTTCTCAAAGCAGACAGGCCGTGGGAGAACAACATATCTGGATTAGGAACAGGAAACAACTCTTACTTCAAACGTACAGCACCATAAAGTGTTTCAGTGCCCCTGTAAAGCAATCAAGATAACGGAAAGCAGCCAAGACCGGACAGAACAAAAGCTACGATGTGAGAAAGGTGCTTTGGAGGGTTGTGCAAGTCAGAATTGGAAAAGGTTATCAGCAAGGTAAAGAGTCACACCAATGTTCGCTCACAGGCTGTGCAAACACCTCCCCTCCATTACCTCAGTGAACAAACCATATCAGAAAATAAGAATAAACTTAAAGGCTTTGAGTCTGCAGACACATTGCTAAATACATTTTTGTAACCCACTGGAAATTTAATTTCACCCATTTTCATAGAGGCTACAGCAAACTGAAAATGTGATGTTATTCTGTTTCAATTTTTAATTTTTTTTTCTCCTTTTGGTTCATCCAGTTATACCGACCTGGACCCAGGTGACAGTGAGACAACCTGATTATCATCATCAGGAACTGTGTTGCCACACCGGCTACCTGTGGGAATCTTGCCTGGCCGCGAGATGTTGATCACAGCTTTTTCCCACTGATCAGGCAACTGGAGGAAAAAAATAAACCCTGAACACCACCAAGCAATGACCATAAATTCCTGGAATCATCCAGAGCTCAGGCCAGGAAAAGCATGTGCACAGACTGGGTACTGCATCTCAGTATTCACTGCAGTCAGTTGCTGCCAAACTCTAAGTAAGGAGCTGGGGAGACTTTTCTCTTTCCCTTCAATCAATGGCTTGCAAACTCTTGGACTCTTGGCTGCAGGCACTCAACATCCAACAGCATTGCCACCCATTAGATGGACACCTGACCTATGCCAAGTTTATATTCTAATCTGTCCTGATGGAACTTGTCACTTTTTAATTTGCTGATTAAACAGGCGCCGAAACAATGCAATAATGAAAGAAACTGTAAAATAAATAATACTAGAAATAGTCAACATCAGCTTGGATTTTCACATATCTCAGATATTAAACTGAGCGTCCATCCTTGTCTTTGAGCCCTGATTACTCCAGTCAGTTGTGCACCAGGACATCCAGCAATGCCATAATTCACAGACGTACCTGTGGCTCGTAGCGGATCAGAATATCATACTCCATGGAATGGGGGATGTTATCGACATAGAATTCCAGGTATGCCCCCTCAGGGACCCTCACAAATCCTATGCCTGTCCATGATGGTGTGCGGTCTGGCGTGTACTGGCGCTCTACTATGTTCACCCCCTACAAAACAGGGAATTTCAATATTGATACATTAAATTTGCAAACCCAAAGGAGTGTGCAAAGTGATAAGTTCTGATGACAGATGGCTTCTGGATGGAAGCATCCACTGTTTGCATCCCAGACAACACAAATCGTCTTTTAAACCCATACATGTGCACACCACTGCCCTTTCACTTAACATACAACAAGCAAATAAAATAAAATAAAACAAAATTGCACAACTCTTCATACATTCCTCTGGTATGGTGCAGAATTAAATTTAAAAACTTGCTGAGAGTAACTAATCCACCAGCCACATCATCTTGTTCACTGTAAGGATTCCCACACCATACTTGTAGCAGTAGGATTTACTGCAGTGGCACATCACTGTCCTATTAACCATCCAAGCTGAGTGCTAATTGCTTCCTGACTACGCTGCCTGCTCCAAACCAAACACTGCTCAAAATAACATTGGAAAAGCAGATCACAGCTGTTAGGAGTAAGGTGTCACTATGAGTAGGGTGTCACTAAATAACAGATCCTAGTCAGATCCTATAGATGTTTAATAGCCAGATCAACACATGGTCACTCCTTTCAGTCTGGGGTGACGTTTTTATCTGCTAGTCTTTATATAAAGCAAAGAAGAGGAAAAGGGTAACAGAAATGGAAACGTGTGGTGCTCAAATTTCCTGTTTCAAACGTATATGTATCCACAAATAGTTCTCTCCATAGAACAACATCCTGTGCATTCCTAAGGAAGCTGCTTCAGTAGAAAGGGATAAAATGAAAGGAAATGTCTACATATATACGTATCACTTCAGGATGTCCCCTCACATATTCTTACACTCTTTGAAGAGAGTCTGGCTGTAGGTTATTACCCTTTGGCTTTGTACAAAGATCAGAGCTTCACAAAAAGGGTGGCAGGTGGGATGTTAGCAAGGGTGTGCAGCTATGAGTAGAGGGGCTTGGCACCACTTGTCAACACCTCTGCAGCACTTCATTTTGCCTTGAGCTGGGAATTCAGAGTTTTATTCTACCATCAGATTTGTGAGAAAGCTTTTCAATACTGATGTTTTTTAAAATTGCTTGTTCTTAAGGTTTCAAAAGGCAAACCAGCAGTACATCTCCTTGCTCTGCTTGGCAAGGTGAGTCTTCATGCTGGGCTCCTTCATCTCTGCGCCTCAGCCTGAGCCTTTGACTCAGAGAGGTACCACCTCTACAGCTGGGCAGAAACAAATGCACCAAAAATCCTGGGCCAGCTCATGTGCCCTCTGCTGTGGTACAACTTCTGCTCTGCACTGTCTTCCCTGTCTGCAGTTATCTGAGAGCAAAAATCCTCAGCCTTGGCTGAAACTGCAAAGTGGTTGCATTTTGCCTAAGATAAATATATTAGGACCAAATGCCCCAATTGCAGGCAGACAAGGATCTGCTGCTTTAGAGAAACCATTATTTCCATCTCCCTGTCTTGTTGCTGGAGGCAAAAGTAATAGATGTAATCACCTAGCTGCTGTTAATGAACTGAAAGCAGGCTGTGTGGTGGGCAACAGAAACAGCCAGAGACTCTGCTGTACCATGCCAGCAGGCAAAATTAGCTAGAGGCAACCTCAGTTACCAAAACAGTTTTTTGCACAATCAACTGTGGTTTCAGTCATTAGGAAAATAAATGTTACTGATGTACTGAAACTGTAAAAGCTGCAGAAATGTCCTTAAATGTGTGCTTTGTTCCCTCCCCGTTTCAGTACAGTCATGATCAAAGAAACAGGTTTAAAAAGAAAAATGGCAGTTCCTACCTCCCTATTATTACATCATTTATTGATACTAACATTGAAAAGCTTCAGGTTAATGGTTTTCTGATACAATTCAGTTTTGTGTTTTCCGCAGTTTAATTGCAAAACACTCAGGGTATAAAACAGATGCTTCCAACACGCAGCTGGTGCAACAACTTCCCCACACCTCTCCAAACACACCGGACCACTAAAACTGCTACTCACGGGACCCAAGTTGGCTTCCTCTGCCTCGTAGATGTAATGGTCGAGTGAAATGAAGTAATAGCCGGGCTCCACCTGGTTGCACTGACGCCCAAACATGTGGGGCCGGCATTCACACTGGCCAGATTCACTTGAGCAGCTAAAATGGAAGAGCAATGAATTTACAACACATCTTGGCTATGCTGAGATAGTGCAGAACTCTCTGCCCCTCTGACATTTGAAGTGACACAGGAGGGGAAGCACTTGTGAACACAGCTGTGTGGGTATGAGATGCCCCCGGGCTCTGCGGGTGGGCCATCTGCACTGCTAACATGGCAGTGCTGTCCTGGGCGCAGTCTTGGCTCAACACAACTATCATTCTCCAAAACAAGACCTAGGCTCAGGCTGGGAGCAACCATGAGCCAGGGACCATTTCCAGTAGGCACTTTGCACATGGTTTCCTGCGTTTGAACCATGAGAGGAATTCACATGATGGATGCAGGGAGTTCCTTAGGGCCAGACAGCAGTCCTGGGACCTTCACTTGCTACCAGACATAGTCAAGAGGCATGTCTGTCCTGTAAACTGAGGGCAGCCTTTGGCTCCAGGTTTGTAAGCCAGGCAAGCAGAGTATCTGTTGGTATGGGCTCAAGCAGATCAAGAACATACGTGACCCTGCGTGCCCCGAGATGTCAAGCTGCTCTTGTGTGGTGCAAAGCACATCCCAAGAGGTCACCCATCAGCAGCTATGCATGGGGCAAAAACCATACTTGGCTGCTTCAGAGCAGGACAGACAAAGCCAGTGATGTGGACAGGGCCATCAGCAGGGAACACTGAAGGTCTGTCCACAGTGACATACAGAGCTTTCCTTCCTTCATAATAAGCCATTTTCTTTTCTCAATACAGCTCTACCCCCAAACTGCCTTTGGGCTATTTTATTGTCCCCAGAGTGCTTGCCTGGAATCATGAAGTGCCCTTGAGCATGTCATAACTTTACACATGCTTGGTCACTTTTTCATAGAAAGGTTTGCTGGTCCACCAAAATACACCTCTTTAAATTTGAGTGGGATTTAGAGACATTTTCTAAAGTTAAATGCATCTAGTTTCCATGGAAAATCTCCAGGCTTTTCAAGCCCCTGTTCAAAGAGTAATTTTTAACTTAAATTGTTTTTGAAACTGCAGAGATTCTTTTAAATATTCACTCTGAGGTGCCAGAAGTGCCTTAGCTGTCCCAGCAGAGGAGCTGGGAGGTTTCCCCTCCAGGGATGGCAATGACTCCACCACCTGGGTTACACCACGGGGATGCGTTTTGGGCAAGACGGGGCTGTCCCAGATGCTGCATCCCACACCCTGAGCAGGAGCCAGGAGGCAGCAATTCAGCAGCTGAGGAGAGGAGCCCCGAGGAGGGCAAAGCTCCCCCTTTCCGATGACGTTAGAGAGAGAAGCCAGGAGCCAGAGCTTGGCCTTGTGGCTCTCCTGCAGCTGGAGGACAGCACAGCTGCTGCCTGCCTGTGCCAGGATGGCGCACGTCCCCTCCCCACATGGTTTTGCAATCGCTGGGCTCAGTGCATGGGAAACAGGCTGGGCCACAGCTAGGCTGTTACCCCAAATCCCTGGAAGCAGCTGAGCCGTTCTGAGCTGTGTGGCGTAACCCATCTGTGCGCAGGGAGCAAGCACGGAGGAGTAAATAATCCCTAACATCCACGCTGCTGTCTGCCAAGGGCTAATAATTCACTTAGGAGCAGACAGGAGAGACAGCCCGTGGGACATTCCCACGGCAATCCCTGATGCAGATGGGGTGTCCGTAGGCTGTGATGACCTAAGGAGTCATGCCAAGACCAGTCCCACACTCCCCCAGTGTGGTCCCACGGGCTCTGGTGGGAAACAGTTTGCTGACCCCCTTGGGAAACTTCTGTAGCTTTACACAAAAGCAGGACATTTCAAAGTGTGCGTGGAGGGAAGGGGGGGAGGAAAAACAAAACAAAAAGAGAGCAAAGGAACATGCTGCTGTTGACAATTCTGGGTCAGACACACACCTAACACACAGAAAACAGCTCTGGGAAGAGGAGCAGTCTCGCTACCCAGCACTCCACCAACAAGGCATCTAGGCCAGGACTTTCCATGCTGATACTGATGCATGCATGTTCAAAACCCACAATTTTCCCTTAAAAAATCTCCATCTCCCCAGTGGGTACTTCAGGTCCACATCCCACCCCATGCAGCACCATGGGCAATGGAGCAGTACTGTGCACCTAGTGCACTTGCCCGAGCACTGGTGGGCAGACTGGCCAAAGGGCCAGTTTGGGAGCAAACCAAGAATCAGCCTGACTGTCCATGTCACTGCCTGATTCCTGTTTCCATCCTGTAAGAGCAAAGCTTTGGCATGGATGATACCATGGGCTATGACAGAGATTAATTAATCCATGTCTGACTCCTACCCTGGTTGACCTAAGGCAGAGCTACGCTAAAAAGAGTTTTACATATTCACTTGCACCAGTGGCACAAACAGAGGTTGCTCAGCATGGAAAAGGCATGGATGCCTCTGTCAGCCTTCCTACAGTCAAGACCTGCCACTTTCTGGAGCAGAAAGATGATCCCAAACCTCCTCCTCCAGAGCACATTGAGCCCTGCATGTTGTGGCTGCAATGAACACAAAACTAACTCACTGGGAGAATGATTACTGGGCTGAGACTCACTTGTTGTTCAGCGCTCCTCCCTGGTCGCAGTCGCACGGCCGACATCCATCCATGTCATTGCTCAGGCCCCAGTGCTCAGGCTGCAGGAAAAAACATCCACCAGCACTGTTACCTGGTGTAGATTTAATTCCATATACCCAAAGGCACATTTTTAAATACTCCACATAAGCTATCCCAGACTGCCCCCACAACCCTTGAATCCTGCTCCCCTGGTTGGGGTCTACCCCCACAACGACCAACACCAGTGCCCCACCTGCTCTCCCTCCCACCTTATTGACCATTTCAAGGGTAAGAAAGTCACATGTGGGATGGTGGGTGTTTGTGTGGGGCACTGCACTTGCAGGGCTGCTACTCTGCAACTTGCTTGTTGGACAGACAGACAGACTTGTTTAGCTTTTCCACTGCTAGATAGGAGTCTGTCAGTGTTTGTACAAACACATCCAGTTATCTGACAGTCTGTTTCTATAACACTCCAGCATGCATAAACACTACATGGAAATGTATGTGTATGAAATAATCCCTGCCTAAAATAATGAGCTGTATAGGAAGCAATTATTTTGATAACACTGCTTTCCTGCTCATTTTGTCTTTCACACCAGTGAGGACTTCAGCAAAACTGCCCTAGACCCCTCATTTTCACAGAGCAACCACAGGTATCCATCTTAATGTCTCACTCCTTATGGTCCCAGGAATTAAACTGGATGCTCTTGTCTGCCTTACTGTGCATCCTAGTTCCCTGTAACACAGCACGCTGCTGACATCCCAAGGTGCCCACTACAGCCTGAATGCTAGGCATGGGCTTGCAGGCAGTCAGAGAGAGTAGCCAGCACCTTGCTCCACGCTTTCCTTGCTCCAGCCTCCCTCACACCACTGTCTCCTGGTTTATTTTATGGTAAACTACTTGCCAGGCATTGATTGCACTGCTTTCCTGTCACCAGACGCTTACAATAGCAGTTTCCTGTCTCCGAATCACAAGGATTCCCCCCCGGGTGGGTGCCCAGAGGATTACATGCACAGGCTAGATTGGGAAATACAAACAGGCAGATCAAAAGACAGGATTGGAGTTATATTTTAGACATTATTCAACTTAAACATATACATAAAAGCTTCCTCTGAATTCCCCAGGACAGAAATTAATTGCACATTTTGCCCACAACCCACCCCAGTAAAACTTATATGCCTTAGAGGCCTGTAATTGAAAACAAATAAGGAGGACTATGCTATTTCCACTGAATACATCAGGAGGATCAGTGGGCGAGCTGAGTTTTAAGAGCTGGTGGACCCCAAGCTACAGCAAATCTACAATAACATTTTTCCTTCAGCAAAAACATGAAACAAAGGAAAAGAGTCCACCCCACAAACCAACTTCTCCCAGCTCTAACAGTTCCTCAAAGAGCTTTTGATCACACATAAAGGGACAGATGTTTTCACTCACACTGACAACCCGCTGGGTCATCGGCGCTCAGGCCATAAAACCCTTCTTTGCAGAGGTCACAGCGCTCCCCTTCCACAAACAATTTACAACGGCACTGCCCGGCAATGAGGCCAGTGGAGAAATCGGTGTAGCGATCGCAGATGCCACCATTTTGGGAGCCAGCTGGGTCACAGTTGCAAGCTAAGAAGGAAGCATCGCACGTGTTTTATGAACTGCCACAAAACAAAAGGCCAAGTCTCACACTAAATTATTTAAACTCAGCTGAGGCGCAGAGAGACTGTATCACTCCTGCAAGCATCAGACACAACACGGACTGAACCCATTAGCACCAGGTAAGCTTCCAGATTCTCAAAGAGAAAACGAGACCCAGCCAGGCTCGCTCAAGGCTTCCAAGACCACCACTTTCTTTCTCTCAGGGATCTCAGGGCCATTCCCACCCTGAGGAGTGGGGCTGCACTTACGCTCACAGACGTCGGGGTCCCGCAGATCCCTCTCCGGGTGCTGGAAGTAGAAGGGCTTGCACTGCTCGCAGTTGCGTCCCATGGTGTTGTGTTGGCAGTCGTCACACACCCCCCCGCTGCTGTTCCCCGTCGTCATGTACACAGCCATGTCGAAGTGGCACTGGCTGGAGTGGCCATTGCAGTTGCACTCTGTGACAAAGACAGAAAGCAAAGTAAAAGCCTGGCCCCAGGGTAGATGCAAGTCTGTAGAAGAGACACACCAGTGTCAGCCGAAGAACATGCAGGATTTTACACACAGTCACAAGTTCCCAGGTAACAGCACAGCGTCTAGTTCTGTGTTCCAGTCAAACTCACTTTTGCATGCATTACTATTGCGACCTTCAGCAGGGCGCCAGGGCAAGTCATGGTAGAAATCCAAACACTGCTCACAGTTTAATCCTTTGGTATTATGTCTGCACATGCAGTGCCCATGGACCTGTAATTGGAAAAAAAAGGAAATAGTTGGCTATAAAAGGAAAAAAACAATCATTCTCCAACTAGAGTAAAATACAGCTAGTACATAATGGATATACTTTTGGAGACTTTCATCTACGTAACTGCATTTAGAAAGTTGTAAAGGAGTATTCTTTACCTGCCAAGGTAAGAATGTCTTCATACAAACTTGTCCTTCTTTCCTTACTGGAATTAGTGCCTGAATAAATACTTTCAGACATAAATAAGGAAAGTTCCACCTCCGTAATCACAAAAGCCTCTTGAAACTAAAAGCTGGTTGTTTATTAGCTGTTAATTAGCTATTAACATGCATCTAGTTTTATCAGCACCACTACCCTAGCGCCTTCTTTCCAGCCCTGCCTTGGTTCGTAAAGCAAAGATGACAAGCAGTTTGGATGGGGTTTATCCATCAACCCCAGACTTTGCCTTTGATGTGTACAGAACAAGCACTAAGTAGACCTACAGTGATCATGTGACAGCTGCTGCCATAGACCACTGGGACTGCCAGCACTGAAGCCACGATGTTAAAGGCAAAGCTTGGGTGGGGACACTGACCCAAAGCAGAGGGCAAAAGAGCACATCCGGCTCAACAGCATCCTGCAGTCCGTGGACAATCCACACAACCTGCCTGCACACTTAACATATCCACCCATTAATAACTCACTCATTAACACGGATGCTATTACTGCTTGTCAGGCAAAAATCATGGGGAAAAACAGACCCCAGAAGGAATGTGGCACTTGTGAAGCAGTGTACCAGGGAAGCAATCAGGATTTTCCTTCAGGGCCTGTGTTAATTAGGGTTACAGCCTCCACTTCTCAGCTGGCAAAAACTGACACAAACATCAGTCATGTGTGAATCACCAGGGTATCATCCTTTGATGCCTCTATTTGCTCCAATTTTAGGGTAACCAAATCAACGTCTCTGATCCTCGTAAGGTTTCTTCATTCCTACCTTTTAGTTGCATCAGCTCTTTTCACATAATTAGAAAAGGAATGTTGAAACAATTTTCACCTAACTGAGATCTCTGTGTTTGAGTAACACCAATAATGGCAGATAGGTTTGCTGAGAAAGAGTAATTATAACAGTTTTCTTGTTTGAAAAATCAAGAGTGCGGAGGAGCAGTACAGAGTGCCATCTTTACTTTCATTCTCAAATCACTTAGAAGAGGCACAGACAGGAAGAGCTGTATGCAAAAAGTGTGAATATTTACCATTCCTTCCACTTCTGCATCCAAGCCCTCCACTGGTGCACACTCACTGGCGTGTCCGTAGCAGAAGCAGTTCCCACGAACCACCATGTCATAGATGGCATAGTAGTACTTCTCTCGGATCTCCATCCTAGAGTCCAAGAGGTTATCTCCCAGCGTGTGCAGCTTGACGAATTTGACTCTCAGATTTGTGATCTTTAACAGGTCTGCAGGGGACACAAGAAAAAAAACCCCAAAAAACCATTTTGGAATTATTTACCAGATATTGCACTGAATGGGAGGAGGCCAGGAGTGGCTTCCTAAGCACGCTTCCTACAGGCAGATTAGCTCAGATTTAATTTCAGCACTTACATACTAAACATCACCTCATATTTCCAAATTGAAAAAAAAAAAGAAATGACATTATTTTACTACAGGTTGATTACTGTATAAGTAAGTTTAAGCTTAAATATTAGTCTATTTTATTGTAGACACACGAAGGCACAACCACAAATATTAAAGGTACGCAGAACAGCACCACTGGAAAGACATTGGTTCTTTGGGGCTTTAAAATGTAACATGGGCAAGGACTTGATATTAAGAAACTACTGACAAGTGGATCAAGAGCCTTTAGAGTTATAAGCCTTTCAGAAAACATCTTAGTTGAAAACAAAGGCACAAATAATTCTTGTTTTGCCCAGCCCAACTTTCCTAGCAAAATTAGTTACATTTTGTGGAACGAAGAAACACCCCATCACTGGCCAAATACAAAGAAGTTCCTGAGGGATAATCCATGGCAAGGCAATATTACAGTAATTAATCCAGTCTACATGTTCACTTTGATATTGTGAAACCTATGGAATTTCTTATAGCCTTGAACTACACTTGAAAAAGCACTTCAAGCCCATGAAAGCAGTTTCTTCTTTAAAATGTTGATTAAAACCCCCCAACATTAGACTGATATAGCAGCCAACACTTCCCTACTGCTGATATTCCCTGCTGCTCCGGGTAGCTTTGCACTGAAGAACATGAACCGAAACTGAGAATGCACATTAAACTGGAGGTCAAGCTTAAGGCCAAGCACTGCAGTTCCCTCAGGCCAAATGTCCCACAATGTTTCTCTCTGAGCAACAGATCTCTCTGCCTTTACATTCATGGATTGCCATGACCATACATGAACACTACAGTAAGCTGTGGTTTATGACCACATCCGTGTAGCACAGCCATGCAGTGCCACCATGGCCAACTGTTCCAAAGTCATGACTCAGTGCTCTGAAAAATAAAACGACTCCATTAGTTTGAGCTAGAAATGAACAATGATCTAAGTACCTCTGTAGTTCTGTTTCTTTGCTTTCTGAATACTGTACAATTACAGGATCACGTTCCAAGGTTTCTCTTGGCAACTGCATGTATTTGGAGAAGAGGGGATCATTAATGAAAATAAATCCCTGATCAATTAAAAAAAGGACCAACTTATTGTTATTTCCCAGCACATCACTGTCTGAGTCAGGAAAAGGAGCCATACACAAAGGTATTCATACAACTTCAAAACTGCAGCTGGGGCTAATGCATGACTTTGTGGCTTACTGTTTTTTTGTAAGCAAGTAAGTACTGAAATGCTTTCAAATGAGCCTGAAAGGTAACTACATACATACTTTGAATCCTTGGACTGTATGGATCTTCAATTCGAAAAGCAGGATCTAAAACACGATATATTACCTGGAAGAAAAATCGAACAACAAAAGATTCAGATTTAAAAATAAGAGAGAAAAGGTCTACACAATAAACTACTGAGGAAAAAAGCCTCTGACCTCTCCTTCTGTTGAAGGTTCGATGTCAGAGTACCGGGAATCACAAATTATATCATCCACTTTCTTCATGGGTCCAGTTGAAATCCCAGGAAATGAGCTCTCGCAGTCATATGCAAAATACCTATAAACTTGCCATGTCTGTCCGAAGTCAGATGATCTTTCAATCAGCATTGCAGCAGGACGGAATGTCTAACAGGAAGAAAAACAAAAGAAGTTTTATTTGGTTAATTATTACTTGCATCTACATTAAGTGCTTTTCAGTATGAGAAATCCACATCTGGATTTTAATCTCTGTCCCTGCACTGTTTCCAATATTTGGAAACATTCGAAACATTTTTCTGATGATATCTCACTTTCTGCTCAGAGGCAGATATTTGAAGAAGCACACATCAAACCACAGACACCCCATCTTCAAAAGATGGCACCTAGTGGCCAAGTGCTTAAACGCACCTACATAAATAAGCAAACTTGTTAGCTTTTAGGATTCCGAATACTTCCTGAGAAGTGGGGGTTAAAGCAGGGCTTTAGAGACACAAAAGGACTTTTCCCACTGCTTGCAGAAGGCAGCACAGCCTTTTTCATTGCTGTACCTCCTTGCTCAATTTCTTACAAAGTAGCTAATGGGTCTCCTTTCCCATGCAGGAAGGCCACTGTCAGAGCTTCCCATCCCGCTCTGGCACCCAGTTCTTGCTGAGCAGTTACCTCTGATGCTCAGAGAAGCCCTGGGACTGCCCACCTCTCTCCGTCTGACCACATGACCTTTAGCAGTGTCTCAGCTGTTCAGTGCCAGCCATCCTCTGTGCTGCCTTAAAAAAACCTTCTGCTTTAAGGAGATTGAGAGGTTCAGCTTCACACACTCTTGCTTCATTTGACTCCCCCAGTCCCCAGCGACCCTCCTCCAGCTGGCCTTGCCCAGACTCTGGCAGGCTGTGTTTGCTTCACCACTGACAAACCACTGTCCTTCTTACCTTCATGTATTCAACTCTAGAACAAACAGTTTACAGGATTTTTGAAAGATTTTTAATCCCTCTAATCTATATTGTTTTTCAACTCATGCACTGTTTTTCTTTGGTTTTTTTTTTTCAAAAAACAGGTAATAATTTAACACCTTCACCTACCAAGAAACACCAACAGTCTCTGTTAGTTTTATGTATTCATAGGGGGACCGTCTGGAGCCAAGCACAAAAGCATTTCAGTCACAGCTGGAAAGAAAATTTCTCTGTGCTTCCTGGCTGAAAACAACATCCGACTTAGAAACTGGTATCTCACCGACCAAAAAATGTAGCAACCCGGAGGTAAGGCAGGTCAAGTTTTTACCACACAAAGTCAACAAATCATCATTAAAACTATCTTTCCCCTACAGTCTTCCTCCTGATGGCAGACAAAGCCCCAGCGCTGGGCTACAATGGCAGCAGCAGCCTCATCACGTTAGGGGTTATTTGGGTGTCCCTCGCTGCTGGGTCCAGCAGAAAGGACCATCTTCCACCACAGCCACCACCTCGAGGCAAGGGGAGAAACCCTGGCTGATGCCACAGGAAAGAGGAACCAGCTTTCCTTGAAAGCTGATGGGTAAATACAAAGAGATTAATTTGTCTACATGGGAGGAGCAGGGATTTAGCATTCCAGGAATCGCAGCCCCTGAAACCTCATCTGAAGGTTGCCACTAGCGCTTGCCTGCGATTTAGGATGTACGGGACTTAATCTGCCATTCCAAGACATCTGTTTGTAAAGAAACAAAGACACTTTGTGTACAGATGTTCCTTCTTCCTGAAGACCTTTCCATTTGCCAAATGAAAGCTGATACCACAGCCAAGTTTTTTTAGGGAAAAAAAAAAATCCCTGCTACTATATGATTTAGCTAACTATCTTCTAGAACACAACCACTGGAGACACACCAATACAAACCCCTGCTTCAGAACAACTCCTGCTGCAGCCTTACTGGAGTTTAAACACAAGTCAAACTCAGCCTTTCTGCGTGACTTCAGTAGGGGTTAACGGCTCAGACAAAGCCCAAATCTCAAATAACAAACAGATGCAAACGACTATGAGATCTCTCCTTTCCTTGTGTTTTAGGGTTCAGGGTGAGGCTTTCTTACCTTGAAGGTCATAATGAGATGAGTGAAATGAAACTCAGCCTCCAGGTCCAGCTGGATAGTCACGTTTTCCAAACCTGCAGGGGCAGGGAAAAGAAGGCGTGCATCAAACAAGGACACCTGCCAGTTTCTACACCTGAATTTTGCCAAAGCTCTTTGCACTGTTGGCACAGATACTCTTTTTTTTTTTTAACCACTTGCCTCTGTTATAAAACAGAAATGTGAGGGTTAGTGCATTCCTGAGGTCCAGGGGAGGACCTCAAGGACCTGCTACAGAGTGTATCACAATGGGATTCCTGTGCATCACTGGCACCAAATACCCAAAGCATTGAGCTTGCACTGCTGTTATTTCAGACTGTGTACCATGGCTGCCATCATCCCATGTAGGGCAAGGACGGGACTGCTGTGGCCTGAGTCCTGGCAACACAGCACCCAGCAGCTGGTACAACTGGGGATGCAGAGCCCAGACTGCACAATGACCCCAGGCTGTCCTCACATACTACAGCCCATGTGGCAGCAGAGCTTCTGCAGCTCTAAAACCCCAAGGTGTCTGCTGGAGGCCATTTCCCACCATTTTTCACTGAGTCTGGACTCTCCTGTCCACAGTTCCTTTACAAGCTGTTTTTTGAGATACTCCTAAAGCAACTATCACAAGCCCTGCTTTGCAGTCACGAGGGCTAGGAAACTGGTGAGAAGCAAAAGGTTTTCCAAACTCTGCTGTACGACTACCTACGCTCAAGGACTCTACACAGAAAGGAAGAAAAACAGCTACAAATATTATTTTGCCTTGTGAAAAGACCTCTCAAAACAGCTGGATACTAATTACACTGTAGCTCAAAATAAAAAATAGAATCAAGATTTACAGAGAGGAGAAAGGGTAAGAAATAAAAATAATAAAACAATAAAGCACTTAAATTTTCAACCAGCTGTAACATTATGTGAAGCATGCAGCAATGGTCCCTTATGCTGCATGCCTGAATAGAAGAAAACATGAATTGGACAGAAAGAATCATTTGTTTTTTATTGTTGAAGGACATTTTCATGACCTTATGAGCTAAGAACTTTTCTGTGTGAATGCTGCCAAGTCTGTTGCAAGAAACATGAATTATCTGGAGCGCTAGAAGAGAGCCACTGGAGGCAAGCAGCCTGCTAGGCTGATCTAAATGGTTTAAAATTATTTAATGAAAACCTGTCTTTAACAGGCAGCAAAACTGTTACAAATACTACTTTTTTTTTTTTCATATACAGCTACTGCCAATGCATTTGCAGAAATCCCACCCTGCCCAGATGGCTTTAAGGCTTCAGGGTAGGACTACTGCTTGAGAAACCTCAATGCCTTGTTTTGTGTATGAAGGCATGCCAAAAGCATAACCAGAAAAGTAAAACAGGCAGAGGAAGGAGTCAAAAAAAATTCAACCAAACTAAAAACCCCCACCAAACTAACGTGCAATGTGTATTTTAACTGGCTGGGTTGTTTATGGAGTTCCTTTCATTGTTTGGCACATGCATACGGGGATTCAGAGAGCCCAGGAGGGAGAAGGCAGCTTGCAGGGGAAGAGTTATCCCTGGTTTTACTCTCCTGGAGTAGGAGAGGGAAACGGGAGGTGTTCAGGCAGGGCGAGAACTGCCCCCCGCCCACCCCCACCCCCCCTCCCCCCTCCCCGGCATGGTGCCCAAAGCTCCTCCTTCCAGAGGCTCCCTCCAGCCCGGCGGAGCAGGGAAGCCCTGCGGTGCTTCCCTTGGCAGCATATTCATGCCTGGAAGGCTGCTCGGCTCCCACCGCCCAGGCAGGAGGGATATCCAAGGCCAGCGCGGAAAACTCTTCTGTTTAAGGAAAGGTTTCTTGCAAAGTGCTGGGACAGCTGTTTCCAGCGCTCCTAGGGCTTTCCTTTAGGGATTAAGGACCACTCCAGGGCACACAAAAGCAGCCAGTTTTACTCATCCCTCCTCACACAGCAGGATCCTTCACAGGGCAGTAATCACCAGATCAGAGATAACAGCAAACCCACAGGTACCCTTAAACAAAAGGAGGGAAAACAGCTCCCAGCCCCGGAAACGGCTCCGGACAAACCCCATACCATTCTCCGACTGCCACCAGAGCTTCAGGCGGTTTGGAGCGAACGTGGTGACCACATTTTCAATGCGATGGCTGTCAGGATTTAGAGTCTCATGGAAGGGATCCTCGGAGTCACATATGAAACACTTTTTGTCCTCCTGAAACAACATGATAGCCAGCGTTACTGATTTTATCCATGGGGCAATAGTTGCTTCCTGCAGATAAGCGTATTTACCATCCATATCACATTCCACTCATTTTGCCTGCAGGAGTCATCAAAAGTTGTTTTTTTTGGGTTTTTTTGTTGAATGCCAAGTGTATTTACCTTTATGAATTAATGCAAATTGTCAAGTGGAAAATATGCCAAGAATTCCATAAACTTCATTTTTAGGGGAAGTATGTTTTCTATCAAAATTGCAGTTTCAGGAAATCTCTTCCAGTGCACATAATCTCCAGCAGAAGACAAAACCAAAAACAGCATCTACAGAAAATTGCTGAATTGTTTCTGTAAAAACGTACACGTGCAAAACTGCATCTTCAACAGTTTGTGCGAGATAATGTTGGCTTTTGGGAGCTAGCTTGGAGCTGCAAGTTGTCTGCATCAGGGATACCTCTTGTAATGTCAGGGGGCCATCAATTACTTGTGACCAAGCCCTTTCAGCACAGGGTTAACTTGACTCTGAATCCAGATTGTCAAGCTCCTCCTTCCATCTTCACCTGCTATTGCAACCCCAAACTATACACATGAAGTCCATCTGCACACCCTACAAGGTGTGCCCATAGAAAACCAGCTTGGAGCAAGTCTGGTATGTGCTGCTTGGGAAAACCAGAAGCTTCTTCACCAGGAGGACAAAACCCCATCAGGGGTATTTGTAAAAACACCGCTATTTTTGCATTGTCCTACTGCCGGAAACCACCAGTTTCCGATTTCGTAAGGTTGGATGCAAACCTAACCAAAAGGGAGGGTTCCTGCCCAAATCAGCTGGAGGGGGCAGATGAGAGAGAGGAGCTCACTGCGTGGCCCCGACACACCAGCAGCTCATCACTGTCGAAAGCTACACAGGCGTCATTCCTAGAGCACGTTCATGGACACAAGCACGGTGCTTTATCAGCCAAGAATGCCAGAGCTGGCAGGTCCGCACCACACAGGCTTTCCTTTTCACCAATTCTGGCTTTAGGGGGCCCTCCAGAGCTCAGAGCTTCGCCCACAATGAGCCCTCAAAGACTCTTCCAGCAGAGAATGGCAGGAGCAGGAGTCCTGGGAAGGATGTCCCCCCTACTGCTGGCTCCACATTCCTCTGCCCCAGCACCTCATGCCACAACTTGCTCCTTCTCCCACCAAAATTGAATTCTAGAAGATCTAATTCTGCAAAGTGCTCAACACACCCAAGTCTGACATGATTAAGAGGATATTCAGTACCCTCCCATGATTTCTTCAATGCCACCCATTACTGTTCAGAACTAATCAGGGGCATCCCAAATGCTGGACTGGGGCTGTGAGATCGGGAATAAGGGCAGAGGAGAACTTCTGAAGCAATGCTTTTTCAGCATTTTCTGAGACAAGAAAACATAATACAATGCCATTGTTATTTTGTTCTACCAGAGATGCTAATGTTGTTAAAGTCAATCCCAACATACTCTGAAAATGTTCGAGCAAAGTTAAACCCCATGTTAAATAAAGTATTAACTCTAGCAGATAGAGCACTATGGTAAAACTAAAGGTGGGGAAGGAGGGGGGACATCTGGTAACTTCAGGGCACAAATGGGTCAAGTGCTACTGCCCCTCCTGCTTCCCGTGGTTTTCCTTCCAAGTGCCAGAATCCGGCCCTATTGTCTCCACAGTAATTCGTCCAGAGATTATCCCTTTACTTTCAGTTCAGCAGAGTTACACTTGTAACTCATATTTTATTCTTCTCCACCATCCCTCCTGCCTCTGAGACTTTAAGATTTGGTGAGCTGCTTCTGGCTCAAACAGCAACGAGCTCTGTGTTTTCCACCAGATGTGCTGAGACAACCTTATTTGCATCATTTCACTCGGAAACCATACACATGTAATTACATTTGGGGGACCGCGGCCAAAACATCGCCGGCCCCCTCACCACACTCTCCACCAGGAAGCTGTCTAGACGGTTCCGAGCCAGCCTGGAAATAGAGCATTAATTGAACCTACTACGGCACATTCCTCTTTATCGAGCTCGCTCGGGAAAGGGGGTCGGGAGGGGCTCCCTGGGCGCGGGGCGGTGATGCCGCCCCCCACCGTAGCCCCGCACGGCGGGCGACGATGCCGCCCCATCGGTCCCGCCGCCCCGCGGCGCTCACCTGGAGGTGGCTGACGATGCAGAAGGGCTCGGGCTGGCGGAGGCCGCAGGTGGAGGAAGCGGAGAGGCGGGAGGCGCGGCCGATGAGCAGGTCGCCGGTGGCGGGGTAGCAGCTGCCCTCGGCGCAGCCGTAGCTGTACTCGGGTTCCTGTGCGGCCGCGGGCCACAGCGCTGTGCGGGACACGCAGAGGGGGACAGGGGGACACACAGGGGGACAGAGGGTGAGAGCGGGCAGCGGCAGCGCGGTCGGGGGCGCGCCCCGAGCCGCCCCGGCGGGCGCTGCGGGGGCGCGCCCGGCCCGCCGGGCCCCGACGGGCAGAGCGGAGCGGGGCGGGAGTTACCGAGGCAGCAGCAGAGGTACAGCGGGAGGCGGCCCATGGCGGGCACCGGCGGGACGGGACGGGACGGGCTGGGCTAGAACGGCACGGCGCTACCCCTACACACGCCGCCCCGGCTCAGGCACGCAGGCGCCGCCGCTCCCGGATAGCAGCCCCAGGCTCCCGGGCAGCTGCCCCGCACCGCGGGGCGGCCCCCGGCCCTCCCCCTCCTCCTCCTGCTCCTCCGCCCACCGCCCCCGCGGGGCCGGGCCGAGCCCCTCCCGCCCGGCCCCCGCCGCGGCCGGGGCTGGGGGCGCAGGGGCGGCCGTCGGGGTGGGAGGCAGGCGGAGGGCGGTCTGGGGACGGGAGCTGGCGCCCTGCCGCAGCCAGGGAGCCCCGAGGGGCACCGTGGGAGCCCAGCCGCCCGGCCCCACGGGGTGTGCCCTCCCCGCTGCTCTCCAGGGTGGGGACTAGGCTCTGCGCTGGGTAGCGCAACACGGGGGGCGGAGGGGAGTGGTAGGTGGGAGCGATCACTGATGGGGTGAACCCGTTCCCTGCTCCTGTCGGTGGAGAAACAATGAAGGAATGGGGTTATTAAGCCAACCCTGCCTTCTGCCGGTAGTGCTGGTGAGGCCGGGCCAGGGAGGGAGGGAGGGATGGATGATTATGTCAGCTGTCACCAGTGATGCTCAGTGGCCCGACGCTGCCCAGTGCAGCGGTGCCAGCACGGGTGGCTCAGGAGTGCCATCCCCGGGGTGCTGGTCATGCTGCCATACGCGGCAGAGAGGCCGGTCAGACCGTGTCCTGGGAGCTCGTGGTGCTGCTGCCTCACCAGGGGCGAATGGCTGTGCTGGAGCTGCCCCTGCGCTCTCAGCCTCCCGTATCGGTACCCTGGGCTCTGCTGGCGGACACAGGGGCTTCATCTGCTGGTGGCAGAGTCCCCTTGGCACCCAGGGGAAGGGTTTACTGGGAAATAAACGCCGAGGAGTGGGTGTGAAAGATGGATGTGTGGCTGGGACAGATGCCTGGTTTTATATCCCCGAGTTTTGCTTGCCCACGTGTAATTCATGAACTTGTGTAAATCTTTACCAGGTACCAGTGTCCCTCAAGAACACTTTGCCCTCGCTATTTGCAGTGCCAGAGTGAAAACACACCACAGTCTGTCCGTCCCAGCAAACCCTGCCGAGGTAGGTAAATATGCTCATTCTCATTTTACAGATGGGTAAGCAGAAACAGAGAGATACCAAGTGACTTGCCCTAAAGGTTAAACACCAGGTCTGAAACATAACCCAAGACTCCTGATTAAAGAACTGGTGAGGCTGTTTCATTAAAGATATCCATGAACTGAAATCATTCTAAGCTGACAAAAATTGTAATGTTTTAAACCTCTTCTCCAGTGTAATCTTTCAAATTTACAAAACTAATTCAGTTTCATTATCCTGTCATATTTTTAAGCTCCAGTACAACAAATACTTTTGTCCCACTAACAGAAAATGTTTTACTTTGCTGTGGTTACAACCTCCTCTGGTTCAGGGCAGGTGGGCAGCAGCATCATTCCATGTGCAACTGTGCAAGGACAGAGTGTTTCATTGCCACTGTACTTCTTCTGGCCCATATTTTTCAACTTCTATGGATGTTTTCTCCTTTTTTTATTTTTTATTTTTAGTTTGTTTCACAGCCTTGTAGAAATCCTGTCCTCCCCTATACCTAACATGGGGTAAAGCTACCTTCCAAGTTCCCTGATAACTGCTGTGCTTAAGGCTTCTTTGTGCTTTGCCACACACAGCATGAAAATACTCTTTGTTCCATCCAGCCTGGGGGTGACCCTGCCATGTGGCATCAGGGACTGAGTTGGAGTTGCAGCCACTGACTGAGGTGGCCACTTGTCACCCATAACCTTTCAGAAGTAGCCAGAACCACCAGCATTCAGTGGGTGATCAGGAGCAGAGAACTTGTTTTTGTCTGCCCTCTCTGCAGTGCTTGTGACAAATAGTGAGTGGCAGTATTTTAATTTGTTTCTTCAAATGATAAAAATTCAGTTCTCTGTTGTGCTTTGTCCTGGTGGTTGGTGAGCCAGCTTTATAGCCGTGGAGTGTCTGTGTTTGTGCTGGGTTGGAAGACTTATCAAAGAACAAAATTTCAGAATTTGACCTAAGTGGGACCCATTTTCTTACAACACTGCGGTGGTTGAATGCCTAGCAGACAGAGCTGATGACATAATTTTGATTAAATGTATCTTTGGTTATATGTGGGTTTGGTTGAGTGTTGTTTGCATTTTGGTTGATGATACTAAAGTCAAAATGCTCTACAGCAAGATACTGATTTCAATTTTTTTTTCAAGAAGCAGTTTTCTGAAGCCACTGCTGCCCGTAAGGTCCAGAATAATATAAAAATACCTGGTTTTAACCAGGTATCTTTGATTTAGATACAGCATTTTCCCCACAAATTAACTTTGAAGAAACACTTGGAAAAGTTTTTGCGCCACTTCCAATGGGGAATGCTGCACAGTTGTAAACCTCAGAAGCCGTCACAGGATGGACTGGGGGTCTGGAGCCGCTGGTCCCATCAGGTTTGCTTCCTTTGTGTGTCTGAGCATGCTTGGAGAAAGGCAGGGGAGGTTAGACTCCACGCTGACTTTCTTCTTCCTGTTTCCGTTTTTCTCCTGTTTCGCCCCATGGATACATCCCCCTCCAGGCCTGTTTAACTGCCTTGTGTTTACAGATTTCTCATCCATGCAGCTTGTGGAAAGCCATCTGGCAACTCTCACAGCCAACACTGCATTTTAGGAGGAAGTTCTCTTTCAACTTTCTGCTTGTGAACTCAGTTTTTAAAAGCCATAAATGAAATAATTTTGGTTTATATGCAACTGGGAATTTCTATCTAAGTGCTTCAGTTTGGCTCTTCCAGGTGCAGTGCAGCAGGGATGCATTGAAACCTGCAGAAAACTCTGTGTTACCTGGAGATCCACATGTGAGCAGCTTGGTGTGTGCTCCAAGTGAAACAGAGATGTTCGATTTCATTATGGCAAAGTCAGTCTAAATACAGTCACCTGACTATAGCCTAGTAACTTAAAAGAAGCCTAACGCCTCACAGATGATTTTTCAATGTGCTAAAATTCAGAAAATGCTAGCCGCACATTACATGCATTCCTGCATTCAGGTGGCTTTGATAGATTATATCAAAATTGTACTTTGATTCCATGATTTTCACAATAGAAGCTGTTATATGTGTAATGCACGTCGCACATTGCCCTGGAGCACAGCTGGTTTGAGTTAGAGGAGTTATCTCTGCAATCTCATCCCTGCCAGCAATTCCCACCCAAGCCCCCCACCGCATACCAATGCTACTTTAGCTCTTGTAAACACAGGGTGATAACTATGCAGTGTTTACTCCGAGGGATCAATAAGGATTGTTTTACGGGTGCTGCTGGCATGAGGATGGGTAAATGCTAAGAGCCCTGTATTCCTGCAGAGCATTCCTCCTTTTTACAGATGTGGATTGGGCTGCACCCGAGCTCTGAGGCAGCACTGGGCTGAATGAAGTCCATGATGAATGCTCGCTGTGGGACAGTCCAGCCAGGAATGACACGACTGCTTTTAACTGAGGAAAAGCCATCAGTAGTGTGTTCTGTGTCCTGCAGGAGTATGTATATTAAGGGTGGGATTTTGAAACTGAGGCATAGCTCACTTCAGTCTTTTTTAAAACTCTAGCCCTTCTACAGCATTTGCTTAGCCCCAGTTCCTTCTGTATTTATATTAAAAGAAGGAATTATAAACTAAAATTTAGGCTAATTCCTGTGTTCTTTGTGGCTACAAAAAAAAGCCTGCTGAGTGAACCCTGACTTCTGTGAAGCTCTGCATGTGGGAAAAGAGCTGGAGAAACTGTTTTTCAACATTTCTGGCCCTTTAGACTCACTGCTTAAACTGAAGAACTGGAGTTAATCTCCAGTTGTTGGTTGCATTAATGAAAGATGTGGTAAACCCCTTATCAGCATAAATAAAATAAGCATTGCAGGAGGGCCATTGACAAAGGCAAGGTTTTCCATTTGCTTGCGTCGTTAAGCATCTGTGCACTGCCATCCAGTGGGCACCGGGGAATTGTCTCTCTTGCCCGCGCTGCATGGAGGTACTGCCCATTGCATTTTCATAGAATCAGAGAATATGCTGAGTTAGAAGGGACCCGTCGGGATCATTGAGTCCAGCTCCTGGCTCTGCTGCACAGGACACCCCAAGAATCACATCATGTGCCTGAAAGCATTGTCCAAACGCTTCTTGAACTGTGACAGGCTTGGTGAACTCTTCTCTGGGGAGCCTGTTCCAGTGCTGAACCAGCCCCTGGCTGAAAAGCTTTTTTCTGATATCCAGCCTGAACCTCCTGTGACTCAGCTTCATGCCATGTCCTTGAGCCCCGTCACTGGTCACGAGGGTGAAGGGATGGGTACCTGCTCCTCCCCTGCCCTTCATGAGGATGTTGAAGACTGCAATCAGGCTTCTCCAGGCTGAACAAACCAAGTGACCTCAGTCACTCCTCATACAGCTTCCCCTCCAGACCCTTCACCATCCTCCTGACCCTCCTTTGAATGCTCTTTAGGGAACCCTCAAGTGGTTGGGGTTTCTGGTGCTCTCCAGCTCTGTCTCAGTGAAGAGAAGGGGACTGAGGAGTGGTGGTGCCTGGGGAAGCCACTGGTTGTCGGCAGGGGTGGCTGCAGAAGTCTGCTGGCTTTTACCTGCATTGCCCCATCCCGGTCTGTGCAGCCCCGTGCAGGGTCATGGCACAACCACAGGTTATCAGGGTTTGGCAGAAGGCACAGGTGTTGGGGGTCTGTCGTTGAGACAGTTGTCAGCAGCATTCTGAGCAATCTTTTGCATTTCCAAACCTCTACCTCGAGAAGCCCTAGGCTGTGCACAGGAGTGTATTACAGAGTTCCCTCAAAGACTACAGCCTGATTACTAAATCTGCTGGTTTATTAAAAGGTATTTCCTATTTCCATATGAACAACTGGACAAAAAAAAAAAAGAGAGAAAATTACATTATTCAGCGTGACAAAATTCTATATGCCCCTTCAGTTGTAATACCAGAGGACAGTCCCCCATGCCAGGAAGCTCAAGAGGTGGCAATCATAGAAACTTCAGTTGTATTTTACCTGATGATCTGTTCAGACCCTAACTTTTGCATGTTGCATACTTGCTTTCCTGCTCCATGATTTCATTTTTAATGGCTATCACTTGTTCCTCTAGTTGTCTCAGTTGCTCTGCCTTGTCTTGTTTGGTTTGATTCAGTTCCTGAAGCTTCTTCTCCAAATCTGGAAGAGCAGAGACATGCAATGGTATTTGTTGTGTAAGTAAAACCCAGGGATTAACAGAATTTCTTTTCCCAGAAGTTTTAGAGGCAATAAGCCCATTTCAAATGGGGAATGTTATATATGCAACTGAAGGAAAAAGTTTGGCTTCTGGATAGCAAGAGAAGCATGACAGCTTTAAAGAAATTAATTTCTCAGCATGTGCTTTTGTCCATCAGCTAGAATGGGGCAGGACACAGAGCTCCTAAAGGACTTGGTTTGAATGGAAACACTTGGAGGAACAGTGTGTCCACTAATGTGTGTAAAGCCTAGACAGCTCAGGCATAGTGGGCTTAGGTCTCCCTCACTTAGGGGAATGTTTTCTGCTGATTCCCATGAAGCTACACCAGTGTAAGTATGGTTACTACCTGCTGCCAGCACCCTTATCATATGGACATCTGGAGGGACTGAGAGAAGCACTTAATGCTTCTCCTTAAGAGATATGCTCAAAATACTTATTTGGATCCTGTCCTGCAGAATTTCCTCCTGGGATGGAGTTTCAGCTTCAGTTTTGCTGATGTTACATGGTATTTTCAGATGTGAAGCCTGGCAGGATCCTAGGCCTAACGATACCCAGCGGGAGTGCCCAGACCTTTGCTGCAAGCAGAATTAGGTTTTCTGTGTGCAGCAACATGAGATATGCTTTTCCTTTTTGATGACCCTCTAAACCCACCCGAGGTGAGGGGTATGGTGGTGTGTGAGGACCAGTGCCGGTATGGCTGCAGTAGCCACAGTCTCTGCTGCCCATGACCCCTCTGCTTCCCAGTCGCGGTCCTGCAGGTTCAGGGCATGTTGGGTTCAGTCTCCACAGGGCAGTAATTGTGCCTGGTTTGTTCTGCCATTGCTCAATGTCTGAAGGGGAACAAGTATGGACTGATGGAAAACAGCCACCCTGCAGCTGTGTAGCACAAGCCATCACTTGGGTAATATAAGGAAAGACAGAGCACAGAGGAAGGATTGAAGGTCCAAGTGCCCAAAGCAAATGCATAAATCCGGGCCTCCAGCTAAATCTACAGCCAAGTTTTGTGCAGATTTTGCACTTGTCCTGTTTTTAAACTGTCTGAATACAATCTCTGTGTGGATGGACAGTTCTTAAACTCTTCTTATAGCAACCAATTTATGTCAGAAAAAGTATATAAGCCAAATCCATTCAACTGCTTTTAAACCGAGTTGCTTCAGACAGGGATTTTCACCAGTTAAATTGTTTTAAACCCAATGTCAGGTGAACCTAGTCTGTAGGTGTCTGTGGGCAAGGACTTCAGTCTTGAATTCTTGACTGTCACAATGTTTACCATTTGCTGTGGAAGTGAGAACATCACCTGTTATTCTTTTAATCTTTTTTTCAGTCTCTTCAGCCAGTTTTTCTGCTTCTTCTTTCAGCTGCCTCACTTTTTCTAGTGTTACTTTTGAATGTCCTTGGGCTTTTAGCTTTTCTTGAAGAATGGTGTACTTTCTTTTAATGTCAGCAAACTCCTGTAAAAAAAATGCCATCACTTAGTTTAAGAGCATCTCAAAATTAATGTGCAGTACAGAAGGAGATTTTTGTACTTTTTTTTAACATCCTCTTCGAACCAAACTTTAGATTTCTCATTCTCTTAAATATTAAAAAATACATCCTTAATGCATATACATAAAAAATGCTTTGTAAAACCTGATAGAAATCAATTAAAACAAACTGCCAGTGGAGTAATCTAGAGGAGAGAGGGGCAAGGATATAAAGAAAATATTAAGATATTTAAAGCTTATGCTGTTTTTACTTCTGTTGATAGGGCTTTTCTGTAAATTTCATTTTGCCATAAGGCTTAATTCAAATTGAATGAATTTTCTGTAGCAACATTGTGTTTTTTACATTATTGGTTGTGGTAATATTTACTGACTAATCTATTCCCTGCTGCTCTAGGTTGCTATTGAGGTTGCAGTTTAGATTTCACTTTGGTTTCTTATAACTTCGGAGCATAGTCATGCTCCAAGCTTGTGCTGTGGGTGCTTGGCTCTTCTTGGAATTTCAGCAGATTTCTAGCTGCATTCTCAAAAAATGGAGCTACTGAAAAGCACCAGGCCAACCAAAAATTCCAAGTAACTCCCACAGCAATTTTCTCTGAAGGAGAATGGCACGGGATGTATTTTAATATCTGGTTTTGTGAGTTGTTCTGTTGTGTTTATTGGTGCCCATGGTGACTGTGAGTCTTATACACAGTGCAAGAAAAAATGACATGGAGCAGCCAGAGAAATGTATATGTTTTCTTTCATTCAAGCAACCAGAAGTGTATGCCAAAAGCCTTAAAACAAAGCATAAATTACTCTTGACCTGTGACATTTTGCACTGTGTGGTGTAAGGACAATGTGAATAGTTTTGAGCACAGCAGGGTAACACTTCTGAAGCAAAAATACTATGAAACATGGAGGAATTTTTTTTTCCTTTAACATGTGACAGAAAGGCTTACATTATCAGTATTATGGGCTTGCTTGTGTGCTACTTCAGCCTCTGCTCTTGCCTTTGTAGCTTGATTCTTGTTCATCAACATTTTTGCCTGCCATGTGGCAATTTCATCTTCAATCTCAGTCTGTTTGGTTGACAAGCCATTTAGTTCATCGTTTGTCTTGTTCACTTGGTTCTCAGCCTAAAACAGAGCAATTGAAGGCTGTGGTTTCTTATGCAACATCCATCCAGCTTGCAGAGCATGGTAATGAGGGAGATAGTCAATGGATTAAGAAGACACCCTTAAGCAGCTTGGAATCAGTGTCATATCTAGTAAACAGATGGGAGTTGGATGAAGGGTTGGACTCGATGATCTCTGAGGTCTTTTCCAACCCAATTGATTCTATGAGTCTATGATTCTGTGATTCTATCTGTGCCACAATCTGATTTTATTTATTTAAGTTTATATTAAGGAAACTTCAGGATGAAGTTTCTCTTTTTAAAATGTCTGTAGCAAATAAATTAAAATATTTACAGCAAGATACCTGTGAGATTTGTGTTCTGATGCCATGTATCTCTTCATTTAACTTTATGATGGTGTTTTTGGAGTGTCCTTGGGACTTCACAACATTTTTTAGTTTATTATTAATTTCATCCACAGGCAGAACAGCTTTAGCTGCCTTGCTAAAATGGAAAAACAGAAGAGTGTGTAGTATCGTGGTGTGGAGCACAAAGCAAGAACATGTTTCAAATGCCCCCATGCTGACACACAGAAATGTTTCCTCAAATTCAACAACAACCATAACATTGTGGTTTGGAGGTTGGTAAAAGAAAACTTCAGTAAGGGAGCACCTGAGCTGCTGTACTCAAGGTGAGGCTGGATGCTGTGGGCTGCCTGGTGGTGCACTGCTACTAGAGAAGACTCATGGGTGAGCATGCTTTTTTCTCTTGTTTGTTCTTTCTAACCCTTATTTAAACCACCCAGTGAACCAGATTTAACGCTCCACCACGTCTAAGATGGAAGTAAGGAGCTGCTTTGGTGTCTCTGACTCAGCAGGCACAGGAGCCAAGAGCTGGCAGGAGCTGCTTCCTAGCAGCATGTCAACTCCTGCAGCCTAGCAGGAGAGGCCCTGTGAAATCTGCTCTCCTCTGAACTTTCCCTCCAGTGTTACTGGGATACTGCCACGGGTATAGAACAGTCCTACCATGCACAGTGCCAGCCCACCTGGAGCTGGCACATCACTATGAGAATACCCTTCTTACTTGGCTTCTTGTGCCTCTGCCAGCAGTGTCTGAGCATCTTCCCTTTTTATGTTTCTCTTGTCACTCAGTTGGTACTCCTCACAGTGGTTCATAATGCTCTTGATTTTGCCAAGCATTCTTGTGAGCTCTTGTGGAGTCCGGGGAAGGTTTATTTGCAGAACGTAATTTGCCACCTTCTCAATGTCTTCTGGAGGTGCGCTCTCATCTGCAACAGAAATGGAGCTGAGAGTATCCTGAAGTGTCTCTTCCCTCCCAGTGAAATGTAAACGGTCATTATGGCTGCCTACCCTTTGAGTTGTGTGGGAGAATAAAGCTGACAGGCGCAGCAAGGGGGTAAGAGAATTATCTCCAACATTTTGTAATTTAATATCAAGCTTCCAGGTACTGCTGCTAGTGTTGTCAGAACTGGCTAAAATGAGGATTTGAACCCACTTTGAACTGAGTTATTAAAATTCTGATGTGGAACAAGCCCCTGGAAGGTTTTAAATCAGTGTCCAGCAGAGCTGGATGTGTCAGAACCCATTTCTCCCTTGGCCCACAGATCAAAGAGGTGCTGGCAAGACTGGGGTGTGAATGGAGCTTTCCAAGCTGGTCAGTGGGTGTAATCCCCTCCCTGGAGTTGCCACAATATTGAGAAGGTGGTTCCTTCACTGGTTAATGAGAAAGGCTAAGCTGCAGATGGAACCTGGGTCAGACTCAGATAGAATGGGAATTTAGAATGGAAAAAACCACATTTTGACAAGTCCCATTGCAAATGAGGGAGCTTGTCCCAGCTCGTTGCTAAGAGGCACAGGCACACACAGAGCAGTCAATGCCTTGTGAAGTGTCATCATCGCTTCTGTTTTCTCCTCACTTTCATTTATAGACAAGACCTTGTGTGATAAACAGTTGAAATACATTTAATGTTTGTGTTAATGCTCCAGAGCAACTCAGCAACAATTAAATAGATGATATTTAGTATGCAAACAGTAGTGCATTCCTGAGAGCTATTTTCTGTAGAAATATATTCTTTCAAAGTCACTATTCACATCAGTGTAGAGTACAGCAGATTTAATGTAACTGTCTGCATCTCAGCTGTTACTGTTCTTAAACTTCAAATAACAAAACAAAGATTTGAAAAAATGCTTTTATAATAGTTAGTAAATGCTGTATGCCTACTGAGAAACATAAAAGAGCTAAAGCTGGAATTCTCACTTCCCATCAAGTAAGAATCTGAGCATATTAAGGAATTAAATGGACTTAAATCTTCCAATTCAATAAAATAATTTAAATGTTCCTGAACAAAAGGAGTCCTCTGTCATCTGCCCTTGCACACATTTGGATGTAGAGGTATGAATGCCAAAGGCCTGCCAACATGCAATCCATAGAAATTTAAGAGATCAGCTACAATTCAAGAGATGAAAAAAATTCGGCACATTTGAACCTCTTTGATGTGCATCTGGTAAAAAAAAAGTAGAGTCTGTTTCTTACAGCATTTTCCTACAATCATGAGGGTGGAAAACATTCAGGGTATATATAGTTATTTTGTAATTTTATTCATGAGAGCTGTGAAGTTCTACCAGGATCCTTTGATTCCTTGAATTACGGCTTTACAGAGATGATGGAGCGGTATGTGTCCTAATTCCCACGCTCCCTACAGAGAGCCTCTATTTATGGGCCTGGAAGAAGGGGGTGAAATAGCAGTTTGAGGATGCATTGGACATGGCTAGCTATTATATATTGCATAAAATTATCTTAGTAGTCCTTTACTCAGGTAAACCAGGAACATGGGGGATTATTTGTGTGCTTCAAATCAATCACAGTGATAAAAGATGATAATCAGGATGTACGAGATCTATTGTAAAATTAATGCAAAGTACTGTCACCTGGGAGAAAGAAGCACTAGAAAAAAAGGAATGGAAAAAGGTTGCACAGGTCAGGAGGTAGACAAGAAATTTCATGTGTATACAGCTACATAATTTTCTGACTATCTGTTACACTATACTATATTGGAATATATATATAAGTAAAAAAGAACATTTCATATTTACCTAATAAGAAGTCTTTCACTTTTTGGATGAACTCCTTAGTGATCTCTCCATCAACCTCAATTTGATTCTTAGCTGCCTCCAGTTGCCCATTAAATTGTGAGCCTTTCAGTTTGCTGTCTTCTGCCATTTTTCTAATGCTTTCAACCTGGAAATATTATCAAAAATAGCAGTGCCATTTTATGGAGGTTATCTATCATTGCTTGGCAAGTTGAGCTCTAACAAAAAGGTAATTTTGATCCAAGCCTCAGCTGGAATCACTTGATATGGCTTTGAAAAGTAGTAGGAGACCCCTTTGGGGAACTCCAGAAACTGCTACATCTTGGCCTTCATCTGGCCTCAGAAAGAGCCTAAATCAAGTATTTTTTTCTCTCTGCAGCCACTGCTAAACCACAGCCCCCTTCTGTTTCTAAAAGAAAGAGCTGGCAGTTATTGCAGTCTTGCAGCATGTCAGTGATCAGATTCAGATCTGATTACAGAAAATGTAATTTCATTTGTCATTTCATATTGGAGTTGTTAAAAACACTTTTGGATGCAAATACAGAAGGTAGAGTTCAAGGCCTGTCTTTAAAAGGTACATTTTGCCATTAAATTGGTATTGATAATTTGAGAGCTTTAGATTAATCATCAAATTCCAACAGTATTTTGCTTTACTAGGGGCTTTGCCTTAAGGAAAGGCACAGGTACTGCCTCTCTGTGGTCTGCAGAGGGAAGAGATTCTGTCCTTCCCCATGCAACCAGAAAAATGGTGATTTTTTCCTTCTGAATTGTCTCAGAATAGTTCACTCATATTGTCACAGAGCTGCCTGAGGCCTGTGAGCATCAAAGGCAATGTCCTGACAGCCTGGCTCTCCCCATATCAGCAGATGCCTCTTGCTGCTGCCCCTCTGTGTCCTGGGGCCCCTGTGCCCTGACTGCTCATTTCTGATCCCACAGCTGTGATGCCGTGTGCATTTTAAAAAGAGGAAATGGATGCCCAGGCACCCGGCAGGGACAGGACAAAGCCACAGCAGAATGACATTTCTGTTGGAAAATGTGTTTTGCCTATAACTGTAACAGGCATCATCTCTGACTGTTAATAAGAATGAATTCTTTACCAGTGTTTTGGGGTTTGTCTGTTTTATTTCCTTGGCACATGCTGCATTGGCATGATTTTTCACTGCTACTGTGCAGTACAGTCAACTAATTGATGCTTTCCTAAACAGCACTGGGGACAGAAAAGCTTCATCTTGAAATTATTTAGAAAAGTTATTGAATGGCAAACATAAGAGTAATATGAAGTTGTATAGAGCTTAATGCTATGCACAGCAGTAATCCCATTGCAAAAAGCATGTTAGGCTACTGACAAATGGTGCCATTTGAATCTCTCCCAATAAAAATACAGAGAATTCTAGCCTGAAGCCACCAACTTGCATAGGCACAGGGCACCTTGACCTGTGAGATCTTGGCAGCTGCGAGGAAGAATACATAGCTAGAGTCACAGTCTCTTGGTGGGGCTGGCACCTAATAATCCCTGTGCTGAGCCAGGATGGGTCTATGATGTAGGGACAGGGTCCATCACTATGTCACTGCTCTTTGTCCAAAGGGCAAGTGAATTTTTATAGATTTGTGACCTCCCAAATCTCGTCCTCCATCCATTCCATTGAACAAATGTAGGTTTGGTATACAGCACCTGATTTTCAGGCTCCTGTAGCTGAGTAGTCAGGTTATTTAGAAACACAGCAGTCTCCTCAGCTTTGCTGAAGGCCTCAGTGGAAAGAGGAAGAGCTCCACTGCAGTTCAGGCCACCACACTGCCTGAGCCCGTGACTGTCCCGGCACAAAGCTCCCCCACAGGCTGCTGTGACACAGGGCTGGTCTCCTGGCACACCACAGATCTGCAATAAGGAAGATGCTTATGTCAGGACTCCTGTAGGGGACTGAGATACATTCCCGAGGGAAGGAAGATATTTGACATCATATGAACGTAGGATGGGATTTTCCCCTAAGACAGAATGGTCTGGTGTCTCTGAAGATGGGTGTCAACTGCCACTCACAGGTTCCTCTTCCCTAATTTGAAGGGTGCAACGGTAGCCCATTCTTCTCAGTATGCTTGCAGGAGCCATTTGTTAGGCTCCATGTGTTCCACTGACCCTTGCTTCACCCTTCTTTGGCAAAATGGATGAAATTGTCCTCTGGCCATATCCAGCCTATGGGTCAATGACTTCTAAAGGATCCAGATCACCTCTCACACAGCACGCTACCATGTTAGCCCTCCATATAGTTTGACACAGATATTGAGATTAAATGATTAGATGATTAAATGATTTCTTCCAGATCTGTCAGGACTGGCTGAAGGTACTATCAGGTATTCATTGCTGCCCTGTAGAAGAACTGAAATCCCCTCCTTTCCCTTAGATGGTGGAAAGGATATATGGGCAGTCCCTGTCCACTCCAAAGCAAAGTTGCTCTGCTTAGCTTCAGTTACTAACAGGAGGATGTTTGGGTTAATCTTTCTGAAACTACAGTGATGTCCTCTTGAGACCAGAGAGTGCTTAAACAGTTCCTTGTGCTGGATCTGCCTTGGAACAATGGCTTCCAGAAGGTAGCTGAATAATGACAGCTGAGAAGTGCAGCTGTTTCAGACGTGACTCCATGACTGTGCGAGGGAAGTGTCATTTTCCAGATTCAAAAATGCATGTAAGCACCCTTTTAAAATACAACCTACTACAACATCAAAAAAGAGATTTTTCTTTAGCTCCCATTCAACATCCACAGCGCCTACCTTTTCATTCAAGTTTTGGATGTCAGGGCCTTTGATCATTTTGAGCTGTTGCAGCACATTGCTTGCTTTTAAGACCTGATGGTCCAACATAGTGAGCACGTGGTTCCTGGTGTACTCTGAGTATCCTAGAACAGGGCTTGTCCCTCTGGTCTTTTGTTCTGCCAGCAATGATACTTCAAAGTGTTTCCTAATGTTGCTGATGGCCTCTGTAGCAACAGAAATAGGGTTTAGTACCAACTGCATTTTGGTTGCATTTAGTTCATGCATTTACTTGAATTCTGAACAATTGGTGAGTGACAAGGGATTCAGTTTGTTGTCACTGGTGTTTCATTCAGGACTGCAGTGAGGGACATGTCCTGTCTTTTCCTCAGCCAAACTTTTTAATCCTTTACTCATTCAGTTGTCAAATAGGAATAGTTATTGATGCTCACAAAACCTGCTAAACTAGGTGAAAATATGGTGGGTCCTATGCCATTCTTCAGAATCCAAGGTGTGTGAGAAGCCAATGGAACAGACAAAAGTGTGAAGGAGATCTCATTAATGACAACCTGCTACTGATCTACATTCATCAGTAGCTCATGCATTGTTGCCACTGTTGATTTGATAAAAGCTCCTGTCATGCTGTTTTGAAGTTTAGGCAGGAGAGCTGTTTCTGCCAGTTTTTAAGCTCCCTGATTGAGATTCAGGAAAGCATTTATCCTTTCTATTCAGCATAGCATCCAAGAGTTAAATGATCTGCTAAATCTAGGCCAAAATTTAGACTACAAATGGGATTATATAAGGGGTTTTTTGGCTCAGGAAAATCCAATTTCAGGACTGATGCATTTTTAAAAAAGCACTTTCATGATAAGCTTGTAGGCCAGGCAAAAAATACTTTCTAGCAAGAGTCTTGTTTGCTTTGTGAAAGATTTTCCTTAGAGTAGAGTCAAAAGGGTTGGAGAATATTACAATTTTTGCAGATTAACGGCCCGAGGAAAAGACTCAGGCCTTTTGCAAAACACATAATTTAAATCTGCTGCTGCTCTTGAGGCTTCTCAGATCTCCAGGGAATCCAAATTTGTCCCCAGATCCTAGGCAGAAATATGTGCAGAGCCAGAACTGATTTGTCGGCAGTGAAAAAGCGTTAAAGGTCACTGATTAACATCCCTCCTTGTGCTGGTAACTGACTCTGTTACTAGTTGAAGTCAATGACAAGACACTCATCAAGCCTTGTGTGCTTTGAGTCAGGCTCTAAAGCCCTTGGCCTTGCTTTGACTGAAGCTGAACAATGTTCAGTTATCATGTGGAATCAGGGCTATTTATTTATCTTGTAATTCTTGGAAACAATATACAGTTTAAAGTTAGCTCCTAATACAAAATATCTGGCAAGAGACTGCTGTAACTAAGCCAGAGACTGTTTTCTGTGCAATAATTCCATTGCAGGAATATTTTACAGTGGTTCAGCTCTCCGTTAAATGGCCCAAATGCATTTTCCACGTTTGGTTTGTGATGGAGCTGTAGAGCTTCCAAGTTCCTTTATGTTAAACACAGTGTCTTAGTCCAGGCTTTATTTACAGCCTAGGAAGCTGTTCTCACTACATTACCATACCAGAGTGGCTGCAAAACCAGGGGCCAAGGCTGGAAAGCCATAATTTAATGAGATCTCACAAATTACAAACATTCTTTTAAGGATGTTTGTGTCTTGGTTTTTCCAATGGTTTCAATTCATCATTAGATATTGATGTTTCCAGGTCAGCTAGCTGAGTATATGCCTGTGAGGAAGACTTCAAGTCCTGATCCTCTGCAAAGAGAGGTAGGTAGGAGCCCATCCCACACATGTGTCTAGGGCACAAGTGCCAGCTATGCCCGACATGGGGCACATGGCCATACCCTGCTCTACCCCAGGATAAAAGAGAGAGGAAAAAGCAGACAGAGCCATATGTAGGATGTGCTGCTGGTCCCAAAAGGAAGACTGAGTGAAGGAGCCAGTCTGTCTCCCAGGTATCAGAGAAATTGGTTATCTTGAGGGGAATGTTATTTTAGTGCTATTAGATGCTTGGTACCAGGACCAATGAGTATTTGGGGCCCTGATAGGAAATTCAGCTTAAATTCAAGGTCTTCCCCTCCCCACATCCCCATGTGCTTTTTATAGGGCTGTTTATCCATCTCCAGAGGCCAAAAGATGAAGTGGGTTTGGAATGTGACCAGAGAGCACTATGGATGCTTCAGCTGTGCATCCACTGACCTCCCTGGGATTTATTGTTTCTTTGCCTTTCTGTGTTTCTCAGAGTCTACACGAGGATCAGTTGGATGGGGAAGCAGAGCCTGGGAGAGCTGTGCTGACTGCTCACACAGGGACCTGAGCGGAAGAGCTGTCCCTGGGGGTGCTGCCAAGTACAACAGGGCACAGGAGCCCTAAATCTTAGTTAATCCCTCTTTTCTCCTATTCCTTTTCCTCTGCTTTGTATTCTGTTGGCTTTTCCTCTTTTTTTTTTTCAGTCTTGTCTAGGCCAATCTTTTTCTTGCCCAAATGAAACACAGAGGAACTGTAAATGGGAGTGCATGGCCTGTAGTTTGTGTCTTCAGTGGTGGGCACCTTATGTTCTGGGGATTCCTATCTTGGCAGCCATCTCTTTGGAGGGTATCCTGCTGACCATCTCCTGCCATTGTGGGTGATCTAGCATCTGTTCGAGATCTCTGATACATTCCCATCTTTCTCCAGAAGCCAGTCTGGGACACTGTCGTTACAGCTATTAGCAGCTGATAGAGACTATACTTAGCTCAAGCACAGACAGTGTAATTCTTTCAAAAATGCTGGGGAACTCAGTTCTGCCTTCACATTTTTTAATGATGGAGAGCTAGTTCTGTGCCACATAAAGTTATGTATTTTCCCATGGGAATACTAAGAAGTTGCACTATGACACTCTGCTTTTATTAAACAAACCAGTGCTGGACAACATTCTTTAAATATTGCTAAGAGCAAGAGGAGTCAAAAGTGGGGGGAAAATCCTTTGCTGTTGTACTGCATGATCTGTGAGTCTGTACTGTGAAAGTGGATGACTTTTATATCCTGATGTAAGCATTGTGATTTGTGAGACGTCTGACTGATGGGACCCTGGCACATGCATCTGAAATTTCGGATGCTAGAAATCATGGCATTTTAGGATAAAAGAGAATTTGGAAAGTCATTATAGAATGTTGTTAGTGTTTACATTTTTATGCTACCATAGGAAACTAAAATCTAGGGATCTTTGAAATTATGAGAAAAACATTCTGAAATTTCATGGAAAATGACCACCTATTTCACTTCATTGCTGGCTTACCTTTGAAGTTTGAGTATTGAAAACTTTGATGCAGGTGTATTTTCCGTTGTAAAAGTTGATACACTAGGTTAGCCTCTTCTCCAATATCTTCTAAGTTCTTGTTAAGGTCAGGCAACTCGTACGGCAAACTGTGAAGAGGATCCATTTGTGCAACCTTTTGTCTGAAAGGGAAACAGCAGTTATGCAGAAGTCAGACTGGATTGTTCTTAAACTAGAGCTGAGTTATACAATATTTTAGAGGGCAAGAGATACATTTCTAAATGAGCAGAAGCATTTAATTTAATGGTTTATTTATAAAACCCTTAGGATGAACTGGAAAATCCCAGCATTTAAGTATGTCTGTGGGGGACAGAAATATATTAAGGACTTTTTTTTCACAGATCTATTGAAAACAGTGGTTTTTAGTAGTCCAGCATCTGTGTGCTGATCATAAGTGGGACTTAATGTGTGGGGATGGCTGGTGGGGTTTGGGGGAAAACTATTTCTCAGCCAGTGTATTTTTTCAGGAGCAGCCTAGCCCTTACAGAAGGTAGCTCTGAAAATCCCTAATGTCAGACAGGGCCTCCAGTGAAAGGACAGGATGTCTCAAAGTCCGTTCAATTTCGGAAATGGCATCTTCAAAGGCTTTGAAGCGCATGTCACAGCTGGGCATTCGTCCTCCTTTGTCTTCCAGCTTTGCAGCAAACCTCATTAAACCCTGAGCAGTCTGAGCAAGGGCAGCAATTTCAGTGTCCCACTGGTCAAAACAAAGGTGACACTGACGGCAAGAGGGGAAGTCTTTCTCAAAGCCACGGCCGCACTGGTCGCAGAAGCGGCCGGTGACACCAGCCCGGCAGTTGCAGGCGCCGGTGGCTTTGTCACACTTGGGCTGGTGCGTTCCCTCCGGGTTACACTCACACACTGCAAGAAAGGGACAGCAAGTTATATCCAGTTGTTCCTGTTCTTTGAGATTAATGCACGCAAAAGGTAAAACTGTGCATTTCAAGATAATAAAAGCAAACCAGTGTTTGAGTTAGAGCAAGGTGGGCTGCGTAGCTAATGGCTCTTCTTCAGCTCTAACTTCCATCATAACCATAGGAACAACAATATAGGTAAAGAATATAAACACTTTTGTCCATTTCATACATACAAACATATGAAAGGCTATTTTTCTTGATGTATGTCCTATCTTCCCTGTGAATATAACAGGTAAACATTTATTTTGAGGCAGTTTCTAATCCAGTTGTCCCCAGTTAATAATACTTACAAATGCAATGCATCTGGGGATTGCCAAAGTAGTTTTCCTCACATTCATCACAACATCTTCCACTGTAACCTGGTTTACATGGACACTGGCCTGTAAACTGTAAAGACAACAGTTAGGACTGAATAACTTCTGGCAGATCCATATGGTTGGATGTAATTATTTACTGTGCTGCTTTTTCTCCCTGTGACTTATGTCATGTAGCTGTATGAGGACTGCAGCAACACTGCTTGCCCACAGTCTTTGAACACCATGGTTTATAGTATTGGCCCACCTTTCCCATCCTCCTGCTGAAGGTCATGAAAACAAAATGTAGTTTGAGAGGTGGCTTTACTTTACTGCTGTGAAACATTTTGTATGTTCCAGTCTAGAGATGCTCTTTGAGAACTCATCCTCTATTAGCTGAGAGGATTCTTTTCCTCTGCAAAACAGACTAATTTTTTATTTCTGCTAGAGCAAAGTACTCACCTTAACATTTCAACTTTAAACAACATGAAAACCTCAAGAGTATATTATGCACATTGCCCTAGAAAGTTATTTTGTAATTCAGCTATTAAATTGCAGGGAATTTCAGCTCCAATAACTGCTTGGCTCAGAAAAGCAGTTCTTTTAAGGTCAAAAGCAAAATTTGCCAGAAAAAAAAAAATACAAAAGCCACTAAATAAACTGGAACAAACATAGAGCATATTGAAAGGAAAATGTGCAAACACATCAGCAAGACCTTATGATAAGCTCCTGGTGCTCTGAAGTTCAATAGCAAAATTGCTGTTGACTCCATGGGACCACAATATCACCTCTTTATTCTGAAATGCTGTTTTCTTTTTTCTACATTCTAGCCCTAAAACGTGCACAGGAACTAAAGATGAGTAAAGGTGCTCCAGCAGTCTGATAGATGAGACATGATTAATGTAATGACCACAGCTGCTATTTTATGAAAAAAAAAAAAAAACCACTTAAAAAATATTCATAAAACTCATGGATCCAAGTTTGGATTTCCTTCTTCCCTATATGTATATTTATGAGGCAGGTCTCTCCTATGTGACACCTTTTAACAAAAGATTTCTAAGATCCACTTGACAAAGAAACAACCAGCAAAGAGAAATTGTTTACCTACCAAGCCAGATTATCAAAACAGTGTGTTTGTGCCCACTACAAACTTCCAAAGAATTTTTGTTTTCAGGGAGAATGACAAAAAACGATCCTTATTTATAAGAGGGTCCTCACTGTGCCATGCCAAAACACCACCACCCCAGTTCCTGGAAAGCAGAGTAACTTTCTTGCCTGGTTGCACTGGTTGCTTTGCGAGTTTTTCGGATCACAGTCACAGGTCTGACATCCTTTTCCGCTAGCCAGGCCCCAGTAGCCAGCAACACACTGGTCACATGTTGCACCCAACACATGGGGGAGGCAAGGGCAGGCTCCAGTGGCTGGGTCACACAGGCAGGCTGCATTCCCCCCCGGGCACATGGCAGGGTGAACGCCCGTCAGATTGCATGTGCACCCTGGAAAAGGAAGAACAATTACTACAGCAGGGGAGCATATAGACAGCTGATGGACAATCAGAGCTGTATATAAAGCCCACACTGTAGGTTTACTTCTAGTGACCTTGAACACATTTTTAATCTCATACCCATCCTTCTATAACATCTTGTATATTGCTTTGAGAAAATTTACTGCGAGTGCTCAGTACTTTTAATACAGGCATAAGATACAAATCTGCAGTGAATTTTGAATTGTATTATAATGAAAAGTTAAATCTGCTGGGTAAGGAGAATCTGATTTAGAGAAGGCACTGTCCAGCATGGGAATGTCCTGTAAGCAAGTAAGATTAAAAGCCTTCCTTGTGAGGAGTCAAAAGTGCTTGCCTAATAATTTCTAACAGACATCTTCCAAGAATGAACAAGGGATGGGCGTGGACTGTATTTTAGCAATTCCCAAGATAAAAACATTTCTTGAAAATACTTAAAATTCTCTGGCCCACAAAAATTAGATCCTCAGTCAGGCACATTTGTCAAAATAGTCTTTAAGAAACACTGGGAAGAAGCTTATGCCTTGCTTTTTCTTACACTTGTGCCTTTCTGTTAAAACTGCTGAGTTACTGACAGTGTTCTCATGGAGTCTTATAAACTGCCTGAACAGTCTCATTCTAGCCACTTAATGAAAGCAATTGGTAAGGCAGGGAGCTCAGCAAGGGATCATCTGGTTAGCTGAGCATTGCTTAGTTGGCATCAGCCAGCAACATGGATAAACAATTATCTTTGATTCCTTTATTTTTAATACCTTCCTGAATGAGGTGAATGCACATTCATTTTTCTAACAGGGAGTACTGCTTTCATTTGACAAATGAGCATTTCCTAGAAGTGATACTCAATATGAGATTTAGTGAGACTTGGATAACAGAATTTAATACATGCCACATTAGGTTATTTGTAACACTGATATATTCAGTATATAGAGAAATATATTTTGTATTCTTGTATTTTGCTCTATTCATCTGCTTTAGTCTTGTTGTCCTTCCAAGGACTAGCATCTCCCTCCTTTTAAAAAAACTTTCCTTGGTAGTAACACACAGGTGCAGTGTTGTTACTTACTTACTTTGACAGTTTTGATTGAGGGCTGAGCCAAAATAACCTGGTTTGCAGAACTGGCAGTTTGCTCCATGGGTGTTGTGTAAACACTTGGTGCATTCCCCGGTGACCCTGTTACAGGACTCTCGGTCTGTCAAATCAATGTTGTTATTGCAGGGACATGGTGCACAGTCAAGCCCAGCACTGCTTGGGTTTCTGTAGAACCCACTAGGACATTCATCACACTGATTGCCTGTCAGAGAGGAAGGTAAAAATATTGCTGGCTGATGGGAATTCAAGTGAAACATGTTATTTCCAGTAATACTGTTAGAAGATTCAGACTGTGTGTTTAAATGCACATTTACAATGGAAAATATCCACCTGTTTGAGACTGTTGCCCTTAATTCTATGATCAGTTTAAAGTACAGCTTCCACACTGAAATCTGATGGAAATGCACTCTCCTCATCCCAAGTTGTTTCTGTGCAGAAAGTCCTTTCAGTAGGAGTAAATAGGTGCCTCACATAACACCCTCAAAAATCTTTTTCCAGCTAAGTCCATTCAATTGCATTAGTCAGGGTTGGTCATATTTACAGGATTTGCCTTGGTGCTTCACTCCCACAGCAGCCTTGGAGGGTGGGGGGGTATTCAGGAGTTCATATGAAATCTAGGATGTTCTGTTGTTGCTTGCTAGCATTGCAACTACTTCTGCAAGCCATCCCAATGCTCACCCTGATTGGGGTGCTACCTCTCTGCATCTCAGAGACCTTTCTGGACAGGCTGGTGTTTCTGGAATAACATCCACTGGCTCACCCTCAGTCAAGGATTCAGTTCCTTCACTGATCCTCAGAAACCAGAGCATTTCACAATCTGAGAAAGTGAGCACTCTGCCACAGAGGTGAACAAGAGCCTTGCTGGAAAGGAGCAGGAGGAAGAAAGTCCAAAACTGAGGATTGCAGTGGTTTGTGAGGACAGAAATCCCCTGGCCGAGTATCAACATGGATCATTTTGGTCCTACAGCAATTACTAAATCAAAACTGCTCTTGACTTGTAATGGAACCTTGCCTACATAAAGATGCATTGGTTTAGTTTTTGGCAGTGTTTCCCATTAGCGTCCGCTTTCATCATGGGAGATTTTTCTAATGGTCAAGGGGTGGGAAATATCTTCAGCTTTCTCTTCAGGAATTCAAGATAAGTCAACAGAATCTTAGGAAGTGAAGCATCAGTTTGCTGAAAAAATACCTGCATTGGAGACAGCTGAGAATAGAAACCTCTTTTCTAAAGTGACCATTTGAACTGTGGAAACAGTCACTTCTGGGCATAACGTGAAAGACAGATTCCTCTACATGGAGAAAGATTTTTTCTGATTAGGAAATCTTACCTGCTCTTTTTGATGCCCTGTTCTTTCCAATCTGGGCTTCCAACACTTCTTTTTCAGAGGCAACGAGCAACTGAAGTTCTCCCCCATGTCCCCACCAGAGGAAAGGAGGATGTTTCCAGAGAGTACCATAAGATTAATTAATGACTTCACTGTATCCACTTAGGTGAATCCCTTTTTCAAACACTAATTGCACAATTCCCATTCTTCCTAGTCAGGACTTCCCCACATAATTTCAGTAAATTTGAGTGTTAACTATCTCACTTGTCATTTCTGAACACATGATGGGTGGAGGACAGCGATTTTTCTCTCTTACGTTAATTTTCATAGAATCAAAACCAGTCCTTTTTTTGCTTCATACCTGAATATCCTTCGATGCAATTGCAGACTAGTTGTGCAGACTGGAAGTCCTGGTAACAGGAATGTGCAAAATACCTATTGCTTGTAGGTGCCCCTGGGCACATGCATGGGCGGCAGGGTTCTCCTTCCAGAGGGTTTCCATAATAGCCATCCATGCACCTGTCAAAGCAGTCAACACAAAGTGGTACAGATTGTCAATTGCTCCTTTCAGTCCAGGCAGGTGAATCAATTTATATGCATATATATATTTAAATCAACATTCCAGGTCATTGTAATGCTATTTTCATTAATTGGTACAGATACATCAAGCTTCAAAGGTGTTCTAAAATGGAAAATCAGAGCTGCACTCCCAAAATCTGGAGCAAAAAAACACATTTTCTTTTCAAGGAATATTTATGAAGAATTTCGTCTACTCTGGAACAATTTTAATCTAAATTATTATGATAGAGCATATCACATGTGCTCTGCATAGGCAGCTAAAAGCTGCCAGGTAAAAATTCCATGTATTCAACTATCACCACATGTATTTATCTATTTCCATACAGACACACACATGGAGTGGCTGGCATGACATTAAAAGTGCTGGCACAGGCAAAAAAAGCAATAATTCAATAAGAGCACTCAGAGATTGTTGCATATTTTAGATACAACATATGTATTAAGCCGTGCTCTGTCTGACATCTTCTGCAGACCTGGGGTTATGGCTGCTTTGAGGTGGTGGTGGCTGTGCTGTTATCCAGACCAGTGGGGGGGTTGTTGGGGCTCCCTGGGGGCTCTGCCACCTGCCCCCCATTGCTGCCTCCGCCTCCGTGTCCCAGCCCCCTGTGGTCTTGCCGCTGTGGCAAAGCAGCAGCTTCTGAAGCATCCTCAGTCTTTGATCTGCTTTACTATGGCAAATGGGAACACAATTCTCCATATGTATACAAGCCAGGCTAAAACACTTGGCTCTTTGATTATGCTCGCCCTGGGGCCTGCAGCTCCCGCAGAGGCACAGGGCAACAAGTATTTCAGTCTCCCATTCTAAATCTATTTGCCAGCTACAAGCACAATAGCCAAAGGCTGTATTGTCTAAAAAGCACTGCAAGAGAAGCTCAATAGGTTTCATGGCGAAATCCTCTTGAATGTGAATGGCAAGGTACAATCCATCCAAAGTAAACTGAATTAATTTAATTTTGATGTCCATGTTGAACTCTGATACTGCTGACAGCATATAGAATAAAAAAGAGGAACACTGCTCTGTATGGAGCTAGAACACATGGGAAAAGTCATGTGCTGGTCATATGGAACTAATATGACCAGCAAACAAGGCATGTTTATTTAAGCTCCTCAGAGATAACTACAGGTATTAAAATGAGTATTTAAATGAGAATTTTAAATTTGAAAGCTGGCAATTTGAAATCTGTCAAGAGTCAGTGTATCTCATACACAGTGGTTTCTGCATGTCACCAAGCACACAGTGTCACGTGGCACCCATGTCTCAAATGCCTTCTTTCGAGGAGCCTGCTGCAATGCTGCGTGCATGCCATGCCTGCAGTCCACCCACAGGCATTGCATGCACCGTCCCACATGCGTTTGCCAAACAAATAGGTACCCGACATTCAGCAGCTAGGCCCAGTTTAGTCCTGGTTTAGGTATGTGTTTCCTGTTAAGGTCATTGATGCATTTGTGGGCCCCCAGCTACAGAGGCATTTTGGAGAGCACCAGTGTTTGGGTGAGCTTTGCAGCACTGCCCATCAAGTTACCTTTCACAGTGGCTTCCAGCTGTAAACCCACGGCAGTCCAGGCACACTCCAGTCAGAGGGTCGCAAAGCTCAGCGTAGCCATTACAAGGGCAAGGACGGCAGTGGGGAAACCCAAAATACCCTGCCAGACATCGGCTGCAGCGCTGACCATCCACCTCCCGGCGGCAGGAGCACTGCCCCGTCACCTGGTCACACAGCGTGCTCAGCGAGCCTTGCGGGTGGCACTCACATGCTGGAAAACACCAAAGGCAAAGCTGAGCGTATTCCCACCAGCCCCTTCATCGCTGGCACTGCTCAAAGGCAGTCAAGCAGCAGGGATGGAAAACTCGTTATTCATGAAAACATTTTTTATATTTCCTCACACATAATCCTGGATTCATAGCCCTAAAAAGTTGGGGTGTGCATGGAGAGCCAGACAGGGGTGCTGGTGCTGGCTGCCAAGTACTCACCGTAGCAGCCATGGAAGCCGAAGCCGTAGGTGCCTGCAGAGCAGCTGTCACAGCAGCGTCCCACGACATTGGCTTTGCACTGACACTGGCCCCCCAGTCTACTACAGTTGGCATTCAGCGATCCCTGGGGATTGCACTTACATGCTGCCAAGAGAAAAGAAAACCAAAACAGGTTTGGTTATCAAGGAGTGTGACTGGTCCCATCAACTTGCAGGTTTCACACTTTAAAACAGGAAGAAAAGAGCTTCATTATTCTTATCAGGAGTCCACACTGATGGCCATGACTTGGATTTTTTGAAGGTGAAACATCAATGGTGGTGGTATATCAGGCACCAGTACAAGTCTTGGTGTTGCAGTTGCCATATTCAAGGCACTGCCTTCAGCACACGTTTGGGGTAGGACACAAAGGGCATAGCAAAACGTAGATCCAAACCAGAGATATCCTGAAGTCTAGAAGGGTTTGATATAAATCTGTGTCTAGCTGCAGCACTGGATGTGACCTGCAGGCTGTACTCAGTCTGCATCTGTGTAGCGTTTGTTTCTGGACATCTTGGACTAACTTCTTGAGCTAAGATGCTCTGCTCACTCACAGAGGATGTTTGTACAGGATGTTCAAGAAAGCACTAGAAAACTAAAGTGCCATGTTTCATTGGGAGAATCCCACCACTTTGGGAATTGGGCTAATGAGGAGTTAGTACAGCCCAGACCTAAATAAGAGAGGTCTGTGGCTGCACAGCCATGACCTCAACACCTGATACGTGATGTGAGTGAGGCATTGGTCCTTCTAAAATTGCCTAAAGCAAGCAGATGTTACCACTTTGGAGGCATTGCTGCAAGGCTTCCTGAAAGGAGCTGGCCACCAAAGTTGTCCAGAAAGGCCCCTCCTGTTACTGGAAGTGCAGAGAAGTTCCATTTTTCTGGGCCCAACACCTGGGAGGATTCCTGAGCCACTGAGCCCAGCTACCCTTTCTATGGTGGGTCCAGGAGGCTGCCTGGGAAGCTTCAAACCCCACCTGCCGCTGCCCTCTTGCTGGAACACCACCAGGGTTTTCTTGGTGAATCTCTTGCAGTACATCAGCTTGTGTGATGTCATACCAAGGCATCCAGCTGGCCTACAGCATCCAGGGAGAGGGCTTAAAAACTTTCCTGTCATTTTACAGTAGCCAGAAAAGTAGGAAAGTTACTGCTTTGACCATATGGTAAAGCTGCCTCTGATTCAAAATGCTCTTCAGAAAACATGCAAGCACTGCCATGGTCCCTGTCACACTGCTCCGTTAATCTCATCAGCTGTAATGAACTCCAAGAATCATGCCACCAAAAGGTGTTTGCAGCCCACTCAGGGTTCAGCAGGATGTATCCTGTATGTCCATACATACCACATGATGATCAGCTTCACTTAGACCACCACAGGCTGAGAGCTCTCAGTCAACATATCCTACAAACTCAAAGGGAAAACCAGCAACTGTCCAACAGAGCTGACTGTGCAGGCTGGTCCTTACCGATGGCACCGTTGTGGATACGGGCTGACATGCTCACTATGAGCCGTGCGCACACTTCAGGCAGGACGTGAGGTCCAACTTCGGATGCAATTTCAATGCAGTGATACTTCTGGTACTCATCTAAATCCTTTTCACTGCATAAGTTCTCCACAGAGTCGATTCTGGGAATGAGTCCAAGCTTTGGCATTAAGTGGGAAAAGAAAATATTTTTGCTTAGATATACTGAAAACCAGAATTTTCCCCATTCTCTTGAAGTGTTTTGCATTGCAAGGAAAGAGGCCCAGAGCACCGTGTTTCCAAACCTGCTGTTGTGCCATTCTGTCATCGAAATTCACATTTATTCTGAAGGTCTAGACATTCCCCAAGTTCTTCAAATAAAAGAGACTGTGTATAAAAAAGTAAAATTATCATAAGACCTCAGATATATGCTCAGAACTGGTTTTGCTTCTAAGAGGAACTGTGTTAATAACTCTGAAAGCAGTATCTGGCCAAAATTTTTCCTTGTATGACTGTGATAGAGAAAAATAAGCTGAAGGTTCTGTGTCCAATTATGGCCAGCTCTTGTCAGATCCAGTTCTGCCGAAGTAATTAGAAGAATGGACCTAAAAATATTCTCAAGAGAAGGACCCAAGACTAACACCCAGTTCCTGACTTGGTGGAAACTTGGGAAATATCTGGACCTGATTCCTGGGAAGTACCCAACTAATTTTACTTTTCCAATGTCATCTTTAAAAATATCCACAATCCAGACAAATTAGAGAGATTTTAAAAAACGTAAGTGATGAGGAACTACACGAATTTATATCCCAAACCACAGCATCTTGTCAGCATATGTGCTGTGTGTTCATAAAAAATGAGCAACAGATAGAGTACATACTCTGACTATCAACATACGCAACAAGTATGATTTGATGAACTATTATGGTACTGCTCCATGAAAATTAAACCAGATACAATTCTGTCTTCCCATACAAAAACATGCAAACACAGTGCAAGTGGAGGTAAGCAGAAGCTGAATTTCTATTAAAACAGACGATAAATGATTTAAAAATATTTTTAGTAAGTCTGTTTAAAAAAAAAAAACAAACCAACACTGTGGTATAAATGCAACCTCAAGGGACTTGTAACAGAACTACTCACTGAGTCAATCAAGATGTATGATTTTGCCTTTGTGTCAGAGGCAGAGGCCTGAGAAAAATACACATCCACAGAATATTCTGTTCCCGGCTCCAGGCAGATTGGAGTTTGCAGAAGTGCCATCCTGTTTAGCAGAAATGAAGCACAGTTATAGCCAGGAGTCAGGGCAAGGCAGGTCTATCACAAGGATGTTGTGAGCATTCCCTTCCCTCTGTGCCTGCACGCTAATGCCTGTAGCCTGGTGCAAGCCCTGCTGCTGCGAGTGGCACAGCCAGCCCCATGCTTGCAGGCTTTGGAAAGCTGCATGGCTCCTGCCAGATGATTCACCAAGTGCTATTTAAACCTGGGAAGATTAAACTGGAAATGGCAGGTTTTACTAGTTCAAGCAAAGTGGTTTGCAACTCACTGTTCATATTCGTCCTGTCTTGTCTCTGTTTAAACAAGACATTGGTCACATCCTCTCTATTCTTGACATAGGTCCAAGATGAAAAGTTGGTTTTTAAGAAGAGTATCATATATATAGTCAATATTTTCTTTCTATACTGAAATAGCTGCAGTTGGATCTTCACTAAAGCAATGACTAACCCCAGCAGGATCTCAGGCTTATCTCCTGGGCTGGGCAAACCTTTGCCAGGCTAAGGACTGGGGCGTCAGTCTCTTCCTTAGAGCCTACATGGTACTGTGGTGTGACAGCAACAGAAAAGGTCACACATGTGTTTCTGATATTCCCACTTTTCCACACATTTGTTGCTCTGCAGTGCTTCAGTAAATGATTTGTAGACAGAAAATCTACAGGCAAAAGGATAGCAACAGTCAGACCTCTTTGTAGCTGGGAGAGGCAATGCATGTGGCTCCTGTGAAAGGACCTTGTTTTTGCAGTGTTGACCTGACAAGATACCAGTAGGCTGGATGGCAACACTTGCTAGCCAGTCTTCCAAGATCTATTAAAAAAAAAGACAAAAATTATGGTAATTTTTTTGTATCTGAAAAACCTCCTTTCTCTTTGCCAGGGTTAATGAAAGCCATCTGAATGATGGCACACTGCAGTGATATAACAGATTTTTCTCTTTATTCTTTCCAGCACTAAAAAACAATGCTATTAGTGAAAAATGCACTGTATTTGTAATGGCTAATTGAAAAGCAGAGACGGAAATGGGACCTCAGCTAGTTCAAATGGAAACGGCTCTGTTAAAGTCACTGGAGTTGTTTCCTTTCTTAGCACACTGTTATTCTGCAGATATCCTTCATTAGCTGCCTTCTCACGTATTTAACAAGGAATAACAAACATAAAAGACTGTAACATATGGATTTAAAACTCTTCAATCCTTAGAAGGAAAAGCTGCACCAAACCAGCCCACTGAAAAAAATTTTCCCATGTTTTAAGACACTGGGAGTTTTGTTTGCCTCAGAGTGACAGTCAAAGAACAGAATACAATAGACAGGGGGATAATCTCAAGTGGTGGGACTGTCCCAGGGAACTGCAAAGCAGGAGAGTAAGGCGTATACAAAAGCTGGTATCAAGAAAACACTTGCCTGTGTTTTTGAAGACATGGGTGTGGACCTGGGTTTAATCAGATTTGGATTAACTGATTTTCCAAGACATGTCTTCATCATTGAGAAATCTTATCCAGACAAAAAATAATAATTTGCCTATTTTCCTACAATTTTCACACAACTCAGAGCTCAGCTGGAGCAACTGGGAAGCTGGATGCCTGCAAAAACCCTGGATAAATATTTACTCAGATCACTTCTGCCTGTGCATTTTCCTGCACAAAAAATCCCAGCTAGAAATACAGAGTGACCATCTAAAAGAAACTGCATTTTCCACATTTGATTTGTGAGTAAAAGTCCAGTCCAAGCAAAGGTGGCACAAGAGAAACATCCAGAAGGTGAAATCATGGCTAATGCTTAGAAAACACTTGTAGGGCTGATTTTTCATATTTGAGTGGAAAGGGATAAGGGAGGACTTGGTTGGTAAGGCAACTTGTTACTTGGGCAAAAGGCAAGTAATTTTAATTTTAGATGTAAAGAATAGGACACGTTGTTCATCCTATTATTGGCAAAATAGACCCTGCATCCATCACAGTATCACAAGACATGCAAGACGTCACAAGTACCTCAGGCTCATAACGAATTGTGATATCAAAGTCCATAGCAAAGGGAATGTTGTTGATGACAAATCTCAGCCCAGCTCCACTGGGAACATGGGCAAAGCCAGGTCCTGTCCATGTGACAGACCGACCAGCGCTGGGCTGCCTGAACACCACTGCCAAAACAGAGTCCTGTCCAAACTGCATCGCACCCTGCAAAGACACATGGACATTTTCAACAACACACTGAGTCACATTACAAAAAAACAAACTCAAAAAAAAGAAGGCAAATATTTTTACCTCATTGTTTACTTATTTTGGCTATCAGTCTCATTTTCTGAACAAGTTCAAGATCAAGAACTCTCCCATACGTAGGATGTTTAGGGTCATGTGTCAAGAAAAGCTTCCTACAGCTTTGCAACAACAGCAGTGAGAGGGACTAGAATAATCCACCAATCTTGGAATATTTGGCATCTCAAAACATTGCAAATCATAAACAGACGAAGCTTGATTTCATACATTGCAGGACTCTTCATTATAAGGTGAATAAATAAATATTTACAATGACTGCAATTAAGCGCAGAAGGCAAAGTCTTGGTAAACTTGTTGGAAAATGGAATGTGTTGGAAATGTCTTGCAAGCAAAAAAAAAAAGAAATATCTATGACAGGGACTCTTCTAAAAATTCATCAAACCTAAGTCTACAATGGCACTGGGCAGAGGAAACCTGTCAGTGTGAATCATAAAATGTCTGGCCCAACTGTGTAGCAAAAAAAATTGATTTAATTTGTGTCAGAATTGTAGTGTCTAGGACTGCATATCCCGCATGCTCAGGCATTTCCTTGTCCTTTGATACAAAATAAAATTTTATTATTTGGTGTAAACTTAAGTAACTACTCAAGCACCAATTTACCTGTTCCAGTCCAGATTTTCTTACAGTTCGTTTCTTGTTCCTGTTTAACACAATCTTTCCATTTTCAATCATGAACTCATAGCCTTGCTTCTGGAAGTAGATGTCACACCTTGGAAGACTGCTTGGCTGAACCTATGAAATAACAAGAGAGAAGCAGCACTGTCTCAACACCGTTGAACGGTAGGTAAGCAACTAAATGAAAGTCCACATTCTTAAAGCAAGCTCTGTTCTCTACTGGGTGAAACTCTATGGCCCAGCTTTGCCAGAAGCCCTTTTCCCTCACTCCCTTAAAATTAACTTGCAGTTTCTCTCATAACCTATGCCTCAGACATCTGTTTTCCATTTAATTATTGGACTGTAGGATGATTACTGGTTGTGATTATAGCTAAATATTTGTGTATGTGATCTGCAAATAAACATTTTTTATTATTCCTTCTCTATAGATTCTGGACAACATGCCAGAGAAGAAATGTTAATGAAAGCATAGGCAGAGGAAGGGATACATTCCAGGCTTGTACTCTGCATGGAGAAAAACTACCCCCATGCTGAAGGGAAAAAAATAAATAAAAATTAATTTTTCTAAAAAACATTATAGATGGATGCCAAATTTTTGAGGAAATTGCGCTACAATCAGTACCATTATATAAGGCAGCAGGAATGAGCGCAGTGGAGCAGAGAATAATTTCATTCTTCCCTTGCTGGAGATTCCCAGAAATATAGCAGTTCATTATGGCTGTTGGAAACTCAACACCTTCCTTTAATTTAAATAATTAAATTATTTTCTCTAATTCATGCTAGACCAGCCCACCCCTGAGAAGCAGCAAGGGCAGCTTTGGAGGTCACACCACACTGTACGTACTGTTCCTTTGCAACAGCCACAGTTATGGGATAGTCATGTCCATGAAAAACAAAGGTGAACTGAGGAAGGTCAAGGGACTTGCTTTGCATTTTCCTGCTAAAGAGCCGCTCCAGCTGCTCTCCAAGCCAGGGCTCTTCTCCTCAGCATTGGCTCCTGTGCCACCACCACATCATGGATCCTCTCTCAGTACAACATCTAAAAAGCCAACAACCTACCAAGGGTGCAGAGCCAGAAAGGGGCTTTGCATGCTCAGCTTCATAAATATAATAATCCAGGGGTAAAAAGAAGTAGCCTGGAGCTGGCTCGTTGCACTGGCGGCTCACAATGTTGGGAAGACACTTGCACTGACCGTCCTTTGGCGAGCACCTGCAGTAAGAGTCGGTAAAGGGAGGATGTCAGAATGAGGCACAGCTGTGTCCTCACAGCACGAGCACAGCTCAGATCCACCCTTGTTTCAGCTTTGCTTCATTTCTCCCATTGCCATTACTAAACTTCTTCCAACCACCCGCCCTTTCTGTTTCTGATGCTGGATTTATTCAATGCTACTGTTCCGTCACTTTGGAGACATGACAGGCTTTGTCTTTCTCTATCTGTTCCATACCTGAAGCGCTGATCCTTTTGTTTCCTGATAATCTGTTACTATCTCTTCTGGAATGCATTTCTTTTATCTGTTTCTGTAACTATTCACTATGTCACGAATTTTAATCATCTGTCACCCACAATTATGGAGGCAGGACATTTGATGTGACTATGGAAGTTTTCATATATTTACAGTCATGTTTAACTATGTGCTCCTATACCTGAAGTCTAACAGCAGTCGTGAAGACCCCTGCCCAACAGACTCTGGAGGAGCTCAGCTGAAACCAAGCTTGCTTCTAAAAGTATACATTTTGAATAGGAGCCAGAAAAAACCAAACAATCTAGCAATGAAAGTAGACGTAGGAAGCTAAGTTAAAAATGTGACCTCTAACTTACTTCTAATTTCTCTTAATATGAGGGTCTCTGGTTCTCTTAAGTCATCCATGTTATATTTTATATTAAACACATTTTGGCTCAAACTGATTCAAGGTTGGCTTCAAAGGAAATAAGGAAATCCCCTTATCACAAGCAAATTTCAAAATTCCTAACCCAAATTTACTCTGTTCATATATGACGAAATGACATCTACAGTCTATTTTCCCTTCTCTACTGAGACTGTATTAACCTAATCAGAAAATCTAGCTTCAGAGTTTATAGAAATTAAAACCATGAAAGAACTGGAAGAACTTTAACTTACAAGTTATTCTGGGATCCACCAATATCACAGTCACAGGGAGAACAGCCATACAAGCTGCTTCCAAGACCCCAGTATCCTACCTGGGATAAAAATAAAGACTTTTTAATGTCAAATATTAAAGTATGTAAAGCAAAACAGAATTCATTCTGCTGGATGAATGATGCTCTGGAGTACTACTGTGCTGCTGCCTGTCCTTGGCCATGGGAGATTGCTTCTCCTACCAGAGAGCATGGGTGCTCCAGATATTTTCCCATTTGTGCAAGGAAATTGCTCTGTAAACAGCAAAAATGGCCCAAGAAGATGATTTTGCATTTCCTTTTCTTCCTGGAATGCTCCTCCCAGTGCAATTTAATTGCACAGAGGTTTGTGAGCATTGAAAAAGAACCAGATGTGTCAATGCAGAATGGGAGCATACAGCCGTACAATTATTTTGAATTTTGACTTATTGTTTAATTTTCTGTCAATGAATAGGTGTGAGGTGGGCAAGGAGCCTTCCAAAGCCACATGCAGAAGTAGTAACAAAACCTGAGTACGTACGAGACACTTTTCACAGCGCTGCCCTGTGGTGAACCGCTGGCAGAGGCACTCTCCCGTGGCAGGATCACAGATGGAGAAGGGCAGACTGCCAGAGGGATCACAGTTGCAGGCTGCAGGAACAGAAGTGTGTGGTTACCTCTGCAGGCTACAGTGACGGCGGCAGGACTGGCATTTGCTTTAGATGTGGCAGCAGCATGACAGGCAGTCTCCATCCTCCAGACAGACACTCTGCAGATGTGCATGCCCTGAAACCCTGCAGCCCTCAGACTGCCCTTGGGAAAGCGATCATTTCCTTTGGTAGGCCCCTCTCTGGGGGGAGCAGGGTGACTGGCACAAGTCCTATGCCATGTGCTGTGTGCTGCTCTGCACTGCACAGTCACTGTGTGTGGCTGAGTACCACAGTGTGGGCATAACGTGCTCACAAACCCACAGTGCGCCTTGGGAGGGGCAGGATGTGTTTTTCAGCAAGCCTCTCTCAGAAGAATGGCTGGCTGGAAGTTCTCATGGCAAGGCAGCAGGTCCTGCCATCTTGACACTGCACTGCAGACTCCAAACATCCTGACAGGCTGTCTGTGGCTTTTCATGGGCCCTTCACAGAATTATAGAATCATGGAACGGTTTGGGTTGGAAGGGACCTTAAAGATCATCTTGTTCCAACTCCACTGCCATGGGCAGGGACATGTTCTACTAGACCAGGTTACTCAAAGCCCCATCCAGCCTTGTCTTGAATACTTCCAGAGATGGACAGTTTACCAGCTCTGGGCAACTGGTTCCAGTGCCTCACCACCTTCTCAGTAAAGAATTTCTTTCTAATATCTAAACTAAATCTACTCTCCTTCAGCTTAAGGTCATTCCCCCTTGTCCTGTCCCTACACACCCTTGTGAAAAGACCCTCTCCAGCCTTCTTGTAAACCTCAGTCCTGAAGGCAGTATTCCAGGTGGGGTTTCAAAAGAGCAGAGTGGGAGATTCACCTCCCTCAGCCTTATGGCCACACTTCTTTTGATGCAGTCCATGATACATTTGGCTTTCTGGGCTGCAAGGGCACATTGCTGGATCATGGTGAGCTTTCTGTCCACAAACACCCCCAAGTCTTTCTCCCTAGGACTAGTCTTGATCCATTCTCCTCTCAGTCTGTACTTGTGCTTGGGATTGCACTGACACATATGCAGGACCTGCACTTGGCCTTGTGGAACTTCCCGAGATTATACTGATTTGGATGCTAAATTAATTTTCTCGTTTTAATCTCCATTTTCAATTAAATTGCATATTTAACAACTCTTCTGTTAGCAACAGCCTGACCTAATATAGTATACTATGCATTCTGAAAGTGATTTTGCATCTTTTCAGTCTCAGGTGCTGCACCAGAACATTAAATTACATTGACATTAAATTATAGTAGGCAACTGGGTATTTTGTGACTTAAGTTGTGCATTAGTGTGTGCATCTGTGCATTCAACTACCTCCATGTGTTCAAAATGGCTTGGAAAGCAGAATAAAAGAGGCGGTTTACATACGCTGGCAGCCCAGGGGGTCACTGCCACTCAGCCCGTAGTAGTTTGCCCGGCACTTGTCGCAGTGAACACCCTCCACGTTCTCCTTGCAAGGGCACTGGCCCGCGACCGTTCCCAGGGTGGGATCTGTGTGGCTCTCACAGGCGCCGTTGTGCAAGGTGCCTTCTGGATCACAGCTGCATGCTACAGGCAGGTCAAGGAGACACATAAAAAAACGCACTTTTAGATGTAAACATGAAAAGGCAGCTCTAGAGTTGCTGGTAATCCTCCTTTGGCTCCATAAGGACTTTTCATGCCAATCAATTGCTATAATTAAATTACATTCAGAGCACTTTCCCCATCCTATGTTAATACTGAATTTAGCTCATCTTTCAGAAGACAGGCTTTCATGTCTGAAAGACTATTTTTCTTGCATATGGCAGGTATCAAGCTAAAGTTATTAATCCTCCCATCATTTTGCACCTCTTCTGTAAACCCTGAAGGTCACAGAATCAACATCACTACTGCAATTCATATTTATATTGATGTTGTTCAATAAAGATGGTAGCTCTGTTAGATTTCTAAACTCAGCCACTAATTGGAATGTGCAGCTCATTTTACAGTGCTGGCTTGAGGATACTGTGATGCAGCTACTTTGTAAGGCAGTTTGGATGTTACAGGTTTGGTAACACTTTTACAGCCATATCAACATTTAAGCATGGGGACGCTGTAGGCTTCAGAGCAAAGAGAACCAGAACCACCCTGTTTTGAGCCATTCTTACAGAAGCTAGAAAGGGAAGCTTACGGAGGCACGCCTTGGGATCTGAGATGACTTTGAGTGGATCCTGGTAAAAGAAGCGTTTGCACTGGTCGCAGTGTTGGCCAGTGGTGTTGTCCTGACAGTCCTCACAAACCCCACCGCTGACCCCGCCGCTGGCCTGGTACACAGCCATGTCAAAGTGGCATCTGCTGGAGTGGCCGTGGCAGTTACAACCTGAAACCAAAACAAACAGCAGGGCATTCACACCATGACTCCTCTTGTGGCCCGGCCACCGCTGTTGTCTGCTGTTAACACAGGGTTACTGGTTCCTTGTATGCTTTCAGTGTCCAACAAGATTGTAGCTTCCCAGGCCTTGTGTGTTACATCTGGGGGAAGACATTGGAGTCTTAGAATAGAACCGGGCCCTAAACTTGGAAAAGTCTCCATGCAGGTGAGTGTGCCTGATATGCAGCAAGGAACAGTGTTCCACCAAAGAAAGCTCTAGCTGAATACTTGTTACAGATCCTAATACATTATTCTTGTATATCCCACATTACTTATTTTTGTGGAAATAAATAATTTAGCCTTGTCTGAATTCTTTCACTCATGTGAAAGACACTGTGCAAATCAATAAACGGTCCTTTCTGCGTTAGGGGCTTTTTCCTCTCTTTACTGTTTTGGGTTTTTTTTCTCTATATGAAACATGAGACTATGAAACAGCTCTACTTCTTGTAAGGTAACACAGCACCTATTTTCTGGATGAGGCATGGAAAAGTCTCTCTCCCAGAATCCTGGCCATCCCATTAAGCATTGGACTGGGATTGTGCTACACCCACTCCCAGCTATTAAGAAGGAAAATATCATGTTTGAGTTACGTTTGCAAGCATTATCTTCTGTCCCTTCAGCTGGCCTCCAGGGAGCATCATTGTAGAAATCTTTGCATCTTTCACAAGACAAACCTTCAGTGTTATGGTGGCAGATACATCTTCCGTGAACCTGTAACATAGTGAGAATGAGTAGGAGAGGGAGAGGAGAGGTCTGCTCAAGGTATGCCAGCAAGATCAGAAAAATTCAAAGCTCTTTGGCTCCCTCAGCTGACATAATTCTCAATTATTTGAGTAAAAGATCTGGAGAATACCTGCAATATTTAACCAAATAGTTTTAAAGCCACTGAGTAACATACAAAAAAAATACTTATAGGGATATCAAAGGAGACTTTAACCTTTTAGATACTGTCTCTTTGCCTACACCTTCATATTGAGATATGTATTTTCCAGGAGAAAAAACCCTTGTTCCCAGAGCGAAAGAATTTGCAATCACATGCCTGGAATTTTTAATAATCCATTTTTCATGGGTTAGCTTTGTATCATCAGCTATTCTTTGTGCCAATGCCTCCTCTCCTGCTGCAGAGCCCCCAAGCCCAGCTGGAGCATGGAATGCACCCAACAAGTGGCCATTCAAGTCTGCACACACCATAGGCTACTTACTGCATTACATTTGCACCATTACAGCTCTGGTATTTTGCTGCTATTATCAACATGTCTTGTCCCAGTTGTTTTTGAAACACCACCCTAGTGCCAAAAAAAAGACAACTTCTGTGCATTCCAAACCAGGCCTTTAAAGGAAGAATCTGCACTGAAACATTAAACAACTTGCAGTTCAAAGATTATCAGAGATCTTCCTTCCTCTCCCTCCCTCCATATCTTCCTTCTCGTAAAACAGGGACTGCCCTGTTTGGAGAGAGCGTTAATGACGCACCATCCCAGACTGATGGAAAACATCTCCCCGCAGATTCTGCACAGAATCACACTGGCTGGCATGGCCATTGCAAAAGCAGCTGCCCCGCACAACCATTTCATAGATGGCATAGTAGTACTTCTCAAGGGGATCACTGCGCCTTCTTCCAAGCAGAGCATCTCCAAGGGTGTGGAGTTTAGTAAAATTGATTCTTAGGTTTGTCAAGGTAATAAGCTCTGGAAGGAAAGAAGAGATCAAGAGTCCAGTTCACTCTAAAATGAACAGTATGAAATGGATTAGTCATTCAAGAATTCTGCCATAGTGAAGAAATAATGGAAATTATCCAATATTGGCCAAAACCAGTCATGCGTACAGCGCCAGGGCAAGGACCACTCCTGGCACACAGCTGCATAAGCATTAGCACCCTCCTTGGTATGGCTCTGCATTTTCCCAGCCATGGCTTCATGGGTTCATGTACACCTCTGGGATTGCTCCCAAAAAGCAGTGTGGATTGGACCCAATTCCAGAAGGAAAGACAGTTTAGCTACATGGATGAGCTTTGTAGAGCTTTGCCATTCGGTCTCAGGGACCAAAGCACAACACTGGCCCCATTTTATTAATTAATACAGTGTATCAGCCTAAGATCTCTAGGTACCGAATTTTCAACATCACTGACTTACACCAGCTGAGCTGTTGACCCTTTCAGTGTACAAAGCAAACAATACCAGGAAAATATCTCTGGAGAAAACCTGTAGTCTCCATACCTTGGATATAGGGCACATATGGATTTTCTATTTCAAAGCTGGGATCCAAAGCTTTTAAAACAATCTGCAAAACAAATTCATACAGCTGTAGGGATGGGATGGCCCCCACCAAAGAGATCAAATGACAGGCCCATGTCTTTACCAGATATAGACAAGAGACCTTCAGATCCAGTAAGAGTCACATATGATCTGAACTCATACAAACATAGACACTTGGCAATACCTCGCCTTCAGTGGAGGGCTCAATGTCTGAATATCTTGAATCACAAATGATGTCTCCCACACTTTTTGCCGGACCAGAAGAGATGTTGGGAAAAGAAGTTGCACAATCATGTGCAAAATATCTAAACACTTTCCAGGTCTGACCAAAATCGGTAGAGCGCTCAACCAGCATTGCTGCAGGCCGAAATGTCTGCAAGAAACATTGCAAGAATTCCACTAGCAGGCATTGATAAAACATCTCAGATGTTGTTATACCGATATTCCTCTTTGGGGGATGCTAAAATTCTGTGTTTGGGATGTTGTAGGCTCACTACAGGGCTACTGTGCTGGTTACGTGATTCTCTGAAAAAGCCAGATTATTCATTAGAACTCTCTATAGCAATAGGGAAGGGTAACCTTCCATATAGATACAAGATTACTTTCTAAGTAAGAAAGTTTACCATAACAATGTAGGAATTTTGTTTAAAAAAAAAATAAAATTCTAGCCATCTGGATCATAATGGAAATGCACGAGAAGAAAGAGCAACTGCAGTTCAGATATGTCCTACATTTTTAGGGTTTAATTTTGCTATTTATTTTTTCAGCTTCAGTTCTCAGATTTACAGAAAATAGGACCAGAAAGCATATGAATAGGAAGCTATTCAGTCTATCCTCCTCCCCTAAGGCAGAATCAAGTATAACTTAACCATACTTGACAGGTGTTTATCTAACCTGTTCTTACAACCCTCTAAAGATGGAGCTTTCACTGCCTCTCTAAGCAATTTATTCCTGTGGTTAAGTAATTAGTGTATAACATTACATAAAAGCTCTAGTAAAAGATGTACCTTAAAGGTCAGGATAAGATGGCTGAACTGGAATAAAGTTTCTAGGTCCAATCTAATGCTGACCTGGTCAATGCCTGAAAAGAGAATGAAAATGATGAGCACAATGTGTGCATTCAAGGGGTTGCTGAGGCAGTGTTCCCATGGGGATTTAAAGATGCCTTTTCCAGCACAGCAGCTAGACTCCTTAGGGCATCCTCTGTGCACAAACCCAGTGTGTGGCTGGATTGCTCTCTCTGGGGCAATACAATGTGCTGCTTTCCTGGCACAGTCACTGGCAGTGCTGCAGGTCACTGAGACTGCAGGATGTGGTTAAAGGTCCTGTTCAGATAATTCAGATGGTACATGATGGTGATGGTAAGGTTGTGGGTTTATGTGTTCCTGTATCCAGTTAGGTTTATTTTTTAAAAACCCATTCAAATAATTTACTTATTTCTAAGGGGAAAGAAAAAGAAACTCAATAAAAGAGTGGGGGTTTCTTCACACTAAACAGAATCATTAAACCCTTCTATACTGCCAGACCTGAAACTTGTCATGAGCAGAGCTACTACACCAGGCATCTTCCAAAACTGCAACAAGCATGGAAAAAAACCTCCACAATTCACACATCCTCTGTAGAGAGTTGCAGGAGCTCAGCTGATATCCCCATTATTCACATCTGCAAGCAGCATCCCAGGGCTCCTGCTGACCAGGCTGTGCATGAGACTTCATCCCAGAAGAAAGATGGGGAGAACAAGGAAAGCTCCTCTCACAGCTGGCCCACAGCTTTATTGGCAGTGGTGTCCAAAGTTAGTGACAGATCCTTGCTAAACTTCATGAAAAAACAAGGTTTATGAATTTTCAATTGGATATTCAAAACAAAGGTAACATATCTCCTTACTTTTTCTATGCCTTAATTTCCAACCAGTCCAATGTTTTTCACGTATTCGCTGTATGTCAAATACGATAGATTAAATGTTATTTCTTCTAGCATAGTGCTTTACACTATTTTTTTAAGTGGCTATTTGTGTTTTACACTGTCAGGCACCTGAAGGCAAACATATTTTTTGCTACAAATCATATTTCTCTGTGGAAAATATAGGGTCTCCATGTATAACCACGTATTGCCACAGGTCACTCAGTATTACTGAATCAAAGAACAGGTGCGGTTTTGTTTCATCTCTTCATGAAAGCAATATGGTAAATGCCAATTACAGAAAGAAATCTCACAGCAACATTTTGAAGCAATATTTTCTCAAAGAAACTTACCATTTTCTGACTGCCACCACTTCTTTTTCCTATCAGGCTCAAACGTTGTGATAACATTTTCAATCATGTGACTGTTGTGCTGGGTATAGGGATTATATGGGTATCTGGAATCACAGAGAAAGCACTTCTGTTCAGCCTAGAAAACAAAATGAGTAGAATAAAAGATTAATTTTTTTCTCTTCACTAAAAATCAGGTGGATGTACACATATTTATGCCATTGAATGACTGGAACCTGCCATGTTGTTTTGGGTGCCTGTGCTTTTAAACACTCAAGCTTTTATAGATAAGGGATAAGCCCAAGAAAATCATCATCTGCACAAAGTATACACATATGAAGTGTTGGTCTTGGTCTGCCACAGGTACTCTATAAAAATTACACTTTTTCAGTTGTGGAGAAGGGATCTCAGTAAGAGCAGGTACAAGGTAAGTAGTTGGTCTGGGCTGACACCACCACCCTGACCACTGTAAGTGTATTTTGTAGGTGTAGGGAAACTGCAGAAGTTTAAAACCGATGCAAAGCAGGAAAATCTGGATATCAACAGTATAAAAGGGTCTTATTTGAAAATATTAAAAGGTAACAATGATTAGCCAATATCGCAGTTCTGAACAAAAGGCTTTTGTCTGCAAAAGGGTTTTAATAATAAGGGCAAGAAGCTCTTATTTAAGGTGATAAGTAGGGGATTGAGTGAGAGACTAAGGAGAGGTGACAAGGTTAACATGCTGGGCTGGGAGATGACCCATGCTGAGTCATGTGCACAGCCTGAGCACCACGGGATCACAGCTGGCAGGGCTCTGAGGAAGTAGGGTGGAGAGGGGTGGATGTGCTACCCAGACTGACTCCATGAGATTTGGGCAGAGCCTGAGTGCAAGGACACAAGCATAAGCCAAAGCAGAAGATGATGCCCAAGATGTGTGCCTGGCTGTCAGGGATGGTGGCAGGAAAAAGAGTGGATGACACAGCACTCCAGAAGGAGCTGAAGGAGGAGGATTCAGTTTCCATGACTGGGAGGCTGGAGGGGATGCTTCTGAAAAAAGAAAGTGGAAGTCAGTGGCAGGACCTGTGCTGGAAACGACACAGAAGGGGACGGATAGAGAGGCACCCCACTTGGCACACTCAAGATGGAAAGAGAAGCGTTGAGAATGGTTTGTACATCTTTGTATTATGAAATCACCTGGGAATTATTCACATTTAGATAAATGAATAGCTAGCTATAGATTTACAGGTATGGTATAATTAAAATGTTTCAAACATTATTATAAATATTCAGTCATTCTACAACACATTTGGCAAGTGTATGAATATACAGTTTAAAAGGGGAGAGAGAAATACAAAAAATACTCTGTCATCTCATTTCACCTTGCTGGTAAGGGAGCACTTGGCAGGACTGCACTCACTCTCTGGTTTATATAAATGCATACAATATGATACTTGGTCAACTTATGTTTAAGGTTGCTCCATAAAAATCTGCTCCAAAGGACTAGCATGTGTATGTCTATACAAGCCATGACTGGCAGAGCCCATTTGCCTCTGAAGTGCCAGCTTTATACTCTACTCAGTGCTCAGTCCCCTTGCTTTCCCTTTCAAAACATGTGTAAGTAGTAAATCCAATCATAGAGCTAAAAACCAGTTAACCTACATTTAGAAGCAAAAAGACATATTAAAGACTGAAAGGTATTTGTGGTGCTTCTTTTCAAACACAAAGCAGTTGTGTTCTACATTTTTTCCATATGAATTTTCAATAAGACATCCCAACTGAGTCCCAGCTCTTGGTAGCTTGCCATGTTGACTAATACCCACTTTCACGACTAAGGTTTGCTCTTGTCATGATGCCTGAGACAGGTCATCAAGAGGAGAACTGGGGGAGGAAGAACTTCGTGTTACAAGATGAATGATGCAAAGCTTCCTGGTCTGCCTCCAGTAAAGCATTCAAAATGTGCTGGTGAAAAGGCAAATTGAGTCAACTGGGACTGATACACTATAGGTGACACACAAATTTAAGGCGAGCTGATGGAACAGAACACATTGCCAGAGCATAACTCTCTCTCTTGTGAGCTCTGCAAGGCAGATTTGTAGTTTCCACCCTCTTCAGGAGACAGCCACCAGGGGTCAAGATATGTTGAAGGAGCATTAAATCACAGGGATTATTGCTGAACAGCTGCTCCTTTTCGTGAGCCTGTATTTACATAATTCAAAGGATAAGTACAGTCAAGTGAAAATATTAATTTTTTGTCACTCTTTGATCTCCCCCTAAAAAGCAAGAATAAAAGGCAATCATCCGGCTTAAGGGCCAGAAAGATGATTCAGGCTATTTCAGCAAAGGAAAGAGGTATTTACATTTTGCAGAAAACTGTGGTTACAACATGCAACTTGGAGCAGTGCCAGTGCCATCTCTGTACTTTACTCTGCAAATGTGTCACACCATTCAGGCAGAAGGTCATAAACTGTAATTACTTTTAATTGCTCATCAATTAAACTGTATTTTAACTTCCTGTTCAGCCTGTTATTTAGTGAGAATATTTCTATTTTTGACAATTCATTAGCTCAGTGAGACCAAGTCCTTGAGGATGCGCAGGAGGGGAATTCCCATTTCTGCCTGGCACAGCTCCCGTACAACCACTGGTGTCCCCTATCACTGTGGCCCGAGAGGGAAAGGGATCCTTCTGATCAGCCACATATTGAATCTGCCAACCCACCCACATGGCCAAAGACTGGACTACAGCATTAGGTCTTCCCTTTGCAGAGACAGCTTTCTGCTTTCAGCAACACTGGTCTCATTTCAGATCAAAAGACATGAGAGGATACGGTGTGAGTCTCTTAACAGGCTGCCTCAGGTCTCAACACTGCATGGGCATGTCCTCCAGTGAAGGTCCATCAAAGCAGTGCCTGCAGCCTGTGGGACCCCACTCCTCCTGCACTCACACACACACAAATCATGGTCTTCACTTCTGAGGCACGAGTGGGAAGAGGACTTGCAGAACAAAGCTTCTTCAGACATCCACGTGCTCAATATCCCTGTGCATCTCAGGGATGTTTCTCCCCCTTGAGAAGCTACACATCACCACAGAGGCTGTTTGCTGCCAAACCCTCCATATGTGCTGCAGCAAGGCACAGCCTTCCACCAGACTTAAGTCACACTGTCTGATGATTATTCAGACAACTCCCACAGAAACTTCCTAGTTTGGGCAAATTCCCTGTACAGATGATAATACAGTTAGTAAGAAGAGTTCAGTTCCTTAAAAAGAAGGAGCAAACCAACCTCCAGGTAACCTATAATGCAGTACTTCTGAGGGCCATTCATCCCACAGGTTGATGAGGCTGTCAGTTGCTTGCTGCGACCCTGGAGGAGGTCCCCAAGAGCTGGGTGGCAGGGCCCAGCATCACAGTCATGCTGGGCATGCTGGGGTCTTATCAGCACTGAGCACAAAAGAAGATCAAAGAGAGATTAAATTGTTTCATATACCTAGCAGTATTTTTCAGGCCAAATCACTTAAATCCAACACCAGCAGAAAACTAAATTATCCTTTGCCTGAACTGCTTTTGTCCTTAGTAAGACCTTTTTTGAAGAACTTTGGTAATGAACACACCTACTGCAAAGTAATAATAAAGAGTACAGCTAGCATATTGCAAATTCACACTAAAACTTAAATTTTCAGCACATTATTTTTCAGTAAAAAATGCCAATCTGCCATGAGCAATAATGTATTATGGTTCCTATTCTGGCATACCTATTGACTGCATTCCTACAGCAGAATCACAAGCCTTTCAATTGACTCTGTGAGCAGAGTCACATTTGTATTAGTTCTGCTGATTTCTGTTGATTTCCAAGTGAGGATAAGGTTGGACCTGAAACCAAGATTGACATCAGAGGTCCCTCAGATTTTATGTTAATTTGCAAAAAATCTCTAGTCCAGTGCCAAAACCCTCTGTTCAGACCCCATGGAATGGTCATTAATAATTAAACAGAGTAATTCTGAATTATCTAAATATTGCAGGACTTTTTGGTTTATTGTGCCTGAAACAACTTTAAATATTTCCTGCACTTTATTAAGACTTCCCTTAAAGGGCTTATCCTTTTAAACAAGTTCTGTCCTGAAACCCTGGACAGGAATGGGTACCTTGGAGGCTTTATCTGTTCAGCTTTACTTGGCTCAACTTGTTAGAAAAGGAGCAGTTAAAAAACCCCAACAATCGACACATGAAGATCCCACAGAACAGTAGAAATGGTAATGCAATTACAACAGTAAAAATGCAGCATTTTACAGCCAGATTTCAGTCTGTGGCTCAGGCTGTAATTCAGATGATGAGAGATGCTTGACTTTTCAGGTGTAAAGCAATGCCTGTGTTTGGGTAGCCTGCTGTCTTTATTTATACAGGTCCACATTCATTACTCATTAGTAGATATTGATTGCTCCTCTGGGGACCTGATGCAGACTCAATTACGAAATGTAACTTTTCTCTGTACTTAGAGGTTTCATATTACTTGTAGGTCCTTGGTAGAAGAGTGGGGAATAAGGACTCACTGCCATCTTTCTCAATAGCATTTTCTTAACAGAAGCACTCTAACAAAATCTTGGAGAGATATGTAAATCATGTGATAATATTTCAAACTTGGCCTGAGTAACTGGAGCATCTGTACTTACTGAGGTGTAACAGGATGGCCAGTCCCAGCCTCATGCCTCTCCATGAAACTCAAACTGGCACCACTGCAAGAGAAGAACTGGTGGGTCACTTGGTGCTCTGCCTCACCAGAGCACCCCTTGCACATAGAGGTACTTAGAGCCAGCCCTTATTGAAGTGACAGAGCCATAATAAAAACATAGAGACTAAAAGAAAACCCTGGCTTTGATTTAATTCTAGATAAAGATCCCTCATATTGGAAATTCTGGCACTGAAACTGGGATGAAAGAGAGGGACACCTCACAAAGGCTTTTGGAGAAGACTGGAAAAACATTCACACTTACTCTAAAATAAAACCAGAATGCTATCAGTTAAAATGCTGTAGTATTCAAATACAAGTGACTTAATCCTAACTAGATTCAGCAGGACTGTTTGCAGAGATCTAACTCTTTCTCTGGAGGTTCTTGTTTCTTTTCATTAACAAAGACAGAGGTCCTAATGAAGACACCACTGAAAAATGCCTGATGGCAAGTGCTATGAATTTTGTCAGAGATAAGATATAACTATGACTTAAAGTGTGGTGAAGAAAACCAGGTAATGTCAGTGGCAATGCAAAAGACTTACACGGGGGAACATCAGCATGAACCCAAGGGAGGCTCATTGTGGTCGTGTGGCATCCTTCCTCTTCCTACTTACCTCGGGGAAAGTGGGACTTGTCAACACAAAACCTCTATTAGAAAAACAAAAGGTAGCCATGGGTAAAAAAGCCAAACCAGCATCCTCCTACCAAGCAGGACTCCCAAACCAAACCTGCCCTCATCTTTGCACCTTCCACTTCTTTCTCCCTCTGTAGGCACCAGTGTACCCTGAAGCAGCTCTGGCTGCTGAGGCATCCCTCTAGGAGCATGCCTAAAGTGCCACTTCCTGGCTCTGTTCTTGTTCCTCATTTTCATATCACTGTTGCTGTGCTGAATGAGCTAAGATGAAATATCCCCCCAGCACAGGCAGACCATAAGCAAAGGCAATCAAAGCATTTCAGATGTTACTGGCTCCATGTGGGCTTGGTTCACACAGCTCTATACAGCACACGACAAAACAGCCATACCTAGATGAGTACTTCGGCAACCACAGGTAGGGAAAGCTATTAAGGGTCACCAGATTTTTATGATGTTTCAGCTACTCTCACCTGCCACAACTGCAGAGAGCCTGGCATGTGACAGGGAAATGATGCTGGTGAGCACCCATGCAGCTGTGCCTGGCTCCAGAGAGAGCTGGCCACAGATCTGCTGACCAGGGCAAAATAGAACAAACATTTTCCTGCCATGTTGGACTTTAAATTTTATACTCTGTCAGAATAACAGATAGACTCAGAGATGATTTAAAAGCTGCAACCACTGTGACAGCACCGTAGTGAAATATAGGTATCCAAGGTAAGAGTGATCTTGGCAGGTACACACCCCAATTCCTACCCTAACACCATGACATTCAATACCAATGGTACTCTTTAAACATGACTCCTTTTAACAGAGAAACAAGGACAAGCAACCCTCCAACATACTTTAGTTCCATGCTTAGCAGGAAAATGAAATACTGAGGAGGTCTTACCTGGGTTCCAGGCAGCCAAGTGTCGCAGCTGGAAATGAGCACAACTGACTGAGGGAAGCAAGCAAAGGCAAACCTTTTGCACTTCAGCTGGAGGAGACAGCACGTCCCCCGAGGCACCAAGGTGTAGGTGAGAATGAGACCCAGCCTGCAACCTGTCAAAAGCTTGATTTGTGAACTCTTTCTGCTTCTGGCATCAGCAGATATGTTCACTGAAAGACAATTGTGGCAGGTTAAGTTCATGCAACTGAAAACAGAAGGCTGGGATTCTTAAAGTGCTGGCAAACAACACTTTATGTGTTGTTTAATTAAACATCTGTTCAGTTGGTCTGGTTTGAAACTAAACATCAAAGTCTTTACAGCTACTTAACATAAGAAGTCTAGTGGCACTCGTTTATCTGAACACAGGCTAGAAAGGATGACCCCACACAGCAGGGGTGTGAATGGTCTGGAAGGACTGATTTGGGGTTCTGAGGTGACAGTAAACATGTCTACCAGACAGCTGTGATCACACCTATGTGGAATATTGAGTCAACTTCGAATTAGTTCAAGCTCTGGGTCATTGCTGTGAGCACTAGGTTTTTCTCAATTTAAAGCTAAAGACAACATGGCAACTTGAGTCACAGCTTTGCATTTCAGTACAAGCTTTGCCTGTAAGTGCCCCTGGCAGCAAGCACAGGGCAGGGTGCTGTGTGGGGTACAGCATGGTTGTGGGAAACACAGTGACAAAGCAGCTCCAAAATGGTGTTCACCAACTCATGCACAGAACTGGCCACTGTGTTTTGGTGCCTTTGTTGAAACCTGTGGCACTGTGATTCAGTTTCCAGAACTGCAGGTTGTCTTGATTCACATTTTTTGTTATGATAATGTTACCAGTTCTCCGACTGCTTGTAAGGCTTAATTCATGATAGTCTATCACGTGTCATCACATCCCTAAACAGAAGGTTTTCTACATGTGCAAAATACGTTTTATCAATTAATCACTGCTTTTCTTTTGGTAGTTCCCTTGGAAGAAAAAGGTATGTGTTCTTTAATCCTATCGCAATGCTCAGTGCTAAGTGTCCTCTGCCATTACTATGATTGGTCACTCTAGCAGAAATAATTCTTATACTTAGATTTTTTGAAATTAATTTCCTCAAATGCATGTGGTAAATACTTGTGAGACTTTTTTTCAGGCTAATTTAATATGCATTTGGTTTGCACTCATGCATGATTAATTATTGTACAGATGGTTTATACTTGGTGGGTTTCAGTATTAAGAAATGAAAGACTAAACGATATATTAAGATATTAATTTTACTTTTTATGTGTAAGCATTATGTCAAATGCTGCTTGAAAGACTGACATACAACTGAAGAAACTATGATTATTATGATGCTACTAAATTATAATATGGTTGACATTTTATTAGCATATAGGGTAGGGAATTCAGAATTTGCTGCAGAGAAGTTATGTGAGAAGTAAATATCAAGGAAGATTTATTTGCAGAATATAGCCAGTCCTGTGTTCTGATTTATGTAGGACCCCAAGCAAGAAGGAGGTTTTAAACTGCTTGAGGCAGAGATTAAGAAACTTCTTTCTTGCTTCTTTAATCTCTCCACTGGTAAAGGATTTGGATTTATAATGCATCACTCGTCCCATGCTGGCTGGAGGGTAGATAGCACTGGTGTGTAACTTTTCAAGTCATCACAGGTCCAAAGGTTGTAATTTCTTAGGCCCAAGGCATATCTGTAATATATACAAGGGACAGGAATTGTTAGCACAGCAACATATATTCCCTTCACAGACACCAACCAGCAGTGAAGGAAGAGGGCAGGAGTCGAGATACCACTTCAAATTTTCAATAATAAATAAAATTATTTGAGCCTAGGATTACCCTTGCCATGTGAAAAGTAAGTATTTAAATGAATCACCTGAGCTTCCTTTGTGTCAATGGATAAAGATAGGGATCCCTACAGAGTCCATCCTACCACCCTCTCTAGATACTTACCCTAAAAGGATAAGTTCTCTTTTGGAGGTATCTGCTGCTTTCCTTTAGTTAGGGGCAGCCCAGCTCCCTAGCTTAGGACAGATGCCTGTACTTGAGACAATTAAAATGTACTGAGATGAATCCCATCCATGGCCAAAATCTTAAATGAAATCTAATGGTCTGAAAAGCAAAATGATCTTGCTACATTTCACTCTCCCTTCTTTTGTTTCTGCTCTTATTTCTTCAAGCATATCCTATACTTAAAGTATACTTTCTCAAAGGCAAAGACTGCATTTTTTGGGTTTCTACATATTGGGAAAATGTAACACTGCCTAATAAAAACAGAATAAATCGAGGGTTTACAATCAAATAAGAGCAGGGTTTTTTTGGTTTTTGTTTTGTTTTATAAATCTGATCAGGAGAGAGACAGCAGAGGAATATGCTACGGAGCTCAGGTGCAGGGGGAGAGGTTACCCTATACCCCAGCCTCCTCATTTCCATATCCCACTGTCTGGCTGTTCCTCCATACCTTGCATCTTGGAGCAAACAGCTACTTTTAAACTTGTGATTTTCAAAGTGTTAGTCAAACTATATATACCCAAGACACATTTCGTGTTACTTCCTAAGGTCCTGACACTTCCCAGCTGGCAGTATGACTGGCAGGATGAGAAATCTGTCACATACCTTGTCGCAGTCTTATGTTTACTCATGTCTCATTTACTCAGTAAGTTCATGCAGTACAACAGGACAAGGCTGTTCCTAGGAACCTTCTCACATCAATAAACCCAAGTGCTTGAAATTCTTAATTTTTCATTGCTTTGCTGGCCTATTAATCAGAAATATTTATTCTTCCTACCTTGTCTTGTCCTGCTCTTTTCTTACACATGGCAAGACTTCCACAGCTGTTTGGAGAACCTCTGTTGGCTCCTCTACAGGTTTTGAGACACCAACAAAGACCCAGACTGAAGTGCTTCACCCTGGAGTATTTGCTCCTACAGGCTGCTGTGACCCCCAGCTGCCCAGGGCATTTCGCTGTGTCCCTGCCAACCTTCCACAGGGGAACAAAGGGAAAGTACCCAAAGGAAAGCAGATTTACCCTCCCAAGCACATGCTCTGGGTTCCTGGCTTTATTTGACCCCATTAAGTCCACAAACAAGTTTCCTCAATGACTGTGAGGAGAAAACTGCATTTTGAGGCTTTAATGGAAGGGTTGTAGGATATATATATATATATATAAAAACCCCATAACCATAGAAATTAACCATGTACATTTTCTCTTCTAAAACAGAGTATCCATGAAACAGGGAGAGTTATATCAGAGTTGAAGGAGTTAAGAGAAGCTATATTTACCTTGATGACTTTACTGGGAATAATCTAAATCTCTGCATATAAGACAACTGGAAAAGACTTTTAAAAGCTAGTATTTGCTTTGCATATCTCACCATTTTAGCTAAACCGAAAGGTTTGCTTCTTACAGAGAACTGACTCTTGTTTCAAGCCATTCAAGCCAAAGTATGTCATATTAGTCACAAAAAAACCTGGCTTTTTTAAAAAGAAAATTTGACCAAAGATTTTTTTGGAAAGACATCTGTTCAACTACTTCCTTCAAGAAAACAAAAACTGCAAAGTGCACAAAACACAGGCCATAGGGTCCTTTCAGCTATGCCAACAAATTGACTCAAGCAGCATGAAGAGCAGTTGCTGAATTAGATTTACCTGTGTGCTTTTAAAATGTCAATAATTATTTGTTTTAAAATATCAAGCTGTATTTTGGCAAATAAAAAACTAAAGAAATCCCTTTTTAAACCACAGTTTATAATTCTAAGTACAATTTGTACAAGGACAATATACACAGAACTAGGTTTTCACATGACAACAACAACTCTGTACAGAATAATGAAGCTTCTCACCAGAAAGCTTTTTCCACTATAGTATCTGTTAATATGGCATAACAGTGCTTTTATTCTTTTAATGGTCTCTGTACTGCTGAAAGCACTAAGAAAAGATTGTCCTATTTTTATTTGTCCAAATTTGTGGCAATGTTCTGTTTTAAATCCCTATTATTAGATTTGCCATACCTGTTAGCCTAAATTATCCCAAGCAGTTTTCTCTAGGTTAAAGTAAATTCTTCTGCAAAGGTTAAAGTGATGTTGTTTAGAAATTATTTTAAGCTCAGAAAATTTCTCTGGCCCCTCAGGAACCTCTGTGGCCCACTGGCTGTAGTGGGTTGACCCTGGCTGAACATTAACTATTCACTAAAACCACTCTCTCACTCTCCTCTACAACTGGACAGAGAAGAGAAAATATAATAAAGGACTCAGGAGTTAAGGACCAGGACAGATCACTTAATGATCACTGTCATGGGCAAAACAGACTAAAAGTGGGAATATTAATTAAATTTATTACTAACAGGATCAGTGCAGGAGAATGAGAAGTAAATCTTAAAAAACACTTTCCCCCAGTCCTCTTTCCTTCTGAAGTTCTACCTCCTCCCCTTCCAGAGGCACAGGGAGATGAGAATGGGGGTTATGGTCAGCTCATCATAGGTTGTTTCTGCCCTTGCTCAGGGAGAGGAGTCCTTCCCCTGCTCCCCAAGGGGTCCCTCCCATGGGAGACAGTCCTTCACAAACCAGCTTGAGTCCATCCCATTGGCAACAGCTCTTCAAAAACTGCTGCAACATGGGTCACTTTCCACAGGGTGCAGACCTTCAGGCACAGGGTGCAGACCTTCAGGCACAGGCTGCTCCATCGTGGGTCCCCAACAGGGCCACAAGTCTTACCAGGAAAACCTTCTCCAGTGTGGGCTCCTCTCTCCACAGGTCAGCAGCTCCCTGCCAGGACCCTGCCTCAGCATGGGCCTGCCGTGGGGTCACAGCCTCCTTTGTGAATCCACCTGCTCCAGCGTGGGCTCCTCCCATGGGCAGCTGGTGGATCTCTGCACCCCCGATGGTCCTCCATGGGCTACAGTAGCACAGCTGTCTCACCATAGTCTGCACAGGAACCTCTGCTCTGGTTCCCAGAGCACCTCCTCCCCCTCCTTCTCCACTGACCTTGGTGTCTTGCATAGTCGTTTACATGTTCTCTGCTCTTCTCAGGCTGCAACACCCGCACAACTTTTTCCTCCTTTGATACATTATCACAGAGGCACTACTGTCATTCCTGATGGGTTCAGCCTTGGCCAGCAGCGGGTCCATCCTGGAGCTGGCTGGCATTGGCTCTACCAGACACAGGAGAAGCTTCCATCAGCTTCTCACAGAAGCCACCCCTGTAGCCACCCCCAATACCAAACCCTGGCCATGCAAACCCAATACACTGGCTTTGAAACGTTTTCTTACCAATAAGAAACACTCCATACTACCATCCATTTGGGAACTCAGATGCATATTAGGTTTTTGGTTTGGTGTTTTTTTTGGGTTTTTTGGGGTATTTTTTTGGGTAAATAAACAAAAATCAGAACCTAGGAGACCACAATTTAAAGATGAAACAAAGGGAAAACAGTCAATTCCACAAGTTACTCCTCAAAAAAACTAGGAAACTGAGATCTTCAGGAAGAGAACCTGACAGACAGAAGGATGACAGCTTCAGTCTGAGAAGAGCAAACAGTGACAAGAAGATTTTGTCCACTGCAGGACAACCACAGTCGCAGCAGCAGCAAGAGCGTTCAGTGCAGAGCCACCAAAGCCTTGTGGTGACAGCTCCCATAGGAGTCAGCGGCTCTGGTCCTCCAGTCAGAAGCACAAAGTGAATCCAGCTTTTCCACCATCCTGGGAAGTACCTGAACTACAGCTGTCTAAAAAGAAAGAAATCTGCCCTCATAGTTTCTCCTTACTTTTCTTTACAAGAACGTCAAATTTAAATATCATGTTTCAGATTGACATGGAAAAGAATAATTTTGGTTCATTTAAATTAATTTTGTTTAGTAAAAGTGAGATGAACTGAAATCACTTTTCTTTCTCCCTACTTCACTGGCTGGAAGAAATGGTTTCTTTCTTGTATAATTAAAAAACAAAAGTAGTACAAAATATCTAGAAATCAGGAAAAGTACATTTAGACTCAAATGAATAAATCTTGAGGAAACTGCAGAAGCTTCAGAAAGATCTGCCTGCAGGGTGAAATAACTGGAAAATTGAAGTTTTCCATCTGAAGTCACCGATACCTGTGACAGGTGTGGTGTCTGGCTGTGCACCACAACAGTACCCTCACATGGCTCCTCTCCTGTGGTCATCCATGAGGTCCCTGGTTGCAGAAGACAGCAGGCACAGAGCAGACAGGAGTCAGATGGGCTCAGCCAAAAGCCTCAACAACTACACATACCTTCCTTTGCCTAACTTGGCAATATAAACAGCTAAACTGACATTTTGGAGATTCTCCATTTTGAGTCCCAAATGAAATTTAATACAAAGCCTTCTGGAGATATTTAAATCTATCAACATATACATTTTAATTAACTAAAAACATGACAGAATGATGGCTGGTTATCAGCTGTTCAATTTTATTTGTGTCTATCCTGTAACATCTGGAAACTGTACAAACACAGGAAGCATCACACAGAAGTCACACATAAGATAAGGGAGGGGAATGAGAAGATTTTGACACAGATCCTAAAGATACAACCAACATAACAGTAGCACAGCCAGAACACTACATGCTAGTGAGCTGGGGACTGGTGGATAGATTTATATAAGTTTCCCAGGATCACATATATATAAGTTCTGCTTTCTCTCAAGTATTTAATTATACCAGATGGAAGAAAGCAGAAAAAATTTGTCTCGCTTCATTTTCCTGATCTCCCTTTGTCACACAGAAAGAAAGTGTTGTCACCACTAGGCAGGAGCAGCTGGGTATGATGGAAACCCAGCCAAGCACAGAAAATGCCAACAGCAAAGCTGGAGAAGGAAATGCCTCTTGCTTTCAAAAGCTATGATTGAGAAAGTTCTTTTTCAGAGGAAGAAGGCAGGAAGCAATCTTTCCCTTGCTGACCATTTCAACAGCAATTGGTTTGTTCCCATGTTCCCTGTCCTTTCTCACCAGGTAGTTTGTGACCATTACCCTGAGCTGCCAGAGCAGAGTCAAGGCAGTGGGTTTCTGTGGACATCAAACCAGTTGACACTTCAGAGTCTATGTTGTGCCTTGAAAGGTAATTAGCCTGCAACAGAAAACAGGATAGAAAAGGACCAGAGCTTTGGGGAAGTCAGGACCAGTTTAAAGTTGGAGACTGAGATGGTAGCAGACTGAAGAGAAGCAGCTGATTCGAGTACCCTTGCAGCAAAAGATTTAATGTTTCAAGAAGGTCCACAGGTAATCATAGGGCCAGATTGGGCAAGGACGGTGTGCAGAGAGCTGGACTGGTGATTAAAAAGAGTATGTTGAAAGTTGTATCTGGAAGCTGGGGCTCAGTCAAATGGGCATGAAAGAAGTGCCATGTGCTAGCAATTCATAAAAAAAAGTACTGCCATGCAGAAACAGAGGCTGAAAAAAAACCAAGGCAAACCACAGGCGTGGAGACACAGGGTCTCCATTCCCTGCGTGGGCAGGTCTGTGCAGAAATATTGTTTGAAGAGTTGGGATACATTTGACCTACTAGACATTTTGAGGTGCTCATTAAGAGTACCCTGAACCCTTCAGATTGCCTTTCAGAAGTGTCCTGAAAATTAACTGAAACCCTGATGATTGCCAGATGACACTTTGACTAGATAAACTTAATTAACAGTTATTTTTGCTCTCACCAATCATATTCAAATCATTACAGAAAACAATAGGCATAGTAAAATAAACAAATAAAATCCCTCACTAATACAAGGAATTCATGTTATTATTAAAATCAAAACATTATGCTTATAAAGCAAAACCTTTCTAGCAATTTGCCAAGAATTCCTTACAACCTGTTTGGCCTGGCAGAACAGCAGGAGAATAATTTTCAAGAAAACTCACAGTATTTATTTCTTATAGAGCCCAAACAACAAATGTGCATATTTACCTACACAAAGTTTACAATGAGCTTGGGGAAATCTGATGATTTCTGCATATTCCATGCATACTAGAATTCTAACACAAGGGTCATAATAACTTCAAAAAATTTGCCAAAATACTAGGAAGACTATATCAAACTTATTCTTTATAAATACCCTAGTATCAACACCAGCTCATATATGGCTTACCCATACCTCTCCCAAATCCTGAAGAGGACTTTAGTGCAGTTAACATCCTCCATCAAGGCAAGTCGTTCTTGTCACTCCACTCTGTCAGCTAACACCATTCTCAAGCAGGTAGCCCAGTAGAAGGTCAAATTTCCTACCACCCAGATTTTTAAGACTAGTGATACTTTTCAAGACTAAGTTTTATGGTGGGACAGAGCAAACTTGCAGCAATTGAGTAAAAAGTATTATATTTGCGAATACAACTTCAGAGAAACTGAGAAATCTATTCATTAATGGTCATGTGTTTTTTCAGAACTGTGTTCTACAGAATGGAAACCAGAACATTAAAATCAAAGAAATACTGAAGGTCACAACATACACTAGTGTGTCTTTCTCTCCTGATTTGGCCTTGTGCTATGTTTAGACAATTCAAGAACGTTATGCAAAAGGATTACTATTTTTATGTAACTTTATCAATTATGAAAATATTTGTTTTGTAATCACGATCTAATTACTAAAAATAGCCAAGTGGTGAAAGAGGAGGATTTATTACTAACCTGACATTTGTAATATAGACAGCAATTCAGTTGACTGATGCTCCCTTCCTCCCCTCAGACACCACACAGTCTATCAACAACATACGGCAAATCTCTGCTGAATGAAAGACACAACTTTGAGTCAGCTATCTGTCTACACCAAACAATTTAAACTCTTAGGAAAAGGGAAAAAAAACCCACAACAAACCCAGCGAGATCACACTGTAGTATTTTTAACCACAGCTTTCACGGTAGTTCACTGGAGTGCTCAGCACTTATCCCAGCTCCCCTGTGAGCTCCATGAAACAGCTGTATAGATTGCATCTTGAGACCCTATGACAGAAATTCTTCACTAAGATAATTTAACTAAAGGATCTTCCAAAAGGCCATTAGTGGGGCTGAGGGAGACCCAGGTCTCCTTTCACCAACACCCTTAGTGACACCAGGCACAGAGGGGCAAGAGGATCGCAGCCTGCCCCGCCCCGACTCCGGGGCAGGGCTCGGCGGCCAAGGGGGCTCAGGGGGCAGAGGGGACTCCCCGGGAAGGTGCAGATCGCCACCCCTGGCCCTGGGACAGCCCCCCTGGCCCTGGGGCCGCCCCATCCCGCCCCCTCCCCGGTTCCTGGACGTGGCTGCCCCGCATTGGCCGAGGGCGCTCCCGCCCCATCCCGCCCCATGGCGCCGGCCCGCTCTCCCTCACGGCCGGCCCTCACCGCCCCCTTTCCAGCCACGCCCACCCCTCATCTCCGTATTTCCTCTCATGCACCTGTTTTTGCCTTTGTGCTCCCCAAATGCCACCTCGGTGCCTTCATGTCCCGGTAAAGCTGCTGCTCTCTCCGCGCCTGCCTCGCCTCATCCTCTCCCGGCGCTCCCGGCCCCGCTGCCGCTTCCCGGCCTTTCGCGCTAACAAAGTGCTTCTTTCAGCTATCGGGCACCACCTGTGCAGGCGACAGTAGCAAACGACGGGGGCTTGGGTATAGCTCGACATGCTTTACCCCGGTTTTTAGCTTTGCATATCTCGCATACAGTTTATCTAACGCCGCAGTGTGTTCAAGCGCAGGTGGGCGGCATCTGTGACTGTGTTTACATTTGCTTCTCTTCTTTGGTCTACTACCATCCTCGTTGTTGTTGCCTTTGATATCAGTGTGCTTCATAGTTCAACATTCCTGGGATTTTTTTTTTCCCCCTGTCCTTCCTAATTTGTGGTTTGCTCAACGCTGTGGATGTGAGACGTGTGGTTTCCTCTCTTTGCACACATCAAGGGGAGTTCATAAATCACCAGCGTTAAGAAGCGCTGGGTTTTTAGGGAGGGCCGTTGTATTTTTGGATAGATGACTGCATGCAAGTCTTGGGGTGCTTTGGGCTCTAGTTTAGTACTATACTGAAGCAAAGGAGCACAAAGCAGCAGCTGAGGGGCAGCCCCGGGGCTCACCTGCGTGGCTTGCTGCTGGCAGCTGGAGTTCTTCCTCCTCCTCAGCCTCCAGAAGGTCATTTGGCAGGTGATTATAGGCTGCAGAAAACAGAGAGAGACATAAGGAAAGGAGCACCGTTTGGATTAGTCTGTCTGTGCAGTACAGTCACTGTGACGGCACTTTAGCACTGTGCAGTCAAATACATAGTGTGAGGCACAGTGTTATCACTGTATAAGTTTTCTCTGCTTTTCTTAAATTCTGAAAAGTGTTCCCTGTGTTTTCCCTCATAAAATCCCATGGAGACATCTGCAGTTAAAAATACGACTCTAATGGTGCAAAGCTAGCAGTTCTGTCCCTGTGCTACTTCTGTGCAAGAGCCAGCCCGGTGTGGTGCTGAGCCCGTGTTTGTCTGTGAGCAGGCTGGATTGCTTTAACTCACAGCCTGTGAGAACAGCTGTTGAGCATCTCTGCTGCACGGCTAATAACCACATCTATCAGTCTCTCCTTCCAGGCCTCAGCGCTGAGAGCATTCCAAGGGAAAAGAGGGCTTAGCCAGCAAAATCCCTGGCTGCTGAATTACAGCCTGGGCCACTAGCATGTCTCAGTGTAAGAGCTTTATGTGCTGTAGCTAAAGCTGCCTGCTCTTTCTGAGATGAGGGAACAAATGTACAGAGAAACTTATTTTTAGCCTGGTTATTTATCTCTTGTAGTAGCATCCTCCCACTGCCTTTTTCTTTCTGACTGTCTGATCCAATTGCTATTATAGGTACTAAACTGATAGAAACAGACTGATCAGAATTCAGTGAGAACATTGGCATGTTGCTGTATCTCTCCTTCCTAGAAACCCACTGTCTGCCTATCCCTAAAAAGCAAAAACTACTCTTTGAATCTGTTCCTATTGCTTTCTTATTTTCAGGTTCCTTTTATTCTCAAATACTGTATACACCCAAACGGTTGTATAATTTAATTCAAATTGTGTGTACTTTGGCATGCTACTTGAAACTCTTGTTATCGATCTACTTTTCCCTCTAAACCATTAAAAAGAGCAAATATGAATTAATGCTGTGGAATTCATCACTATCGGTTTCCGGCTTGCCTCATTATCAAAAACACTGGAGTCTTCAGTCTCTGTTCTTCCTGATCTGTGAATATAAATGTTTGATATAATTTTTTTAAAAGTTGTTTTGTTAAGTCTTACCTGGAGCAACTTTTCTTGAATCATTTTGATGTCACCTAAGATTTTAATACTTCCCAGAGGATATTGGAGAGCTCCCTTTTTGACTGTAAGATGCCTATGTTGGATCAGCTACTTTGTGGTCAGGAGTGGCAGTGTGACTGCGTGAGAATCGACTTTTTAAGTCTTGTTTTGGCACCGGCACGGTTGTAAAGACTACGGGGGTGGTTCTGGCATAGAGAGTTGTCGAAATTGCAAGGGAAAATCTCAAGGCAGGCTAACATTGTTACTGAGGGGTAAGGCTTGTGGTGAGGCAGTGCTTTTTTTTGTAAACTCCACCAGCACGGAGAAAAGAACAGAGATTTTCCGTATACGTGAGCCCTTTTACCTTTTTTCACTTCAAGCCTGAAGACTCGCTTGTGCGCTTAAAATCTTCCCTTCCCCGCTATCACAGCTCCCTGTCTAACAGCCTGGTCCTTGGCAGCCACACCCAGGGCGCCCCGGGCAGCATTGCCGCCCGCAGCCCCGGTACCGCCGCCGTGCCTCGGGCGGTGCTCACACACCCGCCCCGCCCCGCCCCGCCCCGGCCGGCGCATGCCCGCGGCGCCGCGAGTGAGCGCGCAGGCGCGGGCGGGCCCCGCCGCTCCCGTCGGCCCGCGGCTCCCGCCGGGCGTGGGCGGCGGAGGGAGCCCAGCCCAGCCCAGCCCGGTGCGGTCCGGCCGGCGGTGCCATGCCCAGCGCCCCCCGCCCGGCCCCGCCCCGCAGCAGCCCCAGGTACGGGGGGGCGGGGCGGGGGCGCGGCCTGTGCCGTCCCGCTGATCCCGGAGCTCCCGCGGCCCGCATATGGGCTCCGAGCGGGCGGGCGGCCGGGCCGCGCCCCCGGCAGGCTGGTGAGGCACACCGGCGGGGTGTCCGAGCAGGGGAAACTGGGCTCGGGTGGCAGTTGTGCTGTGCTTTGTCTTTTTTTTTTTTTTTTAAGATAATAATGCTTTTTTAAACGCAGTCGTCTCTTGGATTCGTAATACGTTGCTTTCGCAGCGGTGGATTCCAAATGTTACACTCGGTGTTTGCGTGGTAGGTGTTGAGATGGACCCAGGGAAGGGATCGGATGTCCGTCCGGGTCTGTAGCGGAAAAGTGAGTCTGTGTTAAAGAAGCCGAAGGACAGGTCGGATGTTTCTAGCTGTATTACAGAAATCGACATGCTTCCGCAGGCAGGATGATTTAGAAAGTTTGTTAGCGAAGTGCTCGCAAATTCCCTGTATTTAACTTGTGCCGCTTTACGGTTTACACACGTAATGAGCAGGGAAGATACCGGGAAAATGAAGCGGTGCTAAGTCGGCTTCAGCGCTGTCTGTGTAGGATATCAGGCAGTCCTGTCTAGTGTTTCCCCTGTGCTAAGGAATGTTACCTCTCCAGTTGTTGTGTCCAAGCTGCTGCTTCGCCATGTCTGTGCTCCGAAGCTTTCCTGCTTTTCCTTAAGCTGCTCTGAAGTGAGTTGAAATAATTCTTTAAAACACGATTATGTGGTGTAATAAGGACAGAACCCTGCTTCCCTGATGTGTTTGTTTAGGGGTTTTATGCTATATTACCAAAACCCTGTTCCAGCAGCTGTCTTCTCTGCTCACTCTGGAAACCGTGGTTTCTTTGCGTCCTCTGCAGCACACACTGTACCATTTTGTTGATCTCTGCAGCCTGACCAAATGCAGAGTCTGTCTGAAGTCAGTAAGTACAGTGAGAAAGTTGAAGGCACAGATGATCGTTCTTCCCGTGTGAACTTCGATTTCCAATACAGTCTATTGCTTTGTTATTGCATGGCGCAAAGTCTGCTCAGCACCGGAAGGGGCAGAGCAGGGAGTAGCTTTGGAGTAATTTCACTAGGACACGCTGTAGACTTGATGTTCTCATGACAGAGAGGAGATGAGTTCACAGATTTTTCTATAAGACAATGATAACTGTCTCTGTGAGAGCTGTGTTGGCAGTGTAGGTTAGCTTGCCCACGTTATTGTCTTTAAACAGGGGACAATAAGATGACACGGTCTCAGAATACAGTAAATGCAGGATGGTTTTCATAGCTTCAGAAATTCTGGGTGAAGTGCAGCAGTTCCTCAGAAGAAAAACAACAGTGTCAACTTGTTAAAACATGCAGCATATTGGCAGGACCAGGCTGTGAGCATATTTGCATGATGTAGAAACAGTTTAAGGCAGTATTTCCTGGACAGTCTGCTTCTCTTGGCATCCTGCTGCTTAACGTGACTCCAGGCAGAGCAAAGATCATGTCGTGGACAGAAATTACTCTGAAGGATGGAGTTAGGATTTGATACATAATTTGTTGTCAGAGGTATTTTTACAGAGGGGGAAAAAATGCTCATTTTATTATGATCATAAAATTCTACCGCTGTAAAAATGCAAAATGCACTTTTTTTTTTTTTCCCTTTACGATATAGTTTATGCCTACATTGACTGAATATAGGGGCCCAGAGCAGTCTGACATCCTCCCAGCTTTATGCAGCCTATTAGATATTCCTTGCTAAGTCAGTGATCTCCATGCGTTGTCAGGTCTGTTTAGCAAGCTTACTTCAGGACTGAGTTTGATTTATTTTTTTTTTTAAATTAATCTAAAATGCAATATATTCAATATCAGTAAGAACTTAATTGAGAAAGAAATTAATAATAGTAATTAAATGGTGAATGTACTGGATGTGGCTGGAATGTAAGCAGTGTTCAGGCCAACTTTAACAGTTTTCATGAAGCAAGAGTGACCATCCAGTTGTCTAGCATGTGTTTCTTGAAAACATATTTCTGAGGTTTTAATTGCCTTATTATTGCTTTATAGTTATAGACAGTCAGTTCGAGCAGTATTGCTTGTGTCTTTTAATTGCAACGATTTATTCTCAAATCAGAGGGAATATATGAAGGAGGAGGTGGAGGAGTGTGCTGAAGATGAGGCGACTGAATCGCAAGAAGACCCTGAATTTGATGAAAGAATTGGATGCCTTTCCAAAGGTCCCTGAAAGCTATGTGGAGACTTCAGCCAGCGGAGGCACAGGTAGGCCTTGTTGAGATGCTGACATTGATAGAAGTTTCAGCAGGAGAAAGACAGGCATCTGTGTTCATTTGAAACTGGCCAAAATTGGTTTTTGATTTCTTTGGTGGACTGACAGAGCTCATTCCCTTCAAGTAAAGACACAGTACCTTATACAGATAGATGCATCCATCACTCATCTGAAGGGAGATTTTTGTATGAAGCTGGTGAGACTCAACCCAATGTAAAGTTTCACTGTAAAAACTAACCAGTACAGCTGGTAGTGCACTTTGCCTAAGCTGTCATAAAGCTTCCTTATTTGTCTCGCTAAGCCCTTTTCTTGGTGTCAGGTTTCCGGGTGAGACTGAGTAAGCATGAACTGAAGGGATGGTGAGATTCAAGACTGTGCTTTCATGAAAGAGGAAGAACATTCTGCAGAGACAGATACGTTGAGCATTAGGGTGAAGAGCAGCTTTCTAAAGCTTTTTTTCTTGAAGGTATAGTTGATTGCAGGGGTAAAGAAAATCCCTTGAAGAACTAAACACTTACTTCAGGACATGTGCTTGTCCTGTCCTTACTAGTCACTTGAGCTTCTCTGAAAAAGCTGTAACTGTAAAAACTACCTTTGATGAGTTAGAGGTAGCCTTACCTGGAAATAGTGACTTCATCTATTGGACTATTGGAATTATTTGCAGTTAGACAGGAAACTGCTAGCCCTTAGTTTGAAATGGAGGACAGAAATCTCTCTGGTGTGTGATTATGTCTGAAACTGAGTTGAATAAAAAGTTCAAAGCCTTTGAAGTTGTTATGCCACTTGTAGTATAGAAGTAAATATCACAAGGATCTGTATTACTTGCTACCTTTTTCTGAATTACACTGTTAATGATTAAAAGATTGTTGTAATCCCTAAGAAGTGATTAAATAACTCTTTGTTAATGTTAGTCTCAGTTCCTGAGAAAGCAAATGAGTTGTTTCTATGTTGTAATTTCCAGAAAAACAATAAATGCCAAAAAAAAAATCCTGATTTGAAGTATAGCACCGCCCTTCATGAGAACTTCACTTCGGTGAATGGAGCCTGAAGGATTTCTCAACACCAGAAGTTACTTTAGCATTCTTTAGTTTTATCCCAGTAACCTTATAAATAACAATATAGAATTGTCTTACACTGTGCCATTATGAAATCCGAAATGCTATTCCTGTTTCATTGAAGATTGAAATACCAGGCTTATTTTCTGGTGCGATAAGGATCCAGAAAATACCAAGACTCTTCTCAGAATTTCAGTGACTCCAAACCCATTGCAAAAGAGGTACCAGTTTCTTAAACAGGATGAGACTTCAGCTGTCAGGCTGAGAGTCCCTTGAGACAAGAGGATCTGTCTTTGGAAATTCCACAACACTTTATTTTCCTGTTCAGATCCATAAATACCTTCATACAGAATTACCCAGAAAGCAGCAATGGCTCTAGTTGTTCCTGTGTGGCTTTGGATAGTCAGCATGGTTCCAGCTTTCCTGTTGCCTTGTTGGGATGGGTCTGGTCTCAAAAGGAAATTGATAGCCAGAATAATTAAATAATTAGTCCATCTGCTTTCACAGTAGGCATTGACATGAAGGATTTCCTATATGTGAATGTCACATAGTGTCAGCTGAAAGCTAGAACTGGAAATCTTGCTGATCAATGCAACAGTCAATCGTTTCTTTCCTGATCCTGAAGGACAGTGCTTTTATTCCCCTCTTCTCACCTCTGGCTTGTGCACCACTGTGTAGGGAGGGAGTTGATGCCTGACAACAGTGGGTGTGTTTTTTCCCAAGCTGCTATTTGCAGACTCCATAGAAATTACTCAGAATGCAAATGAAAATCATGGTGTCAATAAGCTCTACAAATTGCTACTATACTCTGGAACTGAAGTTTTTTTTTAACTTAACAAAAGCATGATTTAATAAAAGGTATAGCAGGTGCTTCTGGGTATCTGTTACTGTGTTTCTGCACGTTCTGTTACATGCAGCAGGATGATCTTCCCTTTGCATTGTATAACCTTGCAACTGTGATGATAGGCTGGTTTGGAGATAAGTGAGGCACATATACCACTAAAATAAACCAATTGGTTTTCATCCTAAAAACAATTTCAAGTCAGTTCTTCACTTGTTTAGCTGTTGGTAGAATTGGATAGATACATGTTGCTGATCACCAGAGGGAGAATTGTTTGAAATATTGGGGTGGGAATCCTGACTGTGCATCTATACACAAGTAACATAATGCACATAATGCATATTATTTCTCTTGTCTGCTAGCTTCTTGACTCTCAAGCTTGATATAAAAAAAAAAAAAATTTAAGTTGTCGACAAGTGGAGGCTTGAAGGAATTTCAAGATGCTCTACCTTCTTTCATGCTTGAATTTAGGACTGAGTTTGCCTAGACCATTCCTGATGGTGATTTGTGGGCTATTTATATGTGGAGGAGGATATAGCCTGTTCTAAAATCTTCCATATAAGGAATTTTACAACCTCCTCATCATTCTAATATTTGACTCTACTTAAGTACTTTCTTGATGCAAAGGTAGGACTTGTTCGTTTCCACTGCTGTGTGAAAACAAATACTGATATATGAAAATAACTTTCTAAGAGCAGCTTTCGAATTTATAAATCAAAGATGCCAGTATTGTTCTGGTAATGCTCAATTTCTGGAATGTTAGAATTTTGTTCTGCTTGGTTTTGAATAATATTTCTCACAATCTAAATTTCTACCTTTTTTCCTTCCTCTGACCAGTTTCTCTGATAGCATTTACAACGATAGCTTTCCTGACTGTAATGGAGTTCATGGTGTACCGGGACACATGGATGAAATATGAATATGAAGTAGACAAAGATTTTACTAGGTAACTTTATTTGTTGTAATTCCTTATCAAATTTAAGTTGTCTGCATTTCAGGAAATAATAGATAACTTGCAAGCAATTTATGATTGAAACTAAAATTGAAATATTAAAGGCACTTGATTTTTCTTCCATTGATTAATTTGGGTTTTTTTACTGGAATCCGTGAAAGAAGATAAATTGAGATTTCTGCAACGAAGAAATCAAAGTAGTGTAGGTTTGTTGGTGAAGGGGTTCCCTGAGGAATTATTTGCTAGCAGTTCAGAGAACACTGTAATATGTAACTCCAGGTCAGCTAGGTAAACTCACCACTTCGGCGTGATGCTTTTTCTAATTCATACAGTTTGTATGTTGCCATTATATTTTGTGCTGCTGGAAGTGAACCTGAAGCACTCAGAACTTTGACTGTCTTATCTAGAGGTTGCTACTTACCATGTCTCTGGTTACAGCCCCCCTGAAGATACATTTACTGATGGTTTCATATACCTGCCTGGACTGTGTCTGCCTGTCTTCAAGAGGTGGTCAGGCACCTCATGAGTCCGTGTGAAGTTAATGCAAATTTTGTGCCCTGAGCACCTTTAAATGTCATGCTTCTGGAACTGAAATAACTTTAAAAGCTGTTTAACTAGTTGCTGTGGTAACAAGCTAAAGATACATATATTAATTGAATGTCTTGTGCATCAGAAATAACGAAGGTTTCTGTAATGAAAAAAATATGAAAAATTTAAAGGAGGTGCATCAAAAACTCAAGTGTGCTGGTTTAAAGGTAAACTAGGGAGAGAAATGAACCCAACTCAAGAGAGATTACAAGTCAGAGTTACAATTTACTAAAAAGATTACAATGAATGCAATGATATAGAGAAGAACTGGTTTTAACCCACAAATGACAGATGTATAACCCAGCACCCTGGGGCATGAACAGAACGGGGTTCATTAGCCCCTGTGCTGAGCACTACCTGATCCCCCTGGATGTAAAGTAAAAGGAAAGAAAAACTTGTCGGTGAGGATGATGGTCACAGTCTTGTCAAGAGCAGCAGTCACAGTCCTCTTGAGATTCTGGTCCTCCTCTGGATCTGACAAGTGGTACCAGAAGACCCCAAACCCCAAAGATTCAGGTCTGAATGCCCAGTACCTTGCTCAGGGCAATTTAAATGGTGATTTAAATCTTGAGAGTCATGGGATATTTTTGGAATCTTTGATAGTCTAGGCTGTTGCAGCTGCCTATTGTGCCAGTCCCTAATGTCCTATTAGCAGACATGACTCCTCAGGCTGGCTGTGAAGGTGCTGATGCCTCACCCCAGGGGAGTTATCACAGCTGAGTCACTGGTGTGAAGACAGAAACACTCCTCTGTCTCACAGGGCTCTTTAACACCCAACCTGTAGCCTGAGGGGTCAGGTGTGCCCTGGGCAGCTGCTGCAAACGATCCATTGTTAACAGGTCATCAGAAATAACACAGAGGGTGTAGAATACACAGTTTTGGTTACACCCACACAGTGATAAACTGGTCCCAGCCCCTCTAACTAGGACATCAAGTTAGAGTAAATCCATTCAGACAGATGGGAGTTTAACAGTTAGGTCTTTTCTAAAGTAGCTTATATCTCTAGTGAAGCTATCACATGGGAAGGATAGTCTATCACTTAAGAGACTATTATGGGATTTGGGAGATGTCCTACTACAGATTTTCTGGTTTGATTGTGGGCTAATCACTCAGCCTGTGATTCTTGACAATTTAAACCAATGTAGACTGGTATCTCTTTAACTGCTTTTCTCCTCTTTGCTGACCCTGTCGGATGCCACACTGAGCCAGTGTTGAGTCCCTTGCTTATATGATTTGTTTGTGGTCAGCTAAGTTCCAGAAGCAGCTCGGTGAGGGTAATAGAGTCATGTGACTATAGCAAGGGGGTTTATTCATTATAATTTATATTACCTTTGTGTAACTAGCATGAAAACCAATAGGAAATGCCCAGAATATTGGGGAATGCAACACTTTGGGTGTGATGAAGGTTATCTCCTAAGTTAAAAGTGCTTTAATATGCTCCAGAAGTCCATCTCACTTTGCCCAAATTTTAAACAGGTTAAGTTTATATTTATTGGTGTAAATTTTCTTATTTGACTGTGTTTCTGCAAGTAATGTGAGATTTATAGCAGTATGTCTCTTGATAATTGTACTCAATGTTGCTTAATAGCTTTTTGCCTTTTTTTTCCTTTCCAGTAAATTAAGAATCAATATTGATATTACAGTTGCCATGAGGTGTCAATGTAAGTATTCCATCAGTAAAAGACTGGAAACATTTTAAGACCTCTTCAGAGTATGCATTTGCTTGCAAATATAGTTGGGTATTGTTCAGAATATTCTACCAGTGCAATTTCTTGTGATCTTGATGGCATGTAGTGATCTTGATGGCTTATGACTCACTAAAAGAATTGGTGAGAGATGTGAAGAAAAGTATCCTTTGCATCTCACAGAACTTTGCTTTTCTGTCAGCAAGAAAATGTTCTGTTTTTCCAGTCTTTGTTCTGGAATATTCTAAAAGCTCAGTGTGAGAGACAACTCAGCAGCAGGAATTTATAACAACTTTTATTTATTTATGAACTTGGGATATATTAACCTGGTCTACTGTTTAACAATACTGAAACCATCAAGTAATTTCATCCTCCTCGTGATTACACAAGGGATGCCTTCCTATTTAAAGGCAGTGGTTACTATTATTTTCACATTATTTAGGAAGTGAACCATTATTTGTACAGACTGGTCTTGCTTGTCCTGGACAGAGAAAGAGAGAGAATACTACTTCTGCCAGGAATGCAAGCAAATTTTCAGGACTCGCTTTTTTTTGGCTGGCTAAAGCCTTACATTAATTGTATGGCATGTCCATGTATTTTTAATTTTTTTTAGAAATAAGCAAAACTTTATTCTCTGTTTTGACTAGTCTTGGTTTTTATTCAGTACTTGTAGAACAGGACACAATATTTATGCATAGCAGATCTAGAAAGCTTGTGTGTGTGGTTCATACAACATCACTGTAGGTGTTAACATCAGTGAGAAGATACTGCAAATCTGAAGAGTTTTTGGTCACTGTGCATCAGTTCATGTTGAAGGTTAGGTAGATTGAAGGAACAGTGACATACTGAAGTTTACCACTGTACTGTGAAGCTTCATTTCAACTTGAAGTTTTTGTTTGTTTGTCTCTGATTATTTGTGTGACTTTGTATTTCTCCTTGTTTCAAATAGATGTGGGGGCTGACGTTCTGGATTTAGCAGAAACAATGGTCGCCTCTGCAGATGGGCTAATCTATGAGCCAGTAAGTTGATTCTTTCAACTTTTATTTAAAAATTAAATTTCTCTTGGTGCAAAGCATTACTGTGCTGGTTTGCTTGCTTGTGTTTTTTTTTCTCCAACTTCTCAGAAAGAGAAAACTTCCTGTAGTTGGTCTCTTTTGGCCATAGCTTCTGGGTATACTTGAGCATTAATTGCAATTGAATGTATTGTGTGGAGTACATGAGTGTTAACCAATACTTAAATTTGAAGTTGGTGCACAGCAGTTATTGGTAATACTCTCGTGCTGATGAAGTATAGCAGATCTAGTAGCTTGATGTGGGATGACCCTGGAAATTAACAATCTGCACCTGGACCCTTGTCTTTCAAAGATTGCTCCCCTGCTTCTTTCACAGCTGTGTGCATCAAACCCATGCAGATCAGTTATATCACTTTGAATCAAATTGCCACTGACTACTTCTAGTCCCTGTTATTCAAAGGTGTGAAGGGCAGAGACTGCTGACTCAAGTTAGGAAAGCTTTAAGAAAAGATGCTGTAGTTATAGATGCAAGCAAGTGAATAATTCTGGGTGGGAAGGGACAGATATTTTTGTACTTGAACACTAAATGTTGTATTATTTAAAGTTCAAAGTCCTTTCATAAACTCCAATATGTAGTACTAAGTGTGAAGTTGATTCTGACTCCCCAGTCCTTCCCACACCCCAATTTTCCACTGGGTTTCATGGCAGGGAAGCTTTCTGTGTGTTTTATTAGTTGTGTTATTTTTGTTTCAGGTAGTATTTGATCTCACCCCACAACAAAAAGAATTGCAAAGGTAAACCAGTGAAGTGAATGTTTATGGTTTGTGTTATTTGTACTAGAAGTGACTTTGAGGTGCACCAGAGTCATATGACATAACTATGTCTTGAGTCTAACAGTTACTTTGCTTTTCTCATTATTTGATACCTCTGTTATGGAAAAAAATTGGCCTTGGGCTTACCTGTGGCATTGGGTCGTGCAGTTGCAGGCCAAGATGTATGGACTCACTCAACTTGTATTTCTGAAAGAATGCTTGGTAGCACAAGTTACAATTATAGGAATAAATGTATAAAACAGATACAAAACAAATGTCAAAGCTGAGCCGTAGTAACAAATGAGCACATTCTTGCAAAAACAAAGGAATTTGAGTCTTTCACATAACTGAATTGACTCACTGTTTATCACTTAAACTGAAAGAGTTTGGTGGTGTGTGTGCTGGATATTCTGATAGTCCTGTAATAGAACTGAAACTTGGGTAACTGAAACTCATCTGGCTAGTTTTGGTATTTTGGTAGCACATTGCTGTGAACACCTGAGCTTTAAGCTCTGTATAGAACATAATTCTCAAAGTTATGCTTTAATGTTTCTAGTAAAGTAATGCTTTAATACATCAGCTTTGCTAACTTCTTGATTTGCAACCTGCAGCTGAAGCTAATAATTAATTGTGAAGTTAGGTTTTGTTTTATTGTTGCATACTTTCACACTTGTCTCTAATCTTTAGGATGTTGCAATTAATTCAGAGTAGGCTGCAGGAAGAACACTCTCTTCAGGATGTGATATTCAAAAGTGCATTTAAAAGTGCTTCTACAGCACTGCCACCACGGTAAGAAATACGGATTTGGTGTCATTATTCCCCCTTCCCCCTGCCCCATTAATTAGACCTCACATTTTATTGTGGGAATGATCCCCCTTCTGCTTCTAGAAGACAAGGTTGTAAAAAAAGATTTCACTGTTTTTTAATGCATTTTAAAATAGTATGCTTGATACCTGGTTTGGAAAGCTGTTGCTTTATAAAAACTTCTGGGGTTTCCAACCTGGAGAAAGTTTCCAGGTTTTGTGTATATACTAATGCATATATATGTATGCCTGATACAGACACACAAATAAATATATGCACACACTTTTTATTCCATTTTGTCTGATGCTTCCTGCTTAATGGGAACTAGTAATGCCAGAGCAATGCTAAACGAGTCTTTTTTTTTTAAAACTTATGTTATTTGTTCACATGCTCAGGTATCATAACCCAGCATTGTAAGCCAGATCTCTGAATACAAGTATGAATGAAAGTTTATCGATTTCATCAAATTGACCTTTACTAGTTTCCCTCCCTTCCACATCTCTGCAATAATTCCAGAAGAATATAAAAAGGAGAGGTAGATGATAATGCTGTGTCTTTATGCTAGGAAAAAGAAATCTAACTGTACTGCTGTTGTTTCTGCTAGACAGTGAATATTCTCAAGTACTCTCAATGTTGTTTTTGTTTAAACAGGGAAGATAATTCATTACAGTCTCCAGATGCATGCAGAATTCATGGTCATCTCTATGTCAATAAAGTGGCAGGGAACTTTCACATAACTGTGGGCAAGTATGTTCTTGACTTCTACATTCTGTATAGTGCATGTATGTATGTATATGTTTTTGCTTTTATACTTCAGAGTTAAAGCCTGTTTTTTATTCACGTTTCTGTACTCATGCTTGTTTTTTTTTTTTTCACATAATAGCTTTTCTGGCACACTTCAATTTCTTTATAAATTATTGAAACAACACAGTGTAGTGCATTGTTGCATGTAATGTAGTCATTATGAATTCCAGTGTCTTACAGGGTGGAAACTCTTGAAACTTTCTTTGTCAGGGAGCAAATACAGAGTGCAGTTAACTTGCTTAGTCGTGGAACAAATATGGTCAAATTTTTGTTAGTTACTTGAGCAGTTCTGCAGCTTTTAATGTAGTGGGACTTGGTGACACTTCTAATAGCATAGTGACTTGATGTGTTTCTAAAAATGCAAGACACTAATTTTGTGTAATTTTTGTATAAGAGGAGTTTTGTGAGTCCAAGGTTGCTGTACCTTACAGTTCAGGCTGTCTGTACTTGGCAGTAATAAAAATGTCATATTTGGTTTTTATATAGATACACAAAATTTTTATAGGTATCAGTTTCTAAAACATACATATATTGCATATATTTAAACATATATATGATATGTTGTGTTATGCTTACATACATATAGCCATAGATAAAGTATTTATTGAAATAGAGGATAAAAGGTAATTTTTCTGCATATTTCTGTGCAGACTCATAAAATATATCTTGCTTTCTTTAGGGCAATACCACACCCTCGAGGCCATGCACACTTGGCAGCCCTTGTAAGCCATGAGTGTAAGTTCCTTCTGTCATCTCCATAGGAACACGTATCATTTCAGTTTGACTGCTGTCTCCTAATTCATGTTAAGTTGCTGTTGTCAAGATGTTCTCGCTGTGCAATTGCGTTGTAAAAAACAGCGAGGAATAATCTCTGCAATGATCTGACTCAGTAGCAACTTTCTTTCCTACATGTAGCACTATTAGGACTGTCCTTAGTAATTAGGACTGCTTCAAGAGTAATGATAATGATACAGGAATCTCAGGTGTACTTTTTTGTAAACACAGATACCATATAAAATTGCTGTACTTCAGTCCAAAGTACCTATGTCCTGGAAAGTCTTTTTATAATGTTAAAAATTTCTGACCTTTGTCCTTAGAAACTTAATTTTTGGGTTATGAATCTAGATACTAAACGTGTGCTGCTGCCTTAACTTAATGTGCGACAAAGGTGACTTACTGTGAAAAATTACCTTGATTAAACCAGTAAGGGTTGGTTAAACTTCCCAATGTCTGCCCATGAATTTATGTTAACACAACTGTATAATCTTGGAGATAGTAAATTTCTTTGCAAAAATCAGTGTAGTATCTTGGAAACTGCCTTATACTTCCTCTGTAAATTTGATTGACGAAATTTTAGTCTTTCTATATGCCGTTGCATACAAGAACCTGAATTGTAGAATAATGTAAGTATTTGGCCAACTAGAAATTCCCTGTGATGAAATTATAACTGTTTGACTCCAGATTTGTTTAAAATAGAGTAATAATTTGTTTTAGAGCTCTTTTCTAGAGAAATTTAACTTTTTTGTTAAATATTTTGGATTTGAGTTTTGTTTGAAGCGTTTATAGATGTGTTGATGTAGTCAGAGGCACAAAGCCAGTGCCATGTTTGGTAAATGCATCAGTTGAAATCCTTCAGTGTGAGAAATGGGTGCAACTTTTTGTCTAAGTACAGAGTCTCATAGTTTAAAAATGTTTAATTCCTTTGTATTGTCTTTCAGCCTATAACTTCTCCCATAGAATAGATCATTTGTCATTTGGAGAGCTTATTCCAGGAATTATTAATCCTTTGGATGGAACAGAGAAAATTGCATCAGATCGTAAGTGTTGTATGTCTAAAAAAGCATCTTGTTGTCTATATTTTTCCAGTAGTTACATTCAAAATATTATCATTTTTTCATTAATGTTGTGATTTACAAGCAGCATGTCAGGCTGAGTTTGGTAGTGAGCAATGGGCATTACCTGCATTGCTGTACTCTGCTGTTTCCCTGAAGGTGGTTTGCAGTTTTTTCCAGGTTTGTGCTGTGTTGAAGTTATGTCTGAACATCCTGCAGAGAGTTTTGCAGCAGTATGTTAGAGTGGAGAATCATAGATCTGATGGTTGGCATAATGGGGAAAAATAAGTCCCATTTGATTTTAAAAAAATAGCACTGGGAGTCTTGGATTCTGTTCCTGTATTTGGGTTCTCCCTTCCACAGTGGTTTTTGTGAGACTACTATAGGATGGGTTTGTGTATCATTTTGTTTCCTCATGGGAGAGTAATAACCTACCTTATCCTCTCACTGACATTGCCTGTGAGAGTGATGCCCAGAACCTTCTACAGCTGCTGTTGTCCCAAAGCGAGTCAGTCCCTCAGCTGTTACAGCCAGAATGGTTTAGTGGAGTTGAAACAAATTGCTTCAGTCTGTTGGTGTTTATTCTCTTAGGGACTTGCACCAAGACAAAGCAATCATAAACACACGAGCATGCTGACTGCTCTAGAAGAATTCCCTAGAAGTCTAATCGAGAGAAAAACCATCACCAGTTTAAAATGGTTTCCAGTACCTGTATATACACTTCAGTGTGTTGTAAAATCTATTGAGACCACTGTGAGATGTCTATATATAATGAAAAATGTGACAGTGCGAAACTTGTTCTAGTGCCCTGGAAAACACTATCTGGATTTCATTTGAAGCTTTGAGTGGCCTGACCTTAACGAGTCTTTTCATTAGATGGGTAAAATGTAAATTTCTCTGAGTACAGGTGGGACATATGCCTTTTCCATGGAAACTAACTTGGTTTGTGCAGATGGTGCTGAAATAGTCTTGGCAGTGCTGGGACTCCTTGAAGAATATCCCTAGTGTAAATGGCTTAGCTGATTAACTATTTTAATTATTATTTCTTTGATTTATTTGTGAATGTCTCAGATGGTCTTTGTACTTCATTCAACAGTGAGATGTTTTTTTCTTCTAGACAACCAGATGTTTCAATACTTTATCACAGTTGTGCCAACCAAACTCCATACATATAAAATTTCAGCAGAAACTCATCAATTCTCAGTGACAGAAAGGGTGAGTAGAAATACCATGGAGAGAAAAATCTAAAAGTAGTTGTTCATAACAAAAGTTCAAATGTGAAAACAGAGACTTGGCTGTACCATGGTTTTGAAAACTCCTCTAGCATGAAGAGATCTTTGTAGAATATTCTAGTGCACTAGATTTATCTGTAAGTCATACAATACTGATGGTAAAATATATATATGCTTGGTGACACATGCAGACTTCTTGCATTAGTGTTTTGCATCTGGAGTCTGATATTAGAATTAATGACAGACATACAGTAATTTCCACTTCACTGGATGCAAATACTAGTGGTAGTGAAATCCTTCAGTTGTTAGATCTGTACCCTGGTGTGTAGCCTTACAAATATTTAATGTAACTAGCTTTTTATCCATGTGGGAAGCAAACAAAAAAATGCCGCTCACTTGAATATCATGAACTTGGTTGTGGAGTGTAAGAAATGGAAACAAAGGTAGTTTGTATGAAAAACTAATCACACAGTGTCTCAGCTGTCTTGTTTAACCTTTGTTGAACCACCAAATTTAATTACTCTTGAGACTAAGAGAGCTTCCACTTCTGAGTTTGGAGAGGCTTTTAATTCTGGATCCATAACGGAAGTAGTTAGTGCAGCATAGTACTAATTTTAAGGACTGCTGTAAATAGGAAAAAAGCCTTGGGTGCACTGGTTACATGTCTTATTTTCAGAGGTTGAACTTGGTTTTGAGCTTCTATTCAAAAGCCAAAGAAAAAAATCTTTGTGAAAAGTTCAACTAAAAATGACAGATAAAGCAAGAGGTGAGAAGGAAGCCTTGGGTTGAAAGGAAATTCGGGAATTAGGATGGCAGCAGTTCACTGTACTACAACTTGGGGTGTTCTCCAAGGGAGAAAAATTTTTTGTTTCCTCATAATTCCATGTTGTGCTTCTGAAAAATACATAGATAGGGGAAGTAGGAAAGAGTTGATGTCCTGGTGTTCAACTTGGGGCGTGCAGGCTGCTGAAGGGAAAGGTTTGCTCTGAAACTCGTGAAAGCTGGACTACAGGGAGGAATGAAGAGGAATTTCACAGTCCAGGATACTCCCACCTCTTGCTGGTGTGGCAGTCTGCTTCGTGCTTTCTCTGCACAATCTCTGCAACAGCTAAGGCATTCCTCAAGCTGTTGACTGACATCCAGAAGTTTGTTTTAGGCATTTTTCCCTTTTTTTTTTTTCATCTTGGATTCAATTTTCCTCCCCTTCTGTAAAGATGGTACTGTGAATTAACTGTCTCGTCTAAGTTGGCTCTTTATTTTTTTGTGGGGATTTATGTTTATGAAAGTTGAAACAGCCACAGGTTACTTAGGACAAAAGCTTGGAACAGCAGAGGTAAAATGGCACTGTGTGCTTGTTTGCTCTTCCACAGTAGGTAGCCCTGTAAAGCTTGTTTGTGTTAATCTTGGGAAACCAAGTATTCCTTGCAGATGAGCTGTTAAGAACAGCTGTTTGCTGAACATCTTATTAGTGCATTTATTTTATAAGAGTAAGCACATACAGAGATATGGGGAAAGGTGCTCAGACCACCATGGCTAGAAGGTGAATTCAGTGAGGTGTAATTGCCAGAGGTGAGCAGATGGGAAGCAGAGTGTGAAAGGTGTGGGCAGAATTGTCTCAACTATTGTTGGTGTTTGAGATGCTGTGTTTATCTATGTTGAAAAGATTAAATTCTAGCAAGGCTTCACTGAGCTACCTGATGGAGGGTTGTTATTTTCGGCAGTTTTTAGCAATGAGAAGTTGAATCTGCAGCAGCAGAAGCTGGACGCAGCGCGAAATGCCTTGCAGAAAAATAATTCTGTGTCTTTTGGGAGTGGAATTTTGTGTGTTCTATTTAACTTCATATTCTTTTTTTACCATTTGACCTCAAATGACCAGTAAGGCTTAGGGAAACAACAAAAGAAAAACAAACAGAAAAAAAGGTTTTTGTCCCTTGCCCGTGGCAAGGTGCTGTTTAACTACCTTCAGTCTTCTCTTCCTTCTTAGTGTGCCTCATCACCCATCTGTGAATGCTGACTGTAGTGCTTTTGAAATACAGCAAACATTGTGCATTTTGTTATTTAACCATTGCAAAGTTTTTGTGATCTGGTATCATTACTGATACGTTATTTTGACATCCTTTTTACTTTGTTGTGGTAGCTGAAAAAGCAATACGCTTTGTGTCATTGTGAGCTGACTGAAGTTGCCTAATCTGTATTTTCAAAAGTAGTATTCTGCTTTTTATTTTGTACTATGTCCTGCATGGGTTTTGAGCACAGTGTTAAATCTACAAATGAAATGGAGCTGTGATATATTGCTTTTCCTTACAATCCTGCTTGTCTTGTCTTCTCTGTTCTTGTTAGCTTAGACATGGCTGAGTTTGTCTCAGTCAATTATGTTCTTTTCTGCTGCCTGTGTGTGTTTTCAGTCAGACATCCCTGGCAGTACATTTATCAACACTTTTCACTAACAACAAAAGGACAGCAAACTTTTGAAAGAAGCTTAAGGTTGTTTTGAGGTATTTTCTCCTGAAACCTTTTTTAAAAAGTAGGTATTTATAACAGTCACACTCTCATCTTTGGGGTCTTTTGGTTTAAGAATTTGGGTAAATGAGGAGAAACTGTAGAAGTTCCTGGATGAGGGTTGAGGCATCTGGTAGTCCTAGTGAGTTTGGAGTTTCTATTCATTGAGGGGTATTCCTTGCTGTGTGACTGTTGTCTGAAATGATGCAACTGACAAAAATTTTGAAAAGAGGCTTTTGCCAAGAAAGCTCCTTAAGGTCCTTTCCAACCTGATACTCTATGGAAACTGCCATAGCTAAGGCTGTTCAACAGCTGAATGTTTCCTGAAGGTCTCACCTTGATGTGATTCACCGTAGTGGATAAATTAGGAAGAGCTGCAGCACAGTGTTATACCAGTGCAGTCTCCTGAGTTCACAGGCTAGACCAAGACTGGCACTTATCCCCACAGGTACCAAAACCAACCCAGTTATAACAATCTTTGTTTAAAGGACCATGTGAGCAAGTCTTGAGAGAAAGTACCAGAGCATGACAGTGAACATTACTACCCAGCACGGAAGGCCAGTGACCAGGAAAGTAAACTTTCACTTCATGATGTTTGACATTTAGAAGGTACTGGTCAAAGTTACCTTCATGTTCCTTGGCCTTGTGTTGATCTTGAACTCTGATTAAATAGCTCTTTGTTATCACATCTAGTTAAGACTGTTTTTCTTGTGACTAATAACAAGTGACTAATTTGTGTTTCTCTCTTTTCTTTCAGGAAAGAGTAATTAACCATGCAGCTGGCAGCCATGGGGTGTCGGGAATATTCATGAAATATGATATCAGTTCACTTATGGTGACAGTGACAGAAGAACACATGCCTTTTTGGCAGTTCTTAGTGAGGCTCTGTGGCATTATTGGGGGAATTTTTTCAACTACAGGTGATTATCTGTGCCTTCCCTGTTAAGTTCTATCAGAATTGGGGTTTTTTTCATGATGATTGTTACTGATAAATTACAGAGGAGTCCTGAACCTCTAACAGGTTTAAGATGAAGTTGCTCATTTGTATGCACTGAAATGTGCCATGAAAGCTGCTCAGTTTCAGTGGCCCAGTATGGCATTTCTGCTGCTCTGAGGGCCTGTTGTTTCCTTTCTGGTAACATAGCACAGTTAATTTACTTCTGGAAGAGCAAGGATATATCTCGATGGGGGGGGTGTGTGGGTGTGGGTGGGGGGGTGTGTGTCTGTGTGTGTGTGTGTGTATACACACACATACTGACTTGTGGTATTCTCTGTATTTCCTATAGTTGGGATCCACTATTAAACTGGTGACAAAAGTTGAGATAAGCTTTCCATCTGAAGTAATTGGGAGGATTTTCCATGTCAATGTACTGCAGGATTTGCTCCTTCAGAGAAAATAAATTGAAAAGGCACAATTTACTTTCTAGTCAAGACGTAATAGGGTATCTTAATCAAAAGTTATTTCTGTTCTTGGCTCTCATTTGAAGAGAGCTTTAGCGAAGAGACCTTGAATGAAGAGCTGCCTTTCAAAGTAGATATTTCTGTCCCACAGAATGTATTTTCACCCTTGAAAGCTGGCAGAGGGAATTATATTTAATTGGTTAGCTTTGCTTTTCACAGTGCATTTCAGAGTGCTCCCCTGCCCTTGATGTTTCCTTTTTTATGTTAATTTCTCAGTGTTTTATGTATGGGTTTACTGCACTGTATCCTGTGTAAGTACCGTGTGGAGTTTTGTTGTAATACTTCCATAAATAATACATTTTTACTGCTGGTGACTGCAAGTTTGAATCTTGTTTGACATTGCAGGAATTTTACATGGCTTTGGAAGATTTGTAGCAGAAATTATTTTTTGCCGTTTCAGGCTGGGCTCTCACAGATCCTCCACATCGGTAAGGAAAACTTTCTCTAAGTATTAAATAAGTGGTACAGCTGAGGATGGATGATAAGGTCAGCTTGGTCTCCAACCTTGGTCTCAGGAGGTTTTAAGATGTTGGCAATAAACCCCTCCGCTTGGCATGCATATGAGCAGAAATTCAACAGATTTTAAAAAATGGTTGGAGAACCTAAAAAGTAACGAAGCAAAGTGTTCTCTAGCAAGCTGAATTAATGCAACTGAGTCTATTAGAGGCTTTTCTCCTACATTGCCTCCATTGTCCTTACTATACTCTTTTTATTCTTTTTATTCATACTGCTGCAAAAACTCCATGTTTTCCCAGGCCTAGTCAGTGTCCCTGTGATGTTTTGGTTTCACATGTTCTTCTGCTTGGCCTGCAGACTGAAGAAGAGACACTGTGTGCTGCATCAGTTCAGTGGTGCTCCTTGTTAGTCTGCAGGCTACTTGCCAAGCAGTGTGAAAGAGCTGAGCAGCCTTCACCTTGCCCTTCATTGGGCATTAATAGAATTGCTGCTCCAGCAACTGCTTGATTTTATTTTACTTTTATTTTTCCCGTTTGAGCCTGTAGGTGGCCTGTGAGATCTGTGCCTTTTCCTCAAGTTTGGTTGAATTTTGCCAGCTGGCCAAGGTTATGTGAGTGGAGAGAGAGGAGGGAAGGCAACCAGATTTGTGTAATTTTTGCATGAGAGACCAGGTAAAAGGCATCCAAGAAATGCCCAGGAATAAAGAAGTGTGTGTTTTGAGGGAGGAAGCGAAGATTCTGTTTGTGACCAAGCCATTAATAACACCTTGTTTTTGTTTCACTAGGTCCCACTTCCTGATGGCCACACAAGCAACCACTTACCTCTAATTACAGACAACAGTACACATTAGCCTCCTGAGAAATTTTTTTTTCTTCCTGCCTGATGCAGAAGACTTTTTTTATAACAAAGAAAACATTGTGCAATATGCTGAGACAGTGCTGATGGGCAGCCAAAAAAGCCTTTGCAAAAAAACCCCCAAACACCAACAAAATAATTTGTGTAATTTTTTGTCTTTCTGAGTGCACGTGGAGTCATAGGAAGTTGTGAGACCAGTGAGGTGGGCCATCTTCTGGAGAGTAAAAGAGTGTTGCTGCCAGCACAGTATTCATGGTGGAGCTGAACGTCTTCGTGGTGGCTGCCGTTGGTCTGTGAGGCACCCTGGTGATGCCTGGGAAAGAGAACAAGTGGGATGTGTGGAAGGCAAAGAGGGACAGCAATAGAGCTGGGTGTGCAAATGGGGGATTGGGTTTTCATGTTCTTTTGTAATGCTGGGGCTGAGGGCTGAGGTGCCTCACACAGGTGGGGAGCAATCCTAGAAAATCCTGAAGAAGAGGGGGACGAGAGGGAAGTTGGAGTAAGGTGGAGCCCAAGCCATGATGTTTGGTCATCGCTGCTGCCTTTCTGCAGTCCCACCATTCCTTAGTGGACGAAACATAACATGGTGCAGAGGAGTTCCTCTGTTTCCACACATCCGCTGTGCCAACAGTGAGGGTTGCTTCTGGCATCGGTGTGGAAGTGCCCAAGGACTCAGAGAACGCCCTCCAGCATGCACAGCTTTTTTACTTGGAAAAACAAGGCTTTTAAATAAAGTATTTGACTGTAGTTTTGTTAAAAGGCAAGACTCCCTAGTAAAAGATCAGGAAATCTTTGTATGCCTCTTTCTTGGTAAAGGAATTACTTTGATGGAACCTTTGCTGTACCCCTGCTTCTGGTGTGTGAGCTGCGGGAGCATCCACAGCCTGGCAATGGAGTGGGGGAAGAGGGAGGAGCTGCTAGTTCAGGGCAGCTGGGAGGTCTGCTAGGCCAGGGAGCGTGGAGTTGGAAGTAGGTGATGTCAGGGAATCTGAATCATATTGCTGCAGACAGGGGATGAGAAGGGATCTGCAGAATTAATCCTTATTGTTCATGAAGGGTTTTGTAAATTAAGAGAGCAATACCATACTGTAAATAATGCTACTGAGAATGAATGTTATTAATGCAGATGGTGCTTTGAGAAACTGAACATCATGTTACTGCTGAACTACTGGTACACAACTGTGGTTGAACAGTTACTCCACCAGTGTAAAAAATTAATGATTCCTTCTCAGCAAAACTGATTTAATAATAGGAGATGACACTGATCCTGGCCTTACTCACCATGGAATGAATATTATAATTGAGAGGACTAATTACAGAAAAATAAAAATCTCTGTGGTGGTGTCAGATTTTCCTGACTTCTGTTAATATACTTTGCAGGAGGCTTGGATCTTAGTGATGAGCATAGTGTAAATAACACAGCTGATTTGCTATGCAATGCAAAGGGCTTCCTAAACAGTAATTAAATAGTAAATAAAATGCGGGAAATAAGGAAAGACCTTTGTTGAATTTGACTGTTGAGAAACAACTTTAAGGAAGCCGGGTCCTTGGGATGACAGCCAGGTTTGGGGTTTTCTCTTTTGTGCTTTTTTTTTTTTTAACACTGATTAAAACTCCAGCAACTTGATAAACCTTTTGGTTCCCATTTCTCTTTAGCATTTACTTCTGAAGTTTCTCCCCTACTTCTACTCAGACTGGTTCTGCTTTGGGCTTTGTCCTAACACTTGTTTCTTACCTGCCTGGAACAGACTGTACTGGTGGGAGAGACTGATCTCAGTTAACTTTCTGTACCAGAATTTTAAATGTTATTTTCTATTCTCACATAAAAGAGCCAAGCAGCTTGGTGTGTCAGAAATCCTTGTGTGGTGTATTTGTGTAGTTTCATCTAGAACAAAGCTTGTGTGATGGCTGGTTGTTAATGGAATAAAATTTGGGATCCACTTCTACATGTGAGGTGCTGCATTGCAGAGTGAATGCAGGATCAGCTGCCGCTGTGCTGCTGTGCTGTTTGCTTTCTCTCCACAGCAGGTTTGGGTGTTAGAGCAGTACTGCTCACCCTTGTAGCCTGTGTTGTCATTGGCTTAACCAGCATATGCAGGGGTATCCCAGAGAAAATGGTAATTTACTGCAGGGACTTTTTTTGGTTGCGTTTATTAATGTTGCATAAAAGGGAGAGTAGTATGGAAAAGTGAAAGGAATGGGTGTCCCAAGGGAAACAGAAACCCAAGATACTGATGTGATGTGTATTTTCTGAAAGGGGGATAGCATATAAAAAGGTACTGTTTCCTGGGTCAGGAAAGATGATCAAAATGATACATTTCTGTCCTTTGCTCTTTCACAATGTTGACAAGAGAGAGCACAGGGGGAGAAAGTTTTAACCTTCCCCATGTGTGTGCTCATAGCACGCTGTTTGCTGACTATTGTCTTTCTGGCCAAAGAGATTTCTCTGCTCCCAGCTGGCCTGGTTTGGTTGTGCCCTGCCCCTGCCCTGCTCTCCCTGGGGAGGTTGTGTGTTTGCAGGAGCACCTGCAGTGCTGTGCCTGGGTGTGGCTGTCCCTTGGGTCCCTCGCACCCCAGCGTTGTGGAAGGTCAGTGCCAGCCCCAAGGGGTGGGCAGGGGATGGGAATGGATATTGCTTGAGTGACTCTGTTGGCTTTATGGCTCAAGAGCAAACACTGGTCCATGTTTTCAACAGAACAGACCAACCACCCTTGGCTCCGTGGCCTGTGAGCCGGAATCACACAGCACTGACAAGAAGTTGCTGTAAAATCACCATGGTGGGACAGGGACGTGTGCTGGTGGAGTCCTGCATGGAGCTAGGCAAGGATTTTCCCTCTTGCCCTGCCCAAGGTATTTTTAAGCTTTTCAGGGACTGATTTGGCAAACTTAGCCCTAAGTAGTCAGTGTAGTTGCTTAGGAACAGTCAGAGGCAGATACACATTTGATGTATGAATGTAGCTGTGATTAACTGTGCAGGCAAAACCAAGGCCAGGGAGGCAGCTGTGCCTCATCCTTTTGCTGTCTAGTCTCTGTGAGAAGATCTGGTGCTAAGGATGTTTTGTGTACTGATGCAGTAACACTGAAGCAGGAGGGACATGATCACCTTGGTCACATTTCCAGTGGTATTGATGATACTAAAGCTCTCTGCTCTCTGTTCCTTCAGAGGCAGCCAAGTGCTGCAGCTCTTTTTTTCTGGGAGGATGGGGAATGAGAACAGACTGTTTGGGGATACTTGCAAATATCTGTGTTTTGAAATAGGCACCCAGAAAGTGTGGGTGGTTTACTACTTACGCTTTGCTTACTCAGATTGGGGGTCTGTTGTTTAGAGAAAATGTTTAAAAGTTAATGCTTCAAGAAGCCCTGAGGGACTTTGCCTGCTGCCTTCAGTGCCCTGGAAAGGGTTTGGCACTGCAGGTCTGTCCACCGTCTGCCTTTGTAGGTCTTGCTAAGGGCACTGGCATGCATTTCAGCTGGCTTAGTTAAAAGGTTATGAAATGCTTCCTCTTTTCCTTCTGGCATGGCTTAGTGTCTCTTCCAAAGTATTTCTGGTTGCTGCTGGCCTGGGAGAAAGGCATTGTGACCTTTCCCTGTATTCCAGAGGAGTTTTCTGAGAGCTGGTCCATAAATTCATCAAAACTGGAACCTTCAAGACTGGGTGGTGTAGTCTCCCAGGGGGGAGAGCTGAAGGCACAGTCTGAGAACATGCATCTCTCTGTGGCTTCCACGTACCAGAATTTAAGCAAAATCTCACTGTGGCTTGGTTTTGGGCCTTTTAGCTTTTGTTTTGTGTATATAAGTAGAAATGTTTTGAGTTCCAGGACCAGCAATTTGAGGTGTGAAAACCAGAAGGGCAGACTGAGTTGAGGTCAGGAGGACCCTGGTGTGGTGTCGGGGCAAGAGGCCATGGCAAACAGATGCTGGGCAGGCTCAGGATGAGCAGAACTTCTCCAGGCCACTGTGCCTGTGTCTCTGTGCCATCACAGACTGGAGCTGTCACAGATGCTCCTCTGAGCAAGGGTCCTGTGCTCTCCTGACCATATCAAGCCAAAAACCTGCTTCCATCCCCAGCTCCTGCAAAGGGGATTTCAGACTCCTCCAGCAGAACTGATTGCATCAGCTAGTTCTGAGCCCCTGCAGAGTGCAGGTGTTTGTGTCCCTTCCTGCTTAGCTCTAATAGCTGTAAAAACAAGCAAATGGTTTGGGGGTTGTTAGATTTTTTTCCCTTGCAAATTTTCCAGTAATTACGAGGTGGGAGTGTGTTTTGCTGAGATTTTCTAGTTGCAGAGTGCTCAGCACATACTACTATTTTGGAGAAGAAAAAAGAGTCAGGGGAGGAGGTGAGTTTTGACTCATGGATGATATTTGAAAATCACTGTTTACCGAAGCTTCATTCCCTGGCTGGTGGCTGAGTATTTAAAATTGTCTGTGAACAGCCACGGCATGGGCTGCTGGGGGGCCCAAGCTCCCTGCCCATCAGCTGCTGGTGTTGCTCTGCTTCAGCTGGGAGAGTGGGCTCTAGTGGGGATCTCTGCTTAAAGTTTAGAAATTCACTTTGCAAATTTTAAACTTTATTGGAATAATGGGAAACTCATTAAACCTTTACTGATTTAACAGCATCCTTTGAGCTTTGCCTGAACCTGGCAGTGTTTGACTAATGCAAGTAGCAGTCTGGAGGCTTGCAGAGAGAGGAAATACCTTCTCTTACATGGCCAGCATCACCACAGGGGGACCAGATGGGCTTTTGGTCTTCCCCATCTTCTGCGTGGGAAGCTGCAAATGCTGCTGGCTGCTGCTTTTGCGAGGGCTCATAGCTCTGAGAGCAGTTCTGCGGCTTTTAAAAAATTTTATTTATTGTGACCTCTGAGAACACTGGGGTGAAATTGATGTTTCTGAGCCTCAACCTCGGCCCAGTTGGTTCAAAGTCCAAATTGCAGAGCCCGGGAGCCTGGCAGGTGGCGGCGGGGGTGGATGTTTCTTGCAGCTCCCCAGAAAACACATGTTTTCAAGGCAATTGCAGAGATGTCAAGGCAAGAAAAAAGCAGAACTGAGACTCAGTGACCTGACGTGAGTGTATTTACAGTAGAAAGAGCCAGGTGTTTCCGTTGTCACTCTAGGAATCACCTTCCACAAAGCAGGGCCCTGCGGGGACTCGGGGGGCGGCTGTGGCAGCACAGAGCATGCTGAGCACTGCCTCGCTGCCGGCTCTTACTTATTTCTTTTCCGCCCTCCCCTCTCTGTCTCTTCTGTCAAATCGTTTCGGTGTGATGGGAGTGGGATCCAAAGCCCAACCTCTCTCCCGGGCAAAAGCACGGCTGGCAGTGCCAGGAGGCAGCACAGTAAAAGCACAGCAAAAGGCACTGGGAAAAAAAGGGGTTCAGGAAAAGGAAAACATTGCAATTGCCACAGGAAAGATTTTAGTTCCTTTCCCCTTTTCCACCTGCTTCAAGTTTTCCGGTCAGTGACACTGACGGGCTGCGGTGGAAGTGCAGTAAATAATCACACACGCCAGAGACAGCACATTGATTTTTATGTCTCCTCTCACTAATTAGGGACTGCCTCGACAGGCACTGACTGCAGGGCTTAACAAACCTCTGGCAGCAGGAAGAGCCGAGCAACACACAAGGTAAGGAAAAAAATAAAAGGCCTTTGCTTGTTTTTCCCCGTCCCTTCATCTTGTTTTTAATAGAATAATTTGGATAATTTAAAAAATACACTAGTAGATCTATTAAAAATAGTATAATAAGTTTTAATGACTTCTCGAAAATAATTCCAGTTTACTGCTCAGTCCAAATAACCCATGTAAAAGGAAGGTACCAGTCAGCATAAGGCACTGCAGGGTTAAAAAACTGTTTCACAAGTTGATCATTCTTGTGATTCTGCTACTTCATTGAACAAAAACTGGTGGAAGTACTGAGGAGGCTTACTGAGATGCCCACAGCCAGAGGCACAGCTGCCCTCACACAGTGCCTGCACAGCTCACAGGTACAGCAAAGAACATTCCTGAAGCTGAAAGATTCCTGCTAGAAATTTCTCTGGGGTTCACTTCTAAATTTTCTCTAAACGAGCTTTCCCTTTGCTAATACAGTAATACATCTTGGTTTTTTTTCCTTTTAAAATCATTAATTGTAAAATACAGCTATGCAATAAGTATGATTCTCCATTTTCATGGGATTATGCCACTTTGTATTTATAAATGAATTGTTACCAAGACATATGCATACTAAAAAATAAATCTAGAAAAGTTACCAAAATGGTTTGCTGGCCAGCCAATGAATTATACTTGTTCAAAGGCCAGGAAGAAGGCTTTATTATAAGACACTGTGCAGGTCAATACAGTCCTGGGATGAGTTCATAGTATGGATGAAGAACTAAGAAGAAATAACAATTGCTACTTCCAATAAAAAATTTGGTTCTCTTAAGGCAGGCAAGGGGAGCTGTTTGCATATTTCTTTTAATGAATTACTTAACAGGCAGAAAATAAGTAAGAAGAGGAATTGTTCATATGCTTTTCTGCTGGAAAGACTAATACAAAAATATGACTGTCACTGTCTTTTCCTCATTCACCGAGACTCATTCTTTTCCCTTGCTACTTCTCATGTCTCTGGAATGTGAAGTGCTCAACATAAAATGGATTATTTGTCTTGCTGCAGGTGGATGGGGATAGTAAGTGGCAGGAATGACAAATGCTCCTGTTTGGGGATCAAGCCACACTGAAGAGGCCTCATTCTCTCTCGTCCCTTATGTGACCCAGTTTTGCCCCAAATTGGTGCATGAAGAAGCAATAGGGTAATCCTAGAGGATGCAAGAGGCAGCATGGGATTTCAGAGTAGGAGGAATGCCAGGATATAATACAGAAAGTGCATTATATGAGGCTCTGTAACTTGCTTACACTGGGATTGATCAGGAACTGCTTATAAAAGAAATGAGGTTAAAATTAATGAACAGGTGAATCTGCATATGCAATTTGTGAGAGCAAGCGACCAATAAAAAAGAATGACTCAAAGTCAGTAGCACAGGAGGGAGAGAGTACTGTAAAAGAAACCAAAATAATTGGTTGCTAATCAAGCATTCAGCTCACTCTGTACAGTTTGTCTCCTTGTCTTTAGGTTTAAACCCCAAGAACCCTTTAGCTGCACTGAAGAATACACGTTTAACTGCCTGTCCCAGCTCAGGTGTTCTGTCACAGCCACACCATCTGCTTGTTTCCCATCAGCAAACAGGCTCTCTTTGGAATAAGGGCTATCTCTGTTTTCAGATGCTGGATGTTATCCTACGTATACAGGAAGCTGCATCTGATAGAGCTTGTTCTGGTTTCCAAACAGCTCCACTAAAACCAGAGTGAACACAAAGTTATGGATTTTTTTTCTCTATAGTTTGTCAGCAGAGAATGTTTTTGAGAAAAGGTTTGCTTATAGCACAGATTTCAGTGGTGCTGTTCTTTGCCTTGGTGGCAGGTCCCAGCTGGGAAGGGGATGCCAGTCCCTGAGCACTTCTAACAAGAAGCACCAACACAAGACGTTCTTTAAATATTTTCTTCCAGTACTAAAAAGTTTCTGGTGGGGATGCAGCTGGATGACTGTGCTCCTGTGAATGAGTGCTGTGTTACTAAACAGTGCCCATGGGTTACCACCATGACAGAATTTTTCTTCCAGCAGGGATAATTCAACAGTGGCCAGCTGGGTCAGGTTTGCAAGGAGCTCCTGACTCTCCTTTGGTTGCTGTTGTCTTTTTTGGTCTTTTCCCTCCTTGTAATACCAAATACAGGTCCTGATTCAGATCATTCTTACCCAGAGAGTCTTGGGAGAGGTGAGGAATGAATGACCACAGGGACAACACTGTACAGGTCACCTCCCATCTCTGGGAAAAGGCTGCATGGAACACCAAGCAGTAGATGAATTAGGGAAGGGAAAAGGGCTCAAGACATGTGCTGTAAGACAGAGCAAAAGTGCAAATGCAGCTGTGTCAATACCACCTACAGAACTGGGATGTTGCATCATCCTGAGGGAATTAAATGCCTTAAAGCTCTTCCTTGAAAAATCAGTGATGAGAAAGTAGACTTAGATTATTAACAAAGCACAGTTTTAATAAAAATGTTTAAGGCTTACATTTCAAAATTACTTATAAATAATCAGAATGCATATATACTCTTTTTTAAAAAAAAACCACTATTCTTTATAAGACAATATATAGACTTTCTGAGTTATAAAATCCCATATAAATAGCAAATTATTCTCAGTATGCAGATTACAAGAATACATAAAAACTGGGATGTATATCTGAAAGGAATCCTGAGTATGCACTCCACAAATGGCAGAAAACAGAACAATGGTAGAGTTGGACACAAGAAATTCTGTTGCCCCAGTATTTAAATTAATCAAAAAACTAAAACTGAGAACTTTTTGGTTGCTCAACCTTGTTCAGCTCCAGAGACTCCAGGAATGGCTACTCCTCTCCTTGAGATTTCAGGGGCACCCTGTAGAATCTTTTGGTATTAAAAGAAGAAACTGATGTCTGTCTTCAGAGGGACAGGAACAAGGCACTTCCTTAGGGTAGGGCAGTGGGGGCTGGAGGCAGCAGCTTGGACTTGTGGCCAGAGAGCAGCACAAGTGAACTCTTGAATGATGATGTGTGGCAACAAATTCACAAGAGGCAGCCAATTCTTACAGTCCTCAGGTTTCCCCTAATTACCCCCCAAAATAACAATATAAATGAAACCATGAATTAGTAAGTGGAAACTTTGCACATTAGAAATATCTAAGTGAAAGTTCCCATTTTTATTTTAGGCTGAGGTAAGTGAAGGAGCCAGTGGTACTGAGAGCTGGTGGTGTGTGTGCAGCAGATGCTGCTCTCTCTGCAGCACAAATCAGAGCAGCATTCACATCAGAGCTTGCTTTCACCTCGTGCTTTCTCTTGGCTTTTCCAAGTGAGCTGCACAATACATGTATGTGAATGGTGACATTCCCAGCAGCGTGCCTACATCTCCTAGAGCAGGCAGACTGCAGGAGGACACCGACCTGCAGAAGCCTGTCTGTGTATTTCAATTCTGAGCTATTTTGTTACTGTTGCACAATGAGGTTTTTTTTTGGTCATAGTGAAAAAAAAAGGTCAATTATTCAGGGAAGAAATAAAGACTATTCTGCCAGTTGTTTTTCAAAGAGTAATGTAGTCATTATATATTCCTTTAAACACTGCTATTAGATAAAATATGTTTTTTCATATACTCAGGGTCATGAGCTCTGGCTTATTACTAAAACATGAATCATAAGAGCAAACTCGTATATGCAAACTGCAGTAAACACACAGAGGCTTAAATTTTGCTTCTTATTAGAGTGTCAACTCAGTAGAGATAATTAGGTAAATTAGAGCCATTTATAGTCTCCTGGCTTATTCAAAGTTTAACTGGGATCAAAAACCGGATGAACAACGTTATACTGAAGTTGAGCCACAGCTGCTGAGAGCAGAACTTCACAAGTAAACAATGGATGCACAATAACATTTTAGATTCAGAAATTCTCAACAGTTTTCTCTCCTTTCAAATATTACAAATAACTTCTTTCTTCTTGGTATTCTATGAATACTCTTATGGCAATTTTCTTCCTGGTTTTAGTTAAAAACAACAGCAAGAAGAAGTTGTAAATATTGCACAGTATGTTAGGATGGAAGACTAGAAAAGAGTATGGCACTTGCAGGGTGACTTTTCAGTCCAAAGAAAAGCTCTTCATTTTTTCTGCTAACTCCTGTCTCATTTCTGTATGTTTTTTCAGGTTTTGCACTTCATGGGGCAGGTTAATGTCCCACACTGACACACAGGACTGTAACTCTGGGGAGAAAAAATAAAGACAATTTGAAAACAGATGAATTATTGCATAATTAGAAGTGGTTTTGCTTATCTGCTTATTTTTTATTACTTGTAAATTCACTCATGGAAGCAGGATCCTTAGGACCTGGAAGACAAGTTCCGTGACACTTCATGTGTGAGGTAATGCAGTTGTAGGGTCACAAGCTGTTTGTACTTGCACAGTGGTTTAGATTCCAGTTCCTAAACTTAGAGCACCCCATTTAGAAATACTTGAAAAACCATTTCCGGTGCCTGTGGGCCATAAGGTACTGACCTGAGCTACAGCTGATGTATCTCTACTGAGGTGCCTGCATAAAATTTCAACTCTATTTTCCCAAGCAGCTACATCCTAAATGCTTACAAGACTCAAACCCCATTCACTGTAAACTAAAAACTGATTTCATAAGCTAGTGAATATACTGAGAAAAGGTCACTTCTTCAGTCTCCATTCATGCAAACAACTCTTTATTCATGAAGAATTCACACTACTTTTAATGGGATAGGGATAATTGAGAACACCTGCATGAGCAAGCGTTCACAAACTAAGGCCCCAAGGATTCTGGGAGTCTCTGATTGCTCTCTATAATTAATGCCACAATTAAATAAAACAAAAATGCTCAAAAGGCAATAAGTGCTCTTATGGTAACAGGAATTGAGGAATACCATAACATAAACCCCAGTGCTCTCAGTTTGACTCTTTATTTCAGTCAGTTCATCTACACTTGCCACCCTTAACTTTATACTGCCATTGCCACATTTTTAGGAGTCACTGAAACTGGGATGAGATAAAGGCAAAGAAGGGCATTGATCAGAGGATCAGCTGTAACTGTTCTTAGAAAAATCCAAAGATGGAGCTTTTCTATCTTCCAGCACTTCACTATCCTAATTGTCAAGAAGCTTTTACCACTGTCAGACCTAAATCTCATGTGCTAAAACAGAACCTGGTTAGTCCTTATCCTATCCCCAGGGAATATGAAGAAGTCTTTATTCCCTTGCCCTTTATTTACATATGTGAAGCCTATTATCATGTCCTCTCTAAGTCTGATTTCTATTAACCAACTTAACTTCCTGCAGCATTTCCTCAGAGGTTGCATTTATCTCCTCTGGACAGTCCAGATCATTCAGCAGTGTCCCCACATGGATATGTTCCTTCAGCAGAGGCCATTTTAGCATGGAGCAGAATGTAAGAATTAGCTTATGTCTTACAGACAGCACTTTTTAACTGGTGTAAGAGTGGTGTTTGCCTCTTCTGCAGCCACGTGACACGGCTGACTCATGATCAGGCTCTCATCAATTATAACCCTTTTTCTGCAGAACTGCTGTTTAAGCTGATCATTTCCTCATGTTGGTACAACGGATCATTCCTAATTAAGTAAAAGGTTTTGCATTTGTCCTTACTGAATTGTATCCCATTTCTTTCCAGACCATTTGTTCTATTTACCAAGGTTACTTTGAGTCCTAATCCTGCCCTCCAGTGAGCCTGTGTCTTAGCTGAGAGCTGTCTGCAAATATGAAAAGCACATTCATTATTCTTTCATCCACATCACTCATGAAAACACTGAGGATTCCTGACCTAGCACAGACCCCTCTGGAAATCCATTTGATACATTCTCCAACTAGGCAATGACATTTACTCTCCAAATAGTTTCCCAACAAATTACATTATATACTTAAACAATGGCTTCCTCTGATCCATTTTTGGAAGTTACTGTTAGTTTGTACAGAGCCCAGATATTGCTAAAGAAAACAAAAAATATTTAATAATAATGTTTCAATAAAACTATGTCAAATGATGACCATCAACTCTCCACTCTCAGTGGGTAGTCAAGCACAATAGTGTCTACTCCACTAATAACACAAATTAATAAAACACAGTTCAGGTACCTTTGTGATATTTGTTGTCTTCGGTGTCACTTTTATAGCAATATCCCAAAACTAGGACCGCATTCTTGAGACTCCCTTTTTCAAAGAAATAAAATGTCAAATCTTAATGGGAATTTTGTAATATAAGGACAGAAAGGGTAGATGACATCATGGCACTGAGAGGACAGAAAGCAGAGTTCAGTCAATGGAGCTCTTTATTCAAAATCATTAACCATGAAAAACCCCGACATGAAGACAATATAGTTCATGTCTCCATTTAATGTCAGTTCCAAGGCACAAGCACGGGATCAGCCGACCAGCCTGTTGAACAAGCCCAGGAACAAAGCACCCTATTATACAGCACAGGCAGAGGTGGCAGAGTCACAGGAAAGAGATGTCACAGCAGAGGGACAGGCTGTGAGTGAAGTCCCAGTGAAAAGAAGAAAGTGCCAGTAATCAGAGCGGTTATGAAAAAACCAAACCAACGAAATATGACTGATGTAAATCTGGTATAGAAGATAAGGGATGCTGGGAACCATACACATCACATCCTCCATGCTCACATTTTTCGTTACTTTAATTTTTTTCTGCAACCAGTCCTATCCATACTCCTTACAAAAGTGATTGGAACTTAGGTATAATGTTTCATATTTAGATTTGGGTCCTGTCTTACTATATAGAAGTCTAAATCTGTACTTGCAAAATGAACTACAGATTTACATATAAATTATTCTCTGTGGGAAGTCTCATGTCTATTAAATATCAATGTGTTAGGTGACAGAAGTGGAAAACAGTATTGTATTTCATATTCATATATGAACCACAGATAAAATTGATGTCTCAAAGTCTGGCAATCTTTTTTTCCTGAATTATATCCAATTGACATTATATATTTTAACCTTAAATGAAACTATTTAATACAAAAATATTTCCCTTTATCTTCTCATTTCACAGAAGCAATGTGGTTCTGTTGAAGAGCTGCTCAGCAGTCTCAGTGCCATTTTCACAGATTCTATGAAAATCCCAGTAGAAACCAAATCCTTGAATTTAAGAAAAAAATCCCAACCCTTATAAATAATTGCTGTGAAAAGATGATCAAAAGAAAAAACTGCACATCAAACTGCATATATCAATCTTATTTGCCATTCTTCAGATTTGTGCAAACGCAGCTCAACTCCTTCTCCTGAATATTATATTTTTCAATACATAAAATTTTGATTAAAAATGTTGAGGTGACTGGGATTCAAGGCTTTTTAAATCACATTGTACTATTCTATACAAAATACTTTCCCTATCAGTGGCAGTAATAAGTGAGGCAGAAATTATATTTTCACAGTAACTATTATTTAAAAAATGCTAAAAATGAACTGTCCCTTTATAGTACTAACATTGTAGCTATCAGGACCAGATGGACTGAAAATGCTGTGCTACAGCAAGCACCATTAACAGCTGAGGACTGAACAGCCTGTACCAACTTGCTGTATCAGGCAAAGACAAGTCAGAAGACGACAGTTTTTTTGACTCATAGAACACTGCCAGCACTATGAGCTAACCATAGTCTATGGATTCTTCTGGTGCCAGAAAGGAAAAAAGAGCCCCAGAATAAGTTCATGATGGTAATGAGGAAACATCCACAGCCTGCAACTAAGAAATTTGTTAGCAGGATTACAGTGTGCTCTGAATCCACAACAATTCAGTGTCTTTTGGTTTTTATGGCAAACAGACTTTAAATCCCACTGAAAGGGAAACTCTGGAGTTGTTTTTAAAACTGAGTGTAAAGTGATAGGAATCCACATCTTGTGCCTTAAAGTACGTTTTGAAATAATGTGTATTTTGAGTGCATTCACCACTGCAGTACCATGAACTTGACTTGATATGGTCTTTGCTGCTTTAGGGAGAGAGATGCAGGAAAGTGTACAGGTGAAGTAACTTACAAGAGCCAAGGCTGTTTGTGGTTACCACTGAAACCCCACAACTCTTGTCTGCCTACAGCAGCTCAAAACAACTGTCCCTGACAGGAAGAGCACATCTGTACAAGTCCACACCCTGAGTCCAGATGTGTAGCACTTTCCCAGCTTTGCTGTGACCTGTCTGTGACTCAAATATAAAAGAACCATTCCTGAATAAGCATGGGAGAAGAAAACTAGGTGATAAGCAATTACAGAAAGATTATTAAAATCTAACATGGTCCACAGAGAGAGAAGCCAGAAGTGTTAACACTGAAGATGGAGAAAGAACAGAGGCAGACACACGTAAGTGAAGATTACAGACTGAAGATGGTGAGAGTTGTGCTGAAGGATGGCAGAGGGATGCAGTGATGGTGGGTGTGCCCAGGTGCTGAGCAGTGACAAGCCAGGGAACAACTGTTCAGCCTGCTGCTATTCAGCCAACACCCGAGTGTCTGACATGCTGAAAACTACAGCAGTGGAATAGAATGACTGAACAAATCACAGATAGTGCTGATCTGTCCCTGGAACACCACAACAAACAGGACAGAGCACACCTAAACTTGGCACTGTTTTGGCACAAAGTACTCATCATTTGATGGTTTTACTTACCTAGCTGAGCTGTTACCATGACTCTTACAGAATCACAAAAGTTGTCTATAACTCGTACAGGACGACGTGTTGATAAATCAAGCAGCAAGATATGTCCTCCTCCTGTCCCTATCCACAGTGCAGTATTTTTCTGCAGGCAAATTGTCTTCACTCTTCCAGAATAAGCCAATTTATGTTTTGATTCCTTATTTAGTTTTTCCACTTTGTTCCTACAAGTATGGAGAGAATTTGCATTGAAATCTGGTGGCATACTATTCCACAACTAATAAAACAACTCTCTCAATACCAGGCTTTTAAACAATCATTTATCAAGATAAGCCACAAAAATCTCATATTAACAAACTGGGATGAAAACTACTGGCTCTCTAAGAGCCAGCTGGTCTGCTTCAGAAGGCCTTTAAATAGGAGGCCTTCTCTCCCAGTCTGCAGGAGGTTAATGTCACTGCAGAGTGGGAAGAGCATGCCTACACCTGCTCCTAACCTCACCATAAAAAGAAATGGATGTGGCAAGTTAAGGGAGAGGAACAATTTAAATGCAAATGAAAACCACTGTCACCATTAATAAAACTCTGATCTCTACTGAATCTGCTCTGGAGAGAGAAGACATTCTTAATCAGGAGATGCAGAAAGTAATCGGAGGCAAAAGCATTAGTACCTGAAGGACAGCAAAAGACTTCCTTATTTCTTGAGTTAAACAAGTCTTCTTGACATCAGAGAAATTGTGAAACATAAGGGTTTTAAAAAACTGGGATTCTGCATGGAATAGTCTCAAGTTCTGCGCCAAAAGAGAGGAAAGGAAATCCACATTTGCCCAAAGAGCTGGGCAAATCCCTTACCTCTGTGAGATACCATGCCACAGAAGGCAATCTGATATTCAGCTTTCTATTCATCAAGAAAACAATCTGAAATAAAATACTTACTTAAGAAAATGTGCACAGTCAATTAGTTCAGAAAGTTTTTCTGTCTTCTTGTCCCAGATTTCCACAAAATGGCTGTTTTTCTTTGCCAAGTAGATGGATTTGTCTATTGCTATTGAAATAATATTTGCATCACTGTAAGCATTATGACAGAACCTAGGAGAGAGAAGAACTCCAGTTAGATACACAGAAAATACCTAGTAGAAAAGCTTGACTATTATGTGTGGGGCTGATTTCCCTCTGGCTGTTGCAGAATCATTCAGATACAACTGAAAGGCTTTGCTATAATCTTCCTACAGTTTGACATTGATTCTCACAGGAACAGAGTTGGACTGACGATATCCTTGGAGGTGCATTAATGCTCAAAGGCTATTAATAAATCTTTCTCATCAAACACTGTTTTCCCTGCTCAGGAAAAACTCCCCTTAACTTCAAAGCAGGATTTGTCTATGTGAGAATTATATCAAATAGTCAAAAAATATCCGTCAGTAATTTCTAAATAGTGAGAAGTCAGCAATCATACATAATTAAATATATATAGGGCAAAGATATGCACACATATCATACTGACAGACATGGAAGGGCAAATACTATGCTGAGTATGTATGCACAATTCTAAATAAAGTAAACAAGGCCTGGACTAATGAAACTGGAGGGGAAAAACTGATCACCTGCATTAATTAATTTTCTGAATAGATACTGACTTCATAAATCCTTTTTAGAGTAAAAATGGATAACCCTGGTTTAAAAGCAGCAACAAACAGTTTCAACACTACTCACTGATATTCCATCTGTATTATGGAAGGAAAAGAACAGAAACAAATTCAAAGAACAAGCTCTAGAACAAGATATTACATCAAAGTTCTATCAGAAATCTTGAATGGAAACAACGAAAGTGCCAAGTAACATCATTTATAAGAAAAACTTACAGTTGACTTGTCTTTGTTTCAATGAGCTTTTGAACAGAGAAGTCACTCATCAAGGCAATGATTTTTGTTCCACAGCCTCCCCAGATTACATTTTTTTCAGATAAACATGAGGATTCGTTTAAGCACATCACTGGTGTACTAACGTTTCCTATAGTTAGTATCTTTAAAGGTGTTGCACCCTTACACTGCAAGAAAAAATATACTCTGCATTAGAAGCAAGGAGGATGCAGACACTCAGAAACTCTTAAAACAAGGCCACACAGCCTCCTGAATTAAATACACACATCCAGATTTTCTGAGCCATTATGGTTCAGAACATTTCCAGAGTGCTACAGACTGAAAAGCACCATATTCCCATTAAGGATGTCCCATAGGAAACAGCCTGTGTGAGTGGAAACAGGATAGAGCAGGGATTGACACTTTCTGCAAGCCCTGGAACAGTTAAAGGACTGGATGGAAAGTCACATCCATGTCTTTGGAGACATCCCACACTGGATCGTATTCTAGTTCTGCAATGCACTGCAACTCCATAACTGCTCTAAACTGCATATGGTCAGGAGCTAACCCTCAGGAACCAGCTGATATAAACAGCTCCCAGTATTTCTTTAGCTGTTCTGGGAGAAGAACTCTGACCTACAGAAAACCTAAACAATATTTTCTTTTTGAACATAGCTGTTCAAGGAAAGTTTATGAAGTGAGAAGAAAAAGGAGCTGTAGCAGCAATAAATAAAGGAGATTTAAACTGTTAGAATATTTTTAATAATGACCATTCATGTCAGTCTCTAGCCAGTTTGTAAGGCCTTTCAAAGGAATTTTTCGCCTCTTTACTGTTAAAAACAGTTACTGTAAGACACGTGCAGTTCCTCTCAGACTGCAGCAGAAAATTATTTTTAGCTTTAGAGAAGCAATTAAAAAATAAGTGGCATAAAATAAAGCTCCTCTTGGTTGCTGCTTTAGATATTACTGATAGCACTTTGTAGAACAGACAGCAGGGAACAAGTCTACCTTTACTGCTCTGTCTTCAAAAACTGCCAGTCTGCCATCAGCTGTGCCTACCAAGAAGAAATTCTTCTGTTTGCTGAAATAAAATAAAACAATGAATTCTAGAAATGTCTTAATCAGATAAGAAGTCTCTACTATTTCAAGTATTCAATTAAACAGTAAAAGCAAACACAAACCAAATAAATAGTGGTCTGAACAAAGCAGCATAGTTTACAAATGTCATTTTCTGAACATCTCTGTTCAGTAGTATTTCCAAAATGTAATTCAAAATATTCAAAATTCATTTATACCTTTGCTTTGAAAGAGAATTGCAGTATAAACAAGTGATGGAATCTGACATTTTCTGCAGACGATGCCTTCTTGTTTCATCTTCGGTGTTAATGGCCCAGAGAGAACCAGACTGGGTTCCTGCTACAATCCAGTTTTCTTTCTCAGTAGGAAGAGTCACTAAGGCCAAACTTATAATTTTACTATCTGCAATATCCTGAGTCATAAAAAAAGAAGAAAAACAACCTGGTCATGATTTCAGTAAGGGTAAATGCTCCTTGGTCCCTGGACAGTGCCAAGACCTAACCTCCCCTTTAAGAAATCGAATTTCCTATTAACAGAATACATTTTCAAGGTTTCCATTTATCTTCAAAGTGCTGGGAAGGACCCCTCAAACAGTACACAGGAAAATCTCTCAGCTGAATTCTGAAAAAAATATTCTCTCTATTCTAATCAAGGTCTCAAAGCCATCAGGGAATTAAGCAAATGGAACCACACTGCAATATACATTCAGTTTAATTGCTAACAGTAAAAGTACAGGCCAGATATTTATTTTTCTCATTTTAGTTTTAAAAAATAACCTATGTAATTTATACCAAAGCTACTAATTCAGATATATCATGGGCAACAGATGGCAGATGGAAATAGAACTCAAACAACTTTAATGATGAGTCATGCTCAGTTCTGGCACACGTTCATCACAGCACATCAAACCTGGGTAAAAGCTTTCCCCTTTTCTGATGGGACTGAGATGTACAAAAACTAAATGAAAAGAACTGGAGGGCATCACCCAAAGTGGCACAAGGAGATGACATTCACGGGAAGTGAGGAATCATAAAGAGACTATCTGGATTGTTGTGGGAGGTAAGAGATATGAAGGGCTGCCTAACTACTACTCCTTTTTGTGGCCTCCATGCTAGAAATAGCTTCCATCTGAGTGGAAGAAAGTCACCCAGTAGTGCAAAGACAGTATTATGAGAAAGTTCAGGCTGGATGGCAGGAAAAAAGGAAAAGGCAACTTTTCTACTTTATTTCATGGATACAATGATGACTCACGTATGAGCTTTGTTCTCTCAAAGCTTGGCTTTCTAAAAGTAGTATCTGGGTGCCAGGAAAAAAGTAGAATAAATGGCAACTTTCCCACATACCTCACAAGTATGTCCATCTGTATTCAGGTTAACAAATGAAAGTTGTGCTTTTTCTGTGTTCCCATTGCCTATCCAGACTCCTGCCTTCTTGCAGCTTTGATTGGCAGCTACCATGCACTCTGCTGTAGATGTGCTGGGGATTGAGACATACCTCATCAAACAGATAAGCTCTGCAGAATTCAGGATCTCATAAACCTACAAAGAAAGCCACAGCACACACAGAGTCACAACAGTGGCTTGTACAGTGATAAATAATAAGCAATGGATAACAACATTTTATGGAATATGGACACAGTATCTCAGCAGGTCTGGTCATGCACACTGCCACTATCAATGGGCAATCTCTGTGCACTGAGCAACTCTAGTCAGTGAGATTAAGGCACGTTTGAAAACTTATTTCAATGAGCAAGGTGTGTGATAACAGACAGATGGTTTCAGATCCCCACTGCTGTTCCTCCTCTCACATGCGCAGAACAGCCTTGTAACTCCACTGATACTATATAACAAAGTCCTCTTTGCATAGTAGAGACCAAGAAGTAACCCAAACCGTGTTTCACTACAATCACTATAGAGCAACACGATGAAAGCAGCAGGCTTCTGTAAGTGGTTGGTAGATTTGAACAGAACAGTTTATTCTGGATGGCAAGAGGAGGCAATATCTCATGTCTATTTCCATTCTAGAAAGGAAGAACAGAAAAACCCCTGTGCCTCTTACTAACTTAATGTCCCACTGCTTTTCAGAAAGCACAACAACTTTGTAGTATCATCTGTCACAAAAATACAAATAAACACATGAAGTAATACCTGTGAAGATGTTGGTCGTTCCTGAGGGTTTTCCTTCAAACAATTTTTAATTAAATTTTCTACTTTAGGCCAGGGAGCACACCCATATTCTTTGACAGGATCTAAAATGTAAAATTAGATAACTTCTTAACCAGCAATTACCATAGGTCTGAGTAACTTCTTATTTTAAGAAGTCATCTAACTTCTTCCTGAGCTGCTTTAAGAAATATCACATTCTTAGGTAAAATGTCAGCATGAACAGCTTGGAATTGTTCATCTGTCATTAAATGCTAGAGCATGAAATGCTAGAACTAGAGTCCTTTTTGTTAATAGCAGTTAAAGCAAATGGATTTTTCTTTAATGTCCCTGTACCTGGGACTAAATCAGAGATTTATGTGGGCTGTGTTTTGATTAATGCTGTAATTTCAATCTGTAGTCTTTCAAATTCCTATGAACACCTTTTCCCACATGTTTTCTTCTGTGTTTGGGCAATATATGGAATACAGATGAACTTCCAATAAAACATATAGCAATTAGATAAACAACTCCATATAGTATTTATGAGATACGGAAGTTCAAATTCCCACTCAGTGCTTTGTATCTCAGTGCATGTATCTTATGACTACAGGTGCTGACCTAAGAACAAATTACTCGTGAATGGTGCCTGTATTGCTTTTCCTTTTAGTTCATCATAATCCACAGCAGATATTCCAGTCCTCTACATTAGACAGAGGTAACATTAATGATAAATACCTGCAAATGAACATATTCAGTTCAACAAACAACAGGCACTGTTTACTTGTGAGATCAGCCAGCCCTCCTTTTGGTGGAAATATATAAATCATGAGCTTGTTCACAGATGGAACTGTACTATCTTCAGAATCTAATACTTCTGATTATTTCACAGGGCTCATAATACAGTCAAATGGAGAGCTGCACTCAAGAGATACTTAGGCATCAGTTCTTGGGATATCCCCTTCAGGAAGGAGGTTGAAACTGAGCTTAGAACTGGACAATTTTTCTTAAGGAGCTGAAAATGAATGAACTCTTTGTCTCTCATAATGGAGAAACCAAGCCAGATTAAGTGATGCTGCTCTTTCCTAGATGCAGTGAAACATTTCTTAAAGAATGTTTCATGAGTATATCCACTGTTGCAGGCAGTAAATAAGAACACCAGACACTAAGCTTCCTGTACTATAAAAATTCAGCAGCTCTTGACACTTGGTAGAAGTTGCCAAAGACTGAGTGACATTGTCCAGATGACTACATTATGTCCAGCCTGACATAATGCCTGTTTAATGCTCCTTCCAGCAGTCAACCACTACATATTGTAATGAAGATGGAATATGAAGAATGTTACAGAGCTGGGCAGAGACTTCACAGTCTTGACAAGCTGAAAGGAAATTTCCAATTAAAACCTTTAGAGGTGGCTGCTCTTTTAAGGTAATGATGCTTTTTTTTTTGCTTTGTTTTGTTTTTTAAGTAAAAATTCAAGGAGTTTTAAAAAGATTTTAAGATACACAGCTTTTAAATAATAGATATCTTAATGTAATGCATCTCAATCAAAGAATAAATGGAATTGTGCATATCTTCATGCATGATATGCATTATAGATAATACCTTCAGCAATACCCATTTTAGCTGTCTCTGGATGAAGTCACAAGTACACAAAACCTTTATTTCTTTACAAAGTGAACCAGATAGATTCTTTTAAAGTGCAATGGAATTATAATTAATGTGATGCTGAATATATGCCTATTTCTCACAATTTCTAGACCATATGAAATTAGGAGAAGATTCCAAAAATTGCTATTGTTTAGTCTCCTTCTCTGATCACTGTCAGATACAACGTAATTCATAAGAGATGCTATTTTTGGAAGAGGCAGGACAAATGTTAAAACTTTAAGAAACAAGGCATACCTGGTAATTTTCCTTGTATGGCTAATTCATCAAATTCATTTGGAAACTTCAAGCCTTCCATTATTCTACTTCCTCCTGTTAAAATGTCATAAAGCAACAGGCCAAATGAATAAATATCAGCTTGCTGATTGTAAATAACATTTCCTCTGGCAACCTCTGGTGCTCGAAATCCTGCAAATAAATCATTCATTAATAATTATGTTCATGTCAAGATGAAGCCATCTTTATACTTTCAAAAGTAAACAGTCTTTGATCAATACATCACAGGAAGCAAACCAAAACCAGCACACTATTTATGGGCTGGCAAGAGTTTGCATTTGGCAAACCTCCAAAAATACCAACAGCAAGTATAAAGGAAGGGGACAGTCCATCAGTCATAGAGCTCCTGCACCATTACATATAAAATAATTACTTTATCAATGAATGCTGAAAATGAAGGGCAAGTCTGCAGTCTTTACTGAAGGCCTAACATTTAACACTTGAGGTCACAGCCTCACGCACTATTTAAAAGACCTAAAGACACTTTTCAGAGTGATTCAATTGCTCAGTGCTTTAGAATGCCTGCTAATAGGTTCTGTCTAAAGTCGGGGAACAGTGCAGGTATTTATTGCCTTTAAAAGACATTAAGACCTAAGTATGCACTACTGGAAATTAAAACAAATTTTAGCAGCATAATTCAATATCACAATAAAAATATTAAGACAGCAAAAAGTGATGATAAAAGCTTGTAGTTTCATTTGTTCTCTTTTTAAACCTTTAGTATACTCCTTGATTCTTCTATAGGGGGTTAAAACATGAACAGGAAGAAAGGCCAAGATGCATAAATCTGACATCACAACTTGTAATATGATTAGGACTACTTTTTGTGATTTTGATTAGAGTATAGATTTGAATTACTTCTTAAAGACTACCTAAAAAACATATTAGCTATTTTTGGACATAATGCACTGTAAACCAGAGAGTATTTCCATACCTGGTGTGCCTTCAGAGGTTTTTATTCCCATTCGGCAACAATACTGGGCAATGCCATAGTCAGCTATTTTTGCAATAACAGCTGAATTGGGATATAAGGTAAAAAGCAACACATTGTGAGGCTTTAAATCACGGTAGATGATCATTGCTGAATGCAGGTACCTATTAACCAAAAAAATATTTATTGAAAGCATCCAAACTTCTGGGATTCATCTGCACACACACACTGAGTACATTACTCCCACAACAGTAAACCGTGCTTTCAAATGTGAACTATTGTGTTAAAACTGTCAAACATCACCAGTATGACACTGCTTTACTGGATAATAACTTTAGAATTGTTCTGAAATACTATTTACTGGCACATACACATTGCAGTATTTTAGTACCAAGCCTTATCTGAAGAGTTGCTGGCAGTTTGAAAACTGAATCTTAGAAGTATAAGTTTCATTGATCCCTCAGCCCCTTTGCAAGTGTTGTCATTTGTCATTTTAAAGGCACACTGCACTAGATTCCAAGGTCATTCAGGGACTTTCAGAACTTGAGAAATGCACTAAAGTAATTTCTATGACATTTCAACATGAAATCAACAGCTATGTAGAAATTGGAGCAAAAGCTCTTGCAATTTGTCTGCTTATACAAACGTCACAGAATCAGAATCACTGAATATTCTCAGTTGGAAGGGATCCACAAGGATTCAGCAAATCCAGCTCTTACATGAATGGCCTGACTGGGATCAAACCCTCAACCTTGGTATAATTAGCACCATGCTCTAACCATCTGAGCTAAATTGCAGAGTCACTTGTTAGCAGAAAAAAACCACAGGTAACAAAAGTCTGTGTTATACATAAGCTTATTGACCATAAAAATACAAGCATTTGCCTGACCCAAGGAATGTTCTGCTTGGGATATGAGAAAATAGAAGCTTTTCATTTGCAGTATATCCTATTTGCAGCTATATCCTGTTTTTACAGCAATGCAGAAGTCACATTTACCTTAAGCCATCAGCTACATGTAGGGCTATCCTGTGCTGAAGTGTTCTCGTTAAACTTGCATTGTCTTGTTGAAGCAAACGGTCAAGAGATCCTTTAAGAGCTAATTCCATCACCAGCATGCGGGGACGGATTGCAGCAGCCAGCAGAGACACTAAACTGGGGTGGTGGAGGTGACAAAGCACTGCAAGCTCCTGTGAATTGTAAAATCAGATTAAATAATGCAAGTAACATAACCTCTGTAGATCTGAAGAAAACTGAGAATGTTTTGGAGTGAAGACTTGCAATCTACTTAAAGCTTTTCCCTACAGTTGGCATTCCAAGAGCAGCACTACAGAAGAAAAGGTAATATTTCTTACTTGTCTTAGGAGCCTGAGGGAAGTATGTTTATTGAAAATCTTTACAGCAACCTCTTCTCCACCATAGGATGCACGGTACACAGATCCAAACCCACCATCACCTTTTGAACAGTAACATTGAAAAGACTATTATAAAAGGGACAACCATTTCTCAAAATATAGCTGAAAGGGTTCATTTAAAATGTGTGGATCATCTACAGAGTTAAGCTTTATGATCAGTAATCTAAACACATGAAACCCAGTATCCTAGCATACAAGTTAGTGAAAAATTAAAAACTCAATAACCTGAAATTCTGAATACCTTAAAATAATAAATGTCTTCAGAAATGAAATCTCTGTTGCAAAACCAAGTTCAATAGATTTGCTTACATAAACTCTTAAAAAAACCAAACCCTTCAAAATAATGCTTACCCAAGAGAAATTCAGGAGCTTCATCAAATTCCAGGTCATCATTGTTCAACATAATATTTCTAGGCAAATCAGCCAATATCAGATCAGGAGCAATCTGAGCAATTGGAATGGTCTGTCTTGGTTGATCTGGATTTACCAAAAGGTCACCTAAGAAAAACCAATGAGAAAATAAAAAAAATAAAAAAAAAAAAAAAGAAGGGTAGTCATAATTCAAAAGGCACTGAAAGGTACATTGATCTCTGAGTGTGTAAGACCAACATACCTAAAATTAGATTCATATGTGTACATATATAACTATACTTATGTAGATGTGCACACACATACATACATACAAAGTTTGCCATTCAAATTCTTGGATCTTACATGTTTAAGTATTTTCAAAGTTCCATATATGTACCAAGCAAATGTGATAAAAACTGTTGGTATGTAACAACACCAAATTAACCAAGAAATTAATTTTTTCTCTGCAAAAAGAAAGAATGCTGTAGGTAGAATATAATTTTGAATACTGTCTTTTAAATAACTGTTGTACATGATCCAACCAAAAGATCAAGTACCAGTTTTGCTATGTGCTGGATTCAGTTCCATGAATGAAGCAGCATTATCAATATTATGGCAAAATGATCCTTCTCATTATTGCCATTTTTACTTGACTACACAGAGTAGCTGCAATCTGTCTCATATTCTATACATATTTATACTAGACAGTTCTTACATAAAAAAGAACAAATTGCTTTTGACTTATACTGTAATTATTTCTTACAGAAATGAAACATTTTTAAATAATGTAAAGTACTCAAATGTTATAAAGGGGATGTTGTGTAATATTTGTCTACCTACAGGTGTACCTCTATATACCTCAAATGGCATAAATATCTACCTTCTTCAGCTTTTCTGAGTAAGTCATCAAGTAGTATTTTTTGGTGTTCTTCACCATCTTGAAAGCTGTACAGAACCCATTTCTTCAACAGTGTTTCTCCTTCACCACATACATCTATATCCAACAAACCTGGAAACCATTCTTCCATAAGCGAATCTATGTGATCCACAACTTGTCCCAAAAGGATGCACCCTGTAAGAACCCAAAACAGAGAAATTACAGACCCAATCTGCCATAACTCTAATTACAAAGATAAACTCTACATTCCAAGGGCAAAAGCAAAACAAACCAAAACATCAAGTTGCAATCAAACTGCAGCAAAAATCAGGCTCAGGAATAACTAACCTTTTCTGCAAGAAGGTGCTGTAATTTTCAAAAAACTGTCTGGGTTGTTGTCAAATACTGCAGATTCCACCAGACAATAAGCCTCAGGAGACCAATTCAGGTAGATGCCTTGTCTCCAATACATTCTGTTAGGACGAAGAGCTCGCTCTAGAAAATACAAAGTGAGATTAAAAATCTGATCTCAAATACGAATGTCAACTTTAAAATTCACGATACTTTGAATCTTTAATTATGATTGAAGGATAATACTTACCCAAATAACAAACAAAATAAAGGCTACAACTTTGCAGGCAGAATAGCACAGCCCCAAAAAAGCTGAATATATGTCAGCTGGTGTTCAGTTCTACAAGGTATATTCACAAACTATAAATATTTAATCAGATGGTAAGTCATGTAGCAGGTAGGCATTACAGAAACGCTCAGGTACATTCAGGTTCAAGCACAGAGTATCTTTGGCAATATATGAAAAAACCCCAGTTATTTGAATTTTTCCCCTGTCACACACTCATGAATTAGCAGGATGCAACTGCAACTTAAAGCTCAGAGGAAATTTGAATGCCAGGACAGCAAGCAGTTATAAATTATATTTGCAGAGCATTAGCAATGCATATTTTTCATACTTGACTTGTCACTAGCATAAATCACACATTAAGAAAACAAAGCTGAATGAAGTTGCAAAGTTCAGCAGATCAGTCTACACAAAGCACAGAATTATTGGAAAAAGACATTAAAGACACACCCCCTCCTTCTGATAAAAACAAAGTTTTCAGACTTTCATAAAGGGAGAATCAATGAACCTGAAGACAAGCAGTTTATTTTTCTGTGCAGAAGACACACCTCTTCCTGTAAGCTTTGTGAAAGCAAAGAGCAATATTGCACAAACACATGGATTTCCTCTATCTCTAGCATGTGAAGGAGAGAAATAGGCTGCTTACAACCTTCACTTTCTTTTGCACACCATGTGAAGATCAGGTGCTATCTGTTCCTGGATATTTCTAAGTCACAAAAACAACCACTGTCTTTTTCTCACATGTGTGAAGGGGTTAGAAATGAGCTAAAGCAAAACAGTGTTGGGGATTAGAACTTTAACATGCAGGCGTTGGCATTCAAAGGAAACTTGGTCAGTATTGCTTTTGAAGGTAAAGATCTGTACCTCTTCCTGACAGCATGTAAGGTGATATTTCAAGCAACCTGTTGATCAGCCTGGACCAAAATCCCATAGGAAAGTATGGCATCTCATAAAGCCTGATGATAATTTCTGAATTTTCACAGTGGGGAAGCTCTATAACAGGCCTGTGATCAGACAAACTGGAAGAATAAAAGTACAAAGACAGTATTTGATGAAGTACTTTATCCAAACCGACTGATGACATATATTATTTATTACGTAAAACGTATTATTTATTAATGAATGCGTGATTCAAATGATCAGGGAGCTGGCAGATGGTGTATCTGCTTATTCTGCTTGCTTGTGCTAAAGTGAAGTTCTGCTGTAATTTAAACTCAACAGAACCACACTAACAACCACTAGAAAGGGAAGTAAAGTCTGAGAAAAATCTGAGACACATATAAGGGCAGGTAAGACATTCAGATAAAATCTTCCTATCCCAGGGCCTTGAAGGATATAGAAAGGCTAATCAGCAACATAAGCATTATTAAACACATTAGGGAAATCTGTAACTGAGGCAGAAAAACTGTGTTATCTGCTGCAGATGTAACAAAAATACCACATTCAAAGTCATAACCTTTTTTTTTTCTGTCACCACATTTAATATCTACAATGTTTGGAAGAGATACTGCCTATGAGTAACTTGTCTGTGGTTCTCACTTCAAGCAATTAGGTTGTAGAACTTCATGGCTATGTTTTATATTATATTAAGTACCTGTAATGCTGGCACACTGCTATGTGAAGCTAAATTATAATCTCCCTGTTGTAGTCTTGAAGCATGGTAGCTGTAAAAGAAATACTATCCTCATAAAGCATTTTATCGTTTATAGATTCCATTCACCCACCGTACTGACACAGTGTAAGCTTTATCTGCTACAAGATCAGCTTAACATGTCTCTTCCAAAGGCATTTTCTAAAATGTAGGATACAAAGTATGTATCATGCTTTCATGTACCAAAATGCTCTGATAATCAGTTGAACTAATTAGTCTGATGGGAAGTTTTTATTTTCATCTATCTCTGTGGCTGTCCTTTGTGGGTTTAGCTCTTTCCTTACCTGCTTGGGATTAATAGTTGATCCTCTCCTAATGGCAAAGCAATCTGAAACTTTTCCAGAAGCTTGAAGTATTGTGACATGTAGATCTTAGGAAACTTGCTCTTCTTTAAAAGGAATTTTTCCACATCTGAACGCTTCACAATGCCCTTAGGATATTTAGAGCAGCCTTCCACTTTCACCATCAGAATCTTTCAAAAAAAAGTAAAACAACTTCAGGTGTACATTCATCATTAGACTGCATTTTCCTGACTAACTTTGTTCCCAGAAATATTTGGTATAGCCTACTATTCGGGGAAGGGGAAAAAGGGGTTGGAAACAGAATTCCTTTCACAGTGAAACCATTTCCATAATGCTAGACAGCATGACAGCAGCAGTGACAAAATGTAACCTGTCCAAGCCACTTGTGTGCTACCATTCTTCAATGGCTTTCACTGTGTACTGTGATCTTCCAGGTCTTTTCTCACTCTTAATCCTATCAGCTTTAAAGACTCAAATGTACATTTTTTCCATCCTGTTTCTGGCACTGAATGAAAGGTGAAGTTTCAGAGGTTAGGAAATCAGAATATGTACAGTAAATTTTGAGAGTGTTTCTACATCAACATTTCAATGATGGTCTCAAGAAGTCAATCTGCTACTCTCCCATTCCAACATGTGAATCCATATCACCCACTTTCCTCTGCCATCCATACCAAGCATGCAATGACAGTTCTTCCCCACTTCTTACAGTTTTAACCCAAAGTTCCACCTTTCATCTCAGCCTGTTGTAACATATTGCCAGATTACTTTGGATCCATGGGGTTTTCCTATCCTGCATGTATTCTTGTGTTCATTGCAATTTAAATTATATTGGACATTACAGTGTAAAGACATAGAAGCAACGAGACAGTTACTTGCCCAGAAAGCAACAGAAACAGAATGAGATGGATAAAACAATGTGGGCCCTGAGAAAATTCTAGATCATGAAACAATAATGAAATGGTGAAGAAGAATCACTGGTAAGTTACAGTGGCTTCTGACAGGGGAAAACATACCATGAATCCATACACAGAAAGTAATCAGAGTCTAACCTGTGCCATGATTTTACACAGCCACTTAGGATCTACAAAATACAGATCTCTTAGCTGTAGTGCTGGGTCTTGAAAATGAAGGAGAACACCTGCATAAAGAAAACTGTAATTAGCAATGTACTGCTCAAGTTTCATATTAAGGAAAGTAAACACCACACTCTGGGCTGTTTTCTTTATGTGACTTGACATAAGCAATTTGAATAATAAATGCATCTATTGCATTTATGTCAGTACCTCAGAACAGTAGAATGCAATATGGTTTGTTCAGCTTTACATTTATTTTCAGACTTTTTGTTAGATTTGTAATCTGACTTGCATTTTTGCCACGCTCTATGTGGTTTACTATTTAATCTTAGGAAATGCACTGAGATTAGCTGTTACATGTATTCCTCTAACCACTATTCAAGTTACTGGAGCAATTGCATCTTTCTTCAGCAACTGTTCTGTCTAACCAGCAGGTATGATGTTAGAGAGGCAAGAGATATAAATGGTTACAGTAGTGATCCTTCATATCATGGAATTTCCTTCCTAACAACCTGGTTTAACAAACAAATGTTACCCAAGCCAAGGCACTTCACCTCACCACTTTGTGGCAACCTTGTGCAGGATTTAAAAATGTGGACAAGTCTGTCTGCTGCAGATTTGCAACAAAGTGCTAACAAACATACATTGAAGATGGCATTGCACCTGATTCATTCAGAAAGTGAATCGCGTGAGGGAGTTCATTTTCATCCAGTTGTAGCTGGTTTTCTTGTACCAGTTCCAGTAAGCGTTTCTGATCAATCACAGGAAATTCCACTGGGACATTCTTACGTTCCAGCAAAATTCTCTTTTCCAGCTCCAGGTAGCTGTCAGGAATTAGCTGACCAACCACTGGTTGGTCTCTAATCTGTAAAATTAGGAATAATAATCTTAAATGTATTAATTTATTCATGTGATTTGCAGAAAATAGAATTAAGACGTAAGGTGGGTATGTCCACTCAATAGTAGCAGCAAGAAGGAAGAAGAACAGTCATTGATTGACTAACATGGCTTAGTGGGTAGGATGACTCTGGAGACAACAGAACTACCAGTGCAGATTCTCCTATTTAGGACGATCACTCAGTCCACAAGATTTTCTTTTCCTGCTTTAATTCACTTTCCTCTTTCTAGGAATAGTTTCATGCTATGGAAAATGAAATCAGTAAATGGAAAATGAGTTGATTTTCAGAAATCAGAAAATTGTATTTCCTGGTCCCCTGAAATCTTGCAATACTTTTTGTAATTACAGGATGCAAACATGTAATTTTACATGTTTAATACAGCCAACAAAACCAGTTTTGAAATAAATTTTTTTCTAAGAAAAAGATGGCCCTAGGGCATGAAAACAGAACTTAGCTAAAATTTTTACTAACTTGATTTTTTTTTTTTTTTTGGTAGAAAATGAAATTAAAACAAACCTGGTGATTTTCTTTCATTATTTTGCTGTGTATGCCATTTTAAAAAGGCAAGATAAGTTTGCTATCACACTAAAATGTATTTAATTATGTGCTACTGAATAAAAATGTACTCACTTCACTAAAACTAGGACATTTCCAACATTGCTAACAGAATGTAGCTTACCTTGAAGTGAAGACTCTCCTTTATTATGATTTTCCGAAGTCTGATAACGGAATCAGACTCTTCTGTAGCATTCACAAAGTGATAATCCTGGATTGCTGGGAAGCCTCGCTTATTCAACAGCTCTCTAGTGATTTTGCTCATGCAGGCCTTACGTTGCATTTCATCAGAAACATCTAAATGAGTGCCAACAAGAATGACGGGGGATGTCGACGCTCGTGCCTGTCAGTAAGATCCACACTGCTGATTAACTCAACAGGGAATGTTGATTTTAGTGTTCTATAGCCTCATAAAATGTGAGCAGTTTAGTCAAAATTATCAATAAAATGAAAAAAAGCAACTGTTTCTCCCTCTTTAAATACACATTTCTTAACTAAGTTTTGAAATCTGAAATACTATTTCATGTCTTTATTTAGAGTAAGTTTAAACTGCAATCCCATCTAATAGCCTTGACTAGATAAGACAGTAAAGATGCATTAGCCTATAAAGGCAAAAATTATTTTTCAAGTGACAGAGAGCAGTCTATTTCAAAGCAGAAATATTAAAAAAATCAGCTTTTTCTAAAAGAAAGCAGTATAGATCTGGATTTCATTCTTTGCAGATTAACAGCAGTGTCAGTAAAGTAGGAGGGACATTTTTCGTTAAGAACATCCAACAAAATCGAACAGCCAAAGGAAATGGTACTTTGCAAGTTGTCATTGGAACAGTGCGGCAATGAACATCAGCAAGTACTGCAGAGCAAAGAACACACCAGAAATGGTCTTCATCAACACTAAACTGACTGCAACCCTCTGTCCTGTATCAGGGCTCAAGGTGAAAACAGTGAAAAAGAGAGGTTTACTGAGCAGGAAGGATCAATATAAAAAATCTTTTTGTGATTGTATTGTCCAGTAATGGCTAACCATCCTACAAGAGGAAATGGCAAGTAATGCTTCCTCCCCCACTGAGTGACTCCATGAAATGATGATAAAACACTTAGAGCAAACAACAATTTTATAGGCAGATTCTCAGATCAATTTCCCTCCCATAGTTCTGGAATTATTCCTACTTACAATAGGATGCTAAGCATACGCTTAATAGCATGATTTCAAACCTGGATCTAGTCAGTTTTAAATTAGTCTAAGTCTGATTTCCCAAGAATTTATACTGGTGTAAAAGAAAAGAGCAGGTTTAATCATTCCTTTAATATTATCCCTTTCTTATTTTTATCAGTTAATTCTAAATATTGCCAGAGCATAGAAACATCACTTTGTACCATTTTAAGTACAAAATGGTGCTGATCAAACCTTTGTAAGTTTAAAAATACTTTCATATCCAATACATCATGTATTTCAGCTCTTGTTTAATCTTACTATTTTTATTTTCTGAAGGGTTTTTTTATCCTTCCCCTATCTAAAAATGTTTGTGGTTAATTTGCTGTCCACAAAAAGCTCCCTGGAAAGCGTAATTCCATTCTGTATGGCTTACCTTGATGTTAAAAAGCCACGGCTTCATAGCATCCACCTCTGCTTGTCCTTTGCTGAGATCATAAACAGCAAGATATAAAGCTCTTTGTGTCATAAAATGAGGATGGGTACTGTAGAACTCTTCTTGTCCTAATGATCAAACATTTTCATTGTTTATTATTTCCTTGATTGAACATCTTCAGATCACAAAAAGGCAGCAGAACACTTATTCTCAGACCACTAATTCACAGATGAAATTAACGTTTGCAGAAATTTATCTGAATTGACAGGAAACCCATAATAACTATGAGTTTTAGGGAGGTACTCTGTGGTAGCTCATTGACCAAAGTGTAGTGTTGTAATATCTAAGCTAGTTTTAAATCAAGAAGCAACTGGATAAACATGGTTGCTGCAAAGACTACTTGAAAGGTCATGATTCCTTTAAAACTCCCATACTAAATTTGACCCTCACTCCCTTCCCTTCCCTTTCTCCTATCCTTTCAGCAACTTCAGAGTAAGAGTCCCAAATTCACATGACTAAGCACTTACAATTACAACTGAAGTTGGACATCCAGCCTGAATGCTGCCCACCTGTGCTTATGCATTGTGATAATAGACTCTATCTAAATGATGACAGACCACTGTTTAAAAATAACTTTTCTATAGCCTAAAATACCCCTGAATTTTAGAAGTGCTTCTGTAGTCCCCCAAACTTAGAAAGTTTTCCAAAACCCAAGGTTCAAAGACTCTCATATGTGCTTTTTTTTTCTGTGACCTTACAAACCTGTGATACTGTAGAGCCTAGAGAGACGCAGACTATAAAAGGGAGAATCAGAGTTGAGTGGAAGACTCTTCTGATGATTACAAGCTGTTTCTTACTATTCTGAAATAACTATTCTAAAGTGCCTTCCTTGAAATGAGTGGTCAGACCAGATCTGGTGATGAGGAATTCCTAAGGTTTTATATTAAATTTGAGGGATTAGCTGATAACTTACAGAATTCACTCATTTATAAGTGGTCACTGGACTTTTGCTGTAAGTTTCTCTGATTCTACTGTCCTAATTCTAATTTCCACAGGCTGACTCTAAGAATAAGTAATGCAATAACATGTTAGAAAAGAAAATAGTGAAGGACAAAACGCTTGTGAAATACCTCCAAAATCCCACACATTTAATATAAGCTCTTTCTTCATTTTGCCTTTCCCTTGAATGATCCAGTCTTTTACATCAATGCCTACTGTAGCTTTTGGTGAGCCCAACTCTGTTCGTTTGCTTTTCATTAGTTGTTGTAAGAGGGTAGTTTTCCCACTGCCTGTGTTTCCAACAATCATGAGCTTCATTCTGTTATAAGGTACAGCCTTCTTCAGTCGTTGTTGAAGAAACCTGGTATAAAAAAAGTTTGCAAAACTCACAGAAGTATGTAATAGAGAAAAATACCAACAGAACTCGAGAACAAAGAAAAATCTAAACCCATACAATTTTCTTCAAATGTTCAATATCTGTTTGATATTACTGGGCTTTTAACTGTCTATTCTAGGTTCTGATTTGAAAGCTAAATTTTAATGTATAATGTGTCTTTTTTTGTTTTGTAACTACCTCAAAATTGAGTTCTGTGCAATGCACTGAAGAACACAAGAAATATACTACAAATACTTGGTAAGCAGCATTTATTGCATAGTTTATAGAAGCATGAAATTCAAGAGGTAATACAAATATGTCTAAACCACTCTAGTCTATTTTATGTGTGTGTTAATACAACATGAAACCTTCCACAGTGCAGAAAAGTGGATTTCACATGAACCAGTATGTCTTTTCAAAACTGATGCTTACTGCCTATCTCAAGAAAGCAAACAGGAATATTCAAGAACAATAGGGCAACAAACCTGATAATGTCTCTGGCTTTGCATCCCACATGTTTGAAGTCTAAATTAAGATGGAGTCCTTCCAGAGGAAGGTCCCAGATTTTGGACAGTCTTCCCATTTCATCCGGAAAGAATCTCAAATCGGGATTATGACTTACATCCAGAGAAGTCAAGTTCTCTAGGAAGCCAATCTGAGGAGGAATCTAAATAAAAGAACGTTTAATGGGCAATTATGCATTAAAAAGACCTATTACCATGAAGACATTAAATATTTTACATGAGTAGTTACTATTTTTCCTGTAGTATATGTTTTTTAATAAACAGGCCAAATATTCAACACTAATAGAGAAAGAACCTCATAAGTAATTCATTACACAAGCAGATTGTATGACACATTCCATGTAGAAAAGCTGAATAGAATACGGTGATCTTCATTCACAGGAGGTACTATTTGCACTTACATACCATTTCACTATAGAATGTACAATGGTACGAGAGGTGACACGCAAACCAAATGAACATTGAAAAACTGTATTCAACTGAAAAATGATTTAACTCTCTTTAGGTAGAATCTTACACTTTACCTCCTTTAGCTTGTTGTGGGACAGGTGTAGCTTTTCTAGCCTAGACCATGCACATGCCTTTTCACTCAAGTCCAAGATGTCTATTTGATTATGATTAAATAACAGCTCCCTTAAGTTTAATGATTTCCAGTGCACTGGGCCAGGCAGGCTTACAATCTTGTTTTGGCTTAAATCTACTGATCGCAAACTAAAAACAGGAAAAGAAAGAAGAGAGAAGTTAGAAAAAGAAAAAATAAAACCTGGATTAACTGGAACTGGAAATGTGTTAATTTTTAATAAACAAATCAGTGGATTAGTTATCAGAACAGATGATACCTGACAGAAATGCAGATAGATGTAGATATGTTTGCAAATATATGTATGTGCATAAATTATATAGTTCACCTACATCCGTTGGACAAATATGCTGTTTATGTTACTGTGGAACATGAAGCATACAAAATTCAATCCAATGCCTTATTAATTTGTCTGACCTGGGAGATGCAGAACCTGAAAGCTGCACCTTTTCAACACATCCATTAAATCTGCTGCCATGAATATAAATGTTAGCATGCTGAAATGGTGTAATATCCTGTTAATAATGACATGCTCTATGTAAATTTCATTAATGCAAGTTCACAAATCTGTGGATCTGTCCTCTCCATGATGCTGTCAGCACTCACATCTACCCACACCTATCACATAACTGATCTGACCATCCCTTCCAAACACTCCTTCCACAATCTGATTCTAGTGATCTGTTAAGGTCATCAACTTCTATAAAAAAAGCAGAAGTCCAATTATCACATGAGTAATGCTTTGAAGGTATAGCAGAATAAATGTCACATGCATCTTTATCACAATTTCCTTTAGAGGAAGTGCTATTCTTTGAGAATAAGTATCTCATGTTATTTGGGAAATGAAAGACCAATCTAAGTAGCCTTGTGCAAAAGTCTGCAGAACTCAAAAAGGAAAAACTTGCCAATATCTTTTTATTGCTGGTTTCAGGAAAATATTAAATTACTTCTGGTCTTCTCAGCAAGAATTGTCAGTTTCAGCTGTCAAATAATATATTTTCAACAACAGTGATTTGAATCTGAGGAACAGAATTTCTCAAGATCATGACTTTTTGATGTCAGTTTGTCTTCAGTTAGAAGTTACCAAGTTCTGGATTTAACCTGTTAGAGAGGATTCCCTGAGCATGCAGAATTTCCTGCTTAACGAAGGCCTTGCCATCAGATTTTCTTCATCAAGAACATGATGTTAACTTCAAGATACAAAATAATAACTTACTGTGGTAGAAGAAGAATTGCTTCCGGAACATTAATAAAACAATTTTGTGATAATTTTAAACTTGTTATGCTGGATGACAAGTCAGGTATTCCTTCTAAAGCAAAAAAAGAGGTTAATGTTATTATTTTTAAGAATTATTTAAGTTATGTTTAAGAAAGGAATTTTCCAGAATCAAAGACAGACTAAAAGGTCAGTCTATCACTTTTATATACAGGTGTTTGTACCATCTACCAAAGGCAGAATTCAAATCTTTTTTTTAAAGCTTATTTAAAACTAAACTTCCCAAATTAATTAATATATTGGCTTTTAACACATTACATACTATTATCCTTCATTTCTTAGTGGCATTAAACACTGAAATAATCTTACTTACACTTTACTGTATTGCCAGTATACGTAAGATTCCCATATGACCCAGGATGTGTTGGGTCTTTCTTATTCATATAAAAATGAGTCTGATGGTTCACCTGTGTTTAATGTGGTTTTAAGAGTTACCTTCTGAAGTAATGTGACAATACTTTCTAAATGGAAGATCTTATGTCTTGAAGACAGAAAAAATGCTGACAGTAACTTATGAACTCCCACAGTATCATTAAAAATCTAATTTATATAACTTGCAATTTTCATAGACAAATTAATTTTGACACCTTTGCATAAAATATACAAAGCTACTGACACTCCCTCTGTATGGACTCAAATCAGTTCCTTAACACTGGGCTCCAGTGAAGGGGATCTGCTCAGTGGTACCTAAGCTGTCTACACAAGGTTTAAAGATAAAACACTGGAGCCATGGAACACCTGCTTTTTCTGGACCAGAAGCTGTAAGCCAAGTGGGATCTCAAGTGACACCTACAGTCAATTCAGGCAACTGACCCAAACATTCTGTCTCATTCTGAAGATAATACTGGATATAGTGTGGTAAATACCTAGAATCACAGAATCATAGAATTGTTTAGGTTGGAAAAGACCCATTACCCCAGCCCTGCCAAGTCCACCACTAAACCACGTCCCTGAGGGCCACATCTACATGTCTTTTAAATACCACCAGGGATGGTGACTCCACCACTTTGCTGGGCAACCTGTTCCAGGGCTTGACAAACATTTCAGTGAAGATATTTTCCCTACTATGCAATCTAAATCTCCTGTGGCACAACTTGAGGCCCTTTTTTCATGTCCTATTGCTTGCTCCTTGGGAGAAGAGGCCAACCCCCACCTGGCTACAGCCTCCTTTCAGGTAGTTATAGAGAGCAATAAAGGTCTTCCCTCAGCCTCCTCTTCCCCAGGCTAAACACCCTCAGCTGCTCCTCATTAGACTTGTGCTCCATACCCTTCACCAGCTCTGTTGCCCTTCTCTGGACATGCTCCAGCACCTCCATGTCTTTCTTGAAGTGAGGGGCCCAAAACTGGGCCCAGGATTTGAGGTGCAGTAGTGCTGAGTACAGGGGGACAACCACTGATCTGGTCCTGCTGGCCACACTTTCTGGTACAAGCCAGGATGCTTCTGTGTATTTCAGTACAGTATTAAACCCATATTAATACTAGATTTGCAAGCTAAATCTGAAGAATTTTCTCTCTCTTGAACCTTCCTCAACAGCATGTACAATCTCTACTACACTCAATCATTTTTACAGCATCCACTACAATTGTAAAAACAAGATGAGTTGGCTGAGTAAGATCAAATGTCTGGATGCATACTCCATCCTTCAGTGACGAAAAGCTGATGCTTAGGGAACTGTACAAACAGGACAAGCATATGCGGTATACTTTCCTGCTGTCCCAAGACTCCAAATGCTGGTCGCAGAGGAGTTTTGTGACTTGGAGTGGTTTCTAGAAGATGGATCCTGTTTTCACAGTACTTACCAAGAGCATTCATCCTGGCATTGAACTGCTCCAGTTTTGGACAGCCCATGAAAACATTCTCAGCAAGGGATGAAATGTTGTTTTTACTAATGTTTAAAATTTTCAATTCTTTCAAGCATATGGGTGAACACAGGCATGAAATTTTGTTTCTACGATAACAAGAAAGAAAATAATCCATGTTTTCTTTAGAAACTATTAAGTAAAACATGAAAATAAAGAGCGTTGATCTGACAATGTCATCCTTACACTGGTAAAACAAAAAAACTTCATCTATATAAACACTGACCAGTCAGCAAAAACACTGGCAAGTGGCAGAATATATTAAAAGGTGTCATTTTCTGATTACATACTGGAGCTCAATCCCACATAAAGAGGATTGCTGCATTTATGAGGGGTTCTGTGTACTAAAGATGTGTGTTTGCAGGACTATAGTCACTGAATTACTAACAACATAAAAAAAAGCTAAAAAAAGGAGTTCCATATGTGGAATACAATTCAGGATGAGCATATAATGTTGCAAACAATGTATTTGGAGGAAAAGAACACCAGAAAGAGACAAGAATCCTGAAAATACAGAGATAAAAGAACCATGCAGTATTGTCTTGCAAGTATTAGTATTACTAATAAAGTTCACCATCTTATTTAGCATGAACTGTAGGAAATTAATGAGACAGGCTCCGCAGTTTAGAGAATTATCACCATCTGCATTCTTAAGAATACCATATAGGTATGAATTAACTCACTCACTAACAAATATGATAGTAAGTGCTGGTAAACCAAAAGCTACATATCTTCTCATACTTCTACGACTTGAAACATATGCATACCAATACCTAAAATTCCATGAAAACTACTTCCAAAAAAGCTTTTGTGAATATGAAATACAGTGGAAAGTGTATTGTGTATACAGAAAACCTAGTTGAACGTGTCAGACCACACAGACAGCCCTGTGGATGAATAGTATGGCAGTAGAAAGATGCTGAACTACAACATCTTTAGCATGTTACTGGAATGGCAATGCTATTAGATTCTAACAAGGCTCAAAGATACTCTCATGTACTTTACAACATTGAAAATTGTAGCAATTTACACATTGGGAAGGCAATGTCAGTGTCTTACTGGCAACTAAATCATCCCTTCCATGCTACAACAGTCATCACTCTGGATGGCAAATATATTATTTCCTGTTATGTCTGTTATTGCACAGCCCATTCACTAATGCTACTCACCCTTCCAGCAAGAACTGCTCCAAGTTTTCAGTGACACTCATAAGAAATTCAGGAATGCACACCAGCTGATTGTATGAAAGATTGAGTTGCTTTAGAGTTGGACATCTGAGATACGGATCCAAAGCAAAGGAAGGTCCAATGTCATTTCGAGAGATATCAAGATTTGCAATACAATTCATTTTCAGTAAGTAAGTTGGAAAAGAAGTAAATCGGTTACTGTGCAAGTCCAAGTAAGTCAAGCATTTCAAGTTCTGAAAGAAAAGGATAATTTGATTTAAAAAATTTAAAAGAAAACATTAGTTTATAGTTTATAATTGAGTTATATTTTTATACAATTTATTAATTACTTTACATTTATCTCAGTAGGAAAAAACAACAGAAAATAGAAATCATACCAATGTAACCTATTTCTATTGCAAAGTAAAATATAAACCATTATTCAAAATTAATTAGCTTGGTTTCATAAAATTTAACAGATATTAATTGCCTGCAGTTCTCAGTTCCATTTCCATTATTATGCTACTTAATATAACAGGTCTTAAAGCAGTTCTTTGCAGTAAATGACTTAAAACTTTTATTTGTAGATGAACATAAATCCACTGAATGAAAACTCTGTGAATGTATCAAACATGTAAAAACATACACCCATATTCTTGAGTAATATTGCTATGAATACATTATCACAACACCTATGGATTACATTATTAGAGATAAACAATTTATTTTAACTAATTTCAACTTGTATTACATAAAATTACGCAGAATTACTTCACACAGTTGTTCTGGAATGTTCGTAAGAGCATTTTGGTGGAGCTCCAGTTTCTCAAGGTGTTCCAGATGACTAATTAAGCAGCTATTCTGGCTGATGGCATCAATGTTCTCCAGCTCATTTGATGAAAGATCTAGTGATTTAATACATTCTTTCTCTGAGATCAATGAAGAAAGACTGTCTGATGCTCTTATATGTGGTGAAAATTTTGAGACGCCTTCTATTAAAACAAAAACACGAAAAACAGCATGATTTCATTTATCACTTTGATAAAATTGAGATCAATCAACTTGGGATCTAAAGATGCAGAAGACAGTAAATGTCTAGATATTGGTTAAGATCCAAATTCATGAAGACTTCTACTAAGACACAAAAATTTATAGGACAGTAGGGAAAAGATGGATGCTTATGCACTGCACAACAGGAGGAGCTTTTGACAGCTACTATGATCACTCATGAAATTTCATTGCCTGTTTAACTCTACAAAAATTATTTGTGAAGCCAAATACATATGCGTAATTTGTACTCCACTGTAGTATTTCCAAAATGTATTCTCTTATTTGTAAAGAAATATATAATCTGACTAACATCTTTGCATGCTATGCTTGTGAAAGCATTAAGGGTGAAAAATCTGTTATATATGTTAAATTGTATAGTTTACTTACTGGGGGATTCATCTGAAAGCAAGAATTTTCTTCTTTGTTTCATAAATGGTTCATAATCTGAGCCAGGTCCCTGCAAAATCCCAAAGAGAAAAACCAGTTACAAACACATGCAGAAATCTGAAATTATCCAATTTCAGTAATCTCTTTTTGTTGTGGTTTCTTTTTACTAGAACTTACAGGGAGAACACAAAGAAGCTGTACAATTCAACTCAAAATAACTACAGGTCACATCTTTCTAAAACTTATTGATCCATGCAATATCAAAGAGTGGTGAGTTTAAAGTGTGATGGAAGAAGTGCATTTTTTGGCAATCTAAAATGACTTTCACTAGGGTGGGGTGATAGGACGGAGCAGGATATTACAAAAAATAGTTTTCTCTAGGGAAAACAGTCTCTAGTTTCCCTTTACAGTTAACGAATGGAAAGAGACAAGCTCCTTTTAAAAAAATCTGACTTTCATTCCACTGATCTGTCCTCTTATGTCTTCTTATGGAATCAGTCTCTCTCCATTGGTCACAGCTGCAGATCAGCTTCACTAAGGGGCAGTTAAGTCTTTGTGAACAGGTCCAGCGTTCCTGTATTTCTGTCTGAATCCCGGACTGGAAATTTGAACAAGTCACAAGGATATCTACTTTTTAGTGATCATGGATTTTTGCTGACATAAACTCCCCTCTGTACAGTGGACCACAATATAAGGAAATACTGAATGGCAACAGTGAGACAAAAGCCCATATCATTACGTGACCTTTCCTAACACTTGAATATTAACAATTTTGCAGTAGGCAATGCAGATGGACTTGAAAGCCTGGAATGAGCAAGGACCTGACTTACCACAGAGTAGGAATGTCGTGGTAAAGTAGGAGAACCCCTTTGATATGCCATTTCCCTACAATATAAATCAGGAACTGCAATGGAATTTGACTTCTTCTTTGTAAAAAGTGAACTGTCACTTCCTTGAACACAGGAGGAGAAATAAGTAAGAAAATGTATTTAAAGATGAGGCTCAGAATTCAACTGTAACATAGATGCTGACATACAAAGGAGAGACACATTTCAAAAGCATCAGTACTGGCAGGATCTCACTAGTTATTTGTGTGTGCAACAGGCCAAGAATGTTGCAAATGTATTTTAGAGCACATGGGCCATATTAACCCAACATGCTTTAAATATGAGCAAGTATCACCATCAGGTTGTTACCCTGATGCTTTATGATTTAAAATTTCCATTGGGTTGGGATTACTATACACTTTCCATTGTGCATCTTCCTGCTACTGAAGTGTAAATCACTTCTTAAATAAAGTTTGTATTTTCATAGACGAATTTGCACTTCCACATTTGTTGAGAATGGAACATCAAATCTCACTCTGGATTTGGTTCTTTAGGCGTCCCTCTTCTCAAAGCTATTTTTAAAACTCCTAAAATCACTCCTGTTCGCAAAGTATTTTTTTATGATAACAACTTTTCTATGTGGGACAACAAAGAGACCCACAGCAATGAAAAATAGTACTGAAGGAAATAAAGAAAAAGAACAAAACAGAACAAAATCTTCCTTAGGATACTCTGATTCCAAAATTCAAATTCTTCACCTGTGATCATTTTAAGAAGCCAACTGTTCTAAAACAAGAGCGACATTTGAACAAAAAATAAAAAAACGTATGTTGCAAATGTAGGCTACTTTTATTGTAAAGTTGCTGATATTATAGACAGAAATGCTGTCATTTTGTAAGTTCAGATGTCCTGACATCATTATCAAGAATGACGTTGGACTTAACATACACTTGCCATTTGCACTTTCTGATCAATTAGTCATCTTTGGGATAGGCCTTTTCTCACTGACTTTATTTGTTAATAGTATAGTCCTCTTGACAAGATCTGGTTGTGTAAACCTTATTTATAGATAACTGAGGCAAACAGAGGGGTTTCTAGGTTGCAGTACACCTGATTTCATGATGAGAGAAATTGGGCTTTTGAAGCACTTGCTTTTTGCTATAGACTATAAAGACAGCTCATAAACAGACAACAAAACAGTGAAAATCTAAATTTGGTTGCATGAGTCCCATTCTTTCTCTCTTCAAAAAATTAAATGCATGAAGAACTAATTTTAAATGGAAAATAACATTCTTTAAGTCCTAATTTTGTAGATAAAGCACATCTAAACTATTTCCCAATGTTACCACAAAATAAATTTTACATTTAAGTTTTTTCTTTATGGGAAATGTTATATCTCAAATACAAATAAACAACTGATTTATGGCTACAGTCTGGCCCTGGTACACTAGATTTGGATTATAAAAAGAAAAAAAATAGAATTACCTTCACTATCAATATCATCACTCAAAGGAAAAATACTGTCCACTAATGGGTCAGGTATGAAATTCCAATCATAGTTTCTATCCACTCCATCTTCAGAGAAGTTTGGATCAGAGGATGCTCTTGATCTATCCTCTGAAATATTCTTCATCTGGAATTTAAGTACCATTCTTGCCAGTGCAGAACCTGCATCTGTATGTACCAGAAACAGAAAATACAGAATATTCTCCAAGAAATCCAAATAGCTTTAAAAATACCAGAAATAACTTGATTTGTTTTCAAATTTTGTCAGACTTGCTATAAACAGCTGAGTGCTATGAAGAGAGTCCAAACTCAAAGTCTTGATCTAAAACACTTTCATAGTAGCATCAAGAGATATAACAATTTCTACATATACTCACTTTGTTTTTTTATTGGAGTAAGTTTATCTGGGAACAAAGGAATGAGCCAGGAAGGTTCTAGTTTCCCAATACCAAATCCTCCAAGACATATACTGCTGTTGGTGACATCAAGGCTAAGCTTCTTTAAGAGCAAGCTGATGATTTGGCTATCTCCTCTCTTTATACTGATGGTTAAAGCACTCCTAACGTCCTGCTCTCGGGCACCATTGGCTAATAGCAATTCCACCAATTTAGGATTATTTCCTTTGTCACAAACCTAATAGAGAAATGCAATTAAAAAAATTACATGAGGCATTCAAACAACAGTTCAGACTGCATTAAGAGGCCTGTCTCAAATTCAGATTCACTTTATCTTTAGGATTGCGACTCCTTTTCAATTACACAATTCCTTACTTCTTGAAGCACAGGCCTGCCTAAGGCATCTGAGTACTAACTCCCATTTCCATGAAGTCTTTTCTTCATGGAAGAATGTATCAAGTGTTTGAGTTCTGCAACTGTAATTATTGCCATGAATGCACATAATTTTCAGGCAAAAACAAATGGCAATTTATCTAGTTTAGCCATTGCATGTGGTCTACGGCAATTCCATTTATTTATCTGTTCAGTGGAAAAAAGATACTTAGGTGTAATTCTGCAATATCATCGGGATATTTGATGAACAAGCAACAACAGGGAGACTCATCGAGCCTTGCCTAGTGCTAGGGAGATCAGTTCTGCTGGCTTTAAACTGCCCAAAAGGAGGGTGTAGCAAGGTGGGGGTCAGACTCTTCTCCCAGGCGGCAAGTGACAGGATGAGAGAAAATGGCCTCAAGCTGTGCCAGGGAAGGTTCAGGCTGGACGTCAAGAAGAATTTCTTTATTGAAAGAGTGGTTAAGCACTGGAATGGGCTGCCCAGGGAAGTGTTCAAGAAATAACTGTACTCAAAAAGACTCCAAAGCTCAGGCTGAGGCAGTACTTGACTGAACCCAGGTTTGCACATGAACAGGGTAAACAGATGGAAAGCACGGACTTTAAAGTGAGCTTGCAGTAGGACTGTGTGACAGTGCCCTGTGAGCTTCAATACAGGCCAGGGCATTTCAGTGGACATCATACTGAGCCCAAAGTCACTGTTAGTAATGATGGTTAACACCACTCAGGTCACAGACTGCATTTGGTATTGCTACTGTGTTCTGCCAAATCAATGCTTACATGAAAACAGAAAGGAACCCAAAAGCACAATTTTTAAAGCAATAAAATGATATATATATTTTTCCATATTTTACCTGATAGATCAAAGAGTTTGTCTTTGTCTTCCTATTAATATCAGCTCCCAGTAGAAGTAAACACTCAGCCATAATGCTATTGTACTCCATACATGCTTTTTCCAGCATTGTATTTTTTAAATCATCATTTTCAGCTATTTTAGCAAAACATTTGCAACACAGGCTTTGAAACTGAATAGGAAGACAATAAAAGTTAGGACAAAAAAAACCCAGCAACATTTTTTAGCTGTGGAGCTGTCAAAGAAAGGAGATACCTGTCGGTCTCGCTGGTCAGTGAAACACATAGACATCTGGTAGAAAATGACTGCATCAAATGATTCATTTACCAGCAGCTTTGCAAAACAAGGTGACAAGCCAAGAATTGATAAGACTGCATGAAATCCCTAAGAATACAATGAGAAGATTGAGAGAAGTACAATGTTAAAAAGTGTCATTTTAAAGCAGGTCATGCAAAAAAATAAAATTTCAGCCAAAAGATACATGCTTTAATTTTTTTGCCTTGCTTTTAAAAATGCAGTAATTCTCAAATCAGAGAAGATCAGGAGAGAAGGCAGAAATACCAGGTATCTCTGTGTTTATATAGCTGTAGTTTCATGCTTGTTTAGGTGACCCACTTAAACATACATTAACTGACACTTTGAAAAGTCAAATATGCACCATAATATCTGACAACATCCTGCCTGCCAGTGACAAATGTACTCCGGATTTTCTGAAAATGTAGAGAGGAAACAATCTCCTTCTAAGAATATGCAATGAAGATAAATCTCCTGTTCCAAAGTGTTGCTCAGTAACCCCTGAATTTGAAAAAAATACATAGACTAAATGAAAACAGGTGTATCTAAAAACTAAGAAGAAACATGAAATTATCCCATGATTCTGCAAGTAAAGTTCACTTAGAAGGATTAACTGGGTAAATTAGGGACTCTTTGTCCAAGCCTAATTGAGGCTTAATCACTTACAGTAACTTTCTTATTTCAGCACATTATTTTTATTTCTCTCTACATTGGTTGCTAAGCCAAACAAGGCAAGATTGAGGGAAAAACAGCAGCAAAGAAGGGAGGCTGTACATGTGATATTTTCATACTGGTCTGAACAGAAGTGCAGAAACTCTCACAGAAAGCTGGTCTCGCAGGCAAGCTCCATTGTGCTATAAAAATAAAACTGCCAACAAACAGGGAAAACTTCTGAAGCAGAGGAAACAGAACTTTCACACAAGGAGGACTGAAGGTGTGTTTGCAGACAGCCTAGGAAGTTTCCTGCCATATACAGATGAGGGTCCAAAGTCTGACACAGTATTCCAGTAATACCCTTTCTTAAATACAGCATTCCTACACTAAATTTATTGTGGGTGACAAGGCTGGGAACTAAGTAATTTTCTATGACTTCAAAGAAAAGGGCAATCAATAATATAATGATGGTTATTTCACTAAATAGTTATAGATTGACAGAATTATGGATCATGACTGAGAAATTTATTCTAGTTTGCAGATCTCAGAAGTTTTAGATAACCTATGCTTACATATTCTGGATTGAATATATGCCTCCAAGAAAACCATCTCTACAAGACATGTATCAGTTAAATTACACAGGTTTATACTAATCTAGTAATTGCAATAAAATCAAAATTAAGTAAGTAAAAATAGGAATTATACTTAAAATATAACTATATTAAAATAATTTCCTCAGATTTTGGCTTCTGTTTTCATCTGTGCACATGGAAATGACACGTACATGCATCTGGATTTCAGTGACTTCTTTAAATCGTCGCAGAGTAGAAACCAGAAGTGCAGACAGGACGTGCATTGTTGCAATACACAAACTCTTTCTTGTAATCAAAGAGCGGAGAAGAATCAAACCCAAACACTGTATGTCTAGAAGGTAAATAAAAATTATTCAGACATTCTGAGTGGAATAAACCCATGATTTAAGCAGTCTTTTAATAACATTCCAGGAAGGTATTTGCACAAGCTATTACAGGGCCAGGCACAACTAGAACATGGCTGAACTCAAGGATTATGCAGTACTGCAGCCTTTTATTGCCATGAAACCTACATCACATCAGCACTAAAGAGAGCAACAGACCACCTACATCACATCCAGCACTAAACAGAGCAATAGATGGGTTACAGCCTCTATGGTTAATCACACCCCACACCCTCCTACCATGTCATTCTCATTCTACTGACAGAGCACCTTCCCTACCTTGTTCATCTGGATACATCTGCAGCGTGTGAAGCACAGTGTCAGTAGCTCCTTGCTGGATCAAGATTTCTAGTGCACCAGTGCACTCAGCTACAGAAGCAAGTAGTTTTAATCCACACTTCTGAATGCTAGGGTTTCCAATAAACTAATGAGGAAAAGAATATAAAATCAGATGAAGTTTGTTCTGCTTACAAGGGCAACGTTAGAGTTGCTTGCTCTTCATGCTGTAAGAACAAGTGATTGTTGCTTTTAAGCGTGAAATTACAGCTGATGTGACAATAAATAACAATAATCACGATTTCAAAAAGGTTTCCTCATCAACGTCATAACTTCCCCAGATTTTCACCTTTGATTTTGAAAATATTCCCCTGCTATTTTTCTGATGAAGAGTGGAATTTTTTTTCCTCAGATTTTCAGTACAACCATTGATAAGTTCATACCATTTTTTTAGGACAAGAAGAGGGAGAAAATGTACTTCGTGTGGTTATAAAGGAACAAAAATGTGGGTTTTTTTTGAGAACTGGCACAAGTAATTAACATGGTGGCAACTGAAAAAATATGAAAATAAAAAGATATGAAGCAACATACATATTACCATACCTCATCAAGATTTTAGTATTTTGGGTTTAGTTATATAGTAATTCAACAGGTTGTTTGTGATATTTTTTCGCAATTCCCTTCCACTTCAAGATGGAGGAAACTTAAATGAGGCCTAGCTCTGAGAGTATCACAGCCGTCACAGTGACTTGCAAATCTGCAAAACTATTTCAGTGGAGTCACACCCATATTCCTCCTTGTTCTGTCTCTAGTTGTTCATTAAAATCTGTTAATTCCTAGCCCTTTTGGATGATACTGTAGTAACCCAAAACACAAATCAGCTGGGTTGGGAAACTCAATCTGGATGGTCACAAAGCACTGAAGACTGTAATACCTTCTCTAAGCAAAAATTATTTTACCTCCCTGTTTAACTCCTATATCTGGTATCTTCAGGTCAAAAAATGTCCTTTAGACACTCAGAACTCTTTCACTGATACATTACTTGCTCTGACTGCTGTAATAAATGTAGGAGACATAAGTTTCCTTGACTGAAGCTGTTTGGCAAGCTTAAAATTATTGAGAGATTTAAAAAAAAATTATTAATTGCTACATTTTGATTGTGGTCATGTGAAGCTTGAAAACCATATAGAGGTGGGATTCTTCTGAAGGCCGTAGAATTAAACCTTTGCAACCATTAGAATTTCAGGTTTATTGGCTGTGCAAAGTGCCCAGTGTTTTCTTTATATAAACTGAATCTGCTTCAGCCTTTCAGTTTTCAGCTTCCCCTTCAAGGCACTGTGATCATTCTCTCTTCCAGTCACTGGAAAAAGTTATAGAATTGACAAGTGACAGGAATGGAGACAACTGACTTGCCTACTCAGTTCTATGTGTAGCTGAAGTGTAGGCATGAGGACACTTTTCATGTATACACTAGCCCATTTAAAAAAAAATCACAAATAAGCTATATGTTTTTTAAAAAAAAATTAGCTTTTTTATAGAAATACCTTTTAGAATTACTATATAAAGGATCATCTAATACACTCCAGAAAAGAAAGTAAGAAGAAACCCCAAAAGATCAATAAAACTAAGGAGTTAATTCTATCAAATGAATAGGCAAATTAATGCAGAACTAAAACTTAGGAATGCTTCACCATTGCAAGGGTAAAATAATGACAAAATCCATTAGAATAAAGCTTTAACTGTACCCTGTTCAAAGCATTAAGCACCAACGAGTGAGTTCCCTCCAACAGACACTGGCTTTTAATGACTTTTACTGTAAGTGCAAAAGCAGCATCTCCCACATCTCTGGAAGAACCATTCTGGTGTTCATGTTTTGTATCTGCAACAACAGAAAACAGCCCTCCTCAGAACAGCAGATTTCATATTCTCTCCAGTATTAACCCAATAAAACAATCTCATAATCAAACTGAACACAGAGGTGACTCAGAGGATGTAATGCAGAACTTGCAGCATTTTCAGAACACTGTATTACAGAGACTGGAGTCCCTTCACATTTACATTGTAATGTGAGCATATTGTGTTTGAAAGGATGATTTCACCACATGTTTGCTCGCTGCTTATTGTGAAAATAAAAAATCATGCCAAAGAATTCAGCCTAAGGCACTTTGCAATGTATTACTTTTTTGAACTGTGCTGTTTCTTGGTGCTCCTGATACCTCTTTCAGAATGCCTCGTCCTTCTGGAAAGGAGACACTATAAAAAAGCTATAAACTATTTGTCCTTGCTCACTTGGCAGCACATCATAGGACAGATTTTACACACAGATGACATTAAGTGGAATGTGAGCACATATAAAAGAACAGAGAAAGGTCTTTTAGATTTACCTTTGTTGCAGCTTTTGGCCCTTGAGAGTCAAGTGACACTTGAGAAAGTACCCAGAAATCCTTTAAAAGTCACTTTAGCATTCATATTTGTTCTGACTGCTATTTTTCCCATTAATTACTTTTTTTTTTCTCTAATTAACCTGTAAGTTCCAACATCCAGTTGGCATTTTCTGTTTGGCTACACTTTAGAAGGGCCTCATTTCCAGGATACTGGCAAACAAAGTGCCTTGCCTACATGTTAGAATACATATATCAAGTCTTAATCCTGCTGTTTATTGAAAAAAGAAAAGGAAAGTATTAGGATTCTAACTCAAATAATAGAAGGAAACTGAAAACCTGCAATCAATCTGCATATTAGCCATGTTACTATTTTCAGAGTTACTGGTTTTGTAAACGTTCAACTAGAACTGCAGATACTTGCAAAAAGTTGTTCTGAAAAGAAATCGGTACCCCATGTCTCTACTCTCATGCTTAATGTCAGAGGAAAAACAGCAGGATATAAAGCAATACACTGGTAAAAAGAGTTAAAACTTTACCCAATTCTTTTAGAGGCATAAAACTAACAAAGAACATTTTTCTTCCCCTGTGGACTGCTGCTAAAGAGAGGTTTTTTCTGAAAAGGAATTTCTAAGCTAGTCAGTTTGGTTTCTCGGTTTTGGTAGGAAATAGTATATAATTGTATATTTTATATCTTTACATCACTGTCCAATTTTTATGTTCCTTCCAAGAGATACTATCAAAACAATTGCATTCTGTGGTACAACAATATTAGGGTCATTATCATGGTTTGCTCTCACCTAAAGGGGATCGACAGCGAAAATACAGAATTACAGTGATAGCTTCACATTCATTCCCTGAACTCCTTAGAAGTAATGGAGCTAACTCTTCACTCTTCACTGATGAAATTAAGGGGAAATCAGCGTGATAACTTTAGTCTGTTACCTTAAATACCTCAAAACCTTTCCCCTATCTTGTATGTTCCTAAAGACTCACAGCTGTTCTCTGCTATGTACAGAACTGCAGTAATTTTTTGGAGTCCCATTAAGGGCAGTCTCATTAGGTAAAAAAGACTAAGACTCAGCTGATTTTGTTCTCTGATATGCTCTATGATTTTGGATGACTTACCAGGTACCATAAAGTGTAAAAGGACTCGAAGTGCTTCCAGTTGTACAGAGAGTGATTTTTCATGTTTCCTCATGGCTTTTACAACTTCTGATACTGCTACTGTCATTATATCCAGATGAGGGAAACTGAAAACATTGGTTTTTAAATTAATAAAAAGAATGCATTTCTAAATTGTACATGTATTTTTTTCCTCAATTAGCACTGTGTGGTAACCCTTTAGAATATTGTAAATCTGATTTGAGCTATGAAATACAAATTTAAATATGAACTTTTTCATCATAGCAAATTATGTTCATGCCATTCCATTAATTCAGTCGATGTAAATAATTCCATCCTAGCCAATAGAAAAGTAATATTAACACAGTGTTATTAAGTTGATATTGTGGGAAGTTTCTTGCCTCTCAATGGAATTCAGTGTGGCTAAGAGAAGGGGAGACCACCCAGGGATAGTCTATTCAAATCTCACTGCTCAAGAAACATGAAGAGAAGAACATGCAGTGCCCTACACACATCCACCTGGGCATTTGACTACAGGGCTTACAAAATTCCATGTCTTAAATGGGGCTGTCAGCCCATGGTCAACTTTAACATCATCCAATAATTTAAATGTAATTGCTTACGGCGCTGAATCTCACAAAGCTTCACTTTGGAAGTGGACATGCATTTCTAAATACATTACCTTCCTTCAAAAACATGATTCAGAATCCTGCAGGCACTTTCAACCACTTCAGGAGAATGTGGATGTTTCCTCATTATATCCAAAACATTCATATGTATGCCTTTTGCCAAAAGTGTCTTCCTAATACTTACTACAACACAAAAGAGCGAGCATCCTATAAGTAAATCTTTCTTTCTTTACATATAGTTCTCAAAAACAACAGAACTGGTTTTTTCCCCTTTTTAAATTTTTTTCCCCTCACCAAACACACACATTATCATATAAATCAGATCAGGAAACAATTTGAGCTGAAGCTGACTTCTGTTTGCACAGCTTAATTTGAACAGATTATAATTTCCAGTCATCTAATAAGTTTCTACACATCTGCTATTTTTACTTACATAAAGTTAACATAGGGGAAGGAGAACATATAGCTTTACTTTCATTTTCAAAAAATGTTTATTCCTAAACTTTTTTGTTGTAATTGTACTCTGTGATCATGTAGGAAAGCTATAATTTAAAACTTTCAAAAAAACCTTCAAACTTCCAAAATAAAACTTCAAAAATGAAATTATATTTTTTCATTCTACTGACTTTGTTAATTCATTTTTTAAAACTCAAATATCCAAGCACATGTTGGAGTTACAACTGTAACCAATACAGAGCAGAGCAGTACAAAAATATTCTACATTATCAGAGTAACTACCACCAAACCTTGTTATTCCCAGTTCAGTACATCCATTTCAAATAGTTAATTCAAGCAATACTCCATTGTGTCAGAGGGTTTTACTAAGCTTCTTTATATCTACTATTTCTGTTGTAAGCACATTAATTTTGCGGGGGGGGGTGTGTGGTGTAAGGAATAATAATAAAAAAAAAGACAAAAGAAAAACTTGCTTTAGATTTCCAAAAGGAGTCAGAGGCCCACTTGTCAGTAACATGGTATATGATAATAGTATGCATACATCTATGAGAACTGTTTCTCAATATAGATAGATATTGATCTTATAAATAACTATAAAACCTTTTCAGTACTAGGTTTTATGTACTTGGATGGCTCAGTAAACTGGTGATATAACAGTGCTTTCTCACCTAGAGAACGGTAATTAACTGCTAGGCTTTTTCCTCCTATCTAGCCAGTGGTTTTCAATGTGCAGTCTGCAAAACACTTGAGATCCATAACCATTTCAAAGGACTCTGGGACAGGTATCTAATAAAAAGCAGGCCAACTGTCAGTAGGCTTAAATAATCTACCCAGGGGGCCACATCTCCACTGAAAAATTTTGAGGGTGTCTGCAAACTGAAAAAAGTTAGGAAACCACGTTAGGGACACAATCAGGACTACAACAACCTTGAAAACTGTCATGCACATGCTTAACTTTCTACACAATTTGATTCACTGAAGTCCACAGGACTGCTCAAATGTCTTGTGTTAAGCAAGAAGATGATATTTGTTGGGCTGTATTCCTTATTCACGTGATTTTCAACAAATGCAGCTCTTGAAATTCAAACATGCAATAAATATTTAAACAAGCATACAGAAAGAACACACTCTTTTCATGTCTCCTGCTCTGAAAAGTAGCAATTGCAACACACAAATTGGCAGAGAGCTCTTCACTTCCACATACTTTTTGATACTAGCCAACAGCAGCTTTTTCAAAGCAAGGAATAAACTTCCTACTGAACACAACAGCAAAATATTCTAACTACAGAGAATAATTGTATTCATACAATAGCACACTAAATTATCTTTAATATTTATGCAATAGCTTTCTGCTGAATTGGGAAGTAAAGTAATTATAATTACAGTCTCTTACCATTTTGTTCTGACAAAATTGCCAAAGTACTAGCAGCTGCCTGAAACACTTCTTTTGAAGAGGAGTGCATGAGCATGGACAGCATCACTGCTCTGTCTACTGGGAACCTTTCAGAGAGAAACAAATCACTGCACACTGATTGTATCACAGCAGTTACTTCATAATTGCAGTCCAGTTACCTAAAAATGTATTATGTGACATAATGAAATTTTCAGATGATTGTTCTTGGCTTCTAGTATGTTTCCAAAACAAGAGCTGACAGAAAGCCCTTTGTAGCCTAGGCAACTTTGTCTAGTCTGAATCTCACTGAAATCACTTGGAACCATGCTTTCCACGTGACCTGAGGTGCACAAAGAGGTACAAATAGGCTTACTAAAATTGAATGACTAAAATTTTAAGCACCTCTGAGAAATAGCTTCAATAAAATGGAAATCTGTGTCTTATCCATGGTTAGATTCAACTTGATGAGGCAGCATCCCCTCTACAATGCCCTTTCATCTGATTTGTGGGAAAATGACCACTGCTTTTCCATGTTACATAAATACCAGATATCTTATCTATTTTCCCCATTCTTACACTCTTTATCCTTGTTGCAACTGAAGACAAAATTCCTTACCAACTGTGAAAATTAGCTCTAATAGGTTTTGTTCTGACCCTTATTAAAACACAGTTTTAGGCAGTTTTGCCTGCGTCAAAGTCAGCACACTTTTGAAGAAACTTTCCCAAGTGTGGTAATAATTGAAACATGAAACTCCAAATGCCTAATAATAGGTGCTCATTTTTTAATTTCCAAAAATCCTGTTCAAGATAACACTGACTGATTATCTCCATCTCCAATCTTCTCATGAAGGTTGCGTTGATACAGAAACAGATTTTTCAAAGCCCAGCACGCAGCCTCCTAAACAGAGACAAAAATACACCTTTAGAAGATTAAAAGCATATGAAAAAACTTCAATAGTTTGACTACTTTTCAGTCCACAACAGAGGTACAAGGTGATCTATGTAGAAATAGAGCCAAACGTATACATTCTTTATAGCTGGGATAGGCCTGAGTTACAAACACGTGTGACAGTGTCATTATTTGATCTGCATTTTGATACTTTATGTTGAGACTAATTCTTCTGTTGATGGGCCTGTGTTTGGCTGCTGGATACAGAGGAGGAATTTAAACAATCTTTGCATGGCCAAAGTTTCAGGTAAAAGTTCCATCTTAACTCCCTACATTTGATCCAAAAGAGTAACTGAAACCTCTTGAGATGAACAAAGATAAGAAAGGCAAGAAAGGTAGTATTTATTCTAAATCTAATTCAGTCCTTAAAGCCTTTTTTGCCTGAAGGTATATGTGAGAAAAGGATGTTGCTAAACATTTTATTCAATACATAATGCAGCCTTCCCATACTCCCATTGTCCAAAAAGTCTTACCAGCACATCTGTATTTTTTCGGTGCAGTTCCAATGCTCTGTAACAAGCTTCCAACCAGCATAATTTTTCTTCCTCCTCCTCCTCTTTTCTTTCCTCCAAGTCCCGGTTTAAGAATATTGTTTCAGCTTGAAATATAAAATATTTACAATAAATTCTTACCGTGAAAACAAAACATTTATATCTTAACCTTTCTGTAGTCATGGAGGTGCTCATGCTTACAATGTGCAAAAAAAAAATCAGTGGGAAGACAAGCCTTTTCTGTGAAGGGAGAAGTCTTTTGACATAAACTCCATGACAGATTTGAAAACTATCTTTAAGGTTATAAAGGGAATAAAAAACTTAACTGTAATGTAGTAAATCAGTCACATAGTTACAGATCAGTCAAGGCTTTGGCTCTGAAAAGACCGGTACATACTTTTTTTCTTGTGTATTTACATACACAATACCACAGGCATTAAATATAACTGTGTACCATTTGCATGTAACCGCTTATTACAGGGCCATCAATACTGTTAAGCAAAGCCATTAAAAAACAAAATGCAAACTGCAGTTGCTACGAGATAAATAACTGGTCCCAGAAAGTGCAAGAGAATTTAAAATAAATCATTTCATACCTCTGATTTTTCAGCGTTTAAGGGAAAAAAATATATCAACACTGACCATAACATCTGAGGCATAATGGAGTGTGTACTGACTTCTAATCTTTGCTATTTTAGGGACTTTTAAACAGCATTTCTACTGACTTTTGTATGGAATGGTTACTCAAGGAAGACCAGATTCTTAGCTTTTTACCACTAGCTAACTAACTTCTGTTTCAAAATAATACCTCAAGTGTACTCAAGGAAAAGTTTACATCTTTTAATTGATTTCAGAACTCGAGCACAAGCGTTGATTTTGTGTTGCTATCAACTGCCACAAAACCGTCGTACCTGGCAAACAGCATCAAATCAGTGTTGTTATCACTAGAGATTTTATGTTAAGTAGAGATTATCCAATACTTGTCTATGAATAATCAGTTTGCTTTTTCCAGATCTGTCAACATGACTTACCAGCTCCAAACACTGTAAAGATGTTGGGCACATGATATGAGCCTTCTCAAAGTAAAACAACATACTGTAAGCATGTAGGAAATCTAGCTCAGTGAAACTTATCCTGCCTGAGGCTTTCGTGTTAAAGGAGTTTGAAATTATTACAGGAAATTACCAGAATGAAAAGATTAACAGGTAGACAGAGATTTACTCACTTAGAAGAGCTAAACAACTGAGAGCTGCAGCTTGTAACTTTGTGTTTTCAGGATATGCTGTAACAGCCTTCACAATGACTTCTGGAACCTTATGTAACACAAGGATATTGAAAAAATTTCCTGAAAACACATAAGATATTAAATGAATATAAACACGTATCTAGAGCTTTACATGCGTATGACACAAATTTCTTGGTACACAATGCACAAACTTTGTAGCAAACATTGGGTTTCTTATTACAAGGCTCAACACAACATTTTATGTGTGGAAAGAAGAGGTCAAGGACAAAAAACAGTTGGGATCTAGATTCTTTTTGGGGGGGTTGTTTTTTGTTTTTTTCTACAAGAGACAGAGGTTTAATGCAAAATGAAGTACACATTGTCTTCAAAATAAGAAAAATACAGTTAGTATAGAACTTGCAGACTTCCTGCCAGGAAGGAAATGCAGTCCTGGTTCTGAATTCTTACCATTTATCTTATGAAGCAAGTCATTCAACCCTGGTTTAATCTCTGTTTTTGCCATCCTCATTTAATACATTAAGGTCATCATTATAAATACATACATTCTGGAAGAGCAGAAAGCACTACCTTTGGATGATAAATATATTTAAAGTTATTTAAAATTATTATTATAGGCTGCACAGTATTTTGTTATAGATTGAATATGAGGAACTCTCCAGAAAGCAATCAAATTAAAATAACGTCTGTGTTTGCTGTAAAAACATGTATCATGTTTAAAAAACACTTAGTCAAATATAGTTTGACAGCTGTGGTTTCAATTTTGATATTCAGTTTTGTTTAAATCTTCACTAGTAAAAATGAGAATCACACTGGCAATGTGAAAGATCACTAGCCTAGTCATGTTATATCAGCATTGCTGTTTCCTACTTTGTTTTAATGGAAAGGGTATGTGTGTGTAAATGCATTACTTACCTAACAAAATTAATAATCTTAGGCTATGTAATGAGTAATTCTGTTGCACTTGTGGCTGGTCAAACAGGTATCAGCTGGCTAAAACCCCAAAGACAGTCAGATCTAGCATAGTCATTACCAGCTTAGCAAAAATGCATGATGGTGATTTTGGAAGCTAATAGATGCTGACTTGACCATTTCACTACCAGCTAACATGGGTTTAGAAAGACAGCGTCCATCAGAACAATCTGGGAAGCCACACTGGCTAGATGGAAATCTGCCAGACTATTTCCAAGAGCACCAAGCAATTTCACACCTGCTTCCCCAAGTGTGTGATGCTGTGGACACCTCTTTAATAACTCTCCTAAAGTTGTTCTTTATTAAGATGAGGGGCATTTGTTACACCAAAAGAAGAAATGGATCTTGTGACTGCTTTTCTGCCACTCTCACTTTTTGGTCAGCATAAACACATGACAAACATCTGATTGAAAACTGGCTGGTTGCACTTAGGGCAAGATCAAGGCATGTCAATCAAGTTGCTGTGCTCCCACAAGTGCTTGGTTTTCTTGCCTATCTTCAGTTAGCCATGCACACGAAACCATTCAAGGGCAGCATCACCTCTTGCCGAAAAAAACTCCAAATACGACCTCAGTGGCCACCACGTTTTCTTGAAAATTGTATTTGGCTTTCTGAAGGGGAACTGGAAGTTGCTCTGGGTTGCACTCAAGTCTGATCTGTATTTTCTACAATATGTGCACAGAAAAGCAGAAACAGATGCTGAAAGGATGAGAGTGACTTGATTAAGGGGAGTCATGCACTGGTGCCACCATCCACAGTAGCTTCAAGCCACCACCTGCAAGAATTGGGAAGTCTAACTCATGAGAAAGACCTTGGCTGAGTCCTTGGTGAAGAAGAACGAGCCATGGAGTGAGAGTTGCTTGGGCAGCTGCTCACAGTGGTTTTGCATGCACCAGGCAGGAAAATATATTTATTCTTATTTGAACTTCATATTATGTGGTTCTTGGCAACTGCTCAGATCACTTTATTATATTCACAGGTGAGAGTACAGAGTTGCTAATAGGCACATTTTGCCACTGGCATGATTTCTCTTGATGTGCCACTAGCCCATATAAGCCCAGACAACCAAAGGCTTTAGGGCAAGTCCAACACCCGGTGGTTCTTTCACTGCTGCAGCATAGGGGGCCCCAGGATAGGCACCATCACTGGCAGGAACGCAGCACAGGTCTCTGAAGATAAATACATTGCAAGGAATTGGAATATAAACTTAGAGAATACCTCCCAGGTAATTCTGTGGCATCAGTTGTTTCCCACACATTCAGCATTGTCACTTAAAAAAAAACAAAACAAAACACAAAAATCTAGAAGTAACTTTCTTCCTTTCTACACTAACTTTATACAGAATGGGATCTACTGATTTCCCATTCTCATATTCTTCCCCTTTTTTGTCTTCTTACTTCCCCCTAACTTGATCCTTTTATGGCAGCTTCTGATTGTTACAATGTTTAACACAAAAGGCTACCGTATTGACTGTGGCCAGCTTTACCTCAGTATGTTTACATCGTTAGAGACATGGATCTACACACCGCCCTGAGGATTAACTGCAAATATTAGTAGCCTTGTTGCCTGTAACGCTGCCACTTAACTCCAACTTTTACACAGTCAGAATAAGCAGACTATAAACAACTTTATGAACTTACCTAATGTAAGCTTGTGCAACAAACAGCAACTCACTTCCTGAAGTGTTTCACTGTTGGGGAAACTTTTCATCATTTCCACTATAACATTGTAGCAGCGAACATTGCCAGACATGAGCACTTCCACATTACTGGCTAAAGAAACAGAAACAAAAATTGAGTCTTAATTAAATGAAAAATAAAAAAATGTATTGGATTCCAATTCAGACCTTAGTTAAATGATTTATTTAGAAAACTGCAACTATGTTTTAGTTTTTGCCTTGTAACTTGACAGAAAGGTGGCTTTATTTTTTGGTATTGCCAGAGAAGACATTAATGGCCGTGAATACCTGGAAATAATCCATTAAGTTCAAAGTTTGCATAAACTTTTATGGAGTTATTCCATTCTATATCAGGCCATGTAACAGAAACCTTCTCACTAACCAATCTTACTTAACTCTTTCTTTAAAAAAAGTTATTATTTTAATTCACATTAATTCTACTGTACACCAGTTGTGTACTGAGAGTACAGAAATTTTCATCTGCTGTTCATGCAATATTTTGAAAGTCATTGCAATTCTGTATTTCACAGAATCACAGAAGGATTGATGTTGGAAGGTAGCTCTAAAGGTCATCTTGTACAATCCACGTGCTCAAGCAAGGCCACCTACAGCAGGTTGCCCAAGACCATGGCCAGGTGGCTTCTGAGTATCTCCAAGGATGAGAATTTCACAACCCCTCCAAGCGAATTGTACCAGTGCTTGCTCACTCTCAACCTGTTTACTGCTTATTACTCAAGCCAGATACAGAAACCAACAGGATAATCACATGAGGCAGTACAAAGACAGAATGCATCCCTTCCTGGCGAGGACAGAGCAATCCCACAGGTAGTAATTTAAGGCAAAACAGCATCATGGTAGTTAAAACATGGTGTATGAAACCATCCTTGTAGTATGCCTACTCAGGGTATGATACAGAATATGAACCCAAAAAACTTTGGCCAAAATCCTGACCCCAATGAATCAAATGGAGTCCTGTCACCGACTCCGAGGGAGTCAGCATTATTCTGCTGAGGTCTATAAACTTTCTTAATTGTTCTTTCAACAGCTTGGCTTTCCTGGTATTATTAAAGATAATTAGTCTTTTTAAAGACCTTCAAAATAATGTATCTCTGAATATTAAATAATGATAGTCTACAAGTTGAAAAAGCAAACTGAGTAGGAAGCACTTCTAAAGCATTCTATTTGATAGTGAAGGAAGGTACCTTTCACAATGCTTTAACAGGACATGAATTTATCATGTCATTCTCAATTGAAATCACCTTTTAAAAGGTATATTCCACAGTATTGCATCACTTCACAGTAAGATATAATTTCACATGTGACAATTATGAATATATTAAAATATTCAGGAGATTCCAAAATTTATTATTACAGAGGGAGCATAATCAACTGCATGTTTAAATCCTGCAAGATGGTACATACGCAGGGAGTCACCATTTCCCAGAACAGGCTAGAGAAAAGGAGGTGGAACAGATATCATTTAATCTGAACCACCAAGACTTGGTCATCTAAGTTCTCTCAACAACTGATGAAGAGATCTGAGCACTCGATATGGTGTGTCATACCAGCTGTAACACACAGCTAGTTTAGGCTTAGGTAAATTTCCTCTTGAGGTGCCTGTTTCTCCCTACTAAACAGAGGAGAAGCCTGGCTGGTTCCCTGTGCCTACCATTTAAATGGCTAACATTTTGTGACTCATCACTCCCTACAGATTTTGGAAGACAGTTGGCAGAAAGCAATTTTTTCATGACATCGACACTACTGAGATTTAAGAGTTCTTGGTCCACACTGGAAAACACCCTTACCCTGCAATTTCTCATGACGTGTAAGCCGGGACAAAGTCTGCGTATGTATTAGTAAAAGGAGACATAGTAAGGTATTTACTGGGAATAGACTTGAACTTCTGGGTATAGGGAGACATTTTACTACTGGATAAGTTACAGTGTGTACTTACAGTGAATTAACTTCTCTATGGTGGCCTTAAATGAATATATTTTGTTGAGTTCTTGTGGGATGTCACAAACCAAGAGCATGAATGCCAGCTTTGCACATTCATGTGCAAGCTGTCTCTGCTTCTCTGGCTATATTAGAAATCAGAGTACTAAATACTTTAGAGCAGGTCTTTTTCATGCCCTTTTCTTGTTACACTTTGTATAAATATTTACTGTTTTCAAAAGCACTTAAAATCTGGCATGCTCTTCCCTCAAAACAGCAATAACTTCTGGGCTAGGGTAAAATTATTTCTGACTCAAGCAATACTTAACTTTTTAAACACAGACTGGAACAGCAAGAAGTTTGAGAAACAGAAACTAAATAGCTTGGAGTCTGATGAAATGTGGAACACTCCAGTCTGCTTCTTGTTTAGTGGCATACCCAGGGCCAGCACAGCTGCTATAAAGCCGGACAGGATGTATGAGCAAGACTTTGTGAGGAAACACATTTGCAGGAGGCACAATATTATGTACCTCATGAAAGACATGGAGAGCAGAACTCTGCTCTATGCTTATCAAAACTGTGACTACCAGCAGGAAGCTGACCAAAGCTGCTGCTGTGTCAACAAGGCCAAATTACTTTTAAGAAATCGACACAAATCCTCAAGCGTATTTCTCAGGATCTGATTTTGCCTAGAACAGGGATCAGAAGACAAAAGATAACATTTTCTTCCAGTCTTACTGCACAACACCTGAGGACACTGTAAGACTATCATGTGCACAATGCTACCAATGTTCATCATTGCAGCCACCACTGAATCATCAGAGCAGATATCTGAACTCAGATACCTTTTCCCAGGCCTGGCCATTGAATTTGCATGGACAATTTTCTCTTTGTGGAACAGACTTTGCCAACAGTGTTCTTCACCTGCTATGCAAACTCACTGAAGATTTATTTAGTCAATAAATATATCTTATTTTTCAAGTATTAAAAAATGACAGGGCAGGGTCTTGAACTTCAGTCTCTACAACCACGATAAGCATCTCTATTACTACTTACTCCAAGCAGAAGAAAGTAATTTTCTGTTATTTATGAGAGATATCTCTTTAATGGCTAAATATACAAAATATCCCATGCAAAAATTTTTTTCCCCAAGAAAACAGAAAAGTGATTTGTCTGGCAACTCCCAACCAGTTCTCACTGATTTTTTACAATCACACATACAAGCACAGAAAGTGTGAGTTGATGCACGCTATGGGAGATGAGGAATTGAAAAGAACTTCTAATAACACACTTACGTGGACCAGCTAAGGAATGCAATGAATAAAGTGCAGGAAGGATCACCTCTTCTTTCTCTGGAAACTCTTTAAATACTTTCAGTATGATCATATGATCTTTGCTTTCAACAAATTCAGTCAGCTGCTCTTCTGGAACTATATTGAAAAGCAAGAGATGTTTCGAGGAAATAATTAATGAGAAAAGATAATTGTTTTTATCAAGTTTCCTTATATTTATTTTCTATTTTCACAGAAAGTAAGGTACTCTCAATACACATCATCTTCCACAATTATGGCTCCTTCTACTAAAAACTGAGCTACTTTATAAAGACCATTTCCTAGCCTTAACGTAGTGGAGCCCTGACTTTTAAATGCTATCCTGTGAATCAGTATTTTAGAAGAAATCTTTTACCCTTTTTCACAGAACAAACTTCAGATATTCCAAACCAACACAGTATGTCAGTGAGGGAAAAGTTAAGTATATAATGAAAAAAAATTGATGAAATGTAATTTTTCATACTCTGTGATTGTATTAAATTTCTCAATTTTTTGGTAATGGACTTCTTTCTGTAAAGAGTACAGCCATGCTTCAATAATATCTTACCTTAATGGTGTAAGATTTTTCCATACCTGGCCACTATTATTCACACTGACATAACTGCATGGCTGTGCAATGAACCAGATAAGGGAACTGACCCAGGCTGAGAAAGAACACCTTTCAGATTTCATAAGCTGGATCATTTTCTGAATATGGTTCAAGCTAAATCTAGGCAAACATCCACGTAACAATAACTGACAGGGTGGCACAGAGGTAGATAAAACCAGGCAGGAGCAGCCTAGGAACCTGTTACATTAGCACTGCCATCAAGAAGAAGGTATGCCAGAAGAAACATGAAGATCATATAGATACACAATCATCTTTAAGCACTGTCAGGATCAAAAGCAGAACCAAGTACTTCTTAAACTACAAACATCTTGCTTGATCTTAGAACTGTTCACATGTTACTAAAATTTACCAGTCTTTAGATGCACAATCCTGGTTTTGAGAATTAAAATCAAATATCACTACTCTTTATTCCAGTGTTACTGACCAATGTTGAATTCTGTCTTTTCAGTTAAATCTAGAGTCAGAAATAAAGAGACATTTTGATTTTTAAAAAGATGTTATATTTATTGCTCTAATTTAGAAAACTTGTGATATTGTTTGCAAAGTCTGTTTTGTGCCAACTCATTTAACGAAGAGATATAATACAGAAATCAATTTGGAATGCAAAAATTCATTTATTGCATTTAAACACCTGCCACCCCTCTCAAACCATACATTTTTCTAACTTAATAAACTACAAGATATAAATACCTTTCTCAAAAAGTTTGTGTAATGCTTTACATCCGTGTTGCTGGATCTCTTCACTTTCAGGGAAGGTGTGCATGGCATTAAATACCAAGGAAAACACATCCACTTCTTCTTCTAAGAGCAGGAAAGCAATTACATCTGAACAGCAGAAGAGATTACATGTTGCACTGATTAGGTGTCAATTTTAATTGAAGAACCGTACTTAACTATTAAAATCCAGAATTCTTTAATACTGACCTTAAAATTTACCTGTTCAAATGCAGGTTTGTATAACCCACGACAAAGTAATTTCTTACTGCAGTATTTTACAATAGAAATGATGTTCTAAAACTTTACTGCCAAAAAGACAGTTTCCCCTCTCCACTCTTGCTCCCACCTTGCACTGCTTTGGTACTTCTCTGACCCTTCAATGAGCCAGTTCACCTCTCTAAACTGGTAGAAAGCTAACCTAGCAAAACCAACCCTTTTGCAACTGAGAAGTTTCACTAAGAAGTAAAGCTGATGGAAGAAAGAGGGTGGGGATTGCACAGTGAAGAAAACAAGAACGGATTTGAAATGTGTGTGTCCGCTACACTGAACCATGAAATCAGTCCATCAGTATCATTCTCAGCCTCTCAGCCATTTGTGGGCTGAAACTGAACTGAAAAGCCAATCTCACTGTTGCTCTTATGACATGAAAAAAATTCTGAAAAAGTAATAACTCTACAGCATGTGTACGCAAAAAGATTCATATTTGTGACAAATTTCAAGTTTACAGCAGTTACAATAGAAAGCATAATGCCTGCTCCAAGGTTTCAGCTGCAGCCAGACCCTCTTCAATACCTCACAATTAAAAGACTACAGTTTACTCATTAATAGCCAGATTTTGCTACTATCACTGTTATTATTTACTATTGTAATGCAATAGAACAAGAACCCGTATCACATAATATTATATGCTAGCTTGACTAAAATGAGCAGAATCTCTCCCTTAGGTTGTCTCCTTAATTACAACAGAAGATCAAGAATCTCAACACGGGAAGTTCTCAATACCTGGTAAGATTGAGTCTCTCTCTGCATAGCAGAAAAAGAGAAAAGTCAGAGATAATTTACTGTTTTCAAAAGTACTAGCCAGTGTTAAAGGAAGCAAGTCAGAATGTCACCAAATTTGTAGTTTGGTAAGAAAAAGTAAGCTTTTACTTATTTTACTTTACTAGTTAACAGCAAATATTTGTGTCCATGCTAATAACAAGTTGGCAAAAGTAATCGGTCATGTTCTTCATAGCCTTGCAATTTGGAGAATCATACCCAACTGGGTAAAAGAGGTGCAAAACACTACTCTTGTTATTTTGTATACAAGTACAAATGACAAATGATTTCATGGAGTAAAAGAGAGAAAAATCTGGCCTGACATGTCACACACTTTATATCACAGTTCTGTGTTTCAAAGCCTTAGACAAATTAGGAAAGTAAAACACACAATACCTGACATGAGGAGTAGATTTAGTGCTTTTAGTCCTATTACTGCGAGATTTATATTTCCTTTGTGGATTGTAAGCGTTTTAAGAATCTGCCTAAAAATTAAAAACAAAAAAAAGATGGAACATTAACCTCCAAAAATGCTGCATCAGAGCCAGCCACAGCTGACTTGTTAAACAGAGAGAGACAAACAATGCCAAGTACTGCAAAATCCAGGGCATGTATCAAACTGGGCACCTAAAAATCAGCTGATATTTTTAACATATTTTGCTCAAACTACCACCCATGAAACAGTGACCAAAAATCTTTAACACCTCTTCAATAAATGAATTTTTAAAAGCATTGATTTCACACTGAATGAAGCATATCCCAAAAGAGAGGGAAAAAAAGAGATTGCATAATCAAAAACTAAACACAAATAGACTTACACACACACACAAACCATCTAAAGAAACTTTCTTTTTTTCCCACTTTTTGTTATTTTAGAGAACTTGACTCTGCAATTTTAATAAACTTCAAATGTGAGTCTTTGTATATATAATATCTAATAAAAATGGATTGTGCAGTACTTTGTGATACTTCAGTTGATATTCTTGACTTGTCGTGAAAAACATAAACAGCACTTACAGTTTCATCCTAATTTCACTCCCCAGCTCTGGCAATGATGTTGTTTACCGTGTTGAAATCCAACTTTATAAGCTGGAATGAATGTATCACTGTTTTCCCTTCATACTATGATGTTGCTAGTTTATCTCACCTCTGTTGTAGCACCGGTGTTACAGCTACAATGACCAAAGTAGAGGCAAGAGGCAAAATCTGATGGGAGACATAACATTCTTTCCCTTTAGAAAATTCCCTGCATGTACCCTCCCATTTCAAGAATAATCAAGAAGGAGGATGTAAAATTTTCTAAACCTCTTCTCCTGTATGGGAGTTTAATGTAAGAGATTACAAAACATGAAGTCTCTTTAAGCTTGTAAAGAGGATGCAAATACATCAAGGGAATTTCCTTCCTTTCTCTTCACCGTGGCAGCAATCACTTAATTATTTATCACACTCTGTCAAGAACACCTAAATCAATAACAAACTACCATTTGTAAACATGACTGCAATGTGGTCAAGCTGGATCATAGCTGAGACACAAGAAACGGTTTTTCTAGCTTAAGATATTCTCTGAAAATAGTCACGCACACAAAAGGGAAAATCTCTTGCCAAAAAAATGACCTTTTCCTCTCTATCATAACTGTTTCCTGCCTTGCTGCAAACAGCACATATTCATTGTGGTGTTGATTCTCTGCAGTTCTAGTCCAATCCATGAACAGGATACACGAGATAAAATTTAGCTGGCTTGCTCTGCCTTTGGCACTGACAGAAATGCCTTAACCCCACTCCCCCACTAAGTTTCTCCACAGCAAGGAAAATTGTCAGCAGGGATATACAGTTGGCTAAAATATTCATAGTGGGATGGTATTGTGTACAGCAATGTTATCATCAGATCTTCAGTGAAGTTTGAATTTGAAATGGATGCTCTGTTCCACCACACGCACTGTGCAGGCTCTCAAGAGGCTTTGGGAAAGATTAGTCCTTAAAAAGTAATTTTTCTGGGACCTGAGAATGAGCAGCAATATCTCCAGCTTTCAGAACAACTTTGATTAACAACTTTAAATTAACAAGCCTTTAAGCTCCCAAAGAAATTATAATGAGTTTGTACTGCTTCAGCTCTGTTATTTTTTGCTCAGGAAAAACAACTCAAATGGCTTTTGCTTTCCAACAAAAACTGCCAATACATCTTTCAAGGGAGTTCATTCCCCTACCAACCATGTACTCTAGCCACTAGAAAACCAACAAATAAACAAAACCGTACAAAACCAAAATGCATCCTCATGCTATCTTACAGTAGCAACCTCTGCATGGAAGGTATGGTGAAGACTACAGGGCCAGGTTCCCCAGGTTATGAGGCTGCAGCTTGCTGTCCTTACCAGCCCTGAAGGCAGCAATCTGTCCACAAGCGAGAGAGCACCAAACCAACCCCCACTCGTATCGTGGCTACATCCATGATCAGCATTTGTGTTATTGGACAACCACTCGGCTAAACTATGTTGGTTTTCTTCCCATCTAACCACAAATATCCAGAAACCACTTGCTCAGGCTTCCCTTGACAGTTAAAGGATAGAGATAAGCAAGTCCAAACCCACAATTTGCTCCAGGATAACTTATCAAAAAGATGGAACAAGCCATCCCTTCTGAAGGTAATTGTGTCCACTGACTTCACAGGTAGATGAGGTGATCATTTTAAATACTTAATTTTTACACAATAATATTAGATGTGACAAAACCTCCTCTTTATGATTTACACTACTTTAGGCTTGTGGATGTAATTTCTTACATTTGGAAAGAACACACACACCCATCCAGGTAATACATCTGTCAGAAAGGTTGCTTGGTTTTTTTAAAAAGGTTTAAGTGGAATTTCCTATATTTCAATTTGGTCCTATTGCTTCTTATTCTGTTACTGAGTGTCACTAAGAAAAGCCTGGCACAGTCTCCTTTACTTTGTCCATCAAGTACTTATACGCACAGATAAGGTCCCTGCTTGTGTGAGTCTCCCATTCTGAAGGCTGAAGAAACCCAGAAAAAAGAAGCTAATGTAATAACTTTACATAAATGTATTTCAGTGCATATACATGCTGCCACAATAACCAAGCATTCTGGCATACGAAATACTTACTGATGAACACCCAGTACTTCCCAGTCCTTCCCAACATCCTTAGGAACTATGTTCTGTAGAGTACTTGGACAAATTTCTATTAATTTACAAAGAAGTGACCAGCCCATCTGCAAAACAAAAATGTAGCTATTTTAGCATAGATATGCTGCTTGGAACTTCAATGTTGTCTTCTAATATTCTTGGCTTTTGGAAGGCAGCTGTTCTAAAAAGTTACCTAGCTAAATCAGTAAGGGAAAATTAACTAACACAAACCAAGACAAATGGCGTGAAAAGTTAAAAGATGGAGGTAAAACAGATATACTGATGATTCTGAATGCATTACTTGTAGAAACACATCAGTCTCAATCTGCTTCAACACTGCCTGAGGATAAAGGGCACACAGTTAAATGGGATGCTGACAGACAGAAAAATATGACAGGATCCATAGCATAACATCATGGGTCAGGGAAGACCACTGCAGTATTACAAACCCAGATTTATTAAAGAATGCCTGTTTCCATAAGAACTTGCCATTTAATTGCAAATTATAAGGAAAAAGCATAAGTTTTTAAAGGTGTTCGATGCTTTAAGTAGGGATGAGATACATAAACAATACCACATATTTCATATTCTTGCTATCAATCCTCAATACTGCATGCTTTCAAAATGCAATGATGGCAGTGGCAGTATTGAGATCAGAAGGAATGAAATAAAACTAAACCAAATATATTTGTTCTTAATAACTACGTGCTTCATCCTATGCAAAGTCTTTGACTTTCAAACATCTATAAATGATGCCAAACCTAAACATGTTCCTCTTTGATTTTCCATATTGAAGAAATCTGCTGTCTTATGAATGCCTCCAGGCTGATAGGATGGCATGGGCTGCAGTGAGGACACAGTAAGCAAAATCTGTACAAATAATTAACTGATGAGCAAGAAACCCCCTCTGTATTGAAAGAGAAGTAGTGAACTATGAAATGTCAAAAGTCAAGATGAAACAGATTTTAGAAAAAGGAATTCTAACAAGGCACAAAAGCTTCCTTGACCATATAAATGAATTAAAAAAAAGGTGGAAGAAGGCCTGTGTATTTTAAGAATAGGGTCAAAGTAGAAGAAAAGTATGGTGCAAAAACTATATGTATAACTGGATCAGTTTTCCACAGAAGAGTTATGTAAAGCAACGGGGTCAAGATGGGACAGCCAACAACAGGAATGCAAATGGTTACCTCTAAAGAGTTTAACAGCAAAGTTCACAGAAAGTGCATGACTCCTAACCCTGCAATCAGTAAGACTAGAGACACAGAATTACAGGTCTGGTAGTGTAGTCACCCATAGGAACAGCAAAGCCTTCAATCTAGACAGCTGACAGCTTTAGAGTATGAAAAAGCTGATGCAGCTTCCTGGGAACTGGAATTCTGCTTTTGTCTTTCCTGTACTTGGTTACATGGGCTATGTTCACATTATTCTGCAGCAGTTTTGTTTCTGTTTCAGTATAGATTTGCAGAGCCAAATTACAGCCTTAATGTCTGCAGATTGATCTTGACCGCGAGCCAATTTCCATGCTCTTCGCTGCCTCAGAAAGCAAGCTGGCTTGCTCTGCATGAGACCACAAATCATTTACTATGGGTATTCAGGAAGATTAAGCTGGTCCGTGTAACTGAGTCCTGACTAAATGCAGGTACAATGAATAGTCTTAATAGCCATCAGTCCTCCCCAAGATGAGGATATGTAATTACCTGATTTTCCATATTCCAAGCAAAACAGAGTCAATCAGTGACACTCAATCAGGTACAAATCTCAGACGCATTTTAGAGGTAACTATTTATTCATAAACTGTACTTCTTAGAAAAGATTTTATTTTAGAAGTCCCACTTTTGGCCATCCTAACTGTTCTTACAAAATACAGAATCTGATGAAAACTTGCTTAATGACTTTAGAAGATTCCTTTTTGTATTAAAACTGTTTCTGATGAAATTTATATTCCCATTGAACATTTTTATTTGGATTGTTAGGATTCACAAGTATTGGCAAACAATTACAAAAACTGTGGATCCAGAGAAGAACAATGGAAACATCTGCCCTGCTGATATGTAGTCTATTTTTAAATGTTAAAGTCACAGCGTCAGATAACAGAGGGCTTATTAGCTGTTTAATAATTATGTAAGAAAATAAGGGTCTTTTAAATAATAGAAATTCTAAAGGTTACAGGGATGGGAAAAAGTAAACAAAGGTGTTCTTACAAACACTTAAAACAGGTCCCTATACACAGAAACAGTTGGTGGCAGCACTGAAACTCCTGTTATTTTTAAATCAAACCCTTTCCGTTTCTAGCATGCAATGAATTGATACTACATTAGGTCACCCCTTCTATGTGAGACGATAAAGCTCTGCTGACTGCTCTTTACTCAAGTGTACTCATATTTTGCTCTAGAGTTTCTAAGCTGCTCCAGTCATTGCCAGAGTAACTGCAGAAAACCACCATATTTACTTAAAGATGTCTACTTTACTTTCAAGCACCACTGGCTTTCCAGACTGTTACCTTCCTACTTCTGAAGAAGTTGCAGGGTTTATGACTGCAGTCTGACTTGCACTAGTACTTGCAATATTGAACTACTGTGCAAACATACTTTGTACAAATCAGTGGAACAGCAGCACAACATGCTGCTTTGTAACCAGCGAAGAAGAGTAGATAAAGAAAAATCTCACCTCAGGTGTGTATCTTACTGTCTTTATTCTCTTATGTGAGTCAATTTTTTTACAATGCCAAAAGCAAGAGAGGCTGATGAATTCATTTATTCAATGAAAATTCATTAGTAGTGAAAAGAGACTTCACTGTAATCAGGACCTCATTACTTCATCACTGCTGTAAAGTGAGAATTGTGTATTCACAAAGGCTGTAAACAAAAAGCAGTGAATGAAGCAAGAAGACAGAGCTCTACTAACATATTGTGAATGTTTGTAAATATCAGAACTGAATGTGAAGAACAAGTTGCCTAAGACATTTTATGAGGAACACGATCTGAGCTTTGCACTGGCTATGAATTTCATACTCCAATAAAATACAGTAATGCAAAGCAGCTCCAGTTTCTAAACTGAAACAGTGTTTGACTGCAAATGTAGGCACATAGAAGATTAAAATAAATTTTAAAGTTCTGCATTAATTTAGAATGAGGTACTTCAACACACTTAAAGTGAAAATTAAACAATCACTGTCTTGCTTATGCAATTCTGAGAGTTTTGTGCTGTCATTTCACACCTACTTCTTGTTGTGGTTGGATTTCATATGTTTTACTTCCAAGTCTAAAATTCTGAGCAGAGGTTTTGTAAATTGTTATATATATGGAATACGCTTTATCTTGAAAATAACTGCTGGTTCATTTTTTCTGTATTTCTTAACAACCTGGCAACTGAATAGTAAAATAAATAAAAGCTTCAGATACTGCACAAATACTTAGTCCTAAAAGAAACCCTCAAAAAACTGTTATTCCAGATTAATCACTACACAAACACAATTCCATATTTCAATCTGAATTTTGAGCTTTTGACCTCTAGCTGAGGTCTATTAGATAAAAAACCCCCACCACAAAACCCCTTAAAATACACCATTGTTTAAGAGGCATTTGCAATATAATTAATGTTTTGCCTTCTAGCTGAATTGAAAAAAACAAAACACGTCAAAAAATGTTACCATACAAATGGGCTTAATAATAAAAAAACCGAGTTGCAAATAAGTCTGGAGTTTATAAACATCGTCTAAGCATATCATAGTCAGAAATTTAATATATGCCTGCCAGGAAGGAGCTGTTTTGTATGACAAGTCTGGCAGCTGTACCATAGGTACAACATCAAATTGTGCAAGTGCCACACCTAACCCAAATGGGCCAATGCTAAGTTACAGGAGCAGGCAGGCAGAACCTTAAACTGCAGAACCTGCTCTTAGCTAAAAGATTCCCCCTCCCTTTAAAAAACTGTTCTAGTACAACTATTTGGGATAAGGCTGCATATGTATGAATTCATATCGTAAAATTCTGCATTTCGGAAGTCGGTCCAACCACGGCAAAATTCAACATTGACACGGCAAAGCTATATTAGATAACACTACTGGTAATTCAGAACCCTACATCACATGGCACATCACATTGCTTCAGTTTTATTTTCTACTTCGCCTCCTTTTGCCGCTTAAACCGGGACGCCTGGTCCCTTTAAATGACAGCGCCCTTCTACAGATCACAGAACTCCGCGAAGCGGGCCGGGAGGGAGCAAGTTAAGGGGAAAACAACAGGCGGAACATCAGCGCTCACCCCGGGAAGGGGCTGCGGCCCCCGGCCCCCCACCCGGCCCGGCCCGGCCTGGCCCTGACCTGCTGCACGGCCGCCGCTCCCGGGTACAGATCCAGCACCAGCAGCACGGGCACATGGACGCTTTGGCCGCCGAAGAGCCGGGGGGCTGTGGGGGGGACAGACACAGACAGAGTTAGCGACCGGCGGCACTCGGCAGGGCAGGGCAGGGCAGGGCGCTCACCGCTCTGCCGGGTCGCCAGCTCCAGCAGGTCGCTCAGGGTCTGCACCAGCGTCTCCAGCCGCTTCCTCTCCTGCACGTTTTGGAGCCGGACCACCAGCTTCGTCAGGGCTTGTTCCTCCCCCTCCTCGGGGCCGCCGCTGGCCATGGCCGCCCCGCTGCCCTCACCCCATCCGCCGGGCTGCGGGGACGCGGGGCTGGGCCGGGCTGGGCTGGGCGGTGCGGGCCCGGCTGGCCGAGCTGGGCGGTGCGGGCCGAGCCGGGTCGGCCGGGCTAGGCTGAGCCGGGCTGGGCTGGGCGGTGCGGGCCTGGGCTGGGCGGTGCGGTGCGAGCTGTCCCGTCACCCGTCCGGCCCGAGCCGCCCCCTCCACCGCCCCCCGCTCCTCCCACGGCGCTGCCGCTCCATGGACACGGCGGCGTCCCCGCGGCCCCGGGCACCGCCCGGAGGGGAGGGGAGAGCAAAGCTGAGGGGAACTGAGGAGAACAGACCCGTGGGCAGCGCCCCGCCCTCCCTGACTGACGACACAGCGGCCCAATACAGCGGCCGAGCCGGGCCCTGGGTCCGCCCAGCACTGCAGATACCCTATAAAAGTGTCCGGATTGCTGGCGGGATGGTTGGGTGAGGTTTGAGGGGTTGCTGTTTGGGTTTGAGATGGTTCTTTCCCTCGTGTGCGTGTGTTGTATCACATATGGTGGATGTGTCCTTCCTGAAGGCTGCACAGGAGCTGCTGGAAGGCAGGAATGAGGGCGTGTGACAGGAGCAATACCCGGCCTTCTGCACACACCAAGGTCAGTGCAGAGGGCCCGGGAGGAAGCGCTCCAGGCGGTAGAGCAGAGATTCCCCCTGCAGCCCATGGTGAGGCAGGCTGTGTCCCCTTGCAGCCCATAGAGAACCCATGGTGAGGCAGGCTGTGTCCCCTTGCAGCCCATAGAGAACCCATGGTGAGGCAGGCTGTGTCCCCTTGCAGCCCACAGAGAACCCATGGTGAGGCAGGCTGTGCCCCTGCAGCCCATGGAGAACCCCATGCCAGAGCAGGTGGATTCCTGACAAAGGCTGTGATGCCACGAGAAGCCCATGCTGGAGCAGGTTTGCTGGCAGGACTTGTGACCCCACTGGGTACCCAGGCTGGAGCAGTCTGTTCCTGAAGGACTGCACCCTGTGGAAGAGAGTGGAGTTGAGCCATGGAAGAAGGGAGGGGTAAGTGAATGGTTTTTTAAGATTTCATTTTAATTTCTCATTACCCTGCTCTAATTTGTTTGGCAATAAATTGATTTACCCAAGTTGGGTTTGTTTTGCCTGTGATGGTGACTGTTGTGTGATCTCTCCCTGTCCTTATCTTGACCCATGGGCCTTTTTTTATGCTTTCTCTATCCTGTCCAGCTGAGGAAGGGACCTGGTGGTAACCTGGAGTCCAGCCAGGAGCAGTCCACCACAGTCCTTTTTGGTTCCTACCACATTTCTCCTGCCTGAAGCAACAGATGCCTGAAATCTTCACTGTGTATCTTTTACTTACCTTTATAATAAATGTTGTGTAGTTGCAGTCTCCTAGCTTCTTCCGTCATCCTGTAGACAGATGGAATGCTGTCTTGGATCATTTGCAGGTCCTCGAGTAAATAATTTGTTGCAATTGTAGATACCTGACCTAGCCAATTCAAGGCCTGAGTTAATGTTTCCTCCTCTTTCCATGTGAGTTGGTAAAGAACAAAAGATTGTGCTGGTGTTTCTGAGGTGTCTGAATAAATAAAGGAAGCAGCTTCTTGAGATCAGGAATCTCAAGCCCCAGACTGGTAATATGTCTCCCAAGCTTCATTCCTCTGCAGGTGGTAGTTCCTTGGAGAACTGGTTGGAGAGGGTGCCAAATTCTGCGAAGTCTCTATGAATATGGGAGGGACTGACAAAAGTCTTCTGCAGTGTATGAATTAGTTAGAACACAGGAGAATGGAAAGAACAAGGTAGTATTGCTAAGCTGCTATATTGTACAGTTTTCTTGGATTTTCCTGGGAAAATCTGGTGAAGATATCATTAACACCTGTAGAAGTGATTAGGAGTTAAGATTGGGTGGTGTTGTCTTGATGTCTGGCAGAAGGGTTGAGCTCTGATAGTAAAGTGCCTGAATGTCTTTCTTATCAGAACACAGGGAAAGGGCAAAGAATTTTACCTCTGGAGGACCTCTTTAATATTTTTCTGCTCTGGAAGTTTCATATATTTCTACACTCTTTCTAATGCTCCATCAGTGAGTGTGAATGTCCTGCCTAGCTGTGAAGACCACAACAAAAGGCCACTCCATCTTTAACTGGTTTAAACAATTTGTTCTCTTTCTCTCTGTTGGGGTTCAGTGTGTTTATTCCATGTCTTCTGTTCTCTATCAGCTGTAGCTTGATGTGTTGTTTTATGCACATGGTTTGAAAAGACTGTACCCCACAACACATTCTTAGGTCTTTTTTGGATGGGTGCTCTCTACAATTCTTAGTGTTGAGTCTTCCTCTGCTTGGAAATCCTCTGACGAGGAATCACTTGCCCTAAACAGAGGATCTTTTTCTCAGGATAATGATATTCTGTGTATTTGTAGATTCACACTGAGCTTACAAGGTAGGTAACTCCTAACAGCTTTTGTGATGCTGTAAAGCAAGCTATTTTCTGTAAAGACTGGGAATTATAACCATCCTTTAAAAGTGCTTTTGATGTTAGTAGTAAAACTTTGAAGATATAGACCTTCCATTGGCTAGTTACACAAGCCTTAGGATTGTGATCCTATATCACTGGGTTTGATAGAAGAGTTTGAATCCTTTCCCTCTGTGTTTGTGAACCAGTGTTTTCCTAGGAAATCTGAGAGGTGTTTCTCATACCTGTTCCTATGAAGTACTTTTTGGAACTGGAATGTTAGCAAAGGCTAGAGTGGTGGATCTGTTTTCTGTGCGGTGGAATCCACTGCTGATGGCTTCTAACTGGCAAAGAGTTTGTGGTGATATTGGATCTTCTTTATTTAAGCTTCAGTCTTAAGAGTAACTGACTCAATTTCAGGTGAGGAGTAACAATTTTGTCTGCATGCAGGATTAGTTCAACTAGTTGGCAACCAGCCTCTTGTGTCTAAGAACAGAGGATACAAAACGGAGTTGATGGCTTCACCAAATTAGTAAACCTTATCCCCTGGTTGGTTATGCTGCTTTTTGATATGTTGAATTATCAGTGGATGTGCTTTTCAGTTTTCAGAGTGGTTGGCTGCACTTACATAGTTTCTCTGATTATTAATAGCATTCTTAGCCAAAGATGTAACCAGGCAGGTACAATCTGTGTTCAGTTGCATCCTTGGTGAGTTGGGGCCTCCTGAAGCTAGTAGGTGCCCTGCAGTTTTGACTCAGTGTACAAGCAAGAGAAATTCTGCTGGCCTCTGCCCTTTTACAGCTTCTAGGGTTGCCAGGCTGAGTCACTCCTGGAAGGTGACTGGGTTGTGAGGCCACATTCTTGGGGACAGCCATGTTCAACAAATCTGTCTCAGGCTGCGGGACTGCATTTCCCAGCTGGTGGTTTTGAACACCACTCTTTCTACTCTGACTCACCACAGCTTTCATTGTACTGGGTCACCTCCTCTACCTTATTGGACTCATTGCCTCTGGCTCTTTGAGTCTGGGACTCCAGGAATGGGGATGGGAGTAATCACAGTGATAGTGCATCTGGTGAGGTCTTATTTACATGGAATCCAGGATTTTGTCAGGCAGGTCTCTCTCTTCTTGTCACTGTATTGATATGGGACTGAAAGGCTAATCCAGTTTGAAGTGGGGGCCATGTAACATACTGAGGTGCAGCTGGCCGGTGAATGAAAAAAGATTAAGCACTGCATATGTAAATCCTTCCAAATATAATGGAAGAAACCAAGAAATACTCATCCAACAAAAAACAGACACCAAGTAATTTCCTGTAAAAAGCAACTAGCCATTTCTCTATTCCTTTTGTGGATGAAGCCAAAACTGAAACAGTCAAGGAAGACTAGGTTGGTGGAGGAATTGCTTTTTGCATGTGAGCTTGAATTTAATTTTTCTTGTAAAATGGGCTGTCATGGACCAAACTGTAACTGTTTGTGTTGGGGCCATACTTCTGGACTGCTTAAGTCTTAAGATGTTCAGTGTATAACATGGGGAAGTACTGCTCTGCTTTCTGTTCTTCCTCATTCTCTGTGTTTGTGTGACAGGAAACAATTGGCCCTGAGAGCTCAGCCCCTAAATCAGGCTCAAGAAATGTCAGCTCACTTCTAGTAAGTCTTGCCCTTCTTCAGGGCCTGTGTTCCTCTGGTCCTGTTCTTTGCCCATGACTTCAACCTGCTTGTGATGCTGTGTCATGTCTGTATCTTCTGAGAGCCTGATGCTGCACGTACTCCTCAGCCAGTGGAGCTTTTGATGCTTAACAGGGAACCATTTCTGCCTTGTGTTGAACAGAGAAGCACCATGTACACAGATAAAGTAGCTGATTTTAGCCATCCTTTTTATGTAGCTGTTTTGGAGGCCCCTCTCTGTTGCTTTGCTCTCCTCTTTCTCTAGAGAGAGAGAACTGTAGGGAATGGGAGCACCAAGAAGTATTAGTTGCACTTATTCTAACTTATCTGTTGCTCTGTGTGTGTGGGTGGTCATGGCTGCAACTTCTTGAGTCTGTCACGTAGCTTCCCCCAGGATCTTTGGGCCTGTCTAGGCAGAGCATCATGTAACCTGTACTCTGTGTATTGGTTTTCATTATAGATTGACTTGTGAATACACCTCCTTGCAATGGCTCAAAGACTTTGTGATTTGCTGGATCTAACATTTCATAGGAGTCAGCAGAAGCAATGATAGCAGCTGTGTACCCTAAGTCTTGAAAGATGGAGTTGATAACTGAATGAATTTGAGTTATCTTGCAGTATCTATAAATATATAGTATTATATATAAATAAATATGTAGTATACCAGGAAAACATAAAATTCAAAGAAGGCTAAAAGAAAGTTGCGTCACTAAGGCTGCAGAATTGTTTCTCTAAAATGGAAGTTATCTGCCTGGTGTGGAATATAGTAGTACTTTTCCCCCATCATGCTGATGTATAAAGCTTGTGGAAGTGGTACAATAAATACAGAATATGAATTCTGGACTAAGACTAGCAAAGCTAGCTTTTATTTGAGTGTAAAATCAGACTTCAGAATAGAGTTAAAAATCTAATCTAAACCCTCCTTTTCATGAATAAATATTCAGCACACTCTGATACTTCACATCTAGGGACACCTGTACTTGAACTGCTTTGTCACTTGGTTTAGTGGCTTTAGCATTTTGTTATAGCTTGTGTCATATAGCTAGTGTGAGGATTACTGACTTTAAGCAAACATTCCAGTGAGTTTTGGCATTCTTAGCAGTTATGCTTTGGTGTGACCTGAATTTTGTGCAGTGTTAAAAGAAAAAAAGAAAAGAAAACCAAATCTTAGTCTAAAACATTTTTTAGGACTTACACAAATGACAAGGTTTTGGTTTAACTTGTTGCTCAGGAAATGCTAATTAATCTTTAATTAGTTCAATTTTTTCCTAGAAAACCAAGTAGCTGGTTTTGGACACATTGAAACCACCTTCAAGAATATTCTAATTTGTGCTGAGACCTATAGAGTTCACTGGCTATTCAGAGGGACATGCAGATGATTTCGGTTTGCTGTTTCATCTGGGTTGTGTCACTCATAGTCTGCAGTTGTGTGGACAAATGTGTGGTTCCTGGCCACAGTGATGTGTTAGGAAGGTGTGGTTAGATTTACAGCAGTTCATGATGCCTTTGGAGGACTGGAGCAAGCTGTAGTGTTGCTGCACCTCTGATGTGGTTGGATGCAAAGTGCTTGTTGGGATTGTGACTTATGTGCATCATCTCATCCTCAGAGCTGCTGCCTTTCACAGGAGACTGATCAATGTGCCCTCAGCAGGCACTCTGTGGAACTGATGTGCACCTTACAACAACCTGGTAGAGATGCCCAAGGAATTGGAAATGAGCTCCCCTGAAGAGAACAATGTGTTTCCTAAGGTCAGTCTGATAGCTGAACAAAAATATTAAACATCTACATTGAAGATAAAATGGTGGCAAGAATCACCTGTGTATTTTGTTCACTGTGTCAGTGTGTTTTGGGGTGTGGCTTAGGCATGGATGGTGGCAGTGTCTTAAGTATTAACATAGCATCTCCCTTAGAAAAGCAGCAAGGAATTTTCTTACCATGATGGTATGTTTATTGGCCTCATACTTTTGAGTCTTGTGACAGAGTAGAGTGTAGATCAAAAAAACCTCCATGAATGCTAGCAAATATGAAAATATATAAAGACTTCTGCATTCAATCTTGAATCTACAAGCATATACGTATTATTCTGGATTGTAACAGTATTCCTTGTTATCAGATGGTTGTAAACATTGAAATAGTTTTTGGGGGACTTTTTTGCATAAGTTTCTGTAGCTTAGTACCCACCCATGCCCAGAAGTGACTCTGATTCTTTTCTGATCACCTATCACTTTTTCCAACAGTGTGGACTGTGTTTTTGCCTCACAACAGCTCCTGCGGGACATTCTTGTTTCTCAGCATGTGACCTATTTTCATTTGCTTAAGCATAGCTGTTACTGTAGCCCTAACTGAAAGTCAAGGTATGTGATATGAATGAAAAGGAAACAGTGGCTTCACAATATCCTAGTGGGGGAGTAGGGCTCATTGCCTTACAGTACAAGCGTACAGCAGAGTTAAAGGAACACAGGATACTCCACAAAATTCCCAGAGCTGAAGATTTGTGCTTTGTTTTTCCTGTCTTGCTCAAGGGTTTTTGTTCTTTTATCTGAAGCATTTCTTGTTGGCCACAGGCTATAATTCCAGATCATCCAGTCTTCTAGCTTGATAGAACAATTTCTATGGCCTCATCATCCAATGCATAATGCATATTGTTGTACTTCCTTGAAATTAGCATAATGTTACACATGAATGAAGGAGGCATTGACCCATACAGAAACTTCCTAAGTGATTGCAACGATAGATTTATGTCTATTTAGTGGAATTTTCTTTTGTGTCCATGTAGTAGTTGGTTCGCGTAGGAATTCAGAAAACCTGCAAATAGTTCACTGGTGCTGCCTGCACACGGGAGCATGGGGATAGGGAGGATGAGGGACTGCAAGCCATGGGACCATCTATTTCCTGGTTTAAACTGTGCCTCTTACTGTTCTCAGTTGTAGGAGCAGACAGGGACAGTGTCCTCTGCTCAGCATATGCACAAACACTAGCCTACTAATCTTGCAAACACATTCATAGAATGGACCTTGATAGCATTTTACCTTGACTTAGTATTTTCAGGAGTTGTGCATGATCTTGGTCCTTTTCCATCAGACCCAGATGGATTTATAGTTCCCGTATTTTCTTATAGTATTCCTCAGGAGAGGAGAGGTAGTGTTGATGAAACTGTCTGCCTACTACTTATATGCTTACAAGTAGGTGACTAGTTGGACATCTGCAATAACCTGCCTATATGGTGAATTGACCCTTTCTGAAGCTGACTCATATATGATATGGATTTAGCCTCACACTTTTGGTTCTGACTGTACTTATGCAAGTGGGAGTCCCAATAAATTTTAATCAAAGTGATACTGTTTTACTTCCTTTTATCCTATAAAGGATTGCCATGATGAGCTGCTCTTCAGTCTTTTGGGAGCTATGCAGTCTTATTCCTAGGTAGCCAATTCCATTCTTCCTTGACCTTTGGTTTTCTTGTGTTTTGCCTTCTGTGAAGAGACAGCAGCTTTAACCATCTGCAATTTCTTTCTCATGAGACTGAAAGCTGGGTTTAACTACTGAGAATGCAATATTAAAGTTTTATTAATCTTACTGGAGACTGCCACTGGGTGTCCATTGAGCATTAGCTGCACTTAACATTCATGAGGAATTTTTCCTAGACTAAGCTTGTTTTTCCCCTAGAAAGTCATGCATATATTAGACTGGCAGACCCAAACAAAACTGAGGGGTTTCAGTGTCTCGTTCTCAGCTGGTGGCTTGCTCATAAGAAAGAATATTCCTATTACACACTGTTTGTGAGCAATACAAAATTGGTTGAAGCATAGCAAAATGACCTCTCATATATTTTGGGAGTTATAGGTTAGGAATAAGCAAGAATTATCTTGGAGTCCCAAATGGTAAAATGCAGTGCCAAAAATACCAAGTCTTCTGCTTGTGGTGTCCAGAAGCAAAGTGTTGTAAGGACATGAGGGTAAGAAGTTTTTGTCTGCATAATGCAAATAATTTGCTTTTGTTTGTTTTTACTCCTGCTCTTTACAAATGTGGTTAAAGAGGCTCTTTATCTTCTGCTGATTGCATATGTCTGCTTTCACATAATCTATTTATTTTTAGTTAATCAAGCAGTTTTGCATTTCTCATTAATAAGTGGTAGTAAAATCTACAGTGCACATGACTGTAGTGGATGGACAAAATTCCAGGTTAGATTGTCTTTTTGAAACCAGCTTGTGATAAGATTTTCATCTTTTGTTTCACATCATCTTGGAATACACAGAACAGAACTTCTGTGTGCAGTTGTCAGCAGGTTGCTTCTGCCTTTGTCCAGGCAGGACTGGGAGGTGGTGCTGATGAGAAACAGATTGTCCTTCTGTTGCTGATCTTCAATCTAAATTTGATAGTTTGAGTGAAATCTATGGGGCAGTCAGCAAAGTAAATACTGACATGTTCAACAGATCTGTGACTACTGTGACTTGACCTCTTGTGACAGTTGAACTGTTACTTTTACTTCTGTTTTTTTTTTTTAAGTTTGCATAACCTCAAAGAAAAAAGAAAATTATTATGAACAGCATATCACAACCTGAAGGTTTACCTGTTCTGCAGGTGTGCAGGGATCATGACTGTGGCTCTGTAGGATTCCATAATGCATGAGGACATGGAGGCTCTAATCAGCTGAATTTGTCTATTTCATTACAGATTACCACAAATACCACAAAAATCATCAGTAGCAAGTATACCTAGGGTTAATAAACTGAATATAAATATCAAAATATTACAAATTACTGTCAGCAATCAATAATACAGCAAGAATCAATAGTATGGCAGAAATCAATTGTATAGCAACAGCCAAACAGATATATACTATTGCAGGTTACCACAAAATTATCACTAGCAAAGCAATATAATAGCATGTATACTTATGGTAGATTACTTATATATATATACATGGTACTAAGTGCACTAAAGATACCACCTGAGATGGGTGACCAAACTGATTCCAGAGAGGGACCCAACCATTTCGGACGTGAGAGAGCAAACTGAACTGACTGCAGAGGTGGGCCTAGAGGCTAACCAATAAAATAATAATCTGCTGCGAAGTTGATCTGCATAATGGGGTCTGGAGTCAGTCAGGTGTCCCTTGTGATGGTTCAAGATCTCCTGGAAAGCTTTTGTGGAGAGTTCAGCCTGTTTAGGAAAACAAAAGTATAGTCAGCACTGGAAGTTCTCAGGGAAAAGCCCTACTTTGGATAAAAATTAAGTTTTCCTTGTAGAATAGACACATTAGAGGATGTAGGACAGCACTGCTCTGACCAGCCAATAGATGCAATAGGAGCAAAGCAAAGCCTCATGTTACAACTGGAGTGGGATGAAGGGAACTGTCAAGGGAAGGGTTGGGCTGCCAACAGCTTTACTCCTCTGAGAACACCGAGTAAAGCTCTGGCCGTGCCCATCTTTAGGGTTAGGAGAAAGGTAAATCCTAGAGCTTCTGTGGGGGTAAAGCTGCAAAGGGGACCCTGCAGGAAGGGGCAAGCTTCCAGAAGACACACCAGAAGCCCTACAAGAACTATTTTTGTCTGGATTATGCCCATGTCTGGCAATGAGGCTCATCCCATTCCTAGGATTAGGTTTGGAAATGAAATCCAGTTTGGAGCTCTAGGTTGATTTGGATTGTGAAGAGACTCTTTTTGCCTTCTGTTCTCAGTCATCTCTGATGTCTCTTCTGAAAATAATTTTCTTGTCTTGGGCCTTTCTTCCCCACTTGGCTACATCCCTTATCATATTTGGAATAAAATTCCACTTCGTGTTTTAATTTAGTCTGTCCTTGGTATTAGCCATCTCTGACTGGCTGTTGTTATCAATTGTGTAGCAATTCCCTGATTTCTTCATTCTTGCTGGCTTTGGTGTTGACACTGATTTGAATGTTCTATGATGCTTATAGGGTGAGATATCAGGATGCAGAGAGACTCTGGGTCAGCTTTGAAAGGACTATGTTGCAATATGATACAAGCGTATTTCAGAACCGAAACTTCATCTTTTTGACAGGAGAGGGAGGCTGTGTGCAAGGAAAGACTGTAGGCTGTTGTTTCTGCATTGCTGGAAAGGAAGGTTTTTCTGGAACAGTTATTTTCCCTGGACCATTGCTGGTTCTGTTGGGCTTTTGGCAGGGGGGACTATTTTTAGATTTTATTTCTGTTTGGTTTTGGAGGGGTGGGTGGGAATGAATTTGAGTTTTCTTGTGGGGGGAGTTCTCTGTGTGGTCTTTTTTTTTTTTTTTGATTTTTTTTTTTGTTTGGTTGGGGTTTTTTAGGTTTTGCTTTTCTTGTTGTTTTTTACCTCTTCCTGCTCTCCCATTATTTTGTTTGCAGTGCTTTACATCACCTGGTGAGACTTCAGAGGCTCTGTTAGGTATTGCCTGGGGACTCTTCTTTGCAAACAATGCCAGTCAGGTCCATTTTTCCACATTCAGTTTTGTGTCATTGTATTTCCCCTAGAGAGGAGAATGAAAATTTAATTACAAGAGACTTCATAACCACATTTTTTGTTTTTGAAATCTGCTTTGAAGAGCCCATGCATATTTATGGCTGAAGGCATAATACTCTGAATAAATTTTTCTTTTTCCTGTATTACATCCCCATTCTGTCTGTTTTAACCCTGCGGTTGGAGAGTGGGTGGTATTAATTTGAATGACAGAAAGTGCTCAAGCAGAGCCTGTTCAGAACTGATATGACAGTTACTTGATTCTCTCCTGGACAAAATGCTCATAAATGGTCTGCCTGTTTTATCTGGTATCCAGCAGGGGCTCTGTGGTGTTAATGGATTCATTACTTCAGAAAACAGTGGCAGAGCAGGTATTCTACCTTGACCTTTTCAGCTCAAGTTTTCGCTGTCAGGGCTTTAAATTTTAAAAAGATGAAGTACTGTCCATAAGCCTGAGCTTGTTTACTTCTCTCTGTATGTGAAGGTGCATCTTCACAGCCCCCAAATGGATGGACTAAGACAGGCATCACTTTGCTGGGTAGAAAACTGGATGGATGGCTGGGCCCAGAGAGTGGGGGCGAATGGTGCTGCATCTGGCTGGTGGCTGGTCACTAGTGAGGCTTACCAGGGCTCAGTATTGGGGCCAGTCCTGTTTAATACCTTTATCAATGATCTGGATGAGGAGGTTGAGTGCACCCTCAGTCAGTTTGCACCAAAGTGGCACCAAGGTGGGAGTGTTGGTCTGCTGGATGACAGGAAGGCTCTGCAGAGGAAGCTGGACAGGCTGGACAGCATCTATGGGTCAAAGCCAATTGTGTGAGATTCCACAAGGTCAAGTGCCAGGTCCCGCCCTTGGGTCTCAACAGCCCCATGGAATGCTACAGGCTTGGAGCAGAGGGGCTGGAAAGCTGTCCAGTGGGAAAGAGCCCGGGTGTGCTGGTCATGAGCCAGCAGTGTGTCCAGGTGGCCAAGGCAGCCAATGGCATCCGGGCTTGTATCAGAAACAGTGTGGCAGCAGAACCAGGACAGTGATCATCTCCCTGTACTTGGCACTAGTGAGGCCACACCTCGAATCCTGTGCTCAGTTCTGGGTCACTCACAAGAAAGACATTGAAGTGCTGGAGAGTGTCCAGAGATGGTGAAGGGTCTAGAGCACAAGCCTGAGGAGGAGCAGCTGAGGGAACTGGGGATGTTTAGCCTGAAGAAAATGAGGCTTGGGGTGGGTCTTACTGCTCTCTACAATTACCTGACAGGAGGTTGTATTAAGCTGGGGGCGTCAATGTCTTCTCCCAGGTGACAAGCAAGAGGACAAGAGGAAATGCTCTCAAATTGTGCAAGGAGAGGTTTTTTAAGAAAAATTTCTTCACTGAAAAGTTTGTCAAGCCTTGGAACAGGCTGCGCAGGGAAGTGGTGGAGTCACTATTCCTGGAGGTCTTTAAAAGACATGTAGATGTGTCCTTTAGGGACATGGTTTAGTGATGGCCTTGGCAGGTCTGGGTTAATGATTGAATTCGATGGTTTTAAAGAATTTTTCCAATTGAAATGATTATATGATTCTGTGAAATGTACCTTTGTGAAAGCAGGTGCGCTACCCGAGTTTCAAAAAGGTCTTAGATATTTGACGTGCTTTTCTGAAATTGTCATTGGGTAGGTTCTTTAAAGTCAGCTTGAGTGTTATAAATGTACATATGTTATATAAATATGCGTGAATATTTCCATTATATAGTTAAAAGATTAAAGTATAACAAAAGTGAGATTTTATTTAAAGAAATTTGTATATCTAATATCTTAAATTGGGCTGACACCTAGTGGTGGGTCTACTTCTAATACAGTAGTATAAAGTGTGGATCCTTTAGTTGTATGGATCCTCTAAGTTAAACTAAGGTTGCTTGAAACTATGTTCTTCTTGGGGGAGGCCAGAGAAGACCTGGATTCGCTCAAGAGAAAGGCTGTTCCTGGAGTTCCTGCCCTTTCATCTTGCCTGAAATTCATCTTTCTTCTGCCCAATTTTCCTCTCTCATCATCCTTTGGGGTGCACTGCTTTGACATAGGTCTGTATGTTAACAAAGCAGATGAGTATTTCAAAGCCAGAGTAAGTTTTCCTGTTCTTTCCTGCTGAATAGCTGATGATGCAGTTTGTGGTTCTAAATTAGAAACTGAAGATTATGTTCAGGATATTTTCTGCCAGTATTCAGCTGATTAAACAGCTTCTGTTAAAGGGACAAAACTTTCACTTCATAGAATCATAGAACGGTTTGGGTTGGAAAGAACCTTAAAGGTCATCTAATTCCAACCCCACTGACCATGGGCAGGGACACCTTCCACTAGACCAGGTTGCTCAGGGCCCTTCCTATTCAGCTTGCCCACTTCCAGAGATGGGGCATCCACAACTTCTCTGGGCAACCCATTCCAGTGCCTCACCACCCTCACAGTAAGGAATTTCTTCCTAGTATCTAATCTAAACCTGCCCTCTTTCAGTTTGAAGCTGTTCCCCCTTGTCCTGTCACTACATGCCCTTGTAAAGAGTCCCTCTCCATCTGTCTTGTAGGATCTCTTCAGGAACTGGAAGGCTGCAATTAGATCACCCCAGAGCCTTCTCTTCTCCAGCCTGAAGAATCTCAATATTCTTAGTCTTTCTTGGTAGGAGAGGTGTTCTGTTTCTCTAATCATATTGGTGGCCTTTCTCTGGACTTGCTCCAACAGGTCCACGTCCTTCCTGTGCCTGGGAGCCCGGAGCTGGATGCAGCACTCAAGATGAGGTCTCATCAGAGTGGAGCAGAGGGGCGGAATCACCTCCCTTGACCTGCTGGCCACCCTTCTTTTGATGCAGCCCAGGACACCTTTGGCTTTCTGGGCTGCAACTCACATTGCCAGGTCATGTCCTGCCCCTCATCCACCAGCACCCTCAGGGCTGCTCTCAACCTGTTCATTCCCCAGCCTGTATTGATAGCCGGGATTGTCCTGACCCAGGTGCAGCATCTTGCACTTGATCTTATTAAATGTCATGAGATTCCTATGGGCCCACTTTTTGAGCTTGTCCAGGTCTTGATGGCATCCCATCCTTCTGGTTTGTCAACGACATCACTTAGCTTGGTGTCATCTGCAAATTTGGAGGGGGTGCACTCAATTCCTTTGTCTATATCATTAATGAAGATATTAAAATAACACTGGTTCTGAAACACACCCCACTGAGGTACATCACTTGTCACTGATGTTCATCAGGACGCTGAGTCCTTGACCACTACTTTCTGGATGTGATGATCCAACCAATTCCTTATCCACCAAACAGTCCACTCAGGATATCATGGGTGATCATGTCAAAGGCCTCACAGGAGTCCAAAGGGAAGTCATCTGTAGCCTTCCCTTGTCCACTGATGTAGTTGCTCCTTCCCAGAAGCTCACTAGGTTGCTCAGGCAGGACTTGCCCTTGGTGAAGCCATGCTGGCTGTCCTGAGTCAACTCCCTGTCCCCCATGTGCCTTAGCATAGCTTCTGGGTGAATCTGTTCCATGATCTTCCCAGGCACAGAGCTGAGGCTGAGAGATTGGTAGTTCCCAGGGTCCTACTTTCTACTCTTTTTAAAGATGAGTATGTTTCCCTTTTTCTGGTCACCTGGGACTTCACCGGACTCCCATGACTTTTCAAGTATCACAGGCTACTACATCAGCCAATTCCTTCAGGATACTGGGATGTATCTCATCAGATCCCATAGACCTAGGTACAATCAGATTCCTCAGGTGATCGTAAACCTGATCTTCACTTAGAGTGAGAAGCTCTTTGCTTACAGTCCGTGCACCTGAGATGTATGGGAGGAGAGGTTACCACTGAAGACCCAGCCGCCTTCTCATCTGCTAGCCAGTTTGTCAGCTGTTCTTATTGAGGGGTACACCTTCTTTGACCTTTTTCTGGCTAACATCCCTATCTGTAAAACTCCTTCCTGTTCTTCTTTGCATTCCTTGTCAAGTTCAGCTCCAATTTCACCTTGGCATTCCTCACCCTATCTCTATACAACTGGACTGCCTCCCTATACTCTTCCCATTGCCCTTGCTTCCATTGCCTGTGCATATGCTTCTTGCCCTTCAGTTTGACCAGAAGGTCCTGATTCAGACATGCTGGTCTCTTGCCTTCCTTGCCTAATTTCTTGCACCTGGGCATCACTAACTCTTGCACTCTATGGAAGATGTCCTTAAAGATTTGCCATGTCTGTTCTGCTCCCTTGTCCCTGAAAACAGTTTCCCAGGGATCATATTGACTAGCTCCTTGAAGAGCTGGAAGTTTGCTTTCCTAAAGTTGATCAGACCTTTAAGGAAAAAAACACAACTGAAAAATTAATAAGTGGGATTTGTGGCTCACTTCTAAGGAGGTGCAACATAAAGCCATAACTTCTAGATCACTGACTTCAAGGTTATGTTAAACAGAGTTGGCAGGAGGAGGGTTAAGGGCCACCTGATCCAGAGGGAGCAGCTGATCTGTGGGGATGTAGCACTTGGCTGTGATAACCAGCAAGGTCATGTAGGCTTAAAAAGGATGTCCCCATGGCTGAGGATAAAACAGCACTGAGTGTGTGAAAGCAAGAGTAAGAAAGAATCAGCACTTTCAGTGGCTGAAATATATGGACCCTGGATATAATAGGATATAATTGAGCTGTTGGTTTATGCATTATGGTCTACTTCATAATGTTTGGTCTACTAGAAGGTACTACTTCTACTGATGCTACTTTCTTATAGCATAGGCCATGCCATGTATGCTACAATGCCTACAGAAGTGGCTTTGCTCATTGGATAGATGCCAGCAATGTGCCTGACCTGAGTAGTACTGCTCATTTTGGGATTCTTTCACTTCTTTCTTAATAACTGGAGCTAATACTATATAGCACCAGAGGATTTACAGGGCCAGGTATGATGCATTTTGCCTGTGTCTAGAGTTTTGTATGTCTTTTTTAATTTAATTTTTATGGGTCTCTTTTGTTGTACCATAATAGCTATCTGTCATCAGCTTTTATAAAGAGTACAAATAAAGATAGGGATGCAAACGAGTGTAAATCCCTGAAGCAGAATTTAAGAATGTGGCACCAAGATAAATCATAATCCAACACCATAATTTTCCCCCACTCTGTCTGTTCAGTTATTGGTGGATTGATTACTCTGGTTTTAGTAAGAAAAAAGGTTCTTGGTCTTTATATAGACAGTTATTCATATGGCTTCAGTATTTACTTTGGCAGTTTATAGAAAAAATATCTTATTGGGTTTGCCAGTGATTATAAAATACAAATTTTCTAATTTCTGCAAATCTTTTTAAGTTTACTAGATCTGGTTTTAGTTCTTCCAGAGGATGCATTGTTTTTGAGTACGTGTTTTTTGCACTAGATACAAATCAAAGTATTTTTTTTTATATGAAAGAAGAGAAGCTTTCAGGGTGACCTAATTTTGGCCTCCCAGTACCTGAAGAGATCTAAAAGAAAGATGGACTCTTTACAAGGGCATGTAGTGACAGGACAAGGGAGAATGGCTTCAAACTGACAGAGTAGGTTTAGATATTAGGAAGAAATTCCTTACTGTGAGAGTAGTGAGACACTGGAATGGGTTGCCCAGAAAAATTGTGGATGCCCCATCCCTGGATGTGTTCAAAGCCAGGCAGGATGGTGTCCTGAGCAACCTGGTCTAGTGGAAGGTGTCCCTGCTCATGGTCAGTGGGGTTGGAATTAGATGATCTTTAAGGTCCCTTCCAACCCAAGCCATTCTTTGATTTTGCGATTCTTCACAGTAGTCTATTTCATTAGTTTAAATACAATTGTTTGAAGAGGCACTCACTGGATTTGCAAGGAGCTAAAACAATTGACCATTGGATACTCAGTGTTCCTATGGCTGTCCAAGCATTTTGATGCTGTATCAAGTAATTGAAATGTAATAGCTAAGGTATCAAGTAGCAGGTCCTAACTTACCACTGAAATAGTATAAAACTTCCTGTTCCATTTACCAAGAGGATATATCTCTAAATTAGTTGCTTATCTATTTATTGCCTTTTTCAAAGTGGAAAAAAAATTCAAACTACTAACATTCTCAAAGTAGACTAAAGGACTATTAATTTGTAATGCTCTTAATTAGCCAAGTACTTTTTTTAAAGTATTGATTGAAATGGGTTTAACCTTTGTCAGTAGTGACAGTGGTAAGGTCTATCCTCTTTATTTCCTTAATTAAGGTAGCAGGACTAGTGTTAACTTCATTAATTTTCTTTGGAAACTGAGTATTTCAAGTGCTTCAAACTTGTCTCTTGTCACTACAAGGAGCTCCTGATTGATATTTTCTCTCTGGATAATTGGAACAGCTTTGGTCCCAATAAATTTTACTGTATGAATATTTTGACAAATTACCTACTGTCGTTATTTTTTGCAAGGTTTTGGGTAACAGTGTGCTGCTAGAATCAAGCAATATTTTAATTCTAATTTCATAATAATTCTTAATTTCTATCACCAATAGCAAAGCAAGGGTGAAGCAAAGAACAGGAGTGGAAGGGAATATTCCTCTGGTTTAACCAGTCCATAATTTTCAAAGCGTAAGTTAGCATCTCTTTTCTTTAAAAATAGACTCCATATATTCTCAGTCCAGTTTCTGGCAGGCTCTCCAGTCCTTGTTCTCTACTTCTGTTCTTGCCTCTAAGATGTTTCTGGCTTGACTTTGGTATGTTTGCTTCCTGTGGTCCTTCATCAGACAACTTGGAGGCACAAGTGGTGCCTGCCCCAAGACAGGACTCGAGCCACGCATCCCTGTGGCAAGAAGGTCAAGCCCTGGCTGCAGCATCAGTCCTCTCCGTCTTCCAGCTTGGCCAGTTGCCTGCCATCCCTGTTGCTGCTCCCACTAGTGATTGTCTTGCATTTTCCACAATGTTGATACAAAAAGAAATATAATGGCACTGTCAAATACTGTGATATAGCATTACTAAACTGATTTGAAAAGCATTACAGTATATAAACTTGCTAATGGTACAATTCCACTGACTGTGCGTAACTGATCGTAGTGTGGAAATTACATTGCATTTGCCAGAAAGCTACTTAAATCACTTCCATAAATTCATTACTGTGTGAGCAGTATAATGTGATATTCAGCGTGCTGTCACTGACACTGAGCATGTAAACACAGCAGACTCGTGGCGTTCCTGCACTGCTTGTGGTGGTGATAGACTACAAAGTCTATTTACACTGGCTGTTCTTATCTTAGCAGTAAGATAAAAACCATGAGCCACAACAAAGTCAGTCAAATATCTCAGTTAATGTTCACCACAAGCGTGCTGAGTCTTCCAAGCTTTTGCCTCTTTCCAAAGAGGGCACAGGTATCAAAGCACTCATGAGCAAGACAACAGAGCCTTTGGCACCAAGGCTGCAACACCAAGTGCTTCCAGTAGCACAGCTGCTTGCTGTAATGGGCATTTATCTTGGTGTTATCAATCCTGGCAGTGGTTGGCTTTCTGGCAGGATTCATACCACATCAGTGGGTGATGTTCCAACTCTGGAAATGAAAGGGTACAATTTTACTTCTTTCTCTTGCACTCTGTTAACAAGAGTACTGAGTACAAGGTCCTTATTCTTTTAGTCAGTACTGCCAGTGTAATTAAGCCTCTCTCAGAACTGATTTGGCATTCACTTCAGCTGAATAGCACCGTAATTCATATCAGGGCCTGGCTACCTACAGCAGTAGTGGGCCTGTCCACTAACTCCTGGTAGGACCTGCTAGAAGGGAAACTGTGCAATAGGGTCTGAAAGATCTCAGGGAACAAAACATTCATTTGGAATAAGTGTAGCCATGTCTTTAAAGGAGAAAAATATTAGCCGCATGTTTACTATGGAAAAATATCAATTTAAGTAAGCTTTGTCTCAGCTGAATTCTTAAAGAGAAAGGAAAATGAGACCTTTATATGTGTTGGTCAAGGCCGTGTCCACCTGAACACTGTGATGCCTCAGGAATTAGTGTCCCCAAGCCACTACTCAAGTCTTGGCCCATGTGGTATGTGAGCCAATAAAGAGGTGTGAGGACTGACAAAGTTTGGCACTGTTTGGCTGAGGGGCTTTGCACAAAGGAGAGGAAGGCAGGCCTGATTGAGGGGATGGGATTCTGTTCACAGCATGGTCAAGTCGAGGGCCTGACAGAGAGGCCACATCACCCTTTCCAGTCCTTAGCTTCAGTAGTAGAGAGACCTGGTCTTAGACCAGTGATCATGCACAATCAAGCACTGCTGCATCTACCTGCTGCTGAATCAGCTCATCATAGCAGGGAGAGGCATCCGAACGTCCTCCCTGGTGTGTGAGCAGCTCACTAGTGATTTTCTTCTGGCATAGGTTGCAGCCCTGGGCTCACGTATTCCCCTGCTATGGTTGCAGAGATGGGCTCTGCCCCAAAATAATGAGTAAGACCCTTTGCAGTTTGCTGGGTTAGTGACTACAGCAAGAAGGGAAGGATGAATATAGGATGCCTTAGGGTATGGTGTTGAGATGTGTCTGAGCCTGGGAAGCCTCAAGTCTATTGGCACAGGCAAGTGGTGGACTGTGGCAAGTAAGGTAATGTGATATTACCAAGATCTTCTCCATACAACCTCAGAAAAGCAGTCCCTGCTATTATCTTACTGCAATCACTCTGAGGTTTCATTCTAGACTGAGCCACTTGAATTGCTAGGGTATTTAATACGTAGATGAAGTGTGTGGTGACTCCCAGATTTGCTTCTTAGGTTTATTTTGTAACATGGACACAGCCTGTAAAGGATTTTTAGCTGTTTCCTATGGGAGAATGGTTTAACTGGTTGGCGGTATCTGAGAATCTTGCAATTGCATGCAAAGTGACACTGCTGCTGGTTCAGAAAGCTCACAACTGTTGATATGAGTATTTCATGTGTCTGACTGATTGTGTGAGTGAGGCTATGAGTGACAAACTACCTTGCAGTTATTTTTCTTTTCTCCCTCTAAAGAGTAATAGGAAAGCAGAGCTATTCCTTCCTGCCCCCTCCACCCGCACCCTTCCTCACTGCCATGAAATAGCAAGTCTGTATTCAATCTGTTTTCTTTTCTTTTCTTCTTTTCCCTTTCTTTCCCTAATGCACATGAAATCCATGTGTAGGCTACCTGGCAAATTTATTTGAACTTGCTTGAAGAATCAGCCACGGTTCTGATACAGACAGTGTCTTTAAACACCCCTTGTTATAGGCAGTGTGTGTTGGTATAGAAGAAAGCAGCATTGCTTTCACTTGCCTAGTCAGCCAATAGTCCCACACAACAAAAGCTAGCATGTAATTTCTCAGTCACAAGTGCTGTTTAACAGTATTATTTGAGCTGGTTTTTTTCTACTGTGTGAGACAGTCTTACAGAAAAGACTCAGACTTCTGTTACTATTCAAAGTATGGTGGTTTTCCTGAAGAATTTCTAGTTGGGTATTTGATACCTGGTGTTTAACACTTTCAGGAGGCCTGGCATCCTCCTTCCTCTATTGTAAAAAGTGAGATTTGGTTCCTGCAAATATACTCTACATGAAGACTTTACATTTCTTTTTTAACTTTTTGTGATCAGTGAAGTGTGACTTACTGTTGAGGTATGGCCTCAACCTTTTGATGAATACTGGCCCCACAGGTCTATTATTAAGCTAAAATTAGTCTGTATTTAGATGCATGAGTTGAAGGTATAATGGCAGGAGGGAACATTTGGAGATTGAAAGAGTATTCCAGAAGTTCCTGTGATGTCAGTATATTGGCCAGCAGTTGTACTTTCCATAAGATAAACTTTTATAAACACCCTCAGATAATAACTCACTTTTTCTTCCCAGAAGAATTTAGTCCCACCAAAATTTGCAGTTCTGGAGAGAATCTCATGAACAGCAGCCACATCACCATAATCCTCTTCTCTCACAGCAAAAGTTTCTTTTCCTTAGTTATGGCTCATTTGCAAAGCCCAAATCTCAAATATATCCATTCTGTTAAAAGAGGTCAGTCCCAAACTCACAGTTGGACAATCTCATCCCTTAGCTGTAGATTAAAAATTCTTGGTCTTTCATTAATTATTTGCCATTTGTTTCTGATCTCTCAGCATTCATGGACAGTAGGGCTTGTGTCCCGCCCATGTGCTTTTGGATTCTTTTGTTGCATGACAAACCAGGTCACTGCAATATAAGAAAGATATTAACCCATTGGGGAGTGTCCATGAGGGGCAACAAGGATGGTGAAGAGCCTTGAGGGCTCTTCATATGAGGAGTGGCTGAGGGCACTTGGTCTGTTCAGCTGGAGGAGACTGAGGGGAGATCTCACTGCAGTTACAACTTCCTTGTGAGGGGGAGAGGAGGGGCAGGCACTGATCTCTTCTCTGTGGTGAGCAGTGACAGGACCTGAGGGAATGGCCTGAAGCTGTGTCAGGGGAGGTTTAGGTTAGATTACAAAAAATCCTTCTTCATCGGGAGGGTGGTTGGGAACTGAACAGGCTCCCCAGGGAAGTGGTCACAGCACCAAGCCTGACAGAGTTCAAGAACCATTTGGACAATACTGTTGGGCACATGGTGTAACTCTTGGGAATGGTCCTGTGCAGGGCTAAGAGCTGGACTCAGTGATCCTTGTGGGTTCCTTCTAACTCAGCATATGTTGTGGTTCTGTGAAAGTGATCATAAGCAAAGATTTTTGAATGTAGATGATTAGTATAAATTATTATTGTCAGAACTCTCCTTAAAGTATCAGTGAAGCAAAAACAGTTGAAGTTTTAAAAGCTACTAAAATATTTATGAAAAGCACTGAGAAGAATAAGCCTCTTTTATACTGACTTAAGGTGTGTTAGTGGCTGACAGATATCAGGAACTCTTAATCTCTGCTTATGTTATACTCAAAGATTTAGTATTGCTTCTCAGTTCTGTGTAGTTTTGTGCTAGTCACCCAAATTGCAGGGTCAGCAGCCAGGCAACAATATCTTGGTTCAGTCTTGCTGAAGGGGATTGCTTTTCAATCTATCAGAAGTTTCCAAATGTATTGCACTGTCTGCAAGTTATTAATTTTTGTTTGGAAGACTGTTTTGCTTATTTTTTTACATGCATCAAATTAAAGTACAAAAAGATTTTGTGCAGCTTCTTGCAGTTGTATTTTGCAAACCTTTCCCCACAAAACAGTGGATAGAATTTTCTATGCCAATGTATTGGCCACGATTAAGAAGTCTTTGCAGAGAATTAATTTTAATATTCACTAGCTAAAATTATTTCACTCGTCTTATTACAAATATATTTCTTCATGTGACTGTATTGCCTGCCCCACTGAAATGAAGTTAAAATCTCCTGTACTGTTATTATAACTTTACTTTTCTGCATTTGATCACATTGGTTGTAAATGGCTGTAGATAGGTCTTATTCTCGTTTGATCAATTATGCTTTGATTTAGTCTTTTTATTGGTAAAAAACTGTGCTTTGAGCTATTTTGAAATAATGAGCACTGGAAGATTTTTGATTCAACCAATTTTGGCATTTCCTATTTTCTGTTTGTCTGGAGATTGTTCAAGGTTTTTACTGTGAAATTAATCAGATTTTTACTTCGGACAGAGTTATAAAGCAAGACTGTGAAGCATTATGTATCATAGTCATCTCCTCCAAAATATCTGTTACAGAGCTAGTTTAATTTAAGAAACTGTAATTAGCTATCTTTTTCATCGTTCCACCAAAAATGGAATTTTTCAAATATTAAGTATATAGGATAGAATATTTATAGTGGAACATAGACTACAGACAGATCCAGATCTGGATCATGGCACATGTAAATCTTGCTCACTTTCCTGTCAAAGTCTTCAGTAACTTCTTAAAATTCAGATTGATTTTACAGAACTAATCCCAGATAAATTACTTACAAATACTGCTGGATGAAACATACCTTGTTTCAGGTACATCATGATCCAAAACTAGCTGCAGGCAGTGATTCACTCTGACACTGGCCAAAGGATAACAAAAACACTGAAATGATTGGGTTTGAATAGCAAGTCATGACTTTTATTTGTAATTGTACAGATATTTATAGCAATGTGTTAAGCACACATACCTGCACATCCTCCAGTGAATTGTTTGGTGGTGGATATGTGAGTTCTGACCTGTGCTCCTGTGGACAAGGATTCCAAAATTATTTGGTCAGTTAGAGAGCACTTAAGTAAAACGAAGGATACTTTGTCTTGCAGGATTGAGGAGTTCACCCCTCTTTGTCCCAAAGCTCAAGCTTTCAAAGGGCAGGCTGCATTAAATTTGCAAATAGCTCAAGGTTCAGTTATCACATTTGATCTGAGGACAAGCACTTGACAGGGCACTAGGTGATGTGCAGAGCATAACCTCCCTTCCAGGTATCTCTGTGCTTGGCCTGCCCATCACTGAATGCAGACTTTTATGCTTTCTCATCCAGAAGAGACCTTCTGATAGATGCACAGACCCACAGAGGGATCTAACTCTATCAGTCATTCTGTGCCCAGAGGATACAGACTCTGCAGCAGTGACATGTCCATGTCCATTGCCTCACATCTGTCCTTGTTCCAGTCCTTCAGTATTTGTCTTAGAATCATAGAATGATTTGAGTTGCAAGGGACCTTTCAAGATCATTTAGTCCAACCCCTCTGCCATGGCCAAGGACATCATCCATGAGATCAGGTTGCTCAAAGCCCTGCCCAAGCTGGTCTTGAACACCTTCAGGAATGAGGCACCCAAATTTCTGTGGGAAACTTGTTCAGTGTCTCACTATCTTCACAGAAAAAAATATATAAAGATATATTCCCTATATATAATCTAAATCTATCTTCATTTAGTTTAGAACTGTCATCTCTTGTGCTGTCACTAGAGGCCCTGATAAAAAGTGTCTATCCACTTTTCCTATAAGTCCCCTTTTATATATTTGAAAGGCTGTAATAAGGTCACCCTGAAGACTTGTCTTTTCCAGGCTTTGCACCTCTCTCAGCCTTTCTTCATAGCAGAGCTGCTCATGCCCTCTGATCATTTACACAGCCTGCTTCTGGACCCACAATAACAGATTCATAAGGAGCTGAATGCAGTACTCCAGGTAGGGTCTCAGCAGAGTAGAGAAGGAGAATCACTTCCTTTAACCTGATGGTCACATTTCTTTGGATGCAGCCCAGGATATGAGTGGCTTTTTGGGCTGCAGGTGCACACTGCCATCTCATATCAAATTTTTCATCCACCAGTATCTGCACATTCTTCTCTGCAAGGCTGCTCTCGATCCATTTGTTTACCAGTCTGTAATGGTACTGGTGATTGTCTTGAGGTGGGTGAAGGACCTTGCACTTAGCCTTGTTGAACCTCAGGAGGTTCACATGGACCCATTCCTCAAGCCTGTTAAAGTCTCTCTGGGTACCATCCCTTCTTTCAAATATATCAACTGCACTATTCAGCCTGGTGGCATCTGCAGACTTGCTGGGTGTGCACTCAATCCCCCTGTCTGTGTCATTAATTGAGGTATTGAACAGTGCCAGTCCTGACACAGGCACCTGCAGGGCATTGTTTGTTGCTGATTTGGGGTTGGACATCAAGCTTTTGACTGCAGCTCTTTGGACATGGCCATCCAGCCCCTTCCTCATCCTCAGAAGAGTCCACACCTTCAATTTAGAAACATGGATGTTACATGGGACAAAGACCTTTCATAAGTCAAGGTAGATATCTAAGTTGCTCTTCCCTTGTCCACTGATTCAGTCACTGTTGTAGAAGGCCTCCAGATTAGTCAGGCACAATTTGCCCCTTATGAAGTCGGAAGTCACAGAAAACAGTATGTTGTAACTGCTTAAGATGAAATCAATCTACAACAGATTCTTTGCTGCAAATGAAACTTATTTAGCAGAACTCCAGTTGTGTGCACAACTGGTGGACTATGGGCTAACAGTTTAGATTGTCCAAATCTCTATAACAATCATATAATTACTAAATTCAGTCATTATCACAAGAAAAGAATAAGCTCAGTATTCAAGTATAAGGTTTTACAAGGCTAGGGCTGCAAGAAGAGTTTAAAAAATTATTTATGATGACAGTAATACGACATTATCATTGTTTCTGTCAGATTGGTTTTCTATAGGAATTTAAAAAAACATGTAAAGTCTGCTTTTGATGGCAAAATTTTTATTGTTCCTTCTTTTTAGTTTGCTAATTGAAAAATCCAGAAATGAAAACTCAAATGTGTGATGTTAGCATATTCACATTATCCTCTTAGTGCAGATAGTGTTAAAAAAAGTTCATGCAATTCATCCTCATTTATCAGCCTCACTACACTCGCTGCAATAATCCCTGTATTTATCCTTGTATTTATTGTTCAATCTTGTGTTGTTTTTTCACTTCCTCTGAAAACATTTGAGGTGAACCTGAGGTTGTATTTTAAGCATGTTTCTGTTTCAAGATCTTAATTTTCTATTCTACTTCTTGTGTTAGACCTGGAAGTGTTCCTTAGGGCAAAAACACTCAGTGTGCACATTGCTTACAGATCTTGCTGAAAATAATCAGAGTGAGCATTGCTTCCTAATATTGCCACAATATGTTGAGCTATCTTTAGCAAATTAAAATCATTGTTTATTTGGAAAAGCTTCATGCACCATGTATTTGCTGCCAGGTCTGCGTTTCCTGCTGATGAATACATTTTTGAATAATATGAACTTGCTTTGGAGATAGTTACTGTGCAAATCTAGTGACTGCTGCTATTCCATACTCACATGATATTTTACAGGCTTCAGTTGCTCTGGCAAACAGTGGAAGCATAGAGCTGGTGAAAGTAGCACTCTGAAACTACAAGAAATGTGGAAATTTTATGAGAAGAGCTTTTTTCCTAGAGTCAGAATAAGCAAATTTTGAGCGGTTGCCAAATTTCAAGCAAACTTAATACCGCTACACAGCAGAGTAGTCACCATTTTTGTAAATGACACATGCCTATGTGCTGTGGTAGAGTCAAGGAGGTTTAGATCTTCCTAAAATTCTGAAGTCTTTATGTCTTCTAAAAATAAGTAACTGAGAAACAAAATTTCTTGATCTCTTGTTTGATATATTTGCTGATGAAAAAGGACTATAATATTTTTTTTCTACATGGAGGACCAAAAAATTCTTGGTCTTTGTATGTTCACATTTTGTTGTACACACAGTCAAAAAGTCACTGAATATTTCAGCTGTAATTTTTGTTTCTATGGTTTTGAACATCAGCGCTGTGGCTGTGACTTATCTCATGAATGGTTAAAACAAATTCTGTGGATGCTACTTATTCCTCTCTTTGCAGCTGCTGTTTCTGTCCTAAGAGTCCTTCTCACTGCCTTATGCAGAAATGTTGCATTTCACAGGCTTATTCACAGCTCTAAAGCCATCACGCTCCATTGTGAAGCTCAGATGCAATTAACATCATCCTCTCAGCAACATCCTCTGCTTGGGCTCTTTTCTTTCTTGAACTGTTCATCACTCAGTAGATATATTGCTGTATAAATCCATGGTGTACTGACATCTTGAACTTTTTATAGTTGGTCCTCTTAAGATGAATACAGTTATACTGGAAATGTTCTATTGGCGGCTGATTTTCTGATCAAGGAATGAAGTTATTCCTGTATGAGGAACAGTTTGCTGAATCCTCATCCAGGCTCTTCTGTCTCAAAGAGAGAACTGGTCTGGGTTATGCATGTAAGCTGTGAATGGCTCAAACTGCATGGGGAACTTCTTCCATCCTCGTTCTGTTCAAGAATAGGTGGGTGTCAAAGCCACCTAGCCCATGGTAGGTTCAAACCAAATGCAAAGTATAATTCATCACAACATGCTATTCAGCTGTGGAACTGGTTATCACAGAACACTGTGGATGCTAAAGATCTACATGTGTTCCAAAAATGATTGGATTATTTCATAGAAGAAAAATATGTCAATGACTATTAAGTACAAAGATTCACTTCTGACTCAGGAAGTCCCTGAGATGGTAATTCCTGGAAGCAGTGCTGAAGCTTGCACTGCTCAGATCAAACCTTACCATCTGGCAGGTCTGTTCATACTCATTTGTGTGATGCTGTAATCTGACACTTGGGGCTTTACTGAGCAAATGCTAAGGAGAAATTTGTCCCAAAATGTCTGTGCAGCTGAGGAAATGAAAGGTATCACCACAATGAGTAAAAGTCCCAATGGCTCAATTAAACTGAGGGGGAAGCAATAAATATCACAAACTAGTTGAGATTGGAAGTGGCCTCTAGAGGTCATCTGGTCCACCCACCCTGCTCAGGCAGGGTCACTTAGGATTGGTTGCCCAACACTATGACCATATATCCAAGGAGAGAGATTCTACCACCTCTCCAGACAACCTGTGTCAGTGCTCAGTCATCGTCATAGTGAAAAAGTGTTTCCTGATGTTCAAACAATGTCACCCCCTTTTCAGATTGTGTCCATTGCCTCTGGTGCTGTCACTGGGAACATCTGAAAAGAGTCTGACTTTGCGCCCTTAACATACTCCAACTCTGTCCCCTTCGCACACTACTTTCAGGTCATGTTCAGAAAGCTGCTTTCCAGTTGGGTGGCCCCTGACATGTCCTGGTGCACAGGGTTGCTCCTCCCCAGCTGTAGGATTTTGCACTTACTCAACTTCATGAGGTTCGTGTTGGCCTATTTCTCCAGCTTGTTAAGGACCCTTGGGATGGCAGCATGACCCTCTGGCACATTAGACCCTGCTCCCAGTTTTGTGTCCTCTACAAACTAGCTGAGTGTACCCTCTGTACCACCACCTAGATCATTAACGAAGACGGTAAACAGGATTAAACCTAGTCTTGACTCCTGGGGTACACTGCTAGTTATTGGCTTCCAGCTAGACCTCATGCCACTGATGACCACTCCTTGGGCCTGGCCATTCAACTAGTTTTTGTTCCACCTCCTTGGCTGCTCATCCAGCCCATATTTCAGCAGCTTCCCAGTGAGAATCTTGTTGCAGACAGTGCTGGGAGCCTTGCCTAAGTCTATGTAGACTTTATCCACTGCTCTCCTCTTATCATTCAGGCCAGTCATTCCATCATAGAAGATTATCAAGTTTGTCAAGCATGACTTCTGCTTGGTGAATCCATGCTGACTCTTCCTTATGATTCTTGTCTTTCATGTGCTTGGAAATGGTTTCCAGGATTAACTACTCCATCACCTTCCAAGGGACCAAATTGAGTCTGACTGGCCTGTAGTTCCCCTGGTCCTTTTTTGAAGGTAGGAGTGACATTTGCTTTTCTCTTCAGTCACTTCTCCCAATGTTTGTGGTCAGTCAAAGATGAGTAGTCTCACAATGACATCAGCCAGTTCTCTCAGGTTCATCTTCCATCCCCAAGCAGAACTCCATGCATTCTAGCTCCTCTCTCATGTAAAGGGCAACTCCTCTCCCATGTCTTCTCAGCTTTTCCTTCCCAAAAGCATGTATTCTGCCATTGTAACAGTCCAGTCATGGGAGGCATCCCACCATATCTCTGTGATCCCAATGAGATCATAACTCTGCAACTGCACATGGGTCTATAACTCTTCACATTTATTCCACCACTGTGTGCAACTACATAGAAGCACTTCAGTGAGGCACCCCAGCATGCTGACTTACTAAAAATGGATTTGGGAATTTTTCCATAACGGTGCTTTGCAGGCACTTCTTTGCTTTACCTGTAAATGCTGGAGATGACCGTGACTAAGCCCCATATTGTTGCTTTTGTGATCCCCTCCTTTCACAAATGCCCTTTTCTTATTGACTCAGCCACTCCCTGCTCTTCTGAAGGGGTGACAATTGCTGGCTAAGCCTAAAACACCTTTTTGATCTGAAATCCAATAATACCAATGATCTCTATGCACTGGGGTAGAAGTGGGTGTAAAAGTCTATTAGTACAAAAGGCTGAAGTTTGTACTAGCAGTACGGAGGTTTCCATCTCTGTTAAGGTGAAATGTATTTGTGGTTGAATTCAGTACATGCATTTGAGCACTCACAGCCTTTTTCTGATCCTTGCTTCCTGGAGAATCGGTGTTATTTATAGAAAGCTTTCAAAGTTGCTCCTACTGAGGTTAATTTCCTGGCTATACAAGTGTAGTATAAACAGTATCAGGTAGCTTTGTAGTGTGCTAATGGCTTCATATGGATTTATTCTGCTTGTTGCACTTTCTCCAGAGTGAATAGCTGGTTAAGGATGACCATCAGCTGAACGGATGTGATTCCAAATGCTCTCATAAAGCTAGAAATGTGCAGGTATCTCCATTCAATGGTTATGTGGTTTTGGATATCTGACTAGTGGTAATATAATGATTGTAACTATGCGAGAGTCTTGTTCCTGTGGAGATGTGGGAACAAGGCCTGCATGATATGGAGCCTGTGAAGGACTATCTCAGCTCATGAGCACACATGGTTAGATACAAAGCTGATGGAGATGCATTGTGTGATTCAGGTACGTCTTGGACATAACTTTTAGTAGAGGCATAAAAGGTATATCCAGCCTCACTGGGGAAGTAATTTTATGGATGTCTAAGAGGCAGATCCTACACCAGCTAAATTCTTGGGCAGTGATGGGTGGGGACTGCCTCTTGCTGAAGATAAAATTTAGAAAGGACACTTTTATTTTGTCCTGCTTTCCTTATACATACTTCATTCACCTGCATATCCCAGTCTCTATTTTGAAAACTCACTGAATTCTTCCTTTCCAAACTAGAAAACATTTGTATTAATGTCAGCATGCATCAAATATTATTATGGATACTCCAGTGCAAAATGGAAAAAGCTAACAGCTTGGTGACATGAGAGAGGGCACCACAATCTGGAAAAATGTTTAATAAAAATGTTTTTATACTCATGGTCAAGCACTAGTTTGAAGTTATTTAATGTTTTTATCTACTGTACAAAAGAAAAGGATGGTGTGAAGATATCCAGAATCCTGCTAGATGCTTGATCAGAATATAATTACACAACTTTTCAGCAAGTATGATTTTCTGGCAGCTGTGTGTAGGTCAGACTGATGAATGGCACCCAGTGAATGACAAAATTCAGCTGATACTTAATGCATTAGATGAAATAGTCAAAAAATCTTATATTTTTTTCCTTCCAGATCAATAAAAAGTTACAGCGTTACAAAAATTGAACTTAGTGATACATGAAATTGTTCATGAGAAGCTGGGGTAGAAGACCTACAAAGCTATATTGACTGTTTTGAAGATGTTGACTTTTGTGCTGTTCTTAAAAGAGGTTTTATGTTATTCATACTCTTGTAGCACTACTGTAAACCTTCTGTGGTATTATGTGATTTCAAATGGATTTGTGCTGCCATCTCTGTGCCATATTGCACATCAGACATCAGGATAAAACCTGCAGTGATGGTGCTGTGAAATCTAATTTGTTCTTATTATCAGAAGCCATGATGTTTGGGCCAACCAATATCTGAAGTGGAAGTCTAGAAGTAGGTCTGTCTTGTAACTCAAAGGAGGAAAGAAGCAACCCTGAAGCAAGTCTAAGTAGTGTGAGATTATTGCTAGTGCTTGAGAATAACTGACACACGACAAATTGAGCTGATGCTGAGCAATTAAAGTTGGAGTTGGTAAGTGTGATGCTAATGTTAAAATTGCTATTGAAGTCAATAACCAACATCAAAACTGTCAGTAGTGCAGCAGGTAGAGTCCCTAGATGCTACTGAAGACATGAGTAGTCAACATAGAAAACTCATTCAATTTGCCTTTTTAGCTTTATTTGGATGCATGAAATTGTGTTACTGCCAGCTGCAACAAGCTTTGGCTTCAAAGGACAGAGCAATGACACTCTGGAGGGAAAGGCTATCCACTTCTGCTCATCAGCAGACTTCAAGTGCAGCTCTGGATTTAAGAGAAAAGGTTTTAATACTAGAGTCCCTGTCTAAGCTCTTTAATCTTTATTCCCTGCCAAAACCAAACTCAACACAGAAATCTGTTTGGACAGATGGAGGCAAAGGCTGTCATTTTATACAGTTTCATACTGTTGATATTCTGAGCGTTATCCTTTGACCTGCCTACAAACAGCTCACTTTATCTTTCCCATTCCTGAATTCCCCTGCCTGAAATTCAGTTTTGTGTGACAGCTTTGGCACCACAAAGTGATTCTAATTCCCTTCCTCCAGCTCTCACTCAGTGTTACAAGTACCCAGTACATCTGAAATATTTATTTAGGGAAGTACTGTTTCTGTTTCCTCACCACGTGCTACCATAGATGACAGTTCAGCTGACAAAATAAAAATTTGCATCACTCACTGATGTCGTAGGTCCTGACTTCTGAGGATGGCCATGTTCTTCCAGGTGCTGCAAAACCAGATCTACAGCTGTGAAGTCAGTAGGCTGTAATAATTGTCAAGTACATCCACTGACTCCAAGGTATATAAAGAAAGGCTTACTTGCCTTGGAGGACTAACTTCGCCTTTGCATATATATTCAGGATTATTGGAACAATGTAGCTTGAGATTGTGTCTGCTGAATATAGTTAAGGTTGAATTTGTTGATATTTGTCAGATTACTTCAAGGACTTGTAGCAAAAGAAGAGGAGAATGTTGCCTTGATGCATGACAAGGTAGCATGTTAGCAGCATTATTTGTCCTCTTTATTTGGAGGAATGTTGAGCTTGATCAAGGTGCTCAAGCTGAGTGGAAGCAGAAGCCATGGTCCCTTTGCAGCCTTATCTAGCCAAAGAAAGGGCATACCAGAAAAACAGAAAGATAACACAGAATTGGATGAAGCATCCAAGTCACTCATGCATGGGAAGATTCCTTTTGGATACTGAAGGGAGATGCAGATGTGAGATACCTGATGCCAAGATGAAGATGGAATGCAGGAAAACTACACTGTTGTGGGAGTAGCATTTAGTGATCATCAGCTGAACTGAAGAAAGAAAATGTTTATGTCTTGGACTTTTGAATGGATACACTGAGGATGATACAGCCATTGAAATGCCCTGATGTTGGCACTTCATTGGCCTTGTAAGATTCTCTTACACTCAATACAGGATGGGATGTCTTAGAGCCCATCTTTTGAGGTAGAGGTGATCGAATCTGTGCTGTAAATTAAAAAAAAAAAAAAAAAGGATGCTACAACAGCTGGAGAGGAGATTCATTCTCAGAATTAGAGTTATGGACTGGGCTGACCTCTTTAAGCTGCATGGGCAGATATCGGCCTCACTGATCTCTCAGCCTGCCTAGGCTGGTTTTTTAAAGTTCAGTTTCCTTAACCACAGATCTATATAGCAATGTCTTCTGCCTCTGAATGAAAGCAGAAATATCATCTCCTTAGGTCTGTCAGAGATTTCATGGCTGCCAGACTGTTACTAATTCCAGCTGCAGAGTTTTTAATCTTCAAGGTACAAATTACATCTGGAGCTTGACCTCTGGACCTGATTTTTTTTTTTTTCTACTTGTGACAACTGCCTCTTTCAGCATTTTTGTTGTGTGCAAATGGCTCTTCACAGCACTGACCTTTCAATTTGGAATTGTAGTAATTCCCTTTAGGAAACTATCCCAGGGACTACTGCAGAACTTTTGCATATTTGGGGAAGCAGATGCATCCAGGATTGTTGGTATTCACTCAGTCCCTTAAGGGTTGCCATCAACTGACAAGTGCACACTCTGGTCAAGGTGTTCAGGTGATCAAGGCTCGTGGAAGCGTATTAGTGAGTGCTTGTGTGATTACTTTAGAGGGAGACACACAGGATCTGCCAAGCCTTAGGCTGGTATTCAAAACTTGGGTAGGCTGCTGTCTGTGTCTGGGAAAAGGATCTTGGCTTTACCTTTCTAGTGAAGAGAGGGGTTCTTAAATACCTTGGTGTCACAAGTGCAGCTGCTGTATTCATCTTTCTCAGTGACCTTTCAAGGGTGGTGGGGAGGTAGCCTTTGCAATTGATTTCTCTGTAGGAACCTCATTTGAGATAACAAGTAGAATTCAGTTATTGTTGATTGCCCCAGTGCAGCTGAGGGACCCCTGGCTGGTAGGGCCTGCCCAACCTTATTTTATATATATTTGGGATGCCAACACTGAAATTACTCAGTCTTCCCCACCGAAGATGCTCGCTGTGGACATGCACAGATTTCTCTACTCTCTTTTAGGAGTTAGTGATGGCCTAGCTCTGGAAGGCAATGGTAACCTTTGTCTCCAGGTGTCCTGGGAAATGATGTGTTAGTGCTAAATAGCAGACGTTAGGCTCCTTGATATCCAGAAAGGTGTGGTCCCTCTGTTGTTCATCCACTGTGTGTACACTAGTCATTCCCATCAGAAATAGAAGGGTGATGTCTCAGGTGAGCTGGCCTATCACAGCAGGCCCATGTTACCTGAATGGGCAGCTCAGGTCCTTAACCTGGAGTAAAACATAGGACCTGTGGAGCAATTCTTGTGATCCTACCCGCAGGAAAAAGCCAGGCCCACAAACTGGGAAGAGATGATGTCAGAGACTCCCTGGCAGGAGTACAAGGAGAAAATGCAGTGGATGTAGAGGCAAGATCAGTGAGTGTGGGTGTCATTGCAGAGAGTGCTGCACAAAGGTGGGACCCACCCTTACGGTGTCTGCTTCTGTGACATGAGCAGACAAATGGTGTGTGCAGTGCATGTCTTGTACTCAGGAAGCGTGCAGGTGAGATGGAGACACATAAGGTCATAGGATGGATACTGCAAGTGCAGTGTGGACATGCCAGAGTAGATGTGGTCTGTATTGTGCTGTTTGGGCTGCAAGGAGGAAGCTGCTGCCCACACGAGGTGTTTGTGGCTGTGTAGATGTAACAACATAAGGTAACTGAGGCAGTTTTTTATACCTAACCTCATCCAGCTTAAATATGCATGTTTAATGAATTTAAAGACATTATTAAAATATCTGTTTCAAAAGAGGTTTTGTACAGTGTTGCCTTTTACCTCTGGTCAGCATAGTGTTGTTGCAAACAAACAAAAAAAATTTGTATATAATATGTGTACATCATTATGTATCCACTCAGGCACGTGTTGGTAGCCTGGGAGGGAAAGTCACCTGTAGCCATCACCATTCAACTTCTGATGGGAACATATAATGTATGTGTAGAGGATGAACAGTGTGAACAGACATATAGATAGATAAACATGTGCAGAGAGAGACCACACTAACAAGAAATATTGATAACATTTGTTCTGTAGGAGGTATTTTTTAACTCCAGTAATAAACTTGCATTTCTGTGCTATGGATGTATTTTGAACTTTTTACACAAAATCTATGTTAAGAAACTCAGTAAACTGGGCCTACTTTAATAGCTATTAGGTGGTAATTGGTCCCTTTTGGGGAACAATTAGAGCTCCTCCTAGTGCCTTTGGAGCAATATTGTAGAGGAGCTGTACCAATTACACTGAAAATACCTTGCAATTTTCACAGAAATAAAAAGTAATTAAGAGCTTGCCTTAGTGTTCTCATTATCTATGTTTTGAACTGTTTCAAGGCTAGGATTTTAATTGGAAAATGATTGGAAAGCTTCCCCTTAAGAGCTATTCTTTTTTCCTTTTTATCTCTCTCTTATATAAACAGATTTTAGAGTACTTGTTTGTGATATTGCTGCTGGGGAAAACAGTTACATCTTTGGTGTATTAGAGTCAGACAAGATGACTTGGAGGGTTGCATAAACCTGTGCATTTTCATGATGAGAGTGTTTAAAATTACCCATCAGCATATGTAATTATTTTCTGTTTATTTTGCATTTTCAAAAGAAATGTATACTCTAAAGGATACGAGCTTGTGGTTAGAACCTAAAGTTTGTATTCTATTAAATGAAACTGAGAGGGAATTCTTCTAATCTACTTTATTTCATATTATCCTTCCTAAACTCTGAGTTCCTTTGTAAAGTAAAATTTTATTATATCAAAAACATATAACTGCTAAGTAGTACTTTAGTAATAACATTAATATTTATTATAATCTGTACAAATATAGGGGTTTGTTCAGCCTGGAAAAGACAAGACTTAGGAGTCAACAAATTGCAGCCTTCTGGTACCTGAAGAGAGCCTGTAAGAAGGATGGAGAGGGAGTTTTTACAAGGGCATGTAGTGACAGGACAAGAGAAAATGGCTTCAGACTGAAAGACAGTAGGTTTAGATCAGATATTAGGAAGAAATTGTTTACTCTGATGGTGGTGAGGCACTGGAACTGAGGCTCGGAGAAGTTGTGGATGCCAAATACTCACTAAAGCCACTCTCTCATTCCCCTCTGCAACTGGGAGAGAAAATAGGGTTAATGAGTTGAGGTAAGGACTGGGAGGGGTCATTTCATGATCACCATCATGGGCAAAACAGACTCAAAGTGGGGGCATTGATTAAATTTATTACTGACAGGATCAAAGCAGGAGAATGAGAAGTAAAAGAAATCTTAAAAACACCTTCCCCTCACCCCTCCCTCCTCCCATGGCCATTGTTCAAGGGACATCCTCCGGATCTTTAGGGACCTTATCACTACTTAGATTACTGTAAATGATTTCCAGCACTTCTAATTCTCTCAAGTACTGGATACCTTCATCTGCAGTGGTCCACTTTCCTGGGGAGTTCATAAGATCTTCCTTAAATGGATACTTTACCCTCACACTTGAGAGGAGCCCTCTCCAGAGACTGCAAATTGCTCCTTCTTTTCCAATTCCTCTTTCAATTTCGCAGTCTCTAGGAAGGGATCCCAGCTGTTGGGCTCCATGACCTTCCAATTGCTGTCTATCAGCCCCATTATCCCAGCATTGAAGCATCCAGGTAGGAATCCACTCACCTGGCTGGAGGCTGTAATCTTTCTGCAAATCCCAAAGTTCTGATGAGGTCAGGGACTGGGCAACTTTGGTTTCCTGCTCGATTTGTCTCACTCCCTTCAATTTCTTTGTTGAAAGATTGGCTTTTTGATCTGCCCATTCCCTTCTTGATTCTCCTTTTTCTTCCTCCCTTACTAATAGATGATATGGACCTGTATCTTACCTTATCTATTTTTGACTTTTCACTACTGTGGCAATTCCTGTAGTTGTTGTGATTTGGGTCCCTATCTCAGCCACAGTGTCCTCCAGTGCAGTTTGGGTCACTGCCTCCGCTACAGTCCTCTATTAAACTCACTTCAGTCTCTAATACAAACAACTCCTGGAATTGTATTGGGTACTTTGGCTGACAGTGTGCTAGAACTATCCAGCTTTAGGAAGACTGGGATGTTTTAGAAATTGAAATCAGCTGAAAGGGAAAAAAAACCAAAAAAACCAAAACAGGAGAAGTTTTGATTTCTTGGAAGTGTTGACTATGGTTTTATCTCCATGTAGGTATAAATTGAGAATGTCTAGGTAATTAAATGTACCGCTCAAACATTTTCACTGTGAATTAATCATCTTGAGTCATGCTTTTCTACTTTCCTATGCTCTTGAGAGAGCAGTTTTAAAAAGCACGCGACCGTTAAATGCTTGAAATAACAGAGGATCCAGGGCTCTTGGCAAGCCAGTGGACTCATTAGGACAACAGCAGATCACACTAATGAGTGGGATACCAGCTGTCAAGTGATGCAGCACCTGGTGCTGAAAGAGTGCATGGGATGAAGATTGACTGTTGTTGTGTTTCAGATCATTATAAAATTGGTCTCACAGACCACTTGGACAGTTTGTGCACTGCAAGGACCGTGCTTATGACTGATTTTCAGAGCCTGTGATCTTTCTTGCTGCTGAAGAAGCACTGCACCTACCTAGAACTCTTCTAGGTTGCTATGATAAAACATTGCTTATGTAGGGAGATAAAGAATGAGAATTTAAGCCTTAGCCTTTGAATGACATCTCTTTTCTTCCCGTGAGAGGCACTGAGTCCCTCCTAGTCTTTGAAAGGAGACGAAAGTTGAGCAGGATTATCCAATCCTGGAACCAAACTCAGCGAGAAGAGAAAGCATCTACTTTTCAAGTTACTGCTGGGATGGCATGTTAAAGGCCTTTGTGTCTGAGACAAGTCTGTCTGATGGTAGTGTTTAGGGCCACATATTCCAAAGTAGGATTGCCAAACTAATCTGTAATGGAAAAATGTATTTATCATGCTGTCTGATAGGCAAGTGGTTTTGTTTCTTAATCTGACTATACCAAGCCAGTGAAGAAAACTTAAGAAAAGATTCTTAATGGTTTCGTTCACAATGTTTTCAGACCAACTGTAATTACTTTTTCTGAGGAAGAGTAAGAGGTTTTCTGTTTTGGAACTTAGTTCTGTATTTTTCATCTATGCTGGTTTTGGCTGGGGTAGAGTTATTTTTCTTCACAGCAGTTAGTATGGGGCTATGTTTTGGATTTGTGCTGGAAAACAAGGTTGATAACATAGAGATGTTTTTGTTACTGCTGTGCTGTGCTTACACAAAGTCAGGACCTCTTCTGCAAGGAGGCTGGAGGTGAACAAGAAGTTGGGAGAGGACACAGCTGGGACAGCTGATCCCAACTGATCCAAGGGATATCCCATACCATATAGTGTCATGCTCAGCATATAAAGCTGGGGAAAGAAGGAAAGGGGGGATATTTGAAGGGATGACATTTGTCTTCCCTAGTAATAGTTGTGTGTGATTGATCCTGCTCTCCTGGGGATGGCTGAGCACCTGCCTGCCCATGGGAGGTGGTGAATGAATTCCTTGCTTTCCTTTTCTTATGTGTATGACTTTTGCTTTGCCCATTAAACTGTCCCATGAGCTTTCTCACGTTTGCTGTTCTGATTCTCTCCCCCATCCCACCAGTGCAGAGTGAGCAAGTGTGTGGAGCTTGGTTGCTGGGCAGGGTTAAACCACAACATCATCACTTGTTTAGAAAGGATAAAGAAAACTGAAAGTCCTTCTAAGCTATTGCAAGAACTGTCATATGATTTATCCTGCAGAACATGCTGAACCCCACTGAATACTGATAGCTAGGGGCTCCCAGCCAGATGTGCTTTCAAGTTGCATGTGGAGTATTTTTGTGCAGGGAGGAGATATTGTCACTCACTTATTATAGACAGGAAACTACACATTTTTAGCTTTCTGTTCTAGTATTACAAAGTATGTTCAACTGGACATACAAGAGGAACTATTAAAATGAAAATGTAATTCAGACTACTGAAATTTAGATTCTAGTACTTTTCTTCCTTTCTTCTTCCTGTTTTCTTTCCTACACAGATGGTTTCTAGCATATGTTTGATAGGACTTGTACAGTTCATATCAAAGCCCTGTGATCTACAGCCATGGAAGCATGGCTCTTGTGGTCTTTTCTTCCACCTTAGCAGGCAGCATACAGCCCTTGTTCTCTCAGTGAATAGCATCTGTTCTGTAATAGATGGAGAGTTGGCAGAAAAGTGGCTGGAGTAGTTATGAAGGTGAGGAAAAAAAAAAGATTAATTATCCTACCATGACCTGCATTTCATATTCCATATTCTTTTCTTTCAGTTTTTCTACTTACAGTGTTCCTAAATAGTTGCATTGACAGGCACGAGAGCACAAAATAAGGTGTAACCTTAGATCTATCTCCACTAAGGTTTAACATAACTTTGTCATATCTTTTCTTTGCTACTCCTGCTTTCAGACTGTTTCTTAACAGCATATTTTGAAGGCATAAAATTATTCTAAAATATCTGTCAGTGGTAGAAGAAAACTTATTAAACAACTGCAAGTGAAAATCTAAGAGCTATCTTATGCCAAATGTTACCCACATCAGTTGGTATACCAGAAGTATGAAACCTGATTTTGAATCATCTTGCAGTCTTGATTAGAAAATGATTTTTTTTCCATTTACTGATCAGTTCTGGAATGAGATGGAAAAGATTTATGCAGCATGCATAATTCCTGTGCACTTAAACTAGCTCAGGCTATGGCTGTGCATTAAAGTAGGTAATGAAAGATTCTGGGTTTGGGTTTTCTTAAGTTTGCCATTTTAGCTTAAACTTCTGAAAAGCTGATCACCCTCTCAGTAGGCACTGGGTTTTTAAAAATGGTTTGCTTGCCTCCATTGCCATATCTGCTGCTTTAAATTACTATTTCACATCTTTTATTCTTAAATGTCATGTGTTTAAAATAAAACGCCAATTAAAGGCTTTCTCAAAGCCAGTTTCTAATATCTGACAGATAGTATTGTACGTATAAATATAAAATGATTAGATTAATAGAATGTTATTACCAAAATACCTTGTGAAAGTTGAAGCACTTACTGGGTTGGTGTCATACTATGGAAAGGACATGGGGCTCCATGTTACTGAGAACCTGACTGCTTGTCACAGCAAGCATTGCTCTGTCAGCACTTGAGTCCCTCTCTTGGGTCACATACCAGGAAATTTTAATACCGTTCTGTTGAGACAAGTCAACTGTAGAATTATACTTTCCTTGTGACATTGAGCTTAAAGGAAAAAAACCCCACATATTTCTTTATTAAATACTATGTTTAATCTGCATAGTTCCAAGTAGCCCTGAGAGTGACTAAGCTCACTTTCTTTCAGGACTGATTATTAACATTCACTTCAAATCTGGGTTTGCAGAGGTGGCCACCATAGTTACAACAGAAAACAACATTTTCAGTGATAACTAATAATGTAGGCAGTTTGGGGTGGACCTCCTGGGCAGTTTGAAATAAATAATAAAATTGAATTAAGGATCTGCATTGTGTTTCTTTACATTTTATTTGAGAGATTAACTTTCCTTTGTCACTATTTTTATTACCTTTTATGTCATGTTTGGTTTATGATATCTATAAAACTTAGTGCTTAATAAACATTACCAGAATGCAAAATACAAATTCAGTTCAATATAAAATATATTCTTGATACATTACATTGTTTATAAACATATTTCTCTGACTCTAAATTCAATTAAAAAGACAGGCAAGTCTCTGGGCACAAAGGAACATGCATCAGAACAAGAGCTGTCCTTATAAAGTTGCAAATATGGTTGTATTAGGCTAAACTAATCACTGCTGAGGCCAATGAGCCTCAGATCTGGAATACTAATAGTAGCTTCTGGCCATAGCCTGTGGTTCAGCCACGGAGATGTAGCTGGGAGAGGGCTATGAAAAAGCATCATGACAGGATCAGATGGAAAGGAAAAGGTAAAGAAGCTCCTGTAGTAGTACAGACAGCCTAGTTATTTGGGACCGACAAGCCTGGGACCTGTGGCTATCAAGGCTGGAAAAGGACAAACAACTACTAAAAATGGGAGTAAGAGAAAGAATTTTAAAATAACAAAAAATAAACCAACCTAAACCCTATTGGATGATGGAAGGACTCCTGGAAGAACAATTGCATGGCATAGGACCGAGAAGGTAAGGTTCACCTTGTGTCTAAATTAAGTCTTTGCTTAAAGTCCAAAAGTACTAGACTTGGTTGAAAGATCACGTCAGCCACTTTCCTAAACAAAAGAGGTAAAAGAGAAAAACTGATGCAGTAAACTGAGATGAGGAGGGAGCAGTGACAGATAGTATATTTGGGGTGATGTTGCTACAATATGTTTCACAGTGGGATTAACATACCTTTCATCACTGATTTGTCTTGAGCAGAGTAGGCAACCCTGATTATCAGATCAGTCTGTTTTTCTTCTTTTACAGATAAACTTTCTTGGTGTAATAACTCCAGAAACTGTTGAATTTAAGAAAGCCTCAAACAACTATTTGAGGACTTGCTATCTGCCCTAATACAGTATTTTCTCACGTACTAAAAACTGAAAAAGTAGTGTTTTGTAAAACAAGTGCTATTATTAGATGCTGTGTAGGAATCAGTCATAGCCTGACGGAAGTCTCATTGGGTTTCCAAGAGTGCAAGGAACGTGCTTTGAGATCAGACCAGCCTCTGATGGTGGCAATTGGAAAAGATGTTGAGGGAGAACACACAAATCTAGCTGGTTTCTGCCATCCATTCCACTTTTACTCCTCTACTATCCACATTTATTGTGTGAGGGATGCTAGAGGGGAAAGTCCTGGTTTTTTCCTTCAGCATCTCTTTATGGACCAGAATCTGGTACAACACCTGCTCAAACCTTTTGCCTCTACAACTTCCTATGGCAACAGATTCCACAACTTCACTACAACCCATGGTAAAAAAGTAGTTTATACATTTTAAACTGATTCTCTGCTATTTTCAATGAGTGATCTATAGTTCTGGTCTTTGAAGGATTTGGTGGATAACTTGTAACTTTTCCTCTACTTCATGATTTTGTAAGCTTTACTTAAATGCCCCTTCAGCATTTTTAGTTCTCCTTGCAAAGCAGCTGATCTCTCCCTTTCATCATTCTAGTTGCCTTTCTGTGTTCCTTCCCTCTCTCTGCTACTTCCCTTCTGATATGTGGAGAGTGGGGCTACAAATTGTGCTTGAGATGAGAGCTTGGCAAGGTTTTGCATGGAGGCAGAATGGTGCCCTGTGTCTCATTCTACTGGGTACAGAAGACAAACTGCATCATCAGCTGTTCAGTGCTGCAATGTGCAACCCCATCCTAGCCATTTTCCTTGTGCATCCTGCTGATCTTGAGGCCATGTCTTGATGGTGCTTCCCAGCAATGAAATAAGCACAGGCCCCTGAAATGCCCTGGGCATGATTCTGACTCCAGCATATGAATTTGTGCTCATTCTGAAAAGCTGCAAATAGGGTTTACTCCTGCCAACCAGAGGCTGACCACCCTCCCCCACAGGGAGGTTAGTGACCAGGATGATCCCTCATGGGTTATGTTAGCACAGTCACAGGGGTGCAGGGAAAGACTCCCCAGAATACTGTTTGTGGTGGCTCTTGCCTGGTGGTTGTTCACACTGCTGGTTAGGGAGGGAACTTCTTATTTCTGGCAATCAATATTTGACTGTATATCAAATCCCATCATTTATTTTGATTTCCACATTTTTCTTTCATGAAATGTTTAATTCCTTTGCATCACAGGCTGTTTTCCACATTAGCAATTCACTTTTATACCAATTGCTTTTGAAACTGTCAGATTCTGAGAAGCAACTAGTAAGGCTGAAATAGTTTACGTGACCAGAAACTGAAACCTAAAGATACTCGGTCACTGCGGCAAGATTTTCATTAACATTTATCCACAAATAGCTATGGATATTTTATTTAGAAAAGCATGCTTTTCTTAGAACTATATTGTAGTAGTCAATGCACCATTTAAAGTATGGAAAGATTCTTGTCATAAATGGAATGTGGATGCTAATGCAGAGAATGAAACTTTTACTGTG